>CM053337.1:262901-1462901 GCA_028583605.1 Dastarcus helophoroides | reverse complement strand
CTTTTTTGTATTGCAATATTTCGACACGAAAGTGCCATAATCGTAAAAAGCAACATTTTTTATACAAAAAAGGTACTCTTTCTCAAAGTCGCTAAAAGTAACCGTTTCCGAGAAAAAGGCGTTTAAATAATCCTATCCCGTTGACATTTAAATAAAAACCAGTCGAAATTATTAAGAATCATAATTTTCAATAAATAAATTATAATTTTTCAGAAAAAAATTATAAACCAAGATGACATTTAAAGAAAAGTCGAAAATTTAAAAAGTTAAAAGTCCAATTTAAAAAAAAATACATTTCAGAAAAAGTAAGAATTTCCAAACAAACAAATTAAAAAAATGTAATAAATAGTTTTCAAAAAAATGTAAAAGAACAGAACACTGAAAAGTCTAAATATTTACAAAAATACGAAAACTTTTAAAAGAGTATTTACAGTTTTAGTCAATACTTAAAAATAAAATAAGGTCAAGATTACAATAAAAAATCCAAATTTTGCAGTACAATCCAAATTTGGAAAAAAAATCCAACCTTTCAAAAAACGCGACATTACACTGACAATGAAAACTGTCAAGTTTTCAAAGATATCTAAAATTCTCGAAAAGTAGCGTTTTGAAAATGTTTAAATTTTCAGTCGAAATCTTAAAAATTTTAAAACGCTAAGCAGCACCCCCATTAGTTTTGGCCACGAGCCGCCACTGTTTATATTGTTAACTTTTACTTTGGTTAATTTTCCAATGCTCATAGTTCAAATTCTCTACCAACAAGCAGTTCAGCGAAACAAACAACGAATAACGTCAATTCCACAGTCATGTTTGCTTCATTGTATTTCTTGTTAATATACTAGTTTCTGAATTATAAAAAACCAATTTTTAAACTAGAGTTTGATCATAAATTAACAATCGTTAATTACACCATGTTATCGGTTAGCTGTCAGTAGGCGCATTGTGATAATATGCAGCAAATATACACCTAAACTAGAGTCGTCAGGTCATCAGTCATACTTACCGCTTGCGGTCAATGAATACATTGTCTGTTATAACCATTACGCAATGCAGCGACATGAATGATGAACAGAGCCCATCCATGCAACACAGATACAAATATTTTGAGCTACAAAATACCTTTTTGCATCTCTCTTGCCCCAAATTTACAAAAGATCATTTCCCATATAGGCAGCTGGAAATCGCCTCTCTTGCAATGACAATGACGAATACGTCAGGAAAGCTGACTTACAACTTCCTTGTTTCGTTTAATTACCCTGGAATTCCCTACCTAATCCGCCACGGTAGAAATTTATGATTAAATAGAAGTTTCAAGTGTTGCCTTTGGAAATGGTGGATGCGCCGGAGTTTTTAACCGAATATCGATTTGACTTCATTATCATTGAATATCCACTACTGATAATGATTCAACTAAAAATTTCAATCTTCTTTAGCACTGATTTTATACAAGAAATTTCTGAGCCTACGAAAACGTAGCACAGATTACGTATGCTAGATTGTTTTTCCGCAAAATGCATAAAATAAGTTGGTCTTACTTTGAAAGGAGTCATCCTTCAACGATAACGTTTTATGTTTTTTTCAATTTATTTAACATTTCTTTAAATAAATTGAAAAAAACATAATATTTCCGGTCAATAAGGGTCTACCATGAAGGATAACGTTTTAGTTTCAAATGAAACTCTTTAGAAGAATTTTGCATTCCTTTAAATATTCGAAAAGTCAACGAAATAAATTTGCACATCCTTAACCTTCATAAGTTTTTTTGATTCTCTTTAAAACAGTGTATGTTTTTGTACAAATTTAAGTTATCTTTCCCGTGATATAGGCAATGTGCTCTTACAGCTTTCAGAAATATTTGCAATTTAAACTTTAATTTTTCCATTTCACCTGTTCAATTACTGCAACAATGAATGGTATACACTATGGGCCAGTACACGATTTCGGTCTGCTATAACATGTAAAGAACAAGAAACATATCAAAATTCTGTAAGGAAAGAGAAGGATGGTATGATTTACACTGTTTCAATATGTTGCTCGATGGACGCGCTTATCAAATCATGACCAAGCATTCAGCTGCAAACTGCACACCTGTCTTGTAGATATTGCATCAGAACCTTATCGGAGCTCAATAAAAGAGTATCGTTTTAAATGGAAAATACATCTTTACGAATTAATTGATTCTACAATTATTTTCACACCCTAACAAGTATAAAAATAATTGCAGATACTTTACGATTTTGTTTTCTTTAATCAACCGGGTCTGACGAAAAATAAAACAAAAATTCTAAAAGATTAACGAACTCTGTCTAAAAATAATCAGCCGGTGTGATGATAATCTAAACTGAAAACTGAAAAAATGATTTAACAAAAAATGGAAGAAAAAATGCCTATGTAATAAGTGGTTCAAAAATGTTCCCTCCTTGTGTTTCGCAATAACCTAATCTGTCGTAAAATTCAGTTCTTACGCGTGCCAACATCTCAGGAGAAATATTATCTAGGACTTCTACAATTCGATCCCGTAAATGGTCTAAATTAAATGGTCTTTCTTGTACGTGGGTTAAGAAATGTCCATAGACATCAACTTTTTCTCTCATAGACTCACAAAACTCAAGACGTTTGTATCGATCTTCCGGAAATATCTCTTGGGTTTCAGATACTTTATAACACTTGTACCCATTTCTTTTCAAAATATTTCGCACTGTTCGCGATGGCACATTAACTTTTTCTACGATCTGCTTACTAGAACAAGGTTCATTTGTTTCGACAAATGCAATACAGCTACGGAGGTAGCCATTCTTTCGTCGGATAATGGCCTGTCACCTTCAGGTTGACGCGCTTCCAAACAACACCTGTTATTACAACTAGTTATGCATCCCGATTTTTCAAATTTGTGGACGATATTTAACACCGTCTTTGCATCAGGTATTGGTTGATCTTCGTAGGAAAAAGCGAATCGCCCGACGACTTCTTCAGCGCTCTGGGAGGTTAAATACCACTTAATAATTAGCACTTTTTCTTCTGAATCAAATAACAATAACATCCCAAGTTGGCCAATACATCATAATTTCGGTCAGCTGGATGTGTAAAGACAAATTAATTATTCGAATTCTGTAAGAAGATGGTTAAGAGTGGAAATTGTTGGACGATTCAATAAATTTAATACTGTTCGACCGAATCGATTATCAAATTATAAGAACCCGTGCGTCCGCATTTCGAGTTTATATTCGAAATTATACTCTTTTCTAAAATTATGACCTTAAAATGTAGACTTTTTTCGCAATCTCATTTTTTTTTCTTGAAATGTCACGACAATCATTTAAACTTAAAATTTTAATTTTAATTTAAAAAAATGATTGAATTCAAAAATCTAACTTATTTTTGAAAGTTTGACTTAAAATTCGGAAATTCGAATTGAAAATCGAAATTTCAGAAACCATTCTTGACGAATTTCAAAAACAAGATTAAAAGTTTGAATTTAATGTAAAACATCGGCTTTGAAATATAAAATTGAAGTAAAAAAATAAATAAATAAATTTTGAAGTAACTAATTAGGAATTTTATAAGAAAGTAAAAGTGTCTTAAAGGATTTAAATTTATTCTCAAAATATTAAAATTATAATAGTTTTAACTCTAAATCTCTGGTTTTTTATTTTTATAAGATTTAAAATTTTTCCAAAATTTTGATTTTTCCAGAAGCTTTCTTATCAAAATTTCAAATTTTTTCTCACATTTTTAAAGCAACCTTTTCTCATATTTGTCGCAATTTTAAAATTGCAACAACATTGAAAAGTTGAGTTTAAAAATTGAAAAAAATTCGTCTTTAAAGTCGAAAATTCATAATTCATTTTTAATTTAATGTTCAAATTTCGAGAAAAAAGAAGAATTTCCAAAAAAAGTTCACAATTTCCCCCCAAAAAATGTCTAAATGTTGAGTGTTTTCTTGATAGAAATGAAATATTTTTGTTTTGTTTTTAATTTGGACTTTGGATTTGAAGAAATGAAAAGTTTAAATTTTTACTTCCAAATTCAACCTTTTTTTCTAGAAATTTGAATTAAAGGTTAAAATTTTAAGTCAAAAAATAAAAATCTAAAATTAAATCTTTAAATTTAAATAACTTATGAAATTTCAGATAAAACTCGTAATGTCTAGAATATTTATATTTTGAAAAAGTATGCTTTATCGAAAATTACACTTTTTTTTGTTAAAATTTTCAGTCTAAACTCAAATTTCTCAACTCCAGAAATTTGTTTAAACATTTCTGATTTTTCAACGAATGGTGTATTTTTCTCATATTTTTTCTTTTTTTACAAAATGATCCCTTTATAAATTCAAAGTTGCAAGAATAGCAACCAAAGTTTGTATTTAAATTCGATAAATATCAGTTTTAAAATCTGAAATTTAGACTTCAAATTTCAAAGAAAAAAGTAAAATTTTATACAACATTATTCAACTAATGTTGCTTAATTTTAATTATTTCCTTCGAAGTTTTATCTTTTCTGGAAATTTATAGTTTTTCATTTTGAGAAAAAAGTCGGAATTTCTGGATTTAAATATCGACACATAAACAATTGCCGCTGTTATTATCAAATAAAGATTTGAAAAAAACAGTCTAGTTTTTCACAATTATTTCAAAAACATAGGAAGTAAAATTCTTTTTTATTATGTTATTAAATATTAATTCAAAAATTTGACAAATTGATCATTTAAACGTGTAAAAGAAAAAACATCTGCAGGGAAAAATGGTTTCATTTCATAAAGTTTTAGATTTTTCGTTTAGATTCCAAGTAGAATAATAATTATTAAATTAGAGTTGCTAATATGTTATTTTTTGTTCGCTGAGGTTTTATGGCAACTACACTTAATATGAATATAATTTTGTGATATTTATAATTGTTATAATCAATCTGGTAATTATTAATTCTTTAAACCATGAAAAACCTAAAAAAATTAAATTTCTTATTAGTTTAGATAGTATATTTAATATCTAAACTATAATGTTATGACAGTTAAAAACATTGCAAGTTTTCCTATTAAGTATACAACTTAATCTTGTCATAAGATCTCCACAAAAGGAATTTAGTTAGTAACTTTTGTTTAACAATTAACTAATTACCAGCCTTCCAATTTAGAAATCTTTAGAAATCAATTTAGAGATCTTTAGAAATCTTATAAATTAACAAAAGGCCTATTTTATGTAAAATTAATAAAAACACTTTTTTTGGCCGATAGCGAAGCGTGTAACAAAGTAGCGGTTGGACTCGCGATTAATCTTCAATTTTATTCTCAAAGTGCCAAACATTTTTAAAATATTTTTTTTTAAATGTTTTACTTTTATGTCGAGTTTCATCCAAACATTTTGCTAAAAATTCCTCTATTTTTGCTGGAAGTTATTTCCTAAATTCTGAGTATTAAATTTATACTTTTTTATTATCTTCAAGAAAACTAAATTTATACGCTAGTTTATCTTTTTGGGGAGATTTTTCCTTTATTTTTAAAATTTTACTAAATTTTTTTTCGCAGAATTCCGAGTTCTTATTTTAAATTTTTACTTTTTCTCTTAAATTGTTGGCACAAACTCAAAACTTCGTTTTTTTTTCAAGAGATTTTAAATTTTTTTTTGAAGTTCTACTTTTTTTGAGTGTTAACTGAAAAAACTAGAAACTTCGGTTTTTTTCGCGAATTTTTGACTAACATTTTCGGATTACTGTCACAATTTATGGAACAATATGAAATATTTGAGTTTAAAAGTTCGGAAAATTCGATTTTGAAGTATTTTTAATTTGGATTAAATTCCCGACTACTGTTGCCGCCTCCTCGATAGTGTCGCCCGTATGCGTTGTATGCTCCTTACGCCCGCGACGGACGGGTTACTAGAGGATGATTTATTTAATGCAGATTCGGTCCAAAGTCCATGTAGAAATAACGCCAATCGGTGCCAGGTGACATGTGCGCTGCACATGTACCCTTATCATTCTCCCAATTGTTGAATCTAAGAAGATTATGAAGCGCTGAAGCGATTTATCCCGGTCATAATGAAGGTGATACACATAAATGAATTACCATGTGACATCTCTGCCGATTTAGTTTCTCTTTCCGTCTTGCCTCATATCAGAAGTTTGCTTTGTCTTTCTCATTGGCAAGCAGACCGAAATAGTGTACTGGCCGATATTGTATAAACGTGTTTTAAAGTTAAAATAAACGCAATTTAAATTTAATCGTTTATTATACTAATCAATGTTGCTTGGGTTAGTATATTTATACTGCTCAATGTACTATCAATTGTGCTTATCCAACTCGCTCCTGACCAATTCATTATCAGTTCTTAAGAGTTGAAGGGGCTAATTAAAAAAAAACGGTTTTAGAATATGCAGATGTTTTCTCTACGATTTGCTGCATGATCCCTATTCATTTGAACATCGTGGTCACGAAAATGCAAATATTTTTAAAATAACTTCATCTAAAAGAACCTTTCCCAAACTTTTTTGGTGATGGCTTAGTTATTTTTATGCATCCCCTTCTTGACCCACTAAAAGATGTTTTAACTGCGACCGACTTTGAGGTTAGGAGCCGTCTTTTATTTCTAAAATTTTTAATTTTCTTTTCTTAATATTTCGAGTTTGATCCTAAAAGCTTGCCCCGAAAATTCCAGTTGGAGTTTTAAAGCTCGACCTATTTCTCTTTAATCTAAAAACTACGGTTTTTCACCGTGATGAATTTTCTCTAAAATTTCGGAAGCTTTCTGAAATTTATTTATTCTTTAAATTTGTCCAAAAATCAAGGCTTTATTTTTGCAAAATTTTAGGTGAAGTCTTGCTATTTTGAAAATCAAAATTAAAATTGGAGGAAAACTGCAAAGAATTTTAAAAATAAGGTAAAATTTTTGAAAGGTAACATAAAATCGTAGAACTTTTCTAAGTAATCGTAATTTAAATTTCGAATTTTTGATGAAATTTTGTTTTTTGTTTATTTTAACTTTTATTTAAAGATTTTGACTATAGACATCGTAAAGATATTTTTCAAATATTTTGTTTATTAGAGTTGAAATCATTTCCTTTTTTTTACCAACCCAAGCGTTTAATTTTTTATTTTTTTTCGAATCTTCTCTAAACTCAAACTCGTCTTTCTCCTAATTTTTTTTTTTAAATTTTTTATTCTTAACAAAATAAATTGATGATAAAACGTCTATTCATGTTAAAATTTCTTGATTTTTTCTTTTTTATATTTTAAAATTTTTTTTTTATTTTTAAGTATTTCTTCCTCATTGTTCCCTTTCCATGTTATGCACTGCTGACGAGCTCAAATGAGAGCGAAACTTCGATGTCCAGTGCTACAACCTTTTTTATGTATTTTTTTATATTTTCCTAATTTACCAAAAATACAAAATTTTTATTTTTTCCATATCTAATTTTTGGTCTCCTATTTTTCATTATTCCTATTCTATGTAAAATAAACTAACCTCTTAATTTGTAAACTGTCATGAAGTGACGTTTTCAATAAATTTAAATATCACGTAGTCGCATTTCAAAAATTGTTTAGAAAATTGTCAACAAACCATAAAAAAATTTAAATATTTCCAAACTGGGCCGAAAAAATGTTAAATAAATTGAAAAAAACTTAAATTTTTTACCTAGAATTTTTCTTAGCACTAAAATTGACGTTGACCCTTTTTATAAACTCTTAATTAAAAGTGAGTTTTCAATCCTAAAATATTGACTTGAACTAGAAATTCTAACTTTTTTAAAATTGAGAAATTAGAAGCTCTATTTGGGTTTTTTAAAATATTACTTTATTTCTCCGAAAATTTCCGTTTTAACTAAAAAAGACAATCTCTGGTTTAAAATTAAAACTTCAAAACACGGGCTTAAACGTGGACTTTTAACTTCTTTGTTGTAAATTCCTAATCCAATATTTCAACTCTTTTTTAGTATTCCAAATTTAAATCTTCAGCTTTCAGTTTCTATGAGCTTAAATCAGATGTTTTGAGTAAAATATCAATTTTTTAAACCTTCAAAGAATGAATATCTACCATTTTAAAGGGAGCTAAAAATTCAAAATTTTCAATATGAAACATACCTTTAAAAATGTCGGAATTTTGATAAAAAAAATCGATTTTTTAAAAAATTGGTCAAAATCTTAAAAAAGAGTAGAAATTTTGAAAACGATGGTAATTCTGAAAAAAGAGAATAGGCTTTTTGAAATGCTAAAGTTTTTAAAAAATTAAAATTTTCAGAAAAAGTTAAAATTTAATAAATGCTTCAATCCTGAAAGTCGAACTTATAAAAAAGCTGAAATTTCCAAACGAAAGGTTCATAATGTTCATACAAAAAATATGATAACGAATGCTTCCACGGCCAGAGTCAGTACAGGATATACTTCTTCCGGGATTGGACCGTGTCAAAGAACTACTAAAAGTGTTCGACGTTTCGCCCACCATCGTAGGGGGCTTCTTCAGGAACAAATAAAGAAAATGAAAAGAGGAATATGAGGAATATAAGGGAATATGCAAAAAACGAAAGAATGAAAAGGCCAATTTCAATACATCAGAGCATGGTAACTCAGTATGTCCACATTACCAGAGACGAAATTCTTCTGAATTGAAAATTGGTACAAAGGATAAGAAAGTTTAGACAGAAGAGCACGGTAACTCAGTATGTCCACCATACCAGAGGCGAAACTCTTCTGAATTGAAAATTGGTACAAAGGATAAGAAAGTTTAGACAGAAGAGCACGGTAACTCAGTATGTCCACCATACCAGAGGCGAAACTCTTCATACAAAAAAGCTGAACATTTCGCAAGAGTGAATTTCTATGTTTTTTTCAATTTATTTAACATTTCTTCGGCCCAGTTTGGAAATATTTAAATTTTTCTGGTTTGTTGACAATTTTCTAAACAGTTTTTGAAATGCGACTACGTGAAATTTAAATTTATTGAAAACGTCACTTCATGACAGTTCACAAATTAAGAGGTTAGTTTATTTTACATAGAATAGTAATAATGAAAAATAGGAGACCAAAAAATTAGATATGGAAAAAATAAAAATTTTGTTTTTTTGATAAATTAGGAAAATATAAAAAATACATAAAAAGGTTGTAGCACTGGACATCGATGTTTCTCACTCATTTGAGTTCGTCAGCAGTGCATAACATGGAAAGGGAACAATGAGGAAGAAATACTTAAAAATAAAATTTTTTTTTTTAAATATAAAAAAGAAAAATAAAGAAATTTTAACATGAATAGACGTTTCATCATCAATTTACTGTGTTAAAAATTTAATGTGTTAAAAATTTAAATAATTGAAGCCCGATCCACAAGAAACAACCACTCCGAGGGCTAATACCCCTTCCGGCATTAAACTACACTTGTGGGTCGAACTTATATGCTCTTGGTGACTACTGTTCCTAACCAATAAATTTAAATATCACGTAGTCGCATTTCAAAAACTGTTCAGAACAAACCAGAAAAATTTAAATATTTCCAAACTGGGCCGAAGAAATGTTAAATAAATTGAAAAAAACATAATATTTCCGGTCAATAAGGGTCTACCATGAAGAATAGTGAATTTCTAGTGAGCCAAAATATACAGAAAAGTCGAACTCTCTGTATAAATTTTCAAAAAACAGAAATTTTGAAGTTTGAATTTTGTTCAGCTAAATTTACAAAATAATTTAGAGAAAAAATAGAAAATTTAAAGTCAAAATTTTTCGAAAAAGTCAAAATCTTAATAAAAATGGGAATTTGAAAAAAAGACAGTTCAAATGTCGATTTTTTACTAAATCGATATTTATAAAAAGAAAAAAATTTTCTTGAAAAAGCAAAAATTTTACATCGAAGTTCCTACAAAGAACTCAAGATATAGAAATAACGTAAATTGTGAAATTTCGAAATCTTAGAAATTCAAAATGTTCAAAAATAAACGTAATTTTCATAAACATTTTAGATAAAAAGAGTAAAGAAAGTATTAGAATGGCATCATTTAAGAAAAACGAATTATTTAAAAAAAGTCGAAATGTTCATTAGAGTTAAGTTTTCAGAAACTACTATAAAAAACGAAATATCAAGACAAAGTGTGAAATTCAGAAAGTAACTCGAATTTTTTTTAAATAGAGTAAAAACTTTGAGAAACAGTTAAAATTTTGAGCCCAAATTTTGAAAATAAATAGAATGTAATTTTCCAAAAAAGCTAAATTTTTAAAAAGCTGAGAATTTTTAAAATTAATTAAAAAATTGCAGAAAAGTCTAAATTTAAAAAAAAAAGTATGGAAATTTCCAAAAGAAGTGAAATTAGAAAAAAACATTTTGTAGAAAAAAATAAATCTTGAGTAAGTGCAAGATTTGAAAAATAAAATATTTTAAATGTCAAAATTTAAAAAAAGGTCTTAGTTTTGAATAAAAATCTAGAAAGAGTAAAAATGTTCTAAAAGGTCGTTTTATTATCAATTCTAAATTTTCAAAAAGCGGAATTTTTCAAAAAAGCTGAATTTTTTTATAAAGTCAACATTTTTAAAAATGTAGATGTTTTTGAGTGGGTCACAATTTTCAAAAAGGTACCAATTTTAAAAAAGGTTAAAAATTGGCAGTTGATCGAATTTTTCAAAAGAAATGTCAAAATATTTAAAAGAAGTCAAAAAGTTCAAAAAGTAAAAAAATTCATTTCTGCAAAAATTTCAATTCTTGAAAGAGTGAAAACTTTCAAGACCCAAAAAGTAAGTTAAGAAAAGATGATTTTAAAAATCGGTTTTTTTAAACAAAATTTGAAATAAATAATGAAAATTTGAAAACCTCGCTCGTTAAACCATAGCATAAAATAGTGCGGGACGTAGTCAAGGTGCTAAAATTTAAATTTCAAGAAAAACAAGTCATTAGTTTTTCTGAAAAAAAATCTAAATTTATTAACAAAAATTTTTATGAAAAAAAGCAATCTTATTTTGAAAATATTTTCTCACTACATATACAGGGTGTTACAAAAGTCCGGGCCGCTACTTCAGGAGCATATTCTACACATTAAAATATGAAAAATGTTGAAATACATTTTTTTCTTTAAATTGCCTCCTAACGGAGATATGACCATTTAAAGATGGCGCCCCTAAAGTGGTTTTTTTACTACAAAAAGTTAACGGTTAGTAGCAAAGTCATGAAATTGGGCAAGCAGTTAAAGAATTGGATTAGGCATATTCTCATGTAACATATTTTTTAAATAAGCAGTAGCGTGGTGTGTAGGGGGTTGCCCGCGATTATTTTTTGCCGTAACTTTTTTGTATTGCAATATTTCGACACAAAAGTGCCATAATCGTAAAAAGCAACATTTTTTATACAAAAAAGGTACTCTTTCTCAAAGTCGCTAAAAGTAACCGTTTCCGAGAAAAAGGCGTTTAAATAATCCTATCCCGTCTTCGAAATTCTAACTAATTTGTATAAGAAAAAATAAGTTGGTCATGCAAACTGATCGTAAAGAAAACAATTGTACTTGAAAATATCTGCCAGAGATTGACGTTGTGTCACTGATAAAATTTGGTCGTAAGCTGTAAACTTTAGCAGTTTTTGTTGTCAATAGTAAGTGTAGTAGTTTTTTAACTTTTCATTATTTTGATAAAATGGACTATTCAAATCAAGAAATGGCCGATATGCATTTAATGTACGGGCTTGCAAATTGTAATCGTGCTGAAGCAAGACGGCTTTAGGCTGAACGTTTTCCTAATAGACACCTACCAGGAGAAAAATTGTTCCAGAAAATTCATGCTCGTTTATGTGAAACAGGAAATTTTGTTTTCAAAGGCGAACGTGTTGGAAGGCCAAACGCAGAAGTTGCTAATTTAGAGGAGCGTGTGCTTCAGCGAGTTGAAGAAGATCCATGTGTCAGCACTAGACAACTTGCTTTAGCCGAAGGAGTAAATCACGTAACTATCTGGCGAATTTTGAAATTTTACCAATTTTACCCCTATCATTTTCAAAGAGTGCAAGGGTTACTTGCTGCTGATTATCCTCCAAGAATAGAATTTTGCAACAGGCTATTGCATAAGATCGCTGAAAATGAGAACTTTCCATCGCTCATATTATTTATGGACGAAGCGGGTTTTACCAGAAACGGGATACTTAACTTTCACAACATGCATCAGTGGCAAGTTGAAAATCCCAATGCAGTTATTCAGTCGAGACATCAGCAACATTTTTCACTTAACATTTGGGAGGAATAATAGGGGACTCTATAATTGGACCGTTTTTTTTACCTCATAGGTTAACAGGAGCATCATATAGACATTTTTTGCAAACAGAGTTACCCGTGTTACTTGAAAATGTTCCACTCATAACAAGACAGCGAATGTGGATAATGCACGATGGGGCACCTGCCCATTTTAGTGCAGTTGCTAGGGAATTTTTGAATAACAACTATCATCAACGATGGATAGGTCGAGGAAGTCCGATACCATGGCCAGCTAGGTCTCCTGACCTCAACCCACTCGATTTCTACTTATGGGGACATCTAAAGCAGATCGTCTACTCCACACCAGTTGACAATATCAATGATCTTCGTGAACGAATTGAAAATGGGTTCAACCAGATTCACAATACACCAGGCATTTGCGAAAGAGTAAGGAGTTCCCTTAGAAGACGAGCCGAGCAATGTATTGCTGCAGGGGGCAGTAATTTCGAACACCTGCTTTGATTTTTTTTTTTAATTTTGTACTATTTTTATATCAACGCAGTTAGTAGTGGATAAATTAGAAATTTGCAAAACGAATTCTAATAAATGCAACAATTATGTTTAAACGCTTTTTTCTCGGAAACGGTTACTTTTACCGACTTTGAGAAAAAGTACCTTTTTTGTATAAAAAATGTTGTTTTTTACGATTATGGCACTTTTGTGTCGAAATATTGCAATACAAAAAAGTTACGGCAAAAAATAATCGCGGGCAACCCCCTAGACACCACGCTACTGCCTATTTAAAAAATATGTTACATGAGAATATGCCTAATCCAATTCTTTAACTGCTTGCCCAATTTCATGACTTTGCTACTAACCGTTAACTTTTTGTAGTAGGAAAACCACCTTAGGGGCGCCATCTTTAAATGGTCATATCTCCGTTAGGAGGCAATTTAAAGAAAAAAATGTATTTCAACATTTTTCATATTTTAATGTGTAGAATATGCTCCTGAAGTAGCGGCCCGGACTTTTGTAACACCCTGTATATGTAGGGTTACAAAGGCACTAGATATTTTATCTGTTATTCTCGGAAATTTTATCTTTTTTTTTAGCTTCTTTTTAAGTTTAATCTACTCGCAAAGGGCAACCCCATTAGGCATTTGTCTATTTGGAAACGCTGATTTAGAACATATTAGGAAGATTAATGTGCCAAATTTCAAGTTAGTAGCGTTAGCAATTTCTTATCGAATAAGCTAACTAGACAAACGGACACACTGGCGAAAAGTTGGACGTCCAGACAAACGGACAGGAGGACAAATGAACGTCCAGACAAAAGAACGAACAAACAGACGCACAAATGATATTTTTAACGGTTCCGTTTTGAGATACGGAACCCTAAAGATGGTAATAAAATTGCCACCAGTCAGGAAAATGGAAGCTTAATTACGACCGCATTCCCTGAGCCTTTAATTCTTATTTAATTTCATTAGAAGCGAATGCTGGTAAAGTTGTGCGCGAATTGAAAATAACCAACCAGTTTTTTATATTAAATTCCATTCACCGCAAAGTTCTGGCAACTTTTTAAATTGAGTTTGCAGGAAGCTGAAGTGTATCCGGTCGGCCATTTATTTTGTTTACGTGAGCGCCACACATTCGGCAGCGGAGTAATTTTAAAAACTTTCACACCGACAATTTTAAGAGCAAATTATATGCGAAATAAAGTTATGTAGAGGAAACGTTACCGGCGCGCAAAGGAAGGTGAAATATGGGGGGCGAGAAACTTTGAAATGTATAAAATCGCGGCCGAGAAAGTTGTAACCGTTTCGCACTGAATGTCGTCGAGCGCAATTATGACTGTCATAAAGTCATGTTTAAATGTTTCAGCGTGCAAATATAATGCCGCAGTGCGTAGGTTCAACCGGGGGGAAGGATTTTACGCGTTGCTGATCTTCCTAACCAAACCAATCATGACCGAATCCGAATGAATTGTCTGGGTTCTTTCGGCGAACAACCATCAAATTAATCCTCAGGCTAAGGCGTTTTAATCTTGTGGTTTTTCAATGCTTAAAGAATTTTGGAATTTTTATGCAGGTTTATTTAATGTGGATTGTCAAAATTTATATTTTAAAAATCAGACCGACGGACGAAGTTAACGCTTGTGAGGTAATACCAGGTGGACGAAAAACAGAAATTATCCATCTGGCTTACAAATGGATCAAAGACAGCACATGGGACTGGAGTGAAAATGTATGACCCTAACTATAGGTTCTCTAAAGTTCTATGAAAAGACCCAACTGACTTTCAAACTAAAATACATGCAATAGAACTCTGCGTCTACGAGTGTCTTCGAAGGAACCTGAAAGGAACAAAATATAAGATTAACTCTGACAGCCAAGCGCAACAAAGGCTCTCAGCAGCTGCATTGTAAAATCCACACTAGTTTGGGACTGTCAGCGAACTCTAAAGCAACTGGCTAAACACAATAGGATCAACCTTAAGTGGATGCCAGGGCACAAACGAATACAAGGGAATCAAGCTGCGGACCAACTCGCTAGAGAAGAATCTGCATCGTCATTTCTTGGACCTGAACCTGCCTTTAGTTTTTCTAAAACTCAAATCAACAATGAGGTCAGAAAATGGGAAGCAAAGTTAAGAATTTCCCACCGGAGATCATATCCAGGACTACGACAGGCGAAAAGATTCATATCCGGAATGCTTGAAGAGGCAAAGGTTTACTTAGAATTCAGTAAATCCCAATTGAGGATCCTAACCGGCCTCTTAACAGTAAATTGCCCTATGAAGTACCACCTCAAGAGAATTGGTGAAGCTGAAACTGACCTATGTCGCTTTTGCGCAAAAGCTGCTAAGACTGCAAAACGTGTGATGCGCTTGCACGCAAAAGGCACGTCAAACTGGAATGGACGTCTTTAGACTTCTCAGATCTGAAAAAACCCAAACCCAGGTCCATAATAAACTTCTACAAGAGTTTCCACCTGGAAGTTACATGGATCAGGGTATGCACAAAAGACCTCCTTAGGTCGCGGTGAGGAGTGGACGAAAAGAAACACGAAACGACCCAAATATAATATAATCTAATCTACCAGGTGTGACAATTTATAAGCGAAACTCGGGTGATAGATCCGGCCCATTTTCAGAATCTTACTATTTAGCTGCTATTCTTTTTAATGTACTTCTCTTCCTTGTGTACAAATTGCTGCATTCGTATCTTACATTATTCGAAGCAGTGCTGCAGCCAGAGACTAAATAGACTGAACGTAAGACGGTAAGCAGTGAAGCCAGTTGAAAGCCTGGCGGAAGCCTAGCTCAACCCAGTTTGCAACGCACTCTCATTATTTGACAGACCGTTGCGAACATAACATCGGGGTTATTTTTAGAAAACGGCCTGAAAATATGGGGAAGTGCATTGTTGAACATTGTAGAAACCGCAGTGAAACTATTTGTGAAGGAAAACTAAGAGTTTCCTTTTTTCGGTAAGTAAAAATAAAATGTATAAATATTCAATTATCGGCGTGCGCGCGTCGTCATTTCGCTGCAATCGTGACGTGTTTAACGGCACCGGCTTAAAAATATTGTACACATGCGCCGCGTATTGAAAGAGAATTATTTACTACCAATTGTTAATTTGTTATTAATTGTATAATGAGTGTGCTTTATATGTGTTTTACTTATATTTTATATCAAATGTAAGTAAGAGAAAATGAAAATAATTAGATAAAAAATAGGTTTAGAACATATTTATTTATTTATTTTATTCTATTTTTTGATTTTCCAGTTTAATATTTTTGTATCATTTTTACAGTTTTCCAAAAAATGTTAAAACTAAGCTACAATGGGTAAGTGCTATTAGAAGGGCAGATTGGATACCGTGTAAATTTTCACGCATATGTTCCGCTCACTTTGAAAAAAAGTATTTTATTTAAAAAAAATGGAACCTGCATTTTAACACCGGATGCAATTCCTACCTTAAATTTGCCAAGAGTGGTGAGTAATAAAACAGTAATTTATATGTTACCAAAGATAATTTTAATATGTATTTATCTATTTATTCTTTTAGATTCGTTTAAATAAAGAAACTCAAACGTCAGAGGCAGAATTAATGGAAGCTGAAGAATCAAAAGTAGAATTTAAAATATCTCAACCGTCAACTTCTGATTACATGAAAATGGACATTACATCTCCTACCTGTATCACATCTTCTACATGTACCTTATTTTCTACCTCATATTCCTTTTCTTCTGACGTAAGTACACCTTCAACATCAACATCAAATCCATTGCGCAATGAAAATGACACAGATTTGTATACAACTCAAATCTCTGATACTGATACCCCAAGAAAAAGAAAATTGAAATGTGAAGTCAGGCCCCTTAATTTTATATCAAAAAAAGGGAAACGATGATAAGGCACCTTTAACAAAACAAACGTCGATGTAAGAGAAAAATTAAAAACCTAAAAGATATTTTGGAAAAGCTATATGAAGAAAAATTATTAAACAATGATGAAACAACTTTACTAACCTATTTCGAAGACAGTTTGCCCATGTCCGAATTAGTTTCAAGGAAAATTTCTAAAATGAAGTCGACTTCTTCAAGAAATTACTCCCCTGTACTTCGTGCGTTTGCTCTTACATTACATTATTATTCCCCAAGAGCTTACGAATATGTAAGAGAAGTTTTTGGTGCCTGCTTACCGCATCCAGGAACAATACGCAAATGGTACCAGAACATTAATGGCAACCCAGGTTTTACCAAAGAGGCTTTTCAAGTTTTAAAAACCAAAGCCGAAAATTCTGAAAAGAGAATTGTGGTTGGTTTAATAATTGATGAAATGGCCACCTAGATTATGGAGCTGGTATAGATATGGACATGGACAATGTACCGGTTGCTAAAGAAGCTTTTGTTTTTCTTTTTAATTCCATTGAAGAGAATTGGAAAATACCTGTAGGGTATTTTCTTGTAGATGGTGTCGCAGGAAATCAACGTGCATCCTTTATTCTTCATTGCTTAGAGGAAGCTCATGAGAACAAAGTGGATGTTGTATCTTTAACGTTTGATGGATGCCCAGCAAACGTTTCAATGTTAAAAATTTTAGGTTGTTCTCTTAATCTCGCAAATTTTCACACTAGTTTTAAGCACCCCATTACTCAAAGAGATGTTGCAGTTTTTCTAGATGCTTGCCACATGCTGAAATTAGTGCGCAATTGTTTTGAATTTAAAAAAATATTCGTTGATAACCATAATAATCAAATTAAATGGAGCTATTTAGAAGAACTGAACCATATTCAGACTATAGAGAATTTACATTTGGGTACAAAGTTGCAAAAAGAGCATTTAAATTTCCTTAATAATAAAATGAAGGTCAAGCTCGCAGCTCAGCTTTTAAGTAAAAGTGTGGCAGATGCCCTGATATTTTGCAAAAATGTTTTAAGAATAGATGCATTTCAAAATGTAGATGCTACAGTAAAATTTATTAATTTAATTAACGACCTCTTTGACATATTAAATTCTAGAAATATAAATAATTCTAGCTTTAAATCACCACTTCATTTAGTAAATAAAGAATATATATTTTCAATGTTAGATGAAGCAAAAAATTATTTAATAAATTTGAAAACCATGGATAACATTCGTCTAATTGATACAGGCCGTAAAATGGGTTTTATTGGTTTGTGCTGCTGTATTGACAGCACAAAACATTTATTTCATTATTTAATAGAACAAAAAAGGCTTATTGAATATCTACCTATGTATAAGGTTAGTCAAGACCATCTGGAATTGCTATTTTGTAATATTAGGCAACAAGGTGGATATAACAACAACCCCACAAGCAGACAATTTAAAGCAGTCTATAAAAAAATATTAACACATATGGAGCTAAGGGAATCATTTTCAGGCAACTGTATACCTCTCCAGCACATAACGATTTTAGAATGCAGTTCTTCAATTCAAAAAATTAATTTAACTTGCGGTTCATACAGATCTTTAAGTTTATTGGAGGAGAGTGACCAGAGTGACGAATAATATTTCTTTAATATTTCATCAGAATCCCTTCAACTGTCGGAATATAGTAAGTACATAATAGCTTATATAGCTGGTTTCGCAACGAGTTCTTTAATAAAAAAAAATAAAATGTGATGATTGTTTAAATAGTTTGATGTCAAATATATCTCAGTTATATAGTGATTTAATTTTCCTTAAAGACCTCGGTGGTTTAACTTACCCATCTGAAGATGTGATAACTGTTTGTCAAGAAACAGGAAAAGTTATAAAATTCTTTAATAATAATAATAGAAAATCTACACCTACATTAATGAAAACAAAAATTGTGTATCATGTGCTAAAAAAGTTTTTAAATATAAACGTGTTTAAAGATTTGCGAGGCCATCAATTTGATAATTTTCCCAATAATTGTAATCACATAATAGAGCTTCTGAGAGCTATTTGTAAAAAATATATAGACACAAGAATACACCCTGCCACCAAAATTTTTAATACTATGAAAATAACCAAAAGGCATATTTTAAATAAAGTGACAATTTTTAAAGGACAATAAGTACATTTAAATTATTTTCTAACATTGGCTTATTTATTTTCTATTTTTAGCAAAAAAAGGTTCATTTCTGAACATCCCTACTACAGTGGCTAAAATTTCGAACATTTCAAGCAATTGCCTAACGCAATTTGATTCCGAAATGGTTGATTTATATTAAGTATTTTTTTTCTTATTAACTTTGTACCTAAGTGTAATTCATCTGGAGCTTCTTTAATAAACATATATTTATTTCTTATGCAAACCATTCTTTGAGTTTATTTGTCTTAATAAGCGAATTTTCTTTTTGGAAGCCATCCTAATTTTAAATATTGTATTTGGCAATACTGATATTATAGTTGGTATTTGTCGTTCTTTTGAGTATTTAGAATAGGTTTTCAATAAAGTATTATAAGTAAATTGTGTTATTTCTGATGGTACATATTCCATATCCATTTCTATAGAACCACCTACGTAACGTTTTTCGCTATAAAATGTTAATTCAAGAATTTTGTAAGTATTAAGATAGATAAACTTAGAAACATAAAAGATCCAACAAAAATATTAATTTCCATATCTTGCCAAAACAGCATCTATTTAAATTGTTTTATTTACCCAAAAACCCCTGGTTACAAAGTTTCACTGAAATCGATACTGCCGTTTCGGAAATAAAAAAATATGTTTCTAAAAAACCAATATGTCTTTGAAAATAGTTCTCCTGAACTTTTAACAAAAGGCACTTATCAAAATTATCTTTTTGGTCCAAAAACACCTAATTCCAAAGTTTCATCTAAATCGTTAGAACCGTTACGCGGCAAGTTTCGTATTTATAAATTTTACTTAATCCGGCCATGTCCAAGAGTAGTGGGATGCAGCTTCCCACTACCCCGCATTTTAGCTTCAACTGTACGCATCAGACAACATTGAAATGTTCAGTCTATTTAGTCTCTGGCTGCAGCTCATCAACCTCCCACTGTTTCATCAGATGTGCGTTTTTGTCTTCGCCTCTTCAATAGATAGCAAGTGGCTTCCCTTTAGGATACTTTTCACTTTGAGAAAAAGGAAGAAATCACGAGGTACCAAATCTGATGATGACTATGGAGGACTGTCAAACACTGGAATTTCTTTGTTAGCAAGAAAACTCTTGACTCAAAGGTCGTTATGTGCCGGGGAGTTGCCTTGATGCGACATCCAGGCGTTGTTCCTCCAGAGATGCGCCCGTTTCTTCCTCACTCATTTCCTCAGTCTGGTGAAAACCTCAATGTCATTAATGTTGACTTACCGTCTGATCCTCAAACATGCACTCTATCATCATAACACCCCAATTGACAAAGAAATAGATTAACATTGCCTTGAATTTCGACTTGGTCATCCTTGCCTTTTCATTCTTGGAGATTAAGGAGGCTTCCAATGCATCTATTGCCTTTTTGTTTCGGGATCATACCGGAAAATCTAAGTAGCATCACTGGTAATAACTTTTTTTGGAAAGTCAAGGTTCTGCGTGTTCTGCTGTAGGATATGTCCGGTTGTCTTTCTGCTTCCGGTAATTCAACAATACCACATTCACTTCAAACCAGTCTTAAAAACAAACTAAATTGAATAGAGATAACACTACCTGTGCTGCTTTCTGGAACCTTCAAGGTCAACAACTTTCATTATAATTTTGCACCCCTTCATTATAAGAAGTACACTCTCGTTTATAAATTGTCGCATCTCGTAATCTGTAGCTTAAAAAAATCATAATAATTAAGGAAACGACAGCACTAATTTGGGCTTGTTGATGGAGATATACATACAGAAACTTAAGGGCACAAATTAGTTACAATTAGGAAGCAACGAAGTTTTTCAAGACGACAAATCTGTAATTTCTTTTACCATCAACTTGACACATTCATAACTTTGGCAAGCTGTTTGCTAATTTTGGTCGCCAAGACCGAATCTTGGAAAATCGATCATCGTCGGTCCTAACGTCGGACGTGTTGTTTGCCATTCGCCCCGGAATGTCCTGTTTAGTCGCCTGGGATGAATATACGACTGATGACTGCATTCGGTTAGCCGTGAATACAAATAACCTACTGCTACGTCGGCCGTGGAGAAACCTTACTCCGTAATCCCGCCTGACATATCAAAACTTCACTAAGATAAATTCGACAGCATTTCTGGATCTGATATCTCAATAGACGACCATCATAACTTCTGCGGTGCGTCCGGAATTTTTAAAGAACAGTAGCAGCGAACAGACCGGGAAGCCGGCCTGCGGGTGGAACTATTGTGGAGAACAACTGAGAATTCCAGGCAGATATATGATTGGAGAGACTGATGAATGGGTTTTCAATAATTATGATTAAAAAGTTTTATCGTATCATTGAAAATTAAGTGTCCTTAAATCTTTATTGATAGAGGGAAGTCACCAAATATGGAATACCATTTTGTTTTAGGGATATAAAAAAATCTACCAAAATAGGGCATTTTTTAAAACAGTATCTGCCTAAGAAGCCCCATAAATCGGGCTTCAAATTGTATGTTCTCTCTGTGATTTGATGGGATATGCCCACAAGTTTGAGGTATATTCTGGACAAGAGAATACAGAGAAACTCCCAGATGAACCAGATCTTGGTGCAACAGGAAATGTTGTAGTTCGTTTGCTTCGAGGAGTGCCAAGAAACCAAAACCACATCATATACTTTGATAATTTTTATACCTCTTTGCCATTGGTAGTTTTTTTAGCTTAATCAGGAATTCACACAGTGGGAACTGTGCAACAAAACAGGATACCAAATAATAAACTTACAGAGAAGAAAAATTTCATGAAAAAATCTGTGCCCAGAGGTAGTTTTGAGGAAAGAGTGTCTGTGCATGATGGTATAGATTTGAGTTGTGTGGCTTGGAAAGATAATAAGATAGTAACCCTGTTATCTTCTTATTCTGGAACATTGCCTGTAACTAAAGTCAATAGATTTGACAGGACAACAAAAGAAAAAATTGATATTACTTGCCCGTTTATTGTCCAAGAGTACAATAAACATATGGGAGGAGTAGATCTCATGGATAGCTTTTTGGGCAGAAATCATATAAAAATGAGGTCTAAAAAGTGGTATTTGCGTATTTTTTTTCATCTATTTGATCTAACTATTATAAACTCTTGGATTATTTATAAAAAAAATGCTCAAGAAAGAGGTGAACCTAAAAAGAGTCTGCTTACAATGGGCCAATTCAGAAATGAATTGGCCTTTGTGCTATGCAACAGAGGAACCACCAAAGAAGCTAAAAGAGGGCGTCCTAGTACCAGTTTACTAGAAGAAGAACTACAATCAAAAAAGAGAAGGTTCTCCAGCTCCACCACCTCCAAAAGACATAAGAAAAGATGGTGCTGAACATTGGCCAAAAGTAGGTGGGTCACTCCGGTGCAAATTTCCCAAATATAAAGGCTATTCCACAATTTCGTGTATTAAATGTGGCGTCAATGTGTGCTTAAATAAAAATAATAATTGTTTTTTAAATTATCATAAAGAATAAAGAAGATTGAGTAAACAATATTTTTTTTATTTATTTAGTACTGAGCTAAATATGTGACAATGCATGATGATGTAAATTTCCATCATATTGTTTTTTACATAATACATATTTTTATTTACACTAGGATTTTTTAAAATATTTTTCCTTTAATCTAGAGCATTAATTACATCACCCTGATTTATTTTAAAAAAATTTTAAAAATCATGCAAAGAAGGGTTAAGTTTTCTTGTTCTTGCGTAAAAATTTGTCTCACTATTGTATTTGAACAGTTTTCGAATATTTTCCCTTCGCTCAGATTTGAAATGTGAAACGTGTCTTTGTAATGCAGAATAAGATATATTGTAGTTTCTAGCTACTTCCCTTATAGATGAACCACGATTTACTTCTACTGCTGCTTTGACTTCCTCAGAAGTTTTTCTGACACGTTGGGTCTTTTTTATCCAAATTCTGGGCATCTGAATAAAGTATTAGATGCAGTGAAAGTAGGAGGAATGGGTCACGACCCAAACCTCCTGCCTTGTGGGAACCCATTCCTCCTGCATGTACATATATATATATATATATATATATATATATATATATATATATAAAATCACTCTACTTAAATGTAAGAATACTTATCGACATAGTTTAGGTATCAATTAGTACTTTATAATATACTATTAATATGGATAAATCAATTTCTGGGAATGTTATATGATTAAGAAAATTATTACACTCATAATTAAAATATAAAAACTTACTTTTATCAACAGAAAACGTTAGTTATTCATGACACTGAACACAAAACTTTGACACGACTGCAACTAAAGTGACAGTTTACTTATCAATAGCACCATCTATAGGCCAAATAACGATACATAAAATTAATATTCTACAATTAAAATTAAAATAACCCATTCCTCCTGTGACCCATTCCTACCCAATCTCCCCCATACAGGGTGTTACAAAAGTCCGGGCCGCTACTTCAGGAGCATATTCTACACATTAAAATATGAAAAATGTTGAAATACATTTTTTTTTTAAATTGCCTCCTAACGGAGATATGACCATTTAAAGATGGCGCCCCTAAAGTGGTTTTTTTACTACAAAAAGTTAACGGTTAGTAGCAAAGTCATGAAATTGGGCAAGCAGTTAAAGAATTGGATTAGGCATATTCTCATGTAACATATTTTTTAAATAAGCAGTAGCGTGGTGTGTAGGGGGTTGCCCGCGATTATTTTTTGCCGTAACTTTTTTGTATTGCAATATTTTGACACAAAGGTGCCATAATCGTAAAAAGCAACATTTTTTATACAAAAAAGGTACTCTTTCTCAAAGTCGTTAAAAGTAACCGTTTCCGAGAAAAAGGCGTTTAAATAATCCTATCCCGTCTTCGAAATTCTAACTAATTTGTATAAGAAAAAATAAGTTGGTCATGCAAACTGATCGTAAAGAAAACAATTGTACTTGACAATATCTGCCAGAGATTGACGTTGTGTCACTGATAAAATTTGGTCGTAAGCTGTAAACTTTAGCAGTTTTTGTTGTCAATAGTAAGTGTAGTAGCTTTTTAACTTTTCATTATTTTGATAAAATGGACTATTCAAATCAAGAAATGGCCAATATGCATTTAATGTACGGGCTTGCAAATTGTAATCGTGCTGAAGCAAGACGGCTTTATGCTGAACGTTTTCCTAATAGACACCTACCAGGAGAAAAATTGTTCCAGAAAATTCATGCTCGTTTATGTGAAACAGGAAATTTTGTTTTCAAAGGCGAACGTGTTGGAAGGCCAAACGCAGAAGTTGCTAATTTAGAGGAGCGTGTGCTTCAGCGAGTTGAAGAAGATCCATGTGTCAGCACTAGACAACTTGCTTTAGCCGAAGGAGTAAATCACGTAACTATCTGGCGAATTTTGAAATTTTACCAATTTTACCCCTATCATTTTCAAAGAGTGCAAGGGTTACTTGCTGCTGATTATCCTCCAAGAATAGAATTTTGCAACTGGCTATTGCATAAGATCGCTGAAAATGAGAACTTTCCATCGCTCATATTATTTACGGACGAAGCGGGTTTTACCAGAAACGGGATACTTAACTTTCACAACATGCATCAGTGGCAAGTTGAAAATCCCAATGCAGTTATTCAGTCGAGACATCAGCAACATTTTTCACTTAACATTTGGGGAGAAATAATAGGGGACTCTATAATTGGACCGTTTTTTTTTACCTCATAGGTTAACAGGAGCATCATATAGACATTTTTTGCAAACAGAGTTACCCGTGTTACTTGAAAATGTTCCACTCATAACAAGACAGCGAATGTGGATAATGCACGATGGGGCACCTGCCCATTTTAGTGCAGTTGCTAGGGAATTTTTGAATAACAACTATCATCAACGATGGATAGGTCGAGGAGGTCCGATACCATGGCCAGCTAGGTCTCCTGACCTCAACCCACTCGATTTCTACTTATGGGGACATCTAAAGCAGATCGTCTACTCCACACCAGTTGACAATATCAATGATCTTCGTGAACGAATTGAAAATGGGTTCAACCAGATTCACAGTACACCAGGCATTTGCGAAAGAGTAAGGAGTTCCCTTAGAAGACGAGCCGAGCAATGTATTGCTGCAGGGGGCAGTAATTTCGAACACTTGCTTTGATTTTTTTTTCCTTAATTTTGTACTATTTTTATATCAATGCAGTTAGTAGTGGATAAATTAGAAATTTGCAAAACGAATTCTAATAAATGCAACAATTTTGTTTAAACGCTTTTTTCTCGGAAATGGTTACTTTTAGCGACTTTGAGAAAGAGTACCTTTTTTGTATAAAAAATGTTGCTTTTTACGATTATGGCACTTTTGTGTCGAAATATTGCAATACAAAAAAGTTACGGCAAAAAATATTCGCGGGCAACCCCCTACACACCACGCTACTGCTTATTTAAAAAATATGTTACATGAGGATATGCCCAATCCAATTCTTTAACTGCTTGCCCAATTTCATGACTTTGCTACTAACCGTTAACTTTTTGTAGTAAAAAAACCACTTTAGGGGCGCCATCTTTAAATGGTCACATCTCCGTTAGGAGGCAATTTAAAGAAAAAAATGTATTTCAACATTTTTCATATTTTAATGTGTAGAATATGCTCCTGAAGTAGCGGCCCGGACTTTTGTAACACCCTGTATATTTGGTAAGTTTTAGTTTTTTTTCTCTTATATGCTTATCTTGTATGACTTTTAAAACAAGGAAGGGGTTTCCTCTAGATTAAAAAGTTGACGTGATAGACTCAAGGGAAGGTCTATTTTTTGATTTAGAGGCTAAAAATTGGTTGAAAATAAGCCACAGATCTTAGACAACGAAGTTGCTGTTTCCAGTGTTATTTGACTGGACTCTCATTGATCCAGGTCAAATCAAGCCCCATATTAGATTTCATCCAGCACTTCTAGGCATGATTGGTCCGATAGTAGATTCAGTAATTATTTTGGTTAATAGTGATGAATATTAGCAAATGTAATTACAGTTTTACACTTAAATTATTGCAACACTGACTCATTTGTCAGTTCGATCTGCCCAATATGTGAAAAAGAGATAAATATGAGAATTCGGCAAGAACAGACAAGAATGGTTGAAATGAAAATTGTCATACAATTTCGTAGCTCGAAAGGGATGTTGGTTATATTATGACCAGGCCGCGCCGGCTCGCAGTTGGTTAGAATAATAAAGGCTAAAGAAAATATTTGTATAATCCACCACAATCGTATGTAATTTTTCATGTCCAATATTCTTCATCGTTAGATTTTGTTTGTTAATAAACATTTTTCAAACTGTCCATAAAAAAACGTAAAAATGTCAACTCGGGGACGTGCAACGTAATTACAATGGAGCGAAAGTTTCTGCCCATCCACATCTAAATTTGTATTTCAGTAAAAGAGAATTAACAATGAACTTAAAAAAAAATTACAAACCGAGGGATCTACAAAATTAAAGTTCAATGCTCTAGTAGTGGGAATTATTTTGTTTCTGAGCACATTAAACATTTATCGGCAGTTAGTTTGTTGTTTATGAAAAATGTTCTAATGACAAAAATCCATAATACTTCTGCCCAAACGTTTAACGTTTCAGGGTAGGTCGATGCACTAACAAAATACACAAGTGCCCATTTTAACAAAACTAGTATCAAGCTATTTAAGGATTATGGCGCCGTCTATAGAAAAAAAAGATGATTGATTGGTAAATAATTTTATTAAAAAAATTTCTTGGCATCATCCATTTCTCTCACAGATTCACATAATATGTTCAAATGTGATTAATTTTCTTCTTACTTTAGGATTTTGTGTTCAAATTATAAGAATTTTTGACTTAGGTAATAACATTAATATTTAGGCCACCTCAAGATAAATTTCGCGTATTGATCAGCAACGGCGAAAGCAAGCCGATCGTGAAAACTTACGAAAACCTCATTCTATATTGTCATATTCATTCAACGGTGGAGATTAACTCCGCAGGCACCCGAGCTCAGAAAATAATAAATTTCCCGTACGCGCTTGTAAGCAAGCCGTAAAATTGAATATGTTCATGCTGGCCTTCTTCCGCGGTTCTCTTCCTCTTCCCTTTGACCTATTCCGCCGAGATGCCGCACATCCTTATTATTTTAAAAAATTCGACACACTGCAACTTGCCATAATATTTTTCTTTCCCGAGTATATACACTGAAAATTTAGAAAATCCAAACAAACCAGCTGTACTACGTTCAACAATAGAAAAATTTCTAGTCTACTTTCGTGCATTTCAATCGACAATCTTTTACCCAAAAAAAGGCCATAAAAGCGCCCCGGAGTCTGAGCGTTTGTTTTAAACGTAACAAGGAATGTAAAATCCTCGCTATCAAATCCGAAAGTCTAACATATAAAACAAACACAGGATCCAAACGCTAGCCCCTAAAATAATAAAACTAAAATAAAACGGTCTTCATTGCTTATGCGGAAAGAGAGAAATTCTCGGCTGCGAGATTTTATAAATTATACCGAATTTCTGATAATCTCCGTGCGATTTCTCCCGAGCTTACACTTTTCTTTTAATTGCGCCCCCGTTTATCGCATGAGAAGCAATCGTTAGGATCGTTTTAATTGCGCCTTAAAAATGCCCATAAAAACAATAAATGCGGAAAGGCCCGCCTACATCTTTTTTTTAGACGAGAATTCGCCCCTTCGACGGAATTAACTAAAAATGACTTAAACGGGCGCAATTTGAATCGACAATTTTGCTAAACGCCGTTTAAGTTGCCTGGTCGTTATAGCGGTGCATTAGTGTGATTGTGGCAACATCTGAGGTCCGTTAGGCTGCAATTATAAGTTTTCAGGAAATTATGCAGACGAGCGGGTGATTTTTATTTTATATGGGGCCCCTTGCCCCTTTATTTTACATATAGTAGTTTCCAATGACTTCGTCTGTGTGAAGTGAAAAAAATGAACTAAACTCTTAGAAAAATTTGACACCCTTATCACCTTTTATAATTTTATATACGAAAGAAATTCACAAACATGACGGTAGCTTTAGTTGGGGATGCTGTAATTTCAGCTATGGTGAAGTCTAGATCCATGTTGGTCAACGACATTTTTAAAATTTGGTGCAACACTCCCAAAATATCAGTAGACCGTAAACCATGCAACATACATAGAGAGTTAGTCTATAACTTGGAATAAATTCAGTAAATCAAATACAGTTTTTTTTCGAAAATATGCTTGAATACCTCGATTAATAATTTAATTTGAGCTCTTTTTATGTAGGAAAATTTAATCAGTGTCCCAAATTTAAGATATGACGTCATCTTCTTTAAATAGCAATCCTATTTTTACCTAACTATTCTTTAAGTGTATATCAAGTTACACATGCGTACTAAATTTCAATTTTTTATTCCATGTCATTTAAAAGATATTTAGAAATTTAGTAACCCAAGGAGCACATTATATTGTCAAAACGTTGTTTTGATGTTGGCTTAATATTGGGTACATTATTATTGTATTTCCATGGTATCCCCAATATTGGCTTAATATTGTTTTGAAAAATATTGTCCAGTAATATTCACCCAACATTGCATTTCTTGTTTCTAACAATATTGTGTTTTACCTCTATTGGATCAAGATTGTTATTACAATATTGCTTTAACATTGGTTTACAATATTGGTGGGATACCTTAGATATATGTATTGTTTGTCCAACGTTGGCATATACAGATAAGGAAAAATTTTCATTGTCCATGTAAAACGCTAAGAATTGTCCCTTCCATAGTTTTCTACGGCCGCTGAACGTATTCCCCTACTTTGACGCAGCATGCTCGTATCTTCCAGTTTAGATGTTAGAAGAAACTCATCGAGAGTTTTACAACAAACTGGAATAGGGTAGATGTACCGTTTGTGGCCACTGTTTCGTTTGTGGCCAGTCTGAGATGTATAGGGATATATTATATATATTATTTTATGATAGCATTTTATAGTGTATTTATAGGGTTTTTGTGTGTGTTGGCTACGCTGTAAACTTTTCCCTATACTGATTGAAAGTATAGTTTGAGTGATTATTAAAAAAATATCTGGACGCGTGGTGTATCTCACCAAATTATAACTAATTCTTATAAGAATCTCGAGAAAGGTCTGGTAAGTAAATTAATCATAATTATTGCAAATCTTAATATTCTTTAAAATTTTAAGCTCTATAGTAGCTAGATAACGTAATAGTATGTTAAAAAAAATTAATTTACTTATAATAACCTCAAATACTAACAAAATATCCCATGGCCATAAGTGGAACAATAAAAACATGTGATTGCTATTTGTGGCCATACCATGACCACAAATGGTGCATACACTATCCAGTTTTGGCCATAATTTTTACTCATTTAATGTATTTTGCTGCCCAACTGTATGTTATTTAATAATTAATATTCAAACAATTGAGATAATATTTCGAAATAGAGACTGGAAAAGAAACGTAGTGTTGAAAGATTATTTTTTATCTGTTGCAGGTTTAAATGCCATCAAGGAAAAATCAGAAACCCGTTGAAAAAATTCCAAAATCAACAAAAACTGGTATTGAAAAGGAAAAATCTAAAAGGACATTTTTAATTACTCAGAAACTGACTTACAAAAAGCTTTGGAATTAGTGAAGAATGGTTGTGCTATTGCAACGGCGTGTAATCAATATAAAGTCCCAAGAACTACATTACGTAGTAAACTTCGAGGCAAAGTACCAGAAACTACAGGTCGAGTAGGACCTGAGTCTATACTTGGCCATCATATTAAAGAAAAATTAGAAGAATGGCTATTAGGAACCAGCAGAATGGGTTTTCCTATAAATAGAGATTTCTTAATTCATTCAGTGAAACAATTAGTCGACGCAGAAGGTTTAAAAAATCCTTTTAAAAATAATATCCCGGGAAGAAAGTGGTTTGAAGGATTTCTTAAGAGGCATCCACGTGTGGGTCAAAAAAGGGCTGAACACCTCTGTAAGGCTCGAGCCATCGTCACTGAATCTGGTATACGGTCATGGTTCTCTCATATAGCTGAAGAACTGGGAGAAAATATTAAAATCCTTGATGATCCTCGACGAGTATTCGACATGGACGAGACGGCAGTTCATTTATCACCAAAAGGTGGTCTTGTTTTAGCAGAAAGGGGAAAAGCTGTGTATGATGTTGCTGGAAACGAAAAAGAAAATGTTACTACACTTTTTAATGTAAACGCTGCCGGAGAATTTGCACCATCACTGACAATTTTCAAGTATGAGCGACTACCTAAGATTTGCGTTGACTCGGCACCCAAAGGTTGGGGGATAGGAAAATCCAAGAATGGGTGGATGACTAGTGAATCTTTCTACGAATATTTCACGAATGTCTTCTATCCATTCCTGCTTGAACGCAAAATTCAACTTCCTGTGATAGTTTTCTTGGATGGCCATGTTTCTCATATGTCCATTCATCTGAGTAAATTTTGTAAGGATAAACAGATTATCCTGTGCTGTTTTCCACCTCACTCCACGCATATTTTACAACCATTGGACGTTTCTTTTTTTTTCCTTTGAAGCAAAGATGGAAAAATTTGATAAGAAACTGGCGTATACAAAATGATGGTGTTGATGTTCAGAAACATAACGTTCCAGCTTTTTTATCTAAACTTATTACTGAAGAAGATTTTACGACTGTCATAAAGAATGGATTTAAAGCTTGCGGTTTATGTCCGTTTAATGCGAATTCAGTTGACTATAGCAAGTGTGTCGAAATGAAAGATCGAGAAAACAATCAAAATATTTCTAATGAAATAAATTCGCAAAGAACCATGCAGCAAGCCTTATCTCATCAAGAATACATCGAGAGTAAAATAAATCCTGAGCTATTACAACGATTCAAAAATGCCAAAGCTACAGGTATTGATTGGGAAACTGGTGATAAACACGAGTCATTGTACAATTTTTGGGCCCAGGCTGTTGAAGATGACAAACCGGAAAATGAATTGCAATCCCCACTTTGTCATCCTCTAGTTCCTGAAAATCCTTCTCCTTTGGCTTCTCATAATGATAATGTTTTCGAATTTCCTTTTCCTGAGTTTGATGCGTCTAATCTTCATGAAGGTGAGTAAAATTGAAAAAACAGTTAAAAAAATAATCTCCCAATGTTGAATTTATTTCAGTGATCTATTCTTTGGATAATTTATAAATTTTTAAATTATATTTTAATTTGATATTTTTTTTGCACTTTTTTAGTCGATGAACTGTTGGATTCCTATTCTTCTAATACTCTTAACCAAATTACCGACTGTGAAGTACCTCTTGCGATTGAATTTCCTATCCTCGTAGATAATCATAAAAACCCGAATATTGTAATCCCTCCTAGTGATGAAGTTATTCAAGAACCTGTTGTTATGGAAGGTATTATAGAGCCTGTAGTTGAGGACGTTAGTACAACTAATGTTTCTCATTTGAACAGTATTTCAATGCGTCGAAAGTCTTTGGACGAAGTTATTGATGGAATTTGTATGTGGCCTAAAAAGAAGACTACGACACGAAAACGTAAGGTAGAACATTTACCTTCCGTAATCACAGCTGACAAGTGGATCGAACTAATGGAAGCTAAAGAGAATGAGAAAAGCGCAGAAGAAGAAAGAAAGAAGCTTAAAAAAATCGAAAGAGAAGAAAAAATAGAGCTTAAAAAAATCGAAAGGGAAGAAAATAAGGAAAGAAGAAAAAAAATTAAAGAAGAAAAATTGGAAGAAAAAGCTAAGAAAAAATTAGCCCCAAAAAAATCAGTTAAACTGCGCAAAAATGCTAAAAAAAATTGATAATTTTATGTGTATTACTAATTTTTGTGTCTTGTCTAGCTATTTAATAAATAAAGTGATGCATTGATTGTTAATTAAGATAATATTATTAATAATTCCCTTCCAGCAAAAAATTTCAGGCACTATGACCAAAACTGGAACAGCAAATGGCCAAAAATAGTGCTTCTATGGCCACTACTGCTGAAATTGGTGTAATTATTTATTTTAATTAATTTTGCCTGACAAATTAAATTTTAAACATTTGGGCTTTTGATATTTCAATTCCTGATAAATTGAAGATTTGATTAATTTATTTTTTCTTATTAAATATTTAATTTAAATATATTTAAATCTCAATTAAACATACAAAAAAGCTTAAAGTGGCCACAAACGGTACATCTACCCTATTATTTAGCACAGTCTGGTGGGCTATTTGAACTCCTTATACTGTAATATTTAAACAGTTATTATGTTATATTCTTCATTAGAATTATTATTTATTTTTTTTAAGAAATCTCGCTTATTTATTTTGGTTATCAAATAATATCAGTTTTATTTTGCCTGAGACGTTGATTAAATCAACGGACTAAAAAAACAAACAGCATGTGGTACGCAAATTTTAATAAAATTGTTGCCTGCCAGTAGTAATCCCGCAGCAAAACACGTTAGAAGCTATGTGTACTAGTGAAATCTCCACCAGCACTGATCGCTGCGCTCTGCGTTGAATTGTTTACACCGTTGTAGGAGAATACAAGGCGCCGCCCATCTATCCCACTATTAGCGCTCAATGTTAAATCTCTCATTAACATTCTCCCTATGGACAGTGTTTGACTTTCCTGATGTGTATAGTCAAGGTTAAACAATCATCTAAAAATTCTCCAAAAAGATTTTATCATCAGAATGCTGCTTCGTCTTCTCAAATCCTAGTTCCAAATTGATTAAAAGGTAATTTTAAAAAAATTTTGTTAAGTTTATATTAAATGACATTGCTTAACTTGTCACGTCATGAATAACAACTTGACTAATGATTCATTGGAAGCCTATTCTTCTGTAAATAATAAAAAAGATGATTTTAGTACAACGAAAAATACTGTCTTATTTTTTGTATATATTACGTGTTTTTACTGTATTTTGGAACAAACTGAGATAATGAAGGAGCTAAAGATCAAAGCCTTGGCCGGTATAAAATATGATATTTCAGAAATAAAAAACGACATAACTCAAAGAAATATCAAGTTAAATAGCTTAAGCAATAATCAGATTAAATTTGCACATGCAAGTTTTTCCAATTTTAATTTACCCCTAGCTACACAATTACATGAATTAGAGGAGAAAATTGGAGATTCAACTAACGAAGATTTTCAAAAACTGGTAAGGTATTATGATTTGAAAAATACAAGGACTCCATTAATTTCTGTTTATAACACTTCAGGTAAAAATCCTTTCTCATGTTGGTGGTAAAACTGCGCGGAAGAATGTGCTTTTAATAATGAGGAAGTTGATGGGTAGAGAACTGAGCCTGCAATATTCGTCTCGTGGAAAAAAAAATTTCTCCCAATTACATTTATTCAAAGCTGTCATAGGTAATATTAATAATTTTTGCTTCAAAACATCATTTCATGAACTCATACATTTGTTTTTTTAGAAACGGTTAAAGTCAATTTTAATTCTACGGATTTGGAAATATGCCAGTTTATTAGCACAGCATAGATACTGCAGGAAATAGGGATGGTGGATGGAAAATGAGAGGACTAGGAGGTTTGTTTGTTACTAAAATTTACAAATAATATTTTTAGTTATGATTTCTTTCAGCTGAGAAAAATGATGATGAATGAATTACCATATTACTAGTAATAAATGTATTTGTTTCATAAATAATAAATTTAATAGCGTGTTAAGTTTTTTTCTTATTTTCAAAGAAATATATCATATCAGATTGAAGCAAAATAATTGATAATTTTATGAAAACGTTTGGTGAGTATATAAGTGTAATGAAATGTGGATTATTTGAATTGGGACCAAGGGTGCTTTATGTAGATAATCAATCTTACATTGTCTTTAAATAAATGTACGTTTGGTTTATATATAAATATTAAAACATGTTAATCGTTCAACAAGTTAATGCCAATATTGGCGTAAGTTTTTTATTTTTTCTTGATCCAATGTCAAGATAAAAGAATATTATCAGTATGTTGTTAAACCAACATAGATCTAAATCGTTGGGCCAATAATGGCAGATGATCTTGGGCAAATATTGTTGAATGTCCACATTTTTTATTCGCCCAATCTAGAATAACTAACTTGGCACAATGTATCCTTATATTGGTCAAATATTGGAGCAATATCTGTGTGCTACTTGGGAACTTATTTGAAAAATGAAGAAATCTAATTCAATCCAATACAATTTTCATAAAGTTTAAAAATCGCATATCAGAAGATATTCGTTTGACCTTTTTTGTCAAACTGGGTTGACGTCTTTTATTTAAAAAAAATAACAAAAACAAATAAAACAAATAGTATCGTATTGATCGAAGAGGTTATTAGTTTGTCGTTTAGTGAAAAACGCCATTTATTAAAAAATCGAACTGAAACCCAAAACAATTTTAATATTGATTGGCTACGAAGATAGAACGAGAAGTTATTCGTTTATTCAGAGAGAAGTATCCTGATTTACCACCCATATTTCAAAGTACCGTAGGCAAGACTAAAAAACATTTTCAGGAAAATGAGTATTTAAGAAAAACAGTCAGAATCTCCGTCAGAATGCGCTCAATGAAGATTTCAAAATTTAAGTACTTCTCTTTGTCCAAGCAAATCCTCATTTTCTCACTAGTCAGATAGATAGGAAATTCGAAATTAGCCAGTCTTTATTTGCAAGAATTCTGAAAATACATAAATGTCATCCTTATAAAACGACAATCCTCCATAAACACTTAGAGGATGATCCGAATTGAAGACTCCAGTTTTGCTAACAAAAGATGGATCTACTGGACAGAAATTTTCTAAGCATAGAAAATATCCTGTTTTTAAATGAATCAAGGTTTATGTTAAATGGTGATCTAAATCGTCAAAATTGTCGTTACTGGGCAGACAAAAACCCACACTGAATGAGGAAAGGCCACACTCAACATCCAGAGAAAGTCAATGTTTGGGCACGGATTGCTGGTGATCAAGCTATAGGACCAATTTTCTTTCAAGGAAATCTCAATGGGGTAGAATATTTAGAATTTTTACAGAAAGAGCTGATTTAGCTATTCTGTTTCCTGATCCGGTCGATGCTGATGTCCCGATTTGTTAACTTTGTATACTAACAGTTCGTACTATTAGCTAATACGGTTACTGCAATCGATTGAGTTGCCCAAAATAGCAAGTTTACTGGTTAGTTCATAAACTAATTAAACGGATAAGCAATAACTGCAAACTAGAATCTTAAATAGCAGGAGGTTATGTGTAAGTTAGTTAAGAATTATTTCGTTTATATTCAAAAATTGCTGTCAGTTGAAACTGTGAAAGATATGGAAAGTACACTTCGAGCAACATTTGAATATAATTCAGGATCAAGAAGCAATCAAGATTACTTTAAATGCCAATGTAGCAAAAGGTGTATAACAAGAAATGTAAAAATGCGTCAGCTCTGGATAGGGCTATTAGCTGTCTTAATTTGGGTGGAATACTTCCAATTTTTTAATTATTTGTCCTGTGTTCTGTCTAACTTGCAAATATTTCTGGTTTTTAACAGTTCAAGCTTCACGGCTGTAGAAACTAAATTTAGAATTTTTAAAAGTTTCCGATTTCTTGGACGATGATAATCGTGCGGCATTTTTTTTTTAATGGATAAGGATTATTTATTAGTGTACCTCTTGCTTTAATTTGGAAACTCGACAATTCTATTCGACATTAAAATACAACAAACAGTAAATACGTCCAAAGCAAAAAATATAATTACTTATTTGTTGTTTTTATGATAAATTAGAATATTTAGAATGAGGATTTGTCTTACATTTATAATGAAATAAAATTAGCTTGTGAATTCGTCTATTTAAAATACCAAAGCACTCATATTAATAGAGGCTAAAATAAATTTTGTAAATTTTCATTTAGTATCAAAACTAGCCGCTATTATATTAAGCTTACTCAAAATCCTCCTTTTAACCATAATAAGTAAATAGTTTGCATATTGACTAGCTAGTTTCTAAACTATCAACTGATTATCTGCTATTTTGCTGGAAACGGCTGATTCCTTCAAAATAGCAGCTTCGTTAGTTATTTTGAAAACAAACTGGTTATTTTCAAAACTAACCAAGTATTTATTTTAGCTGTAACAGTTACATCAACCTCGTAGATCTTTTCATGCTTTTTATGAATGACAATAGCCAGTGGCGGCGCAAGGCCAAAACTTAATGTGGGCAAGGTATATTTCGCGAGGCCCTCTGATGGTCAAGAAGAAGGGAATATAAAATAAAAAATCAATTGAAATTAAACAGTTTTTTATTCATTAAGAAACAAACCTAAATTCTTACTTATACTTCTTTCGAACATTAAAGAAAAATGAAAAAAAAATAAAGAAAAAATTAAAGAAACAGAAATTTTCTACTTTGGTTTTACTGAACTCCTTAATGATTGGTTCATAATTTATCGTAAATGCTATATCTGCATCAATAGATAAAACTGCCAAAGCTGAAAGTCTTTCTTGACCCATAGTATTTCTTAAATAATTTTTAATTAGTTTTAATTTTGGAAAGCTCCTTTCAGCGGAAACATTACTTACAGGTATTGTTAACAAAATTCTAATGACAATGTAAATATTTGGGTAAATTTCTTTCAAATCGTTTTCTATGATATATTGGAACAGATGTTTTACATCTTTAATAGAGCTGAGTAAATTTGGGATCATATTTTGTAACTCCTCATACAACTCATAAGGTTTGAAGTCACTGATTTCTCCTACTTGCAGGACTGTGTGTAAATCCTGACAGTTTTTCAGTACTTGCTCTTTTGGATTTTTTTTTAACTTGTTTAAGTCATAGAGAAAGCCAAAATTTTTAAAATGTTGATTTAAAGACAGATTCCGTGTTACTTATCTCAGAATCAATCATGGTATTAAAAAAATTTGTTTCATACCGGCTTTTAACAAACTTTATAGGTTGATCGCTGCCTTCATAATCAAACTCTATTTCTTTTTGGCTACTCTTTTATTTTTAAAATCTTTTGGCAAATCATAACTGCTTTTCTCAATAAACTGACGAGCGTCAGACAAGCACTTTTCGAATCCACTTTGTCGATATTCTTTGATCCAGTCACAAAATGTACGTAAGTGTTCAAGAGTAATGCTCAAATGGACTTGTAGAGATTGTCATAATTTGCTTATGGAATTGACACCCGTTAATAACTCATACTATATATTTAATGATATGATAAATTCCAAACTGAACATTTCATTTAAAACAGAATCGCAATCACTGAGTGTGTCCGATTGTTCCGTTTGGCATTTTAAGTTTTCCATGCTTTCAACAACATTATCAAATTGCAATAATACTGCCCTCACTGCCTGGATTCTACTTTCCCACCTTGTGTCTGACAAAGGTTTCATAGTAAGCTTTAATTTATTTTTGATTATTTTCCAGCGTTTACTGGAACTTGAAAATAGCAAACAAATCTTCTGAATAAAACCAAAAAATGTTTTTGCTGCCACCGAAGAATTAGCTGCGTCTACTAACAACAGATTCCAGCTATGACAACCGAAGGGTGTGAAAAATGCCCTGGGATTTATATTTAATATTCGAGTTTTAACTCTGCTATTTATGCCTACCATATTTGCACCATTGTCGTATCCTTGGCCGTGACAGTTCTGAATATCTAAGTCATTTTTTTCTAGCTCTCCCAGTATTGCATTAGTCAAATATTCTTCAGTCGTTTCAGTGACAGCAAGAAATCCGATAAAGCTTTCCTCCATAGTTCCAGTTGATGTATTACAATATCTTAAGATAACCGACATTTGTTCAATTCTACTACAGTCTCTAGAGCAGTCGAGTAAAAAGAATAACATTTTGCCTCTTTTATCCTACCAATTACTTTACTGGTAACTGTGTTTGACATAAATGTGATCAATTTATTTTAAATATCGTGGCTTAAGATAATGGTGTGCAAGTTGTCTATTATTAATGCGATTTATGTGTTCCTGTAACGTAGGATCATATTTAGATATCAATTTAAATAAATCTATGAAGCTACCAGAATTCTTAGTGTTTTCGTCTGTTTTGAGAGATTCTCTGTGACCTCTAAAGGCTAGATTATGAGAGGCTAAGAAATTTATGATATTAATTAATTTCTCAAACAAATTGTACCAATGTTTTTGAGATTCAAGAATTCGCCTTACATTTTCTTGGTCTAATGTTGTTCCGTGCTTTATTCCCTTCTCTAATGTTATCCATTGGAACATATAGGCCATATGTTCTTAAGTATTCTCATGCCTGTGTAAAATATTACTCAAGTGTTTCTAATCACAACACCCTGCCTGTACCATTTGAGTTTGTGAATTGCTAAAGAGTCTGCATGGAAAACAGAAAACTTTATTTTTAGAACTTGAATAAACCAACCAGAAACCTTGTGGCGTGTACTTTTGGATTTTCCACAATTTTTTAAATTTATTTTCGGCTGTAAAGCGCGAGGCCCTTTGCACCGCCTTACGCCGCCTCTGACAATAGCTATCGTTAAGCTACGTCGCTTGGAAAAAAAGTTATTCTTGCAAAACCAAAGAAAGGACGAAATCTTAATTTTTCTTTCAGGGTTGCGGATTAAGCACAGAGCTTCCAATGTCAAAAACTTGTTTTTTTTTCTCCTCTGTCCTACTCTCAACCATATGAAAGAATAAACGGGATTACCAGACCTTTTGCAAGGTAGACACTTTTTTGGCACAATTTGACTGGGCTGTAATGGCCATCCTTTTAAAGTTTATGGGTCAGATATTTATCATTTTTATTTTTATTATTAGCTTGTGAGTCAATAACTAGGCTGCCAATTAGTTGACAACTCAAAATGTGGATTATTTGTTTTTTTACAAATCTATTAAGCTAATTTTTCGACCATTTAATTAAAGTTCTAAACTTGCTTCTCTTAAGTTGCCCTAAATTCTGTTTATGGGTCAGATATTTATCATTTTTATTTTTATTATTAGCTTGTGAGTCAATAACTAACCTGTCAATTAGTTGACAACCCAAAATGTGGATTATTTGTTTTTTTACAAATCTATTAAGCTAATTTCTCGACTATTCTGTTAAATTTCTAAGCTTGCTTCTCTTAAGATGCCCTAAATTCTGATCTCAAACTCAAAATTTCCAAAGCAAGTACGAATTTTGGGATGAGAGTTAGGAGAAAAAGACAAACGATAATTAAGACAACTATACAGAGTGGACCATAAGTAATGGTACATAGAGCAAGCGTAGATTTTTCATATAAAAATAACATGATTTAGCTACATTTACCTCATACCAAAAGTTGATATTAACTGAGATACAGGGTGTCAAAGTTAAAAAAAAATTGTGATTTTTTCGCATAACTGATGAACACATTTCACTATAGACAATGAATTTGGCATAGAGGGATTTCTTTGGTCACGAAATTTTAATTTGCTAACAGATTGTCAGTAACTCATAGGGGGCGCCACCTGCGCCACCTTGTATTATTCTAAAGCATCATAACTTTTTTGTGTCTTGATGTACACTTATTTTAAATAGATATTTTTATTTACCTACATTTTTTCCTTAAAAAAGGTATACTTTCTAAATGTTGATACAAGCAACCGTTTTCAAGATATTTGACTTCAAAGTTTGCCGTACGTTTATTTTAAGTTATGAAATGTGAATTTTTCGCAGTAGGTTTTCAAATAAAAGTAATAAAACTGACTCCAAAATAGTTTATATCAAATATTACTCTACTGGCATTATTATTACACATATTGTTTTAAATTTCTAAAGCAAATTTAAATAAAATACCAAAACAAAATTTATTTTCAAAAATAAGTATGTGAGAAATGACCTTTTTCATGTAAAGGGATTGTAAACAAATAAAAATTTGGCTGTCTCTTATTGAAATTCATTTTCAAATATCTGCTTTTAACCACCCAGACTATTAAATTTTTTTTTGTGCGGACTCAGACATCATATCTCACATCTCTATGTCAGAAAATAAATTACGTCTTAATTTTTTGGATTTTTTCTATTGAGATTTTCAAATTTTAGGTAATAATATTATCAGCAAAGTAATATTTGACATAAATTATTCTCAAAGCTGCCCTATGATTCCTTTTTTTAAGCCTACTTCGAAAATTTAATATTCTAGTAATTTAAAACCAAGGCACGTCAACTTTTAAAGGCAAATATCTTGGAAACGGTTGATCGTATCAACTTTCAGAAAGTACACCTTTTTTAAATATAAAATATGGGGAAATAAAATAATCTTATAAAAATTAATATATGTGAGTGCCCAGAAAAGTTATGGTGATTTAGAATTATGCAGGATAGCGCAGGTAGCGCTCTCTATCATCTATTGGTAATATGCTAGCAAATTGGAGTTTGTCGATTTAAAAAACCCCCTTGCGCCAAATTTCGTGCCTATATTACACTTCATTCCATAGCTATACGAATTTCTTGACCAAAGAAACCCCCCTATTCCAAATTTTTTGTCTATAGTGAAATGTGTTCATCAGTTATGCGAAAAAATCACAATTTTTTTTTTTAACTTTGACACCCTGTATCTCTGTTAATATCAACTTTTGGTATAAGATAAATGTAGCTAAATCACATTATTATTTTTATTCGAAAAATCCACCATTGCTCTGTGTACCATTACTTATGGTCCACCCTATATATTGAATTTAAAGTCGAATTTAAACTAAGCATATTGCAAATTTAAAACCTAAATTTCGGTAAAAAGCCAAAATTTCGACTAATCTCCAAATTTCAACTCTCAGCCATTGAAATTAATCTATATTTTGATTCAAGAAGTAGAAATTGGGCGAAACATTTCAAAAATTCAAATTGAAAGTCAACATTTTGAAATCGATGCCCAACTTTCCTGAATTTCAAGAATTTGTTTTTTATAATTGAGTTATTTTCCGAATATTAATTTTTTTCACAAAGTCTTGAGTCTTGAGCCCAATTTTTACGTATAACGTATATAAAATTTAGCTTTTTAGCTCGAAATCCAAACTTTATTGTCTTTTTAACGTCAACATTTCAACCTTTTAATATTTTATTTTTGAAATTGATATGGTAATTTCTTCTTAAATTTCATTTTTTTAAATAAGTTTGGTGTGTCACGCATAACTTGAATTTTTTCACATTATTTCAAGTTTAAGTTTGCTCACTCGTCAAGTTTCTCCTCGATTTAAGTTTTAAACTCAAAATCTAGGCTATTTTTGGAATTTCTTGCTTTTTAAAGCCAACATTTTGACTTTTTCTCTCAGCTTTAATTTCATAATTTCAGGATATGATAACGAAGGCTTCCACGGCCAGAGTCAGTGCAGGATATACTTCTTCCGGGACTGGACCGTGTCAAAGAACTACTAAAAGTATTCGACGTTTCGTCCACCTTCGTAGGGGGCTTCTTCAGAAACAAAGAAACAAAAAAAAGTAAAATACAAGGAAATATATAAAAATGAAAAATGAAAAAAGCCAATTTCAAACATTAGAGCACGGTAACTACGTATGTCCACCATACCAGAGGCGAAACTCTTCTGAACTGAAAACTTGGTACAAAGGATAAGAAATTTTAGACAGAAGAGCACGGTAACTCAGTATGTCCACCATACCAGAGACGAAACTTTCCTTCATTTGTGTATATTTCCTTGTATTTTATTTTTCATTTATTGTTTTTTTGCTTCTGAAGAAGCCCCCTACGATGGTGGGCGAAACATCGAACACTTTTAGTGGTTCTTTACCAAGGTTCAATCCCGGAAGAAGTATATAATAATTTCAGGGTTAAAAATATTAAGTTTTGCCTTTTCAGCGTTTTGGAGTTTATCAAACCCGAATTTTGGAATTTTGATTTCTAGAAGATTCAAATTTGTATTCAAAGAAACACAACATTAAAATTAATTTTAACCTCAAATCTTTTAACAGAAGGTTTGTATGAAATTAAATTTTTTCTTTCAAATGGCAATTTCACTTTTAAAATTTGGAGTTCAAACACGTACCTAATTTGTACATTTGACCCGAAATTTCATTGTAAGACTCGATTTCTTTCAAAATATGGTCTTCTGCAGTGGCGGCTGGCGTAAGGCACTGTGGAACTGCAGCACCCCCAATTCGCTTACGAGTTTTTTTCTCAAAATTTTCTGAACACTTTTCATTAAACAATTTTTTGTAGAAATTTTAAATTTTCCCTGATTTCTTTTTATCGAAATTTTAAGTTTCTTTCACGAAGTTACGACATTTAAAAACCTATTTTATTTTTAATATTGATCAAAATCACGTTTTCAAAAACCAATTTTCGTAAAAGTTTTGAGGAAGAAATCAATATTTCGAGCAGGAATTAAAATGTTAAGAAAAGACTCAAATTCATTTAAAAATGTCAACATTTTAAGAAAATACTTATAATTTCAAGAAAAAATCTAAATCTAACTCATCTCGCATTTTATTATTTCTCTAAAAATAAGTTAATACGGTATCTTCGAATTTTTACCCCAAATTTCATTTTGTTTAAAAAAAGTTTTTTTCAGTTATTTCAATTTTTTTAGGAAATTATAATTTTTTCTGCAAAGTTTTAATTTTTCCCAAATATTTTATGAAGAGAAATTTTCTCGAAATTTCCATTTTTCCTGAAAGTGTTCTTAAAATTCCGTCTTAAAATTCAAACTTCTTCAGATTTTTTTATGTTCCTCTAATTCGCTTTAAAAATGTCAAGTTTTTTCACGACACTTTGACAACTTAAAGTTCATTTTATTTTGTAGTTTTGACAAAAGATGTTTGAAAAAAACCCCGAAAGCTCTATAAAAATTTCAACATTTTGGGAAAAACAAATAATTTCGACTCTTTTGTAAAGATATTTCAAATTTTTTTCAAATTTAGATTTTTCTCTAAGAAATGTTGCTTTTTTCTATGAAATTTGTGTTTTTCTCTAAACATTTTATAAAAGATTTTTTTTTTTAAATTTCGATTTTTCCTGATAATTTTGTCTTTAAAATATTTTTTCTTGTAGAAATTTTGATTTCTCTTTAATTCGTTTTGGAAATTTAAAAAGAAAAATATTACCACTTTTAAAAAATAAAGCCATATTTATCAGAAAAGACGAATTTAAAAAAAAGTAAAATCTTAAAAAATTTTGAAATTTTCATACAAAATCATATTTTTAAAAGAAAATAAGGATTTCGAAATAAAATTTCAATTTTGAAAATGGTCCACATTTTCAATAATTTTGGGAATGTGAATAAAGGACGAATTTTTGAAAAAATATCGACATTTAAAATAAATTGCAGAATTTTTAAATAAATTTTCAAGGAAGCTAATTTTTTAAAATATTGGAGAAAACTCTAAATTATCGAAAAATTCTTAATTATCAAGAAAGTTGAAATTTTGGAAAGGTAAAATTTTGAAAAAAGTCGAAATTTTCAATAGTTCAAGTTTAAAAAGAATGTTTTCTTTTAAGTCGAAGATTAAATTGGAAATTTAAAATAAAAAATGTACAAATAAAATTCTAAAAAAAGTTTGAACTTTTTAAAAAAAAAGTCAAATTATCTAAGAGTCGAAATTTTGAAAAAAGTCTAAGTTTTGAAATGGAGTCGAAATTTTACGAAATATTAGTGGAAAATTTCAATAAAAGGTTTCAAGAAATGTCTGATTTAAAAAAATCACAACTTTTAAGTAAAGGACTGACAGTTTGCAAAAAATTGTCAAAATTTTGAAAATAGTTGAAATTAAAAAAATAATCAAAATTTTTAAGTTTTCCAAAAATTTTAAATTTTGGAAAATAACTAAAATGTTGAACAATTCGAACATTTGAAAAAAGCCGGAATTTTGAACAAAGTGGAAATTAGAAAGTCGAAAAGTTCAAAAAAGTGCAGATTTAAGAAAAGGTGAATAAAGTCGAAATTTGTTGACAAGGCAAAAATTTTCAAAATCTTTCAAATTTTGAAAAGAAGTCAAAATTTTGCAAAAAAGAATTTTTTTAAAACAAAAGGGCCACATTTTATCGACGAAATTTAAAAAAATATCAAAATTTGCAAAAGATTTCAAAATTTTTATCGAATTTACGAAATAATTCGAAATTTTAAAAAAGTTTCAATTTTGAATAGTTGGGCAATTTGCACAAAACTTTTCAATAAAAACCAAAACGTAGAAACCGGAATATTGAAAACAAGTGAAAATTATCAGGTAGATCGAAATTTTTAAAAGTCGAAATATTGAGAAGTTAAAATTTTGGAAGCAGTTTACATTTTTGGTAGTTGTTGAATCAAAGTGGAACATCTTGTTAAAAAGTTGAAATGTTAGGTCAAAAAGAGTAAAAAATTTTGAAAAGATGTCCAATATTTCATAAAATTTTAAAATTTTCATAAAAATCGAAATTTCGAAAGAATTTCGAAAACTAAGAAGCAGCGAAATTTTCTACAAAAAAAATTAAAAAATAATCGAAATTTTGAATAGTTTGACATTTAAATAAAAACCACTCGAACTTATTAAGAATCGAAATGTTCAATAAAAAAGTTATAATTTTTCAAAAAAAATTATAAACAAAGATGAAATTTAGAAAAAAGTCGAAAATTCAAAGTCAAAAGCCAAGTTTTGAAAAAAATTACGTTTTCAGAAAAAGTAAGTGGTAAAAATTAAAAAAAATTTAGTAATTAATTTTCATATTAAAAAAAACAGAATACCAAAGTCTAAATATTTACGAAGAAACTGAAATTTTTAAAAGAGGATTCACAGTTTTTCAGAAAAGTCAATACTTAAAAATAAAATAAAATCAAAATTACAAAAAAAAAATCTAAATTTTGCAATACAGCCGAAATTTGGAAAAAATCCAACGTTTCAAAAAAGGCGACATTATCAAAAATTTTCATTGTCAAGTTTTTAAAGAAATCTAAAATTTTCGAAAAGTGACGTCTTGAAAATGTCGAAATTTTCAGTCGAAATCTTAAAAATTTTAAAACGCTAAACATTGTCGCAGCACCCCCATTAGTTTTGGCTACGAGCCGCCACTGGTCTTCTGCATTAAAGAATCAAGATTCAACTCATAATTTTTAAATTCTAAAATTTCAAAATCTTGTTTCAAAAACTTTCAACATTTTTTCGAAACGATTATATCTAAAACATTTTTAATTTACACAAATTAAACACGACATGAGAACTTTTTGTGGAAATGGTTATTTTCTTCCCAAAATGTCGTTTTTAAACTCTTAAATTAATCAAATTAAACTGGAAATGCAGACATTTTTTGTATAAATTTTAGTTTCGCTTTTCAACATTTTTTGTTACGATTTTATCTTTAAGTTTCGAGCCTAATTTGGAAATTTTGACTTTTGTTCAAAATTTCCTATAACAACTGATTTTAATTTTAAAGATTTCGAACTTTACTCCAAAAATCCAGAGATTGCATTTAAAATTTTTCAATTCCAAATTCGGATTTTTTTGCAATTTTTCAGTTAAAATTTGCAAAATGTTCTTTTATGTTCAACGTTATCTAGAACGTACCTAAACTTGCGAAAATTATTTCAAACAGAAAATTTAGATCTTTTCGAGAAAGTAGGACTTTTTTATCACCACTAACTACATTAATTCCAAAATTGAAATTTAAAACTCGACATATTTCTAAACATGACGTTAAAGCCTTTTCTTTATAAATTTTGAGTTGTTTTTGTATTTTGCCAAAATTCCAAATTTAACTTTAAAATTTTAGCTCTACTCCTACTCTTATTTTACTAGAGAGGAAAGCGATTGGGATAATTATAAAGTATGTAGAAATAATCTTGTCAAAGTGATACGAAATGCAAAGTGTAATTTTTACAAGAAAATGATCGATGACAATAAGAAAAACAGTAAGCAAATGTGGAAGCACTTAAAGGAGATGGTTGGTAATAAAAATCAAACGATTAACAGTTTCCAAAATGGGGTAAGTTGTAACGGAACATTATACAACAATAATGATGAAATACCAGATGTATTAAATAAATACTATATAGGCAGTATTAAGGCTATAATTACAAGCATTGATTCTAATAACGTAGATAGAAACAATATATTGAATACTATATCGCAATATGAGTGTACAATGTCAACTTTTGCTAAAATATCGTTGCAAGACTTATATAAACTTATAAGTAGCCAAGTTAAAAATTTCAGTACTGACGAAATAAGTTTACCTATTGTAAAAAATTTGTTTCACGTCCTCGGATATCCTTTTGTAAATTTGATAAACCTAAGCTTAGAGATGGGAATTGTGCCAGAATGCTTCAAAATATCAACTATAAGACCTATACCTAAAGTTGTAAATACAAATCGGGCTGAAGAGCTGCGGCCCATAAATATGCTGCCCTTTTGCGAGAAAATCCTAGAACAGGTAGTCTTTAATCAAGTTATGAAGTATATAAACATTAACAACGTTTTATGTACCTACCAATCGGGATTTAGAGGTAATCATTCATGCGAAACTGCTCTTCAGTATGTTATTTCAGAATGGAAATATAAAATTGATAAAAAACGCTTTGGAGTATGTGCAGTTTTTATTGATCTAAAAAGAGCATTTGAAACTATAGATCGAGATATTTTGTTACTGAAACTTAAAAAATATGGATTCAAAGAAAATGTGTTAAAATGGTTTAAGAGTTACCTGTCTAATCGCTATCAATGTACCAAAATAGGAAATACTAAATCTTCATTGGAAACAAATAACTTTGGAGTTCCTCAAGGAAGTGTATTAGGGCCGCTATTATTTATATTATATATGAATGATATAGGAAATGTTCTAAAGAAATGTAGAATTCATCTCTTTGCAGATGATACCCTAATATATTATGCGCATGATGATTTTAATGAATTAATATCTACTATGAATGAGGAACTTAAAATGTTTACAAATAAATTTAAATGTAACAAACTAAAAGTAAACGAACTGAAATCTAAATGGATGTTCATAAGTAACAATTACTGGTATAATATATTTAACGAATTAAATTTAAAAATTGAAATAAATGATCAAAATGTAGAGCAGGTAGACCAAATAAAATATCTAGGTTTTACAATTGACAGAGAACTAAAGTTTACAAGTCATATAGATTATATTTCAAAGAAAATTGGCAAAAAAATTGGATTTCTAGGCCGAGTAGCTCCCTATCTAACAACTTCGACTAGATTAATGGTTTACAATACTTTGATATTGCCTCACTTTACTTATTGCTGCTCTGTATTATATGTTACTTGCACAAATTTTGATAGATTACACAAGTTACAAAATAAAGCAATGAGAATAATATTAAAATGCAATAGATACACTAGTATTCAGACTATGCTAAATTTGTTGAACTGGATTAAGATTGAAAAGTATTATTTTGTCCAAACAATGATATTTATTCATAAAATGAAAAACGATGCATTACCGGAATATTTAAAAAATCAGTTAACTGTAGTAAATGAAAGACACCTCTATCCAACTAGGTCGGCCCTTAACTTTTATATTCCACCAACTCTAAAGAATGCCACAATGAATAGCTTGTTTTATAAAGGTATCAATCAGTACAATCTTCTTCCTCAAAATCTTAAAGATACTAATAGCATTAAAGTATTTGGAAAAAATATGAGAGACCTTGTTAGACAGACTTAGAGCATATTTTACCCTAGCATCCTATAATGTCTTCAAGTCGTTTTAATCATGCTTTTAAATAAATTATTTGTAATTTAGATATTAAGTTTTAATGTGTCTTTTAAATTTTATTGTTATGTATGTACAATTTACTAATTATTGTTTATTTAATTAAATTCATGAGTATTGTATTAGATTATTTTCTAAATAAAATATTTACTTACTTACTTACTTACTTACTCTCCAAAATTTTGGGTTTATTAAGATCGAGATTTGAATTATTTTGTTTTCAATTATAAGAAAAAAAAATATCGACGATTTTTTAAATATTTTCGATTGATTTGTGATTAGGTATAATTTAAGAAATACAATTATAAAGATAAAGACGTCGGTTATTTAAAATGCGTTCGTGGGTCAGTGGCTGATCCCGTGGATCATATTTTGGCCATCACTGACCTAAGACATACCAGGACTAGCGGGATTGGAGTGCGCAATATCGATATTTAAATTCAAATAAATCTCACTTTGGAAGGACATCAAATACATGTATTTTTTCTTTGAGAAGATTTTAAGTTTGGTGTTTTTTGACGAATTTTCTTGTGATATTGGCTCCTCGTTTCTTTAACTGTTCCCTGTATGTATAGAAGCAGTAAACATACTTTAGCAAAAGTCTCTCTATCGATTTGAGCTGTTTCTAAACGCGTTATGCGAATGATACATGCGAACGAATATTGTCGGGTACGAGCAAGATGGTTTCCTCGGAGTTAGCGCGGGATCGATTACGTATTGCAAGTTGATGGATCAATCACGCTGCTGATACGCGCACGCAATACGCTGCCGCCTCTGGTTCGAGGTCCCTCTTTCTTCACGCCTGACATCTTGATGAATTTATTAGCTTATATCCTCGATATATTACTCGCAGAGTGTCGCAGATCAGCGGGTCGACGTGAGCGCCGCTTCTTCATTTTCAATTTGCATCAATATCGGGGCCCGTCACCGGCGCCTTTTCATAATGTTCGCCCGCCTCGAGAATGCAATATCAACTGCATCTCTCGCACACAACACTTCTCCACTTTGATAGCCCGAGCGATTTAATATGTGCAACAAACTAGCTGCGGGTGCTTATCCTCAGATGTGGCCGTGGCGCAAAGGATCTCGTTTCCGCGCCATCTGCCGATTTGCATTCTAATGCGTCGACGATTTGTGCCCAATTTAATCAACCGTTCGCAACCGATGCGAATTTAAATCAAATAATTGCACATTAAAAGAACATTTATTCATATTTCTAAATACTGATATTTGCAGCAATTTCATCTCCAATCATAGTATTAAATCTTGCGTATACTTGATCTTCCGTTGCCCCATTATGTTAGGGTAGAGGTGAGCGCGATATCCGCAGGATCACCTTTCAAAGTAACCCATAGTTGTTAGTGTAGGTTGTGCCAAGCCATTGCTAACACAATCAACACATAACTTAACATTCTATGCATCAGATGACATCAAATATCTCATCCAAAATAGTTGCCTTTAAAACAACAAATAAGATGGAACCTTTAAATTTTCTAGCTTCTTCGCTTTTTTGAAATGCTAAAGTTAACCCTATTATCCCTTACTAAATGTAGAAGATGCAAATCAGGGAATGAATAAAGATGGCGATGAACTGCCAGCTAAACGCAGACACGTTATGTCGCTTGGAGATCAATTCCAAAATTGGGCGATCAATAAGTTCACAATCAAGTTGGCTGTACAGAAACTATCTTTGTAAGGGTGATCATTACGAACGTCTTGTATGCTTTACTAAAGTCACCTTTGGAGGATCAGAGCCACCAGCTCTTGCAAGCACTTTCCACGAAAAGTATCTGTAGAAGAGTAGACCATTCAGCAGCAAGCCATCTGTTTTCTAGAATATGTTGAAGTTGAAAATCTTGTCATCAATTGGACAGATGAATGACATAATTTAAAAGAGTCAATGAGTATTGTGTGGCATATTGCTTCCAAATAATTTAAAGTCTTTATATGTCTCCGTGTATATTATCGTTTAGATAATGTTGAAGGCTATCGGTTCGAATTGATTAAATACACCGTGAATTATAACCACTTTATTTCTAAACTGAACTCGGAACACTACAATTGCAATTCACTAACACTGTTTATTGACTTCCAACTCAGTGGCGGCTGGCGTATAAGTACTGTGGAACTGCAGCACCCCCAAGTTCGCTTACGAGCTTTTTCTAACAATTTTCTAAACACCTTTCATAACACAATTATTTGGAGAATTTAAATTTTCCCTAATTTTTTTTAATAGAAATTTTAGGTTTCTTTCACGAAGTTACGACATTTAAAAACCTATTTTATTTTTAATTTTGATCAAAATCACATTTTCAAAACCAACTTTTGTAAAGGTTTTGAGGAAAAAATCAATATTTCGAGCAGGAATTAAGATGTTAAGAAAAAACTTCTTTGAAAATGTCAACATTTTGAGAAAATAATGAAAGAGAAATCTAAATCCAACTCATCTCTCTGTATTATCTTGGATTTTTTTGAGGAAATTTTGAATTTCTCTGCAAAGTTTCCATTGTTCCTAAATATTTATAAAAAGAAATTTTCCCGAAATTTCCATTTTTCCTGAAAGTGTTGTTCTTAAAATTTTTTTTAGTAATTCCAACTTTTCCAGATTTTTCTTTGTGTTCCTCTAATTTGCTTTAAAAATGTCAAGTATTTTCACCACACTATGACAATTTAAAGTTTATTTTGTTTTGTAGTTTTGACAAAAAATGTTTGGAAAAAACCCTAAAAGCTTTATAAAAATTTCAACATTTTGGGAAAAACAAAAAATTTCGATTTTTTTGCAAAGATATTTCAAATTTTTTTTTCAAATTTCGATTTATTCTCTAAGAAATTTTGCTTTTTTTTCCTTTGCAATTGTGTTTTTCTCTAAACATTTTATACAAATAATTTTTTTGAAATTTTGACTTTTCCTGGAGATTTTGTCTTTGATATATTTTTTCTTATAGAAATTTTAATTTCTCTCTAATTTGTTTTGGAAAAAAGTTTTCTAACGAAATTTTAATATTTTGAAGTTCATTTTATTTTGTAATTTTGATAAGAATCTGAAAATTATTAAGTATAAGTTTAGGGAAAATAAACTTCAAATCTGCATAAAAATAAGAAAATTTTGGGAAAAATATTGACATTTCAAGAAAAAATGAACCTTGTGAGTTTCAATTTTTTTTGCAACTGAAGGACCAAAGAAAATTCTGAATCGGAAATTCCAATTTTTTTAGAAATGTTAAATTTATTCTTGAAATTCTCAAGCTCGAATTTAAAATTCAAATTTCGATAAAAAAAGATCGAAATTTAAAAATTAAACTCAAAATTTCAAGCAAAAGCAGATGATATTTCTAGAAAAAGTTGAAATTTCTTATTATTAAACATGTTTCAAAATAAATAATATTTTCGGAATTTAAGAAAAAAAAAATTTTAAATAAATTAATTGTCAAAAATTTTCTTATAATTTCGACTTTTAAAGTATGAATTATTGAAATTTTTGAGAAAAAGGGTAAACATTTGTAGAAGAGCCTCAAAATTTAGAAATCAAAATTAATCCAAAATGTTGAAAAAACTAGTAACTTTGAATTTCCAAAGAAATATTTAAAATAAAATATTCCAGCTTGAAGCCAATTTTTTGTGATTAAAATACAAATTTTGGCAGTTTATACATAAAATGCAAATTTTTTTTGGAAATTTGTTTCTAAACTTTGTTCATTTTTAAAAACAGAAATTTTTTTATTATTTTTTTTAAATTCGAGTGTTATTTGGATATTTTTCTTAAAAAAATTACTACTTTTAAAAACAAAACTAAAATCGAACTGTTTTGAAAAAAAAAATTTCAATTTTTAAAGTGGTCGACAGTCACATTGAAGTGTGTAGTATTCTTTAGAAAAAACCGAGGGTTGCTTCTGTTCCGGGCACAAAACCAAGCTAGTCAGTAAACTTCCAACTTAGGCAAGTAGTTTTATAAATATGAGAACAGAAACGATGATAGTGATAAAGATGTGGGGACAAATGCATTTTCCTAAAGACTTGGCGCGGGAAATGATAAATATTGAACATTATCCCAGCAGCACGTGGATATTATTGACAATTTAATTTTCAGTCTCTCATCCGGAATTTACTGCACCTCTATTTGTGTCATGCAAGTCAGGGATGTGGAATCGCGGAAGGCAATTGCGAAGGGACGCTTTGAATATAAACGAGCAAGGCACTCGACTTCTCTCCAACTGAGGAGTGAGGGTGAACACTCTGTAATGCAACTCTTTAGAATGATTTGCAACGTTCAAGCGTTCGCTCCGGACTTGCACACCGACGAGATGAAAACCTGCATTTCGACACTTTCGCTTCGACGTTTTTTTTTTCTTTTGTCGAATGCAGCAGCTCTTGGCTAAGCACGGTTTTTAGCGTATGCGAACGTGAAGAACTGCTTGCTCTCCCATAGATTGCACTCGAATTTGCATGACAAAAATGGCTTAGTTTGCCGCGTCGGAGTCGAAGCCTTTAACGTGGAAAATTCATAGTGTTAAACAGCAACTTAAATGGGTTAGGTTAGGTCTGAATTACAGTTTGATGAAAGTTTTAAAAGACGAAATAGAAGAGGAACGTAGGAACGAATTTAGGGCTTACTTGCATTATTTCCTCAATGTTCATTTCTTTTAGAATATGTTATGAAGATTGCATGATAGAGAAGATTTTTTTTCCTCGAAGGCAAGATTGTTCAAGAACCATGTTACTAAAAAATATAAATTATATAATTGATTTCATCTTATTGTGTCGAGTTCTGGAAAAAATTATCACGGGTAAGCTTTTTGAAAATCCAAGGTGGAGAAAATTTCAAGAAGCTTACATCCAAATTCAATTTGCTCTTGTAGCAAGTATTTACATATCCTACTGTTGTTACAAATTATTGAAATTTTGAGTGTATAAACTGTAATGTCAAGAAAACTTGTATGTATACACCTAAAGGAAACAATGATTAGCATTTTAAAATTATAAAGTTTTTTTTTTCTATTTTGTAAATTTTTATTTATTAATTTTATTTAACATTTCTGCGACCCAGTTTGAAAATATTTAAATTGTTAATAATGAATGTTTATATTATTCTGAAACATTTTTTGAAATATGACCACGTGATAACTAAATTTATTTAAAACTCACCTCATGACAGTTGACAAAAAATAGGTTAATTTATTTTATGTAAAATAAAAAAAATTGAAATATTTGAGAGCGAAACATCGATGTCCAGTGCTACAACCTTTTTCACATTTTTTATATTTTTATAATTTCATAATTTTTTTACAAACATTTTATTTTCCAGGTCTAATTTTGGCTTTATATGTTTCATTTTTTCCTGTTCGATGTAAAATAAACTAAACTAATTTTTGTCAGCTCTCATGAGGTGACTTTTTAAATAAATTATGTTATCACGTAGTCACATTTCAAAAAATATTTCATAATATCGTCAACATTTATTAACAACAATTTAGATTTCCAAACTGGCTTACAGAAAAGGTAAAGAAAATTAACAAACATAATGTTTCCGACCAATAAAAATCCACCATGAACAATAATTTTAAAAAAATTTCAAAATTTAGAGTTTAAATTTGAAATCTATCATTATGTTTTTTTTTGTAATTAACATATTTTGGGAAATTTCTTATAAAATTGTAAGTTAACATAATAAAAGTAATTACTTTTTTCAACATTTTGAAAAATCGAAAGCTTGACTTTACCCAAAAAGTTAAAAAAATAATTGGAAGTTTCCAGTAGAGCGTTCGACATTGCTTTCAAAATTGTGAGATAAAATTTTCAAAGCTACAATTCAAGTTATCCATTTTATTCAAAGTCGAAAGTTCTAGAAGCCCGAGATTAAAGTATAGAGAGTGTAAGAGGTATGACCAAAATTTTAATAGGAAATTACCAAATGTGAAATATGAAATTATGAAACATGAAAGTGAAAAACAACGTCTTATATAACATGGGCCGTATAATTTTCAAAAAAAAATTATCAAAATCTTTAAGATGAAACAAATATTCGGTTAATTAAGGTTTAATTTTATAAATAGAAAACAAGGGAAAACAATTCTAAAAACTATAACATTCAACATTTATACTTTTTATAGTTTTCATCAAAAATTTCTTAACTGATTTTTAAAATTGTTGTCAAAAAAAAGAAACATATTTCCGTAAATACTGAATTTTTCACCAAAATTTGAAGTCAGTTTTCAATAAAACTATTATTTTTTAATTTGTTTTTAAAATAGATAAGGCGAGTTCTAAGTCGAAATTTTGAAAAAGGAAAAATTTTGAGAATATGTCGAAATGTTTATTAATTTTATTTAACATTTCTTCGGCCCAGTTTGAAAATATTTCAATTTTTATTGTTTGTTGACAATATTCTAAACAGAAATATGACTACGTAATATTTAAATTTATTTAAAAACGTGACCTCATGACAGTTGACAAAAATGAAGAATAAATCTTGAAACAAGTCGAAATGTTGAAAAATGTCAAAACTCCGAAAAGTTAAAAGATTAAAAAATGGTTAAAACTTTTTAAGAAAATAGTTGAAATTTTGAAACATTGAAATTTTTTGACAAAAATAAAAATCTAAAGTCGAAATTTTCAAAAAGTCGATATATCCAATAAGGTTTAATTTATTTATAAAATTGAAGTTTAAATTTTACAAAAAACTGGCATATTTCCAAAAAAGACAATATTTAAAGAAAAAGTAGATATTCTTAAATAACACCGAATTTAAAAAGTAAAATTTTGATATTATTCCAGAAATAACGACTTTTTGACAATTTATATATTTTGAAAATAGTAATTTTTTTTCGAAACCGAAATCTCTTAAGAATATTGAGAAATTGAATATTTCAACATATCAAACATTTCAAAAAAGTGGAAATATTAAACATTTATCGAAGCTCTCAAATTCAAAATTTACAAATGTAGAAATTTTGAAAAGGTGGAATATTAGAAAATACTGAAAAATCAGAATTTGCAAAAAGGATCGAAATAGTCAAAAAAGGACATAATTTTTAAAAGTTAAAGTTTGTCAAGATTTAAAAAAAAAATCGAACTTTTCACAGAAAGGAGAATTTTTCAAAGAGTTAACAACTTCAAAAAATCCAAAAAAAAAGGCCAACATTTTAAAATAGGTGGACCTTTCAAAAGAAAGATAATCTCTTAAAAAATTGAAATTTTATAAATGGAAGAATTTTTCATCAAATCCGAAATTTCTAAAAGTATAAAATTTCAGGAATATGACATAATCTGACAAAAAGGTGTTATTCAAGAATCTAATAAATATTGCTATTTTAATTCATAAAATTTTCTAAAATTGAAATTTTAAAAATGGAACTTTTCGTAAAATATCAAAATATTGAATGTTTCAGAAAAGTCGAAAATTCAAAACGAGTAATAATATTTAAAAAAAACCAATATCTTAAATTTAGGACTTCAAAAACTAGAAGATTCCAGAAAGTGTAATTTTTCGGAAATATATATATATATATATATATATATATATATATATTGTTATTTTGGAAAATTTACAAATTTGTTTCAAATATTTCCATTTTTCCTCTGAAATTTTTGATTATTCCTTAAAATTGCCATTTTAAAATAAAAACAATTTTTACCAAAATTCCAGTTTTTTCTTGTTTGTTTTTAAAATCTCGATTTCAAACCCGAAATTTGGAGATTCATCCAAAATTTCGAACAAAAATTGCAAGAACAAAATTTTAAGGTTTCCAACTTCAAATTTTGATTCTAAAATAAGAGAATGTTGAAATATCTAGTCAACAGTCAAACTTCATAACTATTAAACTTTATTAACAACTTAAACAATAAGAGGTATTAAAAACTCCACGATATTTCGATAAATATGTGCTATGACCAGACCTGGTTTTGCTTTTCAGAATCATCGGCAGTTATACCAGTAATTTGTTTAGCCGTTGTTATGCTAAAAAACTTCATGAGACAAAAGCGAAACCAGGTCCGGTCATAGCAAATATTTATCGAAACATCGTGAAATTTTTAATGTCTGTTGTTTTAATCGTTAATGAAGTTTAATAAGTAGATATGAATATTGAGAAATTCCAGGAAGTAAGAGTTCGAAATGTCAATTAACAGTCAAACCTGCGACATGTTTTCCAAATTTTAAATTTAAGCTCGAAGTTTTCATATCAAAGTTTAAATTTGAAATGTAAACCTCAAAGAGATAAAAAAATTCAAATGTAGACTATAATTTTATTTTATTTTTTTACTTAATATTTAATATTTTTTACAATTCTTAATTTTCGGGAATTTCATGGAATATATATATTTTACTTAATTTCCGTTTTAAGTCGAAATTTTTGGTTTGAAGTTGAGGTCTTCAAATTGAAGGTCGCAATTTCAAGAAAATTATTCAATATTTCGAGATTAAATTTGACATTTATGGTTTCATTTTAAACTGGGAGTCGAAATTTTAAGAAAACAAATTGAACTAACAGAAGGTAAACCTGAAAAGTCGAATTTTTGATTGTCTTACCGTTTTTAGTGTTTAGTTGATATTGGCAGGTTAAACTTTAATGTCTGAACTATTGATGCAATTTCAAGGTCAAAGTTGAAATTTCGAGAGCAAAATAAAAATGACGAATAAAGGTTGAAATATCGGGGCAAGCACAGTCAATCTTCATTAATGAAATCAAAGTGAAAAGTTAAAAGGTTGAAATAGAGCCAAATTAAAATAAAACATTTTTTCATTTATACTTTAAAATCTGTCAATCAACTTTCGAGATACATTACTGTAATGCGCCCGATAGAAACTTAGTTCATTTATGGATGGATGCAAGGTTAAAGATCTAACTTTTTCTTAAAAAGGGGCGACTGCAAATTTTAACTTTTATATTAAAACTTCCCTACTTATTAATGAAGTTAAAAACAAATTTTAATACCGAAAGTTTGAGAAAGCCCGTCGAGCAAAGTTAATAAATACGTTTTAAAAGTTGACCTACTCCTACAAGTCTGTTGAAGCAAATCATTGTAATTATTCTTTATTACTTTCCAGCAATAAAATGGCAACAAGTAATGCTGCTATGGCGTGCTCTAATATTGCTTCACAATGTGACGTCTAAATTAGACTCGCGAGTACTAGAAACATTAACTTCTTATTTGCGTTTGAGGCGACTCGTACTTTGTATTATCGTTCGAATTTTTAGCTTTTCCAGCAGTTTCCATCAATAAGACATCCGCAAACATCACCGTAACTGTTTTTCACGCATAAGTGGACTTGTCAAGCATTTCCAGGGACATTTCACATTGTCCTCTAAGGCTGTTTACCTAGTTGTTTCCTGTCTATGACGGATGACCCGCGTCCAACCGTTTAACAAGGGTTCTTTTACCTTGACAAGTTGCCCGGGGAAGGACTTTCCGCCAGTAAACACACGCAGGCAGAAGGCGATGGAAAGCTGTACTTGGAAACACATTTACTTTGGACTTTGACTAAGTGTCTCTCATAAATAGATTTCAATAATTTCCGAACGCATGATGGTTAGGGTAACAAAGGAATATTAATTACGCAAAATACTAGATATATTACTGCAGGGGTGGCACGAAATTTAAATTAATATCCACCATTGTTAGGCATTTTGGCGTCAAGTATTTAATAATCTCAGAGTCCACCCTATGAATATTTTCCTTGTTATCGTGATAAAAAGACATGGAGCTGAACACAATTAATTTTTGCCGGCATCAATCGATTTAAACTTGTCAAAGTTTATTTTATATTGAATTCTCGTCTTGGGAATGAAATAACGTAAATGAAGTCCCAATTAGAAGGGTCGGAGGGTCCTCAAAAGGAAAGCAGATTGGTTTATTTCGAGATCTGCGAGTTCTGTTCGAAAGAGACAGTAATTCGACCCTTTTTTCTTACTACAGCGAAATCGCCTTACCTAATTCTTAAAAAAGTGCATTAGAAAAACAATCGATATCCGCTCGTGCAATTTGCCAGGACCGAGACCGCCTATAACTCAGTGAAATGTTGGATGTGTCGAAAATAATCTTCGCATGGAAGTTTAGGTCGTGTCCTTTGAGACTGCACATCGGAAGCAGTATTTTACATAGTATTCTCAAGGCGTTCAACCTTCTCAATGTTGCACTGGCAATTGGTGATATTCCACGCTGTCATTCGTGACATTTTCTAGGAACTCACTAACAAATTGCACTTCCCATTGGGGTATTGTGTATTTGTCCTTGTTTCGGTATGAAATAGCACTATTCCCTATACGCAAATGAGACTGCAGGAGGCCATTCAATTCCAGAATCAACTAAATTGGATCATATTTATTTTAATAAACTAGGCACCAGAAATGTATGAATAGGAGTAGAGTTTCAAGGAACTGAAAAGATAACCGCTCTTGGAGACGACCGAGCTGGATGATATCGAAAATTTCATATGCCGAACTTCTAAACTTTTTCAGAACCAATGCGGTTTCGCCAAGTTGAATATAAGAGAGAGAGAGAGAGAGAGAGAGAGAGAGAGAGAGAGAGGGGGGGGGGGAAGAAAGAGATAAATTTGTATTATCTTTTCTTAAAAATTCGAAAAGAAGCCCAAATTTGTAAAGAAATATTTTTCTCTGCATTTTGAAATATTTTTTAGTTTTCGACGACTATAATTTTCAACAAAGCTCTTCCTTTCTTTCATGTTTATCCTACTTTTTTAATTTAAACTTATTCTTACAATTTATATTGCTTTATTTTTTTCAAAAATTGAAATACAGAACTTGTTCCCTGAAACCAAGAAAGAATAAAAAACACAACAAAGGTTGCTCTAACACGTTTCGACAGCCAAGCTGTCATCTTCAGAGAGATACGAAATGCGTTAGAGCAACCTTTGTTGTGTTTTTTAATCTTTCTTGGTTTTAGGGGACAAATTCTGTATTTCAATTTTTGAATATAACCAAGGACCAGTCTGTTCCACCAAACTTATGATTTTTTTCTATTCAATACTTGACTTTATACCCACAATTTCAAGAAAAATATTTTCAGTTTTTTTTTCTTAAAAGTTGAGTTTAATTATGAAATTGAAAAAATTAACATAAAATGTTTACTTTTTTCTTGTATCTTTTTTTTTAATCTTGAAATTTAAAGTAAATGGAATTTCAAAGAACGTGTTTTATTTACTCAAAATGCTTTGTTTGCTGATTTTAAACTTTTGCAGTATTTTCATTATCTCCGTATGAACTGGCTTTGTTGTGTTCTTGGGGAAAATTTGACTTTGCTGATTGATCCTTTACAAGGATTTTTCTGGCGAAATTTAGTCCTTTGGATAAGATGTTACATTCATGATTGAAGAGTTATCGGTTATACAGATTGACCACCTTTCTTAAAACCAAAAGCTAAGAGAGAGAGCGAGAGCGAGAGAGAGAGAGAGAGAGAGAGATAGAGAGAGAGAGAGAGAGATAGAGAGAGAGAGAGAGAGAGAGATAGAGAGAGAGAGAGAGAGAGAGAGAGAGAGAGAGAGAGAGAGAGTTTAAGTAATAGAACCAAAATACATTCAGTATTTCTTTGGGATAAGTTTGAGGAGCTATGGAGCTTAAAACACTCCACAAACAGTTAATTCCCTTGATAATTAAGAAGCTTCAGACAGCAATAAAAACATATGAGAATTTCAGTTTTTATACGAGGGTAAATCAAATATAAACCGGAATTTCTAACATGTCGCCGTGAGGGCGTCAGGAGTGTGCGCATACTGTTAAACGTGTTAAGTGGGGATGTCACGTGACGTCCTGCGCTCAAGAGAATTTCGTCCTCGTCGTTCGTCAGTTGTAAATACAATGAGTGGGCAAGAGGTTCATCCGCACTTTGCGCAGCGCATTATTATTAAATTTCTTGCCGTTGAAAAACCTCCAAAATTCCTTGTAGACTAGAAGCACAGTTTGGGGATATTTGTTTGAAAAAAAACTTAAGTATATGAATGGCACAACAAATTTTTGGAATGACGAACTCAAATTGAAAATGGGCCTCAGGCTCGTCGTCCTCGGACCAGTGTGACTAAGGATAAGATTAACGCTGTTCAACGCCTTTTGGAAAGTGATCGCCGTTTAACTTTGATGGAATTGCAGCTCAGATAGAGATAAGCTTTGGGAGAGCTTAATCCATCATTTCAAATGAGCTGGGGTTTCGGAAAATGTCTGCCAGGTGGGTACCTCGTCTTTTGACTGAAGAACAGAAACAACAACGTCTGGAGATTTGTCAGCGCCATCTTGGACTTTTTTAATGTGAATGTGATGGTTTTTTGCAACGTATCGTTACAGTTTTTTTTAAGTTTAAGCCTTCTTTGCATGATTTTTTAAATTTTTTTAAAATAAATCAGGGTGATGTAATTAATGCTCTAGATTAAAGGAAAAATATTTAAAAAAGTCCTAGTGAATATAAAAATATGTATTATGTAAAAAACAATATGATGGAAATTTACATCATCATGCATTGTCACATATTTAGCTCAGTACTAAATAAATAAAAAAAATATTGTTTACTCAATCTTCTTTATTCTTTATGATAATTTAAAAAACAATTATTATTTTTATTTAAGCACAAATTGACGCCACATTTAATACACGAAATTGTGGAATAGCCTTTACATTTGGGAAATTTGCACCGGAGTGACCCACCTACTTTTGGCCAATGTTCAGCACCATCTTTTCTTATGTCTTTTGGAGGTGGTGGAGCTGGAGAACCTTTTCTTTTTTTTGATTGTAGTTCTTCTTCTAGTAAACTGCTACTAGGACGCCCTCTTTTAGCTTCTTTGGTGGTTCCTCTGTTGCATAGCACAAAGGACAATTCATTTCTGAATTGGCCCATTGTAAGCAGACTCTTTTTAGGTTCACCTCTTTCTTGAGCATTTTTTTTATAAATAATTCAAGAGTTTATAATAGCTAGATCAAATAGATGAAAAAAAATACGCAAATACCACTTTTTAGACCTCATTTTTATATGATTTCTGCCCAAAAAGCTATCCATGAGATCTACTCCTCCCATATGTTTATTGTACTCTTGGACAATAAACATGCAAGTAATATCAATTTTTTCTTTTGTTGTCCTGTCAAATCTATTGACTTTAGGTACAGGCAATGCTCCAGAATAAGAAGATAGCAGGGTTACTATCTTATTATCTTTCCAAGCCACACAACTCAAATCTATACCATCATGCACAGACACTCTTTCCTCAAAACTACCTCTGGGCACAGATTTTTTCATGAAATTTTTCTTCTCTGGAAGTTTATTATTTGGTATCCTGTTTTGTTGCACAGTTCCCACTGTGTGAATTCCTGATTTAGCTAAAAAAAACTACCAATGGCAAAGAGGTATAAAAATTATCAAAGTATATGATGTGGTTTTGGTTTCTTGGCACTCCTCGAAGCAAACGAACTACAACATTTCCTGTTGCACCAAGATCTGGTTCATCTGGGAGTTTCTCTGTATTCTCTTGTCCAGAATATACCTCAAACTTGTGGGCATATCCCATCAAATCACAGAGAACATACAATTTGAAGCCCCATTTATGGGGCTTCTTAGGCAGATACTGTTTTAAAAAATGCCCTATTTTGGTAGAACACATCTGTTCATCCACAGAAAGTCTTTGATTCATTGGCACTGTGGCAAACCTCTCATTGAGATGCTTGATAACAGGTCGGATTTTATAAAGCCTGTCATGTTCTGGAGGACCTATAGGTTTGTGAAGATCATTGTTATTAAAATGTAATGATAACTTTATTTTCTCAAACTTGTTTAGTGGCGTTGTTGAAGAAATGGGCTCATATTTAAACTTGGGCGACCAGTATGATCTTGTGCTAGGAAATTTGATTACTGACATGTATAATAATATACCAAAGAACTTATAGAAATCATATTCTGTAAATGTTATAGATGAACTAGAATTACTCTGTATTATATATAAATTTGTCTCCTCTACTAATGTTTTGATAAAATCTTCAGTGATAAAATGGTTAAAACATTGATATGGAGTTTCTAGGTGTGATAGACCGCCTGAAGCAGTAGAACTCCCCAAGAAAGTAATTTTATCTGTATCATACACCAGATTCCTTTTTTTTCCAAATCAAGCTTCTTTTGTCAAATGGAAAACTGGATGAAGACTGCAAATTGGATGATGTTGATGGGTGAGAGGATTCTTAATCTTCTGGTTCTGCAAGAGGAGGATCAATGTCAGCAGTTTCATCCACATCATCATCATCATCATCGTTCTCCTCCTGCAACACTCTTATAACTTCATCAGCATCGCAGTTTTCATCATCGGAATCTTGGTCATCAAGGCCATCTTCTGAGAGCCAACCGCCTTCTAACTTACTAAGATAATCTTCAATATCTCTTTCATTCAAGTTTTCCTAAAAAACAACATAAAATAAACATTTACAAAAAAAAAATTGCCATACATTACAAGTGAAGTTACTGCACAGTGATGTAAATTTCCATTACATAGTTTCGAGAAATGTATTCAGTGTTTTGATATAAATTGTACATAAAATAACAAAAACATGAAAACAAACCTTTTTTCCACTCATGTTCACTTTTCTTGTATTTTATATCTCCGTTTATTTCCTTAAAACAATTTAAAATATCACTTGTTTCTTCCAGTCACAACAAACAGCGAAATGACAAGTTCTAAGCCTGGTAATTGACAGTGACGTTTACTATTTTTTGACAACTGCGTTTTGTTGTACGCTATAGTCGCTTAAAAACTTGCCAGCAACAACAAATTTACAGTACAAGGGTTTTGAGTACCTTTTTTTGTTGACTAAATATTATGATTAAAATTTCCATCATCATGCAAAGAAGGGTTAATCCACTTGCAAAGAGTAACCCCATTATGCCTTCAAAACACTGCGAGTAGGATGCGAAAGCAAGCGTTGGCCAACTATTTCTGACTTATTCGTCTAAAGTAATACAATAAAAAACCATTTTAATCACAGAACTCATAAGCGACAAATTCTTGAAATACAATAAAATCCACCCTCGCTTAAGTCTTTAATATTCGATGTCAGAAGTGGGAAAATAGCATCTCGTCAACTGGCGCAAAACGCGGCAGTCTTATTTTCTCAATAGTTTTAAACTAAAAAGTCGGAAAGAGGCGACACGGCTGTTTGTTGGATGGCTGATGCCGGTGTGAAATGTAAACTGGCGCTGATGCAGGTTTTTACGATTTCTTCACCTAGAAAACAAGCCAAATTCGCCCTTGCGGGTGCTCGGCGCGTTTTCCGAGCCGGTCGACAGAAAACAATCCGCTCGGTCGGCGGCGGCGACTGACCAACTTTGCAGTTTTGTTTGATCAAAGGTAGCGCGGCACTTTCGAAGACAAATTTGATGGAACAACTCGTCGCAAAAATGACCGTATCGCATTTGTAAAGTGAAAAAGTTTAAATGCGTCTTTTTGCGTCGTTTTGTTGCATTGAGTTTTATACTATTCTATTTTCTGCTCTCTCTCTCTCTTATCATAAATCTCGCGATGGAAATTTGGTAAAAAGGAAACGCTTTTAAAATCCTAAAATGAAGGCAGAAGGCGGAAAGGGATTTAACATTCTGGCGAATATCGAACTGACAAGTGAAATATATCTGTGTATGTTACGCAGCAGGCTAATGTAACGTCTTAAATATATTGTAAGGGGCCAAAATTCCTCTTCTATTTCCTACATAAATATATACCCTTAAAAGCAGGAATACGCTTAGCTACACGTCAGGCTATTTGCAAGCGTTGTATTTGGGTAAAGTACACCAGTTTAAGGATAAAAAAAATCGCACAATTTCTATTCCGCACCAATACTACAGGCAGCAGTCAACATATCAAATTAAAATTTTTATTTAGGTTTGTATATTGAAATCTTGTCTCAATTTTCATTTAGGATTGTAAAAAAATGTAGTTATAAAACTTGTATTAGTGATTGTGTAGTGTAAGGAACTCTCTGGAAACATTTGATAATGGGAAGCGGTCGCGAGAATGAATCATATGGCCGATAAGCGCTCCAGACGTTTCCGCAAGCGATAATCTCATCTGTACGGAGATCCATTCTGGAAAACCGGAATGGTATAAATACGCGGTCGTCTTTCCATCAGTTTTTCGGTCAGTTAGTCGGGTACTCAGACAGTTAGATAGTCTGATCGTTAAGTAAATCATAAACGCAGTGTTCCGAAATAAGTTTGAAATAAAATATTTATAATTCACGATGTTTTAATTATCGAGCCAATTACACGCAACAAGATGATTAAAAAAAATCAATAATTAAATGTCTATTTGGTTTTTGTACAGTCCATTGCAATATTTATGGAACTGACAACAGTCGTAATTTTAACACCATGTTGGTAACGAATTTAGCGTAATGGTAGTACGAAACGATCAATTTACCTCCTAACAAAATTAGATCAATTAGCCTAAGAAGTGTAATATTAAAAAATGTGTGACGGCAACGGCGTTCGAACCTGTGACTGATATCTCAACCGTGTGAAGTCTATGATATGTACCGTTACCAACCAAACCAAGCTACGCTGGCCATGACAACTCCGAACTTGTGTCTTGAGCAACTGTAGACCTATTATGCGTTGAATTATCTATTCTGCATTTCTTTAACTTGTGTTTCAGTTTGATTATTATTTCAATTGTTTAATTGTACAATCGGTGTACGGTACAACAGTAAGTACCATAGTATTTTTCCAGTAATAGTGGATATGATGATTATTTTGACAAATGACCAATTAAATGTTCTGTAATTAAACAGTTAAACGTGCTTAAAATTGAAAATATGTACAACCGCAACCATAGACTAGTTTCGGCCTTCCTTGGCTTCATCAGCATGGTACGGTGGTTGTATACACTTCCAATTTAAAGTCAGTCGTATAAGTATCCAAGAGAGCAAACCTCCATTGGGTGACTTGTAACTGACTTTTAACTGTTTATTACGCAAACATTTTCGCTACATGCTAATTGAAGCATTACTCTCTGCTGAGATAATAAGCCTTCTATATACGAATATATACAAGTTTATTACGATGCAATTGAAATCTAGTTTCATTAGAATCTAATGAAAACTAGACTGCAATTGCAAAGTTCACGTAGATGAGGCAAAGCTTGTATCACGGGTTGCATCGCAACATCCATAGATACAAACGTCCTCGGCGTGACTTTACTTTCATCTAGTTTTGACAAATGACCAATTAAATGTTCTGTATGTTGCGATGCAACCCGTGATACAAGCTTTGCCTCATCTACGTAAACTTTGCAATTGCAGTCTAGTTTTCATTAGATTCTAATGAAACTAGATTTCAATTGCATCGTAATAAACTTGTATATATTCGTATATACAGGGGTTATTATCTCAGCAATATAGTTAGTATTAAAAATAAAATATAAAATGTAAAATGTAGTACTCTGGGGCTATCAAAATGACAGATGACAGTATTAATAAGATGTTGAACATTACTTGAAATAAATAAAAAGAATATAAATTTTATGTACAAGTGGTTTCATTATCAATAAATAAATATTAAATTTATTTCCACGCGACTAGTAGCACAAAAATATATAAAAGGTAGGCCAGTTTGACAACATTTATTGTAAAATATTTTCAATATTCCGACTTTTTTACTAGTGTAAGTTTGGCTTAGAGGTATGTAATATTCTATGTTAAAATTCGAATGTCTTATTACTGTTTCTCTAATGTTTAAGCTAGAATTATTTTGAAAATTTTTAACCGAAAAGTTCTTTTTTTAATTTATGACAAAACAATGCAGTATGAGAATTTAATACAATTTGAAGCGGGAAGCGTCAATTGCGTCCGGATTTCGCATTTCTACGGCAATTGCGTCCCATACAACTCCCTGAACCACCGTCAGTTGCGTCCCAGCGTGAAAACTAGCTTACGTCAATTGCGTCCGGGTGCGTAAGTCCAGGTCTACTCGCAATGTTTTACTTTAATAAACATTGAAATACCACTGTCTACAAAATCGTTTTATTTCAATCATACATAAATAATTATACAGGTAAAAAATACAAAGTTTGATGGAACGGACTGGTCCTTGGTTATCTTCAAAAATTGAATTTCTCTCTGAAGATGACAGCTTGGCTGTCGAAACGCGTTAGAGCAACCTTTGTTGTGTTTTTTAATCTTTCTTGGTTTCAGGGGACAAGTTCTGTGTTTCAATTTTTAAAAAATACAACAAGAAAATACATATTTATGCATTACAAAATAAATACTAAATAGGCAGGAATTTATATGAAACTTTTCTTACAAATTCAAATATGGTTAAGCGTTTATTTAACAAATCCTTCATTGCCTCACGTAAAAAAATTTCTTTGTCTGCTACGGATTTTGATTTTTTCGTATTGCTTCTTAATTGCACACACGTTACTTTGAATTCCTTTCAAAACTTCAATAAAGTAAAGATGTTTAGATGCGGAGCATTAAATTGTCTAAAAAAAACCGAATTTTGAGAAAAAGAGATTTCTAAAAAATTGAGACAAAGAAAGAAACTTCGAAAAAATTGGGAGAAAAGAACAGATTTCGAAAAAATTGAGGAAAAGTAATTTATCAAAAGTGCTCAATAAAAGGTAAAATTTTGGAAAAAAAAACGTAGAATTTCGACAATAGATTGAAACCCAGGACAAGTTAAAAACCGGAAATTTTTAGACATTTTGAATTTTTTAAATATAGTAAAATTTCAAAAAGAGAAATTGTAAAAATTAACTGAAAGCTTAGAAAAAATTGTCGATCTGTAAAAAAGTTAGTTTTCCAGTGAAAAAAAAAAACTTTAATTTTAGGAAGAATTTTATGGAAAAAGTTTAGAACAACTCGCAATTTCGATAAAAAATTGCAATATTCCAGAGAAAATTTGCAATTTCAAGAAGAGGATGAATTAAAAAAAAACTCCAAATTTTCAGATAAATTCGAATTTTAAGAAAATCGGTAAAATAATTTCGAAAGAAAATTTCAAGAAAATTTCGAGAAGAGTTGAACCTTAAAAAAAGGTCAAAATTTCCCAGAAAAAGCCAAATTTTGAGAAAAAGAAAGAGTTTTTTTTTTCAATTTATTTAACATTTCTTCGGCCCAGTTTGTGAACTGTCATGAAGTGACGTTTTCAATAAATTAAATATCACGTAGTCGCATTTCAAAAACTGTTTAGAAAGTTGTCAACAAACCAGAAAAATTTAAATATTTCCAAACTGGGCCGAAGAAATGTTAAATAAATTGAAAAAAAAAACATAATATTTCCGGTCAATAAGGGTCTACCATGTAGAAGAAAGAAAGAGATTTCGAAAAAAACTTGGAAAAATGAGTAGATTTAAGAAATCAATTTTTCTAATTCGGAAAAATGGAGAAATTTCGAAAAAAATGAATTTATCGAAAGTTTTCACAAAAGGCAACATTTTAGAAAAAAAAACGTCGAATTTCGACAATAGATTGAAACTCAAAACAAACCTAAAAACCTGAAATGTTTGGACAATTTTGAATTTTTTGAAAAATTGCAGAATTTCGAAAAGAGAAATTGTAAGAATAAACCGAAAGCTTAAAAAAATGGTGAAATTTAAAAAAGTCAAAGCTTTTCAGATAAGAAGAAAAAAGTCGAATTTTAGGAAAAATTTCAAGGAAATTTCTACAAATTTTTACAATTTTCTAGGGAAAGTTAAATTTTGAGAAAAAGTTTGCCGACTCCTGCTCTATACGAATAACAATCACTTCACCCTCTGCCCTAATTACACAATTAGTGCAATTTGGCATTTCCTAATGAGCTAACTATTAGAGAAGAGATAAACAGGACGCAATCGACATAACTCCTTACCAGATCGCAGGACGCAATTGACGCTACTCCAGACTGTAATTAAGCAACTTCGGACGCAACTGACCTCAATCCATATGAAGCATCTTCTTCTCTTTCTGATTATCCACTAATTGATGTTTGTGACTCCATATTGTATTACTTCTCTATCTCTGGCTATGTGACTCAATGATTGTGTATCGTGTATGCCTGTCCACTGTCTAACGTTCCGCAGCCATGACATTTTTCTTCGTTCTACTCTTTTTAACCCTCATTCTAGCCCTCGATAATGAAATGGAAAATTTGATATTTATTGTTGCGCATAATGTGAACCAGGTATGCTGTCTTTCTTTTTTTATAGTGTTGAAGATTTCTCGATCCTTATTAAAACGTTTGAGAACGTCCTCGTTGCTTATCCTGGCTATCCATAGTATCTTAAGGATTTTACGATAGGTCCACATTTCGAATGCTTCTAATTTATTTATAGCTTTACTTTTAGAGTCCAGCTTTCCATACCATACAGAAGTACTGACCAGACATAACACCTCAGAAATCTCAGGATAAGTCCAAGATCGAAATCACTGCATGTAAAAACTTACTTAAATTTTAAGAATGTGCCTCGGGCTTGTTCGACTCTGCATTCAATTTCTTTGTCTAAAGGTCTAGAGATTGTTTCTCCTGAAGCCATGTTTCCAGGTTTTTAAATCTTTTTAGTCGTTTCAAAGGTTGTCCCTTATGTCCTAAGTTGGTGTTTCCAGATGTATTTTTTTCTCTTATGACAATCATGCATTTAGTTTTCTTTGTGTTTAGGTCTGGTCCCATGTCCTGGCCACATTCTCCTATTACACTGGCTAGCTCCTGCAGATCATTTATATTACCTGCAACCAGAATTGTGCCGTTCGCATAGCGTATATTATTTATCTGGACTCCATTGACTCTGATTGCAATTTTCTTGCCCTCAAGCGACTCTTGACAGATATCTTCTAAATACAAATTAAACAAGCATGGCGATAATATATACCCTTGCCGCACTCCTCTATGGATGTATATTTGGTTTGGTAGGCCATTAGTTAGTCTTGCTCTTGATGATTGGTGCCAATATAAGTTTTCGATGCACCGGAGATCTTTTTGATCTAAATCAAGTCTCCTGAGAAGCTGCATGAGTTTGTGATGTACTTTCTCAAAAGCTTTCTCGTACTCCATGAAGCACAGACCTACGCTTTTTCGCTGGTTATAACAGTTTTGTGTTAGGACTTGCGTGGCAACTAGTGCTTCTCTTGTGCCCAGCCCTTGTCTAAATTCAAATTGAGAGTCACTAATAGCGTCGTCACTCTCTTTATACAATCTCCGATGTAATATTCTTAGGAATATTTTTAGGAAATGGCTCATGAGTAAAGACCGGAAGTTTAAGCAATATGCTTAAAATGCTTATTTTTGCTAATTTTGAGAGGTTACTGCTTAGAAAGCTTATTATAGAAAATATTTGCTTATAGAAACATAATAATGGGTTTTTTTTACAATATCGTATCTTAATTGCATTCCAATTATCTTTACTTCTGAATGTTTATTAAAATTAAAAAATCTTTCACTCATTAGCCCTCGCCCTATACAATGCAATATATATCAGTCAGAGCAATTGCAGGTATATTTAAATTCTGGAAGCATTTTTTTTATCATTATTACTTCGTGTTTACTACGTTGTTAATGTAAGTTCGTTCACGTTCTTTGGAAATTCGTTCGTACGAAATTTCAAAAAAAATGCCTGCAGTAGCGTCTTCATTAAAAGACAAATTACAAAAATTTGTTCTCGAATTCGGAAAAGACATTTTGTCAACGGATGGTGAACTTACTTTTTGTAAAGTGTGTGAAAAAAGTATTAATGGAGAAAAAATGTTACATATCATTCAGCATTTAAATGAAAAATGGAGGTTGCAATTAAAAAGAACAATTTCAAATAACCTAAAAAACAAGGCCTTCCGCAGGCGTTTATGGAGATAAATAATCGCCAATCTCAGTTTTCCATGGATGTATGTACTGCATTTGTTGAAGCCGGTATTCCTTTATGGAAAGTACAACACAAATCAATAAAAGATATTTGGTCATTTGTCAAAACTAGATGAAAGTAAAGTCACGCCGAGGACGTTTGTATCTATGGATGTTGCAATGCAACCCGTGATACAAGCTTTGCCTCATCTACGTGAACTTTGCAATTGCAATCTAATTTTCATTAGATTCTAAAGAAATTAGATTTCAATTGCATCGTAATGAACTTGTATATATTCGTATATACAAGGCTTATTATCTCAGCAGAGAGTAATGCTTCAATTAGCATGTAGCGAAAATGTTTGCGTAATAAACAGTTAAAAGTCAGTTACAAGTCACCCAATGGAGGTTTGCTCTCTTGGATACTTATACAACCGACTAACGGCTTTAAATTGGAAGTGTACACAACCACCGTACCATGCTGACGAGGCCAAGGAAGGCCGAAACTAGTCTATGGTTGAGATTGTACATATTTTCAATTTTAAGCACGTTTAACTGTTTAATTACAGAACATTCAATTGGTCATTTATTAAAAGATATGTTTGAAAAATACACTAAAGAAAAGCTTTTTTGTGAATCTTCTTTAAGAAAGGATTTGGAGAATGCCTATCAAGGAAAACTAGTTCAAATAGGTCAAGGCATTGGTAACAGTAACATTTGAGTATCAATAGACAAAACTACTGATGCAATAGGGAGACACATTGCTAATGTAGTCAGAGATATATTATTCTAAGAATTTTGTCACATTTAAGCAAATTGTGGACAAAAAGACCTTCTCTGGCAACAAAGTGTTAAGAATGCTCTCAGTTTTATTGCTTCTAACTACGCTGATTCGTGTGATTCAATAAGAGCTTTGGAAAAACAAGGTGAAAAATGACAGCTTCAGTTGAAGTTGATGAAAATATAATAACATAAATTTCTGAAGTTCCTAAAGATAAAAGAAATAAGAATTTTCAAAAATTGCTACAAATAATAGGTGCGAATATTGAATACCAAATTGTAAAAAGTATTTCAGAAATTCTTTATGGGAATGAAGCTAATGTCGAATTATTAGTGGACAAAACTGTATATTTTAAATAAAAAACTATTACATCTGTAGAGGTAGAAAAAACATTTTCTAAATTAAAATATATTATTTCGGACAAACGCCAACATTTTAGCATAGGAAACCTAAAGCGATTTTTATTAATCTCTTGTAATATAAATGATAATGATATTGATGATGACCAATGTTAGAAAATTCTATATATGTATATTATTTGGAAATAAACGCTTAAAATATCGTTTTTAATGCTTAAAATGCCTATTTTTTAGTGCTAATATAAGCGCATATTTTAAAGAGTTTTGGTGCTTAAACTTCCGGCCTTTACTCATGAGCCTAATAAGTCTGCGTTCTTCACATTTTCGTCAGTTTATCTTCTTTGGCAGAGGGATAAAAGTGAAACAAAGCCACTGTTCTGAGTAATGGACCGTGCCATATATTTGGTTAAATAACCTGTAAAGTACTGCAATGCCTCGCTCATCCACAAGTTTAAATATTTCTCTCATCTGGTGTAGCTATTTTGTTATTTTTTAAGATGTCAATAGCCTTTTTTATTTCTTCTTTAGTAAAAGAAAAACCAACCATATGGTTCCTGCCTATAGACTCCTTAGACGGTCTGTTGTCCTAAAAAAGTTTTTCTATGTAGTCCTCCTGTATCTTACACTTTTCAGAATTGTTTAGAACTATCTGGTTATCTTCATTTACTGTTATAAGCTTCATTTTCTAAATAACTCAGCAGTTTCTTTGAATCTTTTATAAAAGTTAAAATCATCATGTTTATGCTGAAGTTGTTCCATTTCACTGCATCATCTTTTGAACCAATCGTTTTTTGCAAACCTAATTTCTGACTTTTCCTTCTTTGCAGATTTCTCTACTTGTCTTTATTATTTTTGAATTGTCTGCGTTTTTCCACGAGTAGTAGAATTTCATTGGTCATCCTTTTCTGTTTTTCATTTCAAGAACTATATCCTAACACATTTTACGAGGTGTGTTTTAGAGCATTTGCTATTTCTCCCCATGACTGTGTCACGTCATCTTCTTCGATTTTGGAAGACAAATTGTGCATCTGCGAATTTAATTGGTTTGCTAATTCGATTTTAATTACTGGATCATGTAATTTATCCAATGCCATTAAACGTTTTGGTATTTTTTTTATGCTTCGAGAGCAATATTTTCAATACTGCCATGAGTAGCATATGATCGATTCCAATATCAGAACCAGAATATGCGCATGCCGCTTTTATGGAAGAAGACAATCTAGAGGTTATAAGTGTATAATCTATTTGGTTACGAATTACATACTCTGTCTGACCTTATGGTGACTTCCGGGTATACAGGCGACGATGGTGATGTTGAAACCAGGTATTGGTGAATATCATGCTTTTTTCTTGGCAGAATTGTAAAAGACCATCACCTTTTTCATTTTTTGTTTCTAACCTAAAGGGCCCAATGATGTTTTCCAATTTACCTTTTTTTTTTAGCATTTAGATCCCCCATTATATTGGGACCTCTTGCTACTCGGTTAATTTTAGTAGTTTCTTTAGTAGTTTTCCAATGGAGGTTTGCTCTCTTGGATACTTATACGACTGACTAACGGCTTTAAATTGGAAGTGTATACAACCACCGTACCATGCTGATGAGGCCAAGGAAGGCCGAAACTAGTCTATGGTTGCGGTTGTACATATTTTCAATTTTAAGCACGCTTAACTGTTTAATTACAGAACATTTAATTGGTCATTAGTTTCTTTGTATCACTGTAAAACTCTTCTATATCATGGTCTGCTGCATATGAAGCATATCATTCGATTTTGTTTTAATACAGTATTTTTCTGATCAATTGCAGTTGATCCAGCAACTTCAGGAGCATGCAGCGATGTATGTAGTTTAGGTTTATAGCATAAAAATAATACCTTGCAATTTTTGTGGTTTTTGTATATATTCTTTTCGGTGCAGCATACCTATTTTTTATATATTGCTTAGTTTTCAAATTAAAACGTTCAAATTATTCCTATGTTTGGCTTTAGCAAAAAAACAAAAGCAATAAATATAAAATTAGGACACAGAGCCATATTTGCCCCTTTAATTATATGTGTTAATGTTTTAGTTATGTAATAGTCCCGATTTGTTTGTCGGAGTCTTTAAATAAAGACTAAAGGGAGCTTCGGCACGTAAGGTTTTCAGTGGCTCATTCCATATGCAAACTCCGCGTCACAAAGTTTTATTATTCGCCGAATCCCCGGGTTAACATAAGAGCGGAACATCCTTGCAAGAAGAGCTGCATTCAGAGACATATGGAGCATCGGCGGGAATCCTGTCTTCCCCAAACTTGGGAAAGGGTAGAGAGACGTTATTGCATCTTAAGTAACACACGCCCGTCCGAGGAATGCCCTCGGGAGTTGTTTTTGCGCATTAAGCGCTTTTGGATGGGTTAATTTGGAATATTTTAGGAGCCATACAGAACCGCTCTAAATGTATATTACTGCAGGCCGGCAATCCGATGTAATTGCAGAGGGATGTCCGGCGGCGTTCTTGCCCAACATCTGACCGGGCGGTCACGTTCCTCTACTCGGACCCACAAATTTCGCGTCATAAATCCGATGGTGCTTAGAATTGTCGCAATCTCACTATTTCCTCTCGCCCCTCTTTGTCTCTTTTTTATTAAAATAGGAATCAGATTAAACTTTTTCTTTTTGATATTTGGACTCTTCCCGAAATTATAAAAAATAAAATTTAAGTAAAAATCAATATTTTCGAATAAATTTATATAAATTTGGACTTTATTGAGAACTTAAAATTTTCAGATAAAAATGATGTCAAATTCAAATAAAAATTTAAGAAGGTATCGGTTACAAGAACTTTTTCTCAAAAATTTAAGACTATTTCTAGGTATGTAGTATAAATAAGATTTCAAAGCAATACAAAGATAAAAACGTATATAAAAATATCTTTTTTATTTTAACCTTCCCTTTAAATTTTATAAAAGAAAGTAAGATATTAAAATTCGAGACCATGTTTTTTAGATTTCAACGTTTACTTGAAATTTAAAAATAAGAAGTAAGAATCTATGTTTCGACTTTTTTGTAGAAGTTTGAAAATTTTTGGGGTTTGGGGTTAAGTCCTAGTTTTAGGGAGAAAGTAAATATTTGAAGAATAAATATTTTATCGAAACGTCAAATATAAAGGATTTTTTTTAATTTGAAAAGTAAACTGAAATTATTTAAAAAAGAGAAACAAATAATAAAAAAAATTGATTGTTTTGGGACAATTCAAATATAAGTCCAAGTTTTAAAAAACGAAGGATTCAAAAGGTTTTTTGTATAATATTATAGTGACATTTCTAACCCTTACTTTGTAGAATTCTTCAATATTCATAGCTATTAAACTTTATAAACGAATAAAACAACAACAGATATTATAAATCCCACGTTGTTTCGATAAATACTTGGTATGACAGGACCTGGTTTAGCTTTTCAGCAGTTATATCAGCAATACGGGAATTCTAATTAGGCGGAATATTCGTAGAAGTCTGTGACCCATTGAGCTTGTTGGCATAACAACGTCTTGACAAATTGCTGATAAAACCTCCAATGATGCTGAAAAGAAAAACCAAGTCCGGTCAAAGTAAATTTTTATTGAAACATCGTGGAATTTTAAATATCTGTTGTTCTTTCAGACCAGTGGCGGCTGGTCTTAAAGAGCGCAAGAGCGCGCGCTCCTCGTGAAATGAGCGATCAATTTTTTTCTGTTTAATGTAAAAGACTTGGATTTATCACATTTTTAAACACAAAATTATGACATACTACACATAATAATACTTGTGAATGACTTGGAATCAAATACACCAACGTTTGATTCCGTTATACTTAGTAAATATTATTATTATACAAGGAAATTTAAATAAGTTGGTGCGCGCAGAATTATGCACCTATAGCGAGGGTGCCGTGCGATGCCTATCAACGGTCTTCACGGGATTCGGAGAAATTAAACTACAGAACACCACGTTAAAGCTAGCCCGGGGTACGCCGCTCCGCGCATGTGCGATAATGCCAAATGGTGAGTACGAGTCAGAGTTTGGAGTGTCTATTTACGTTTATGATGCTAAATGCGTAGGTCCCGGCTGATCTGATTGCGATTGCTAATTGTGCCGTTTACAGGCCTAACTGCCGCTATTCACAAAGAGATAACAGTACCTATTCTAGGGTCTAATTATTTATCTATCGATTTGGATTTAAGCAATTTGATGAGAAAGTAATGAAGACTTTATTTCTTTAAAAGATCGTAGAGCGGATTTTGTTTTAAAAAATATTTTTTTATGTGTTTTTGTAGTTTAATTAGAACCTTGTAATAAAATATATTTTATTTTCAAATGCAGTTTTCATGAAATGGAGATTATAAGATGGTAATTAAATTTAATAGTAAAAATACTATTAAATATCAAACTTTTTGCGTCACTTTTGTTTCTCTTAAATTTAATATCTTGGTATGGCACTGGAGTCACGTAAACTCTTAACTACTAATATTTTTGCATCTGCGCACCCCCTGTCAAAAAGTCACCAGCCGCCACTGTTTCAGACGTTAATAAAGTTTAATAGTTATAAATAATATATTATTTACTTGACATTTCAAGAATATCTAGGTAGAGAAATTTTCGTCTGTCTAAAAATTTCAAGATATAAAGGGTGTTCTCGATTAAGATGCTAATACTTAGGGAGTAAATACTTGGCTCATTTTAAGGAAAACGTTCATATCAACATAGATCTGGAACCGCTTTAATTTTAAGATACATGGCTTTGAATATTAGAAAAAAAATCGATTTTCTTTAAATACTTTGAAAGCTCTTGAAATATATTTTTTTTCAATTTTTTTAAATACTAACTAGGCATAAAAAGTCATTTTTTGCAAGAAAAATATTTGCTTCACGTCTTTCAATGGCGTCCGCGTTAAAACGCCCTCGAGTATTGTTAACGAAAAAAATGGTGCGGCGCTTTCTTTTTTCAAATTAGGTACAAATTTTATAAACATTTTTTATTTTTTGGTGAAAATGCCTCCTCATTTTTTTTTTTTTTTTCGTATAACAAACGGTTTTCGATTACATGTCCTTGAATATTTGTAAACAAGAAAATAGAATCACAGATTTTTTTTTCAAAATAAATATGGTTTTCAATAAGCCATTTTATTCCTAAATAAAAAGTCTCTCCCAACGTTTTTTGCTCAATGTAAGGTTTTTGATTACAAAAATAAAATGCATTTCTTTGCATTTAGATGGGTGCTTGATATTTTTTACTAGGAATTTAATGTCTTATTTTAAGAGAACTTTGGCCATTGTGTTTTTTTTAGGAAAATTTATGTTAGATAAGTTAGAAATCTAGCTATTTTTGGAAGGTAACTATTTTTATTAATTAATAAGCCCATAGCATAAAATAAGTAAACTTGTGGTTTTTTAAGTCAAATAATTTTTTTAATGGAAAACCTTTCGTCAGACGAAAAAAAGTCAAGCAAGCATTTTTACCAGAAAATAAAAGTTGTTTATAAATTTCATATCTGAAAAAAAAGCAGTGGCGTACCATTTTTTTCGTCAAAAATACTCAAGAACATGTTGGCGCAGACTACACTGACGCAAAAGGTGCAAATGTTTGTTTTTTGCAGAAAATGCACTTCTATTTGCGGTTAGCATCTACTAAAATTTAAAAATATATTTCAAGCGGTTTCAATGTATGTAAGGAAAAACCAAATTTTTCTTAATATTCAACCTAATCTAACCTAATATTCAAGTATCTTAAAACTAACGCGATTTCGGCCTTATGTTTATATGAACTTTTTTTCTTAAAATCGTTCAAAGACTACGTTCCTTTAGTATTAGCATCTTACTAGAAAACTCCCTATACTCCCTATAAAGATTTCCTAATTAAATTCAAAATTAGAAAAAGTCAATATCTCGTGGAAATTTTAAGAATGAAATTATTAACTCGGGAGTGTAGGGAGAAAGTAAGAATCTGGAAAAAAATTTTGGAAATTTAAAAAAATTTAACTCGAAATTTCTGGAAAATATTGAAATTTTTTGAAAAATATCGCACTTTCTAGATAAAAAGCCGATATTGAGAAACAGTGGCGGCTGGTGACTTTTTGACAGGGGGTGCGCAGACGCAAAAATATTAATACACGGTTCTAATTAAACTTTACAAAAACAAAACAAAACTATTTTTTAAAACAGAATCCGCTCTACGATCTTTTAAAGAAATAAAGTCTTCATTACTTTCTCATCAAAGTTGTTTAAATCCAAATCTATAAATGAATAATTAGATCCTAGATTGGGTACTGCTATCTCTTTGTGAATAGCGGTACTATTGGCATTTAGGCCTGGAAGCGGCACAATTAACAATCGCAATCAGATCAGCCGGGACCTACGCATTTAGCATCATAAACGTAAATACACACTCCAAACTCTGACTCGTACACACCGTTTGGCAATATCGCACATGCGCGGAGCGGCGTACCTCGGGCTAGCTTTAATGTGGTGTTCTGTAGTTTATTTCTCCGCATCCCGTGAAGACCGTAGATAGGCATCGCACGGCACCCTCGCTAGGTGCATATTTCTGCGCGCACCAACTTATTTAAATTTACTTGTAATATTTAATATGTATAACGGAATCAAACGTTGATGTATTTTACTCCAAGTCATTCACAAGTATTATTAGTTAATAGGTATGTCATTATTTTGTGTTTAAAAATGTGATAAATCCAATTCTTTTACATTAAACAAAAAAGAATAGATCGCTTATTTCACGAGGAGCGCGCGCTCTTGCGCTCTTTAAGACCAGCCGCCACTGTTGAGAAACGAAATTTGCAATTTTTAAAAACGTTGAAATTGAAGGAAAAAAAACAGGTAAACATCTAAAATGAGGATTTTGAGCAAAAAACCGTAATATACATGGTGGACCACATAAGTAATGGTACATAGAGAAAAAGTAGATTTTTCGTATAAAAATAACGTGATTTAGCCATATTTCATTCACCATTGCTCTGTGTACCGTTACTTATGGTCCACCCTGAATATTTTTTTGGAAAATCAAATTTAATTCCATATTTAAACAAAGTAAACATTTAAAGGTTTTTGTTTTGTCGAAAATCTGTAGTTTTTCTCCAAATATAAAGATCAGTTAAAAATGTAAAAATAATTATAATTTATAGAAAAAATATTTTCTGTAAAGTCGATTTTTTTCTTCCAATTTCAAAACTAAGTCAAAATGAAACAAAATTGAAAAACTTTTTCCTGAAATCCTAAAAAGGTGCGGCAAATTTTTTTTGGTGGCAATTTTGAGATTTTTTCCCAATTTCAAGGTTAACCGAAAATTTCCAATTTTGACAAAATACACAATATTGAAGAAAATATTTGTACTAAAAATTTAAATCTTTGTTTTTTAATTTTAAGGTTCAATCGAAATTTTGGAAAAAAAGTTTCTAAAATATTTTTACCAAAATGATGGCGCCTGTCTAGATCATTTTCGTGGCAGAAAAATCCTTTAGTTACCAATTTTAATCAAAATCCTTATTGTTATTGATTTGGCAGTCAGAAAACAATAAATCTTTAGCAATAAAACAGGAAGTACGCTTCTGAAATAATTTGAATTGCAACTCATTTAAAATCATTTGATCAATCAACTACGCCACTGAAGCCTGGAACAGTTTTTTAAGGATTTATTATGTTTGCTTCTTAAAAAAAGTTTATGGGCATATCTAATAAGGTGGATTTATTTACGAAAAACTGAATTTGTTGAACTTTTTTTACTTTGTGTTCAAATATGGACATCGATCATTATTACAACAAGCTCCTTGTAAGTTGGAAATTTTAAAAAGGTAAAAGCTGCTTCCCAAAAAGTTCCAACATAAAAAAATACTTTCACTTATTATACTTTCTTCTTGAAACGTTATGAATAAGTATAAGTTGTAAGAAAATAAAAATACAACCTTGGGATGTTTTTTAAAATGACTAATGTTGACAAAAAACCAAAAATTTTGATGGAAATATTTCTTGGTAATTTTGGCTCTCCAATTGCGAAATTTCTAAGATGAACTTGAAAAAGAAATGTATGGAAATTTCCGGTTTAATTCTCAAAACGTTACGTTTAGGTACCATCTTGCAGAAAAAGGTTAAAAGTTTAAAAACTTTTTTCCAGATTTTACCTTTTGCATTAATTTTCAAGATTAAGTAAAAGTTTATTAATTTTATTTAACATTTCTTCGGCCCAGTTTGAAAATATTTAAATTTTTATTATTTGTTGACAATATTCTAAACAGTTTTTGAAATATGACTACGTAATATTTAAATTTATTTAAAACGTCACCTCATAACAGTTGACAAAATAAGGGCCGAAGATTTGTTAAATAAAATTATTAAACATAATATTTCCGGTCAATAAGAGTTCACCATGAAGAAGAAGTAAAAGTTGCTAGAGAAAAAAAACAAAAAAAAAAGAAGAAAATATGGTGAATATTTTTCTAAATTCCAAATTCTTTCTGAAATATATTTTTTTTTAGGATCAAGTCCAAATATTAAATATAGGTAAAGATACTGAGAAAAGGACTTTCTTGAACTTCCATTTTTTTCCTTAAATTTTCAATAAAAAACTTTTACCTTTTTACCCCTTCTTTAAAAATTTTAAATTTAAATAACCAAAATTAAAAAAAAGCCCAAAATCCTGGGTAAGAAAATTTAAAAAAATGTATTTGCAATATTAAGTTTATTTAATAATTAATTAAAAATTGCTTTCGCAAATCGGGTTATTTAAAAAAAAATAATAACTTTAAGTTATAATTGAAACAAAGTAAATGTTTATCGAAGATTTTTTCCTAGAAATTTCAAAATTATGTAAAAGTTTTAAGACAAATATGGAATTATTCTTCATGGTAGACCCTTATTGATCGAAAAATTTTTTTCAATTTATTTAACATTTCTTCGGCCCAGTTTGGAAATATTTAATTTTTTTATGGTTTGTTGACAATTTTCTAAACAGTTTTTGAAGTGCGACTACTTGATATTTAAATTTATTGAAAACGTCACTTCATGACAGTTCACAAATTAAAAGGTTAGTTTGTTTCACATAGAATAGGAATAATGAAAAATAGAAAACCAAAAATTAGATATGGAAAAATATTTTTTTTTGATAAATTAGGAAAATATAAAAAATACATAAAAAAGGTTGTAGCACTGGCACCGATGTTTCGCTCTTATTTGAGCTCGTCAGCAGCGCATAACATGGAAATTAAGAGTTTTTCTAATTAAGATTTTTTTATCGAAATTTTAAATTTGGTGAAGTGAAATTTTGATTAAAAAAAAGTTTTAAGACAAACATGGAAATTAAGAGTTTTTCTAATTGGGATTTTTTTATCGAAATTTTAAATTTTGTGAAGTGAAAATTTTGATTAAAAAAGTAAAAGAAGATATTTTTTTATGAAGCACCCCATTCTGTTTTAAATTTTAGGTTAAAAAAATTTTTTTGAAACAAAAACATTTTAAGGGTATTTTTTGAAGATTGTCATTTTTTTAATGGTGGATTTTTTTAATCGACATTTTAAGCAAGCATTAAAAATTTTAGGTTTTTTTTTAACCCGCCGATGGGCGCGCGCGGTCTCTCAGACCGCACTTATATTTATTATTTTATATTTCAATAATTAGTTGGCCAATAATGCTCATTTTTGGTTTAGCTGAGTTTTATAACATCACAAATGTAATGGTTGATTAAGTAATTAATTATATGTCCATTTTTGTAAGTTATAGCTATTTGCATTATGTGATACCGCGCGCGCCCACGCATGTTAAATTGTTTTGTCATTATAATTCCAGATATAAATTGACTTTTGCTTAGAAATAAGGCTGTAGGGGATAATTTCAAACTAGTATGGTCCAAATGAAACCTATTTTTGGGCCCAAACCCTTAAATATAATATTATCGGAAATTTAGTTCCGTATTCCGTACAATAATTTGGCCTCTGTATTTGGCTAAATTTTTTGTTTATAGGTTAAAGCAATGCATGATTTGTAATTTAATTTTATTAACAAATATACCAAGATACCACATTTCATCATAGAACCAAAAAAGGTTAATAAATAAGATTATTTATAGATGCGGTCTCTGAGACCGCGCGCGCCCCTTCGTGTTACAAAGTATGGCGCGCCTACTCTAGGGTTAAAAACATGTGCCTTTTTTCCCTAATTTTTAAATTTTAAATTCAAGCTTCAAAAGAAACCAAAAATTAAAAAAAAATATTCTTCGGAACCTTTAACTATTATTAAAATTTTTAAATTTTAAGGCTCAGTTGAGAAAAAATAATAAAACCTTTAACAGTACCTTTTTAGATATTGTTAAAGTAAAAATTTAAATAAAGAAGTAAACATTTCAAAAAAACTGCGTAAATTTTCTCAGTAATATTCAGAGAGGATCTCGGGGAAGAAATTTTACATAAAATCCCTTTATTCTCTGAATTTCGCCATAATATTTCCAAACCTTTTTCTAACCTTACTTTTTTGTCTAGTTGCCGGAGTCATAATAGATTTCCAAAATTTCATAAAATTAAGAATAATTTTAGATTGTACCCTTCTGACAATGATAAAATTCTCCATAAAACTGGATTGCACCTACCCTGTTCGAGAACTCATTAAACGGATATAAGTAAAGATACTGAGAAAAAGACTTTCTTGAACTTCCATTTTTTTCCTTAAATTTTCAATAAAAAACTTTTACCTTCTTACCCCTTCTTTAAAAATTTTAAATTTAAATAATCAAAATTAAAAAAAGGCAAAAATCTTTGGTAAGAAAATTTTAAAAAATGTATTTTCAATATTAAGTTTATTTAATAATTAATTAAAAATTGCTTTTGCAAATCGGGTTCTTTTTTAAAAACGTTAACTTTAAGTTATAATTAAAACAAAGTAAATGTTTATCGAAGATTTTTTTCTAGAAATTTCGAAATTATGTAAAAGTTTTAAGACAAACATGGAAATTAAGAGTTTTTCTAATTAAGATTTTTTTATCGAAATTTTAAATTTTGTGAAGTGAAAATTTGGATTAAAAAGTAAAAGAAGATATTTTTTATGAAGCATCCCATTCTGCTTTAAATTTTAGGTTAAAAAAATTTTTTTGAAACAAACTGAAACATTTCAAGGATATTTTTTGAAGATTGTCATTTTTTTAATAGTAGATTTTTTTAATCGACATTTTAAACAAGCATTAAAAATCTTAGGTTTTTTTTTAAAAAAACGTGTGCCTTTTTTTCTCTAATTTTTAAATTTTAAATTCAAGCTTGAAAAGAAGCCAACAATTTCAGAAACAATATTCTTCGGAACCTTTAACTATTATTGAAATTTTCAAATTTTAAGGCTAAGTTGAGAAAAAAATAATAAAACCTTCAGAAGTGACTTTTTAGAAATTGTTGAAGTAAAAATTTAAATAAAGAAGTAAACATTTCAAAAAAAACTGCGTAAATTTTCTCAATAATATTCAGAGAGGATCTTGGGGAAGAAATTTTACATAAAATCCCTTTATTCTCTGAATTTCGCCATAATATTTCCAAACTTATTTCTAACCTTACTTTTTTGTCTAGTTGCCGGAATTATAACAGATTTCCAAAATTTCATAAAATTAAGAATAATTTTAGATTGTACCCTTCTGACAATGATAAAATTCTCTATAAAACTGGATTGCACCTACCCTGTTCGAGAACTCATTAAAAGGGTATAAGTAAAGATACTGAGAAAAGGACTTTCTTGAACTTCCATTTTTTTTCCTTATATTTTCAATAAAGAACTTTTACCTTTTTACCCCTTATTTAAAAATTTTAAATTTAAATAATCAAAATTAAAAAAAGCCAAAAATCCTTGGGAAGAAAATTTAAAAAAATGTATTTTCAATATTAAGTTTATTTAATAATTAATTAAAAATTGCTTTTGCAAATCGGGTTCTTTTTTAAAAACGTTAACTTTAAGTTATAATTGAAACAAAGTAAATGTTTATCAAAGATTTTTTTCTAGAAATTTCAAAATTATGTAAGAGTTTTAAGACAAACATGGAAATTAAGAGTTTTTCTAATTAAGATTTTTTTATCGAAATTTTAAATTTGGTGAAGTGAAAATTTTGATTAAAAAAGTAAAAGAAGATATTTTTTTATGAAGCACCCCATTTTGCTTTAAGTTTTAGGTTAAAAAAATTTTTTTGAAACAAACTGAAACATTTCAAGGATATTTTTTGAAGATTGTCATTTTTTTAATAGTGGATTTTTTTAATCGACATTTTAAGCAAGCATTAGAAATTTTAGGTTTTTTTTTTAAAAACGTGTGCCTTTTTTTCCCTGATTTTTAAATTTTAAATTCAAGCTTCAAAAGAAGCCAAAAATTAAAAAAAAAATATTCTTCGAACCTTTAACTATTATTGAAATTTTTAAATTTCAAGGCTAAGTTGAGAAAAAAATAATAAAACCTTCAGAAGTGACTTTTTAGAAATTGTTGAAGTAAAAATTTAAATAAAGAAGTAAAAATTTCAAAAAAACTGCGTAAATTTTCACAATAATATTCAGAGAGGATCTCGGGAAAGAAATTTTACATAAAATCCCTTTATTCTCTGAATTTCGCCATAATATTTCCAAACCTATTTCTAACCTTACTTTTTTGTCTAGTTGCCGGAATCATAATAAATTTCCAAAATTTCATAAAATTGAGAATACTTTTAGATTGTACCCTTCTGACAATGATAAAATTCTCCATAAAACTGGATTGTACCTACCCTGTTCGAGAACTCATTAAAAAAGGGTTACGTACTAATTGCATGCATTATATCAGCAACTGCTTTGGCTTCATTTGGAATTGAGCAATGTCAGTTGACGATTGGAATCATTTCAACTACATATCTTATAGTCGGTCCCAAAGGACTCTGAAATTGCAAGATCTGGGTACACGAATAAATTCGGAACTGTATGTTGCAAGGTTAGGCTTAGCTTTTGGTTTTAAGAAAGGTGGTCAATCTGTATAACCGATAACTCTTCAATCATGAATGTAGCATCTTATCCAAAGGACTAAATTTCGCCAGAAAAATCCTTGTAAAGGATCAATCAGCAAGATCAAATTCTCCCCAAGAACACAACAAAGCCAGTTCATATGGAGATAATGAAAATACTGCAAAAGTTTAAAATCATCAAACAAAGCATTTTGAGTAAATAAAACACGTTTTTTGAAATTCCGTTTACTTTAAAGTTTATGATTAAAAAAAAGATACAAGAAAAAAGTAACCATTTTATGTTAATTTTTTCAATTTCATAATTAAACTCAACTTTTAAGAAAAAAAAACTGAAAATATTTTTCTTGAAATTGTGAGTATAAAGTCAAGTATTGAATAGAAAAAAATTATAAGTTTGGTGGAACAGACTGGTCCTTGATTATCTTTAAAAATTGAAATACAGAACTTGTCCCCTAAAACCAAGAAAGATTAAAAAACACAACAAAGGTTGCTCTAACGCATTTCGTATCTCTCTGAAGATGACAGCTTGACTGTCGAAACGTGTTAGAGCAACCTTTGTTGTGTTTTTTAATCCTTCTTGGTTTCAGGGAACAAGTTCTGTATTTCAATTTTTGAAAAAAATAAAGCAATATAAATTATAAGGATAAGTTTAAATTAAAGAAGTAGGATAAACATGAGAGAAAGGAAGAGCTTTGTTAAAAATTATAGTCGTCGAAAACTAAAAAATATTTCAAAATGCAGAGAAAAATATTTCTTTACAAATTTGGGCTTCTTTTCGAATTTTTAAGAAAAGATAATACAAATTTATCTCTTTCTTCCCCTCTTTCTCTCTCTCTCTCTCTCTCTCTCTTTCTCTCTCGCTTTCTCTCTCTCTCCATCTCTCGCTTTCTTTCTCTCTCTCTCCATCTCTCGCTTTCTTTCTCTTTCTCCATCTCTGGCTTTCTTTCTTTCTCTCCATCTCTCCTTTCTGTCTCTCCATCTCTCGCTTTCTTTCTCTCTCTCTCTCCATCTCTCGCTTTCTTTCTCTTTCTCCATCTCTGGCTTTCTCTCTCTCTCTCCATCTCTCCTTTCTGTCTTTGCATCTCTCGCTTTCTCTCTCTCTCTCCATCTCTCCTTTCTGTCTCTCCATCTCTCGCTTTCTCTCTCTCTCTCTCTCTCTCTCTCTCTCTCTCTCTCTCTCGCTCTCTCTCTCTCTATCTCTTCATCTCTCTCTCTCTCTCTTTCTCTCTCTCTCTCTCTTTCCTTCTCCTTTCTTTCCCTTTATCTCTATCTCTTCCTGTAAAATAAATAAAAAATGAGACTCAAGGAATTCTTAAAAGTTTCCCGGCTAGGATTTTAGTAAGAAACGTATCTGATAAGCACTTCTTGCGCATCTCTCATCCATCGAGTCATTTTTAATTTCACGGAACAAGGGCCGTTTTAATAAGCTTCCTCCTCGACTAGTCCATTTATAACCCCGATTGTCTGCATAAGTGCACCGAGCTGCAATTTAGTCACTCATCTTTTTGATTAATTAGCCGATTCCATCAGCGAGATGATATTTTTATGTTGCGGTTATCTGTGGGCGACATCCGGGTAAAAGAACAGACGCTGGGCCATGTGGGGGTCGGCGGGGGTCAAACGCTTTGGAGACGGGCCACTTGACGCACTAGACTTATTAATGCCGGAATTCCATGGCTCTTCCGCTGCGATGTCATGAAACTTGATGGATGTTCGCTTTAAGTGTGCGCTACAAGTTTTAGCTTTTTTGATAAATTCTGATGAATTAGGACACTCGCCCGTCTCTGATACTCCAGCTGTTATTAAAAGCGCTCCGTGTATCTTTTAGCCTGGACTTTCCATATGATGAAATATCAAAACAGTTAATAAGTAATCGAGAAATGTGTAACAAGGTGACATCTTTTTCCCAGTTTATGGCTATAGTGTTGATCAAAAGTGGTCATGAGATTGAAAAAGTTCATCTTTTTTGGATTAGTAACGAGCGACGTTGACAAAATATCGATGTTAACATTGGTAACTGAGCAGTTTGATAACAAAATCAGGGTCACAACAATGAACAACATCTCTGTCCGTGGATTATTTGGTTAGCTCTTTAGCTAGCTTTTTTTTAACATGGGTAGGCAATCTCTTAAATGTCTAGTACCTAGTTCTAGTTCAATAAAAAAATATAATTGCTGTTTTTGAGAATTCAAATAACTAATTAACCTATTTGAGTTAATGCTCTATTGCTCGTCAAACTCATTGTCCCAGTTACATTTCCTTTTTCAAAAAAAAAAGAAAGAAAAAACATTTTAGATTTGGGTGGATGATTTTGAATGCTCGAGGTCCCAATCGATCTTTTTATTTACGAAGTAATGAAATGTTCGCGTTAATTAGCTGCTGCCGCATCTTTTTAGTTAGTCTAATAATTGTAACATCATTATTCACTTTAATTGTTTTAATCAACTCTGGTTAATTTCGGTAAATTAGGACGCATTAAGCCGGTACGAGCGTACATACGTGCTAATTGAGGTCGTCCGCTTGTGCACTTATTACGTTTTAATTTCTCCTGCATTTATTAATGCTGGATGTGCTTTCAGCTCTGTCAGACAGAGCTGCTGTCACGTAACACATTTAACATAACCATGAAACGTAAATTTTCTTCAAAAGTTTAAATTATTGTCTATTTTCTACTCCCATTACCTTCACATTTTATCCATCAGTCCAATCAATCAACGGTCCTATAAAATAAGCAGAAGTTTCCAAAACTTAAGGTAATCTAATTTGTTGTAGTTCTTTTTGTGAGAAGCGGAGGATCTCCAAATGTCCGTACTGGGTTTTTTTTAATTTACAAATTGCAGCTTTAGCCTTTAAGTACTGACTTTAAACCTTTTCGAAATTGTGACTCTAATCTTAGAATTTCGACTTCAATTGCAAACAATTCTAAATATACAACTATATTTTGCCTTCGTAATTTCTAAGGTTTTCTTTACTCCAGGTTTATTTTATTGCTTTGCAGATGGCGTCTAATAAATGAAGCTCAAAAAAATAAAGAATTGCCCCATTTATTTTCTTCAAGTGAGAAATAAGTTTTGTAAAAATATGTGGAACCATATGCCTGCAATATACAGATTCCTAGTTTCGTTTGAGTTGCGAGAACCAGGATGTAATATTTGCGGTTTTTTCAAGGCAAAAAGCACTTAATCCAAGGAATGCATTAGTATTGATCAGGGCACCGAACAGTGAGGGGAATTTACCAGTATCCAGCCATGTATAGGCTCACGCGATAAATTTCCTCATTGATGTATACGGAACGTATCACTTAACCCACTTTCCTATCAAACCAACACACGAGGGTGTTAAAATATGCCTCGCCCTTCTGAAACATCAACAAGTTAACAAATTCCCGTTATATGGGCTCAGGCTACAATTTATTATCAAGATCGGTGGTCGCTTTAGTTTAGCTTTAATCAATGTTGGCTGGTATAATGTATCTTGGAGAAAAAAAGGTTAGACGTTCCACTGAATAACCAATAAGCGCTTTAGTACAGCAAAAGGTTTGGATATTCTTTACTAAACCAATTGATTCTGAAATCCCATTTTAGATATCTTTTACCGAAATCGATGTTAGCTCCATTCACGCATTAAGTCAATCATTTGAGAAATTCTTTTTTGGGTTTTATGTGATATAAAGTTTTTGAATGAAGGTCAAGAACGAACTAAGGACGTAATCCTTGCCTAAACAATCTTAAAACGGTTGTCACTCTTTAGCAATAAACTACAAAGTTTAGATATATGACTGATGTGGCGAAAAATCCAGTAAAACAAATGCAGTAAACGATCTTTTCAAAATTGGCCAATTTAAAATTTCGCACTTAAGATTTTCCTTTGTAAACAAAGAGGTCAAGAGATTTCGAGGAAATCAATAGCAATCAGGCTCATTAAAATGTGTCACTGTAATAATGCCGTATTAGAAAGTTTACTAATTCGATCGATATAATAACACTGATCAACACTAATTTTCTCACACAAATTCTGGTAGGTAATTGTGTTTGGATTACCTACCCCCACCATGAAACCGTACTTTTTTCCCTATCACCCCCAGTTTTCTTATGAAAAAGTTAAATTTATTTTTGGAAAAGTAGTCTTCCCAAATACTGTTTGTTTTTATTTAGGTCCATATATTATTTACATGTTAAAAAATTTTATCTCAAATAAAACATAATATTATGATCATATTCATTCTTCATTAAAGTCTTTTTTATCATTAAATATTTGGGTACTTTTTATGTGAATGGGACACAAGAGATCAAAAAAATCACAATTAGGAACAATTTTGTCCTACACGTGGATCTTTAATTTGGAAACAAAAAACTCTAAAGCAATTACACTTGTAAAGCTTTCTGGTATATTTCAACCACCACTTCATTTCAAATTAGGCTAACCAAATATTTTCTAGAGGAGGTCCCAATAAAAATTATTATTTATATTTCAAAGACAGATTCCTAAGAATGAGTAAAGTAGTAGTAGCAGTAGTAGTAGTAGTAGTGGTAGTAGTAGTAGCAGTAGTAATAGTAGCAGTAGTAGTAGTAGTAGTATATTTTTTTTGGTGGAACGGACTGGTCCTTGGTTATCTTCAAAAATTGAAATACAAAACTTGTCCCCTGAAACCAAGAAATATTAAAAAACACAACAAAGATTGTCTAACGCGTTTCGACAGTCAAGCTATCATCATTGTATTTCAATTTATAAAAGACCAGTTGTTTAAACAAAAATTAAATGTTTTGAAAAAGTCAGCTGAAGATGCTTCAAGAAGTTAATAAAAATTTTTTGGTTTACCGTAAGATTGACGTCTATAGATATTTAGTTGAAGATCAAGATTCATTTTTGAACACATATCTTGACTTTATTCCTACGAGTAAGGGATCTCTAGGTGGTGAGAACTGTTAAAGGTTTCATCCAGGCACTCCAATAATGGAAAAACTTTATTAGGGCAGATTTAGCTTAAAGGTGTTGACTTACTACTACTGCCTGATCAAGAGGGATCAATTGAAAGCTAAATAATCTAGAAAAATAAAGTTTATAAGTTTTCACTGTACTTTTTTATGTTATATTTTTAAAGATTCAGCATTTTTCAAACATTTGACAAACAAAGGTCGTGGTGACGGCGAAATATAACTTCACAAAATTCTACCGTATAAAAATGGATGAACTACAAGCAAAGATACCAGACGTAAGTATATACACGGATGGATCGAAAACAAATACGGGCACTGGAACAGGAATTTTCTCGGAAGACCTGAACCTAAATGTAAGTATTAAGTTAGATAAATACTCAACAATCTTTAAAGCGAAGATGTTGGAAATTTCATATAGCGCCGAACAAATGACGCAACTGAACATTATAGGAAAGTATATCCAAATAAAGACGGCAACCCTTAAGGTCCTGAGGAATGTGAAAACAAACTCAGTGCTGGTATGGAACTGCCACCTAGCTTTAGAACGTCTATCACATTTGATCAAAAAGTAGGACAGTAAAGTGAAGATCCTACCACCCTATCTTTAATGATAAGTCCCATATCCCCGAAAAGTGCCGAAAATGGGACACCCTGTACATATTTTTTGTTAAAGTTCTAGAAAACCACCATTTTGTCGTGGGTGATAAGGATTTTAAAACTGCTTATTTTAAATAACAACAACTAATACTACTGCGAAACACAAAAGAAGTTGATGTAACACAACAAAATTTAAAATTTGTTAACCAGATATAGTTAAAATATATAGAAAAAAAATTGAAATTAAAATAAACCATTTAAAAATCAGTGAATTTTAACTTGATAATTTAGGAAATATTATAAACATTTTAAGGTTGAATGGAAATTCGATATTGAAATACTGAATTTATCGAAAACACATTATCAGAAGAAAATTGGATTTTAGGTCGAGGAGAAGTTGGAATTTTAAGTTCTAAAGTGAAAATTTAGAAAAAATAAATATATGAACGTGACAATTTAAAAAAAAAGAATAATTTTGGCAGAAAAACTCGAAACTAGTTAAACAGAATTCGATCTAAATCCCTAAAATATTGGAGAAAATTTCGAGTTTAAAATTAAAGTTTGAATGAAAATTTGATATTTAAATACTGAATTTATCGAAAACACATTATTATCAGAAGAAAATTGGATTTTAAGTCGAGAAGAAATTGGAATTTTAAGTTCTAAAGTAAAAATTTAGAAAAAATAAATATATGAACGTGACAATTTAAAAAAAAAGAATAATTTTGGCAGAAAAACTCGAAACTAGTTAAACAGAATTCGATCTAAATCCCTAAAATATTGGAGAAAATTTCGAGTTTAAAATTAAAGTTTTAGACAAAAAAAGAAGGTAAGAGATTTTGAAAAAAGGGTCGAAACTTGAAAAAATTAAATATTTTCAATAAGTCAAAACATTGAGAAAGATTTTGAAAATTTCGTCGATTTTTCAATTTCGGGTTTTCGATCATTTTAATTTTTTTCCAGCAAATTTCGGTTTTTTTCTTGAAAACTTTACTCTCTTAAGTGTGGGCTTTTTTGAAAATGATGATCTTTTTCAACATTTCTATTTTGCCACTTTTTTCGACTACTAAAAGGTTTTATTTTGTTGTAAATTTCGTATCATTTTCAATATTTTCTGAAAAACTTGATATGTTCTAAATATTTTGTTTTGGTTATAGAAATCTTAACTTTTTTACATTTTAAGCTATATACATACCCAGAGTTTTATCCATCATCAAGTCTAGGATTTTTTTTCAATTTAACTTTCTTTGAAAAACTTTCCAATTTCCACTTTTCATAACTGTTTGAATTTTTTGAAAATGTTGACATTTTTCAATATTTCCATCCATTTTATACTCATAAACGCCATGTTATGCGATTTTTGTTAAAAAATTTGATGTTTTTTGAATATTACCATACATACGACTATTTTTCAAACTTTAGACATTTCCAAATTTCCTTCTTTTCCAAAATTTCAACTTTAAATTTTTTATTTCTATTTCTTTTGAACATTTTTAACTTCATTTCTATTTTTTTTAATTTTTGAAATTTTGACTTTTTCAAAGTTTTATACTTATACATATTTTATTTTTTTTATTATTATTTTTTTGTCTGGAACGAACTGGTCCTTGGTTATCTTCAAAAATTGAAATAAAAGTCTTGTCCTCTGAAACCGAGAAAGATTAAAAAACACAACAGAGGTTGCTCTAACGCGTTTCAATATCCAAGCTATTATCTTCAGAGAGATACTTTATCACTCTAAAGATGATAACTTGGCTATCGAAACGCGTTAGAGCAACCTCTGTTGTGTTTTTTAATCTTTCTTCGTTTCAGGGGACAAGATTTGTATTTCAATTTTTTATATTTTAATTTTTTGAAAATTTCGACCTTTTGAAAATTCTGAGTTTCACCATTTTGATTTAAAGAATAATTGGATTTTTTTGAAAATTTGGACATTCTGAGATATTCATTTTATTATTATTCACACAATTTTCAAAAAGTCAAAATTTTTACAAAGTCAGAATTTTCAAAAAAAGGTGAAAAATCTTAGAAATGGAAATATTCCTTTCTTTTTTAATTTTGAAATTTTCTGATTTTGTTTTAAAAGGCTGCCTTTTGTAAAATTTATTTTTTTTTAATTTGCATAACAGATGTCCTTGCCCTTGTAGTATTATTTTGCAAGTTAGAATTTCTAAATCTGGCTAATAAAATGTTTTCGAAAATTTTTAGAGATAAGTCGAGATTTCCTAATTAAATTCAAACTTAAAAAAAGTCAAAATCTTGTGGAAATTTTAGGAATGAAATTATTAACTCGGGTGTGTGAGAAGAAAGTAAATATCTTGAAAAAAAGTTTGGAAATTTTAACAAATTTAACTCGAAATTTCTCGAAAAAAAATCGAAATTTTTCTAAAAATATCGCACCCTACCGATAAAGAGCAGATATTGAGAAACAAAACTTGCAATTTCTAAGCAAGCTAAAATTAAAGAAAAAAAAAACAGGTAAACATCTAAAATGGGGATTTTGAGCAAAAAATCTAAATTTATAAAAAAAAATTGCAAAAATTGTAAAACTTTTCAGTTTTATCCTGAAATTTTCAAAATAAAGCTAAAATTTCGAACCGTCATAATTATGTAAAATTTCTTTTAATTTTAATGTTCAAGTATTAAATTTTAATATTAATTTCGAGATTTATAAAAGAAAACTTTTCTGTAGAAAATTTGTTGAAAAATATGAAAGAAAAACCACAATTTTATAAAACACTGAAACCTTGGGAATTTAAAGGAAAATAGGTTTCGAGCTTAAATTTGATTTTTTTTAAAAAACGCTGCAGAAACAGTTTTAGAATTAGGCTGGGATTTCCATTAGACTTTTGGGTAAAATTAAAAACTTAGAGTTAAAACTAGAAATTTTGACAAACATCCAAGAAAAAACATTCGAAAATAATTTGGAAATTTGGAAAATTCCGAAATTTATAAAAATGTTTGATTACCACATTTTTCAGTTAACACTCAAAATCAGACAGTTGAACTCTTTGAAAGAAAAGTGGACATTTTGAGAAAAACTTCACATTTAGAGATTATAATAGAAAGTTAAAATGTCTACAAAATTTAAAATATAGTGTAAAAATGAAATTTTAGAAAAAAATTACAACTGAAAATGTAAACTTGAAACTGTTAGAGCAAAATATGTCAGCAATAAAAATTCGTAATGTGACCAAAAATGCTAATAAAAGGCCAAGTTTTGAGAAATTGAAATTGCGAGATAAAACTTAAAATTTTAGATCAAAAGTAAGAATCAAAATACTAGGAAAAAGGTGAAAGATTGATACTGCAACTTCATATTTATCTGGAAAAAGCAGAATTGCAAAAAAATGTATAGAAAAAGTATTGCACAAGCACCCGAAACGTTTGAGGAATGCTGATCTAGCGTAATAATAATTTAATTGGGGTAAATCCTCGAGAATTCTTGCCCTTATTGTCTATTAAATATTTTATAATGAACGAACGTGATACAGTTGAAAATATTTATAACTAACAACCATAGATCTGTTTCGGTTATCCTTGACTTCATCAGTATAGTAGCTCGCTGTAAATATTTACAACTTATAGACATTAGTCAGCCACGTAAATACTTTAGAAATCTTTATCTAATGGACTGATGGGTAATAGATTTTCAGCTATACTTTACAAGAAACATTTTTGTTATGCTAATTGAAGCAGTTATTGCTGAGAATTACAATTAAGTTACGACTGATTTAACTAAAATCACAAAGGTCGCTAATATTGCGGCGAGGGTCTAATATTCTGGTTAGTATAGCAAATACCATTAACTTCTCCTACTACTTTAATAAGGAAAAAATACCGTGAATATTATGAGCATCTACGACTAAGAAAATGTGTGATTTTTTTTTTAAAAATCCACTAGCAATTAGATCTTACAGTTTCTAAGAATGAAGTAGATAACAGCGGTTGAATGCACCGGTTCTCATCCAGCAGCAAAGAGAATTTAAAAAGCGCTCGGTATATGGTTGCTTTTTAATCCGGGAACCTGTATTTATTTCTTATTAGAGAAATCGAGTCGAGTATGACAAATTGAGACAGCCCGACACGAACTTATATATACAAACGTCAAGGGAAGATAAATGACAAAACAAAATCAAAACCCACTTTAAATTACATTTTATATTCATAGATATCTGCGACCCTCCAGCCATCGCAATTGGTTATTGAATTTCAAATTTTCAAAAGGCTATTTATAACAACGTATATAAAGCCGGCAGAAGAGCATTCCCGAATTTATCTTGTCGTTACAAATTACGCAATTTTCGTTTTGATAAAACAAATCGACATCTGCCTCATAAATTCCTTTAAAATTTACTTTCGCTTTTTTCTCTCGTTCTAAATTTTATGTGCATACTCACTTTCCGTCTTTATCCTTTATGTTTCTTATCTGGAGCGAAATTTTATACTGCTTGCAATAAAAAATTACGGCCTTTTGAAATAAAGGTACGAGTTTTATAAACAACTTTTTATGACTGCAGTCGTACATTCGGAGAAAATGTTATTGTCGATGCTTTGAAATTTGACGTATTGAGAGAGCTAATAATATCTACGACACGTGGACTCGGACTTTATAAAAAAGTACAACGGCGACGAGCAAGTTACATTTTTAAAAGTCCTGCAATCATCTTTTCTGATGATCTGATCAGAAAGAAATTAGAAATATTTAACAATTACAATTTTCAGTGTTACCCCATGAGGATAAATTATACCCAAAAATATAAAGGACCTTAAACAAAAACCAAGGTGTTTTAAGATTTTTGCAAGAAAAACTTTAAAGTTTAAAGGGGATGTTTTCTACAAGGTGCTAAGTTTAAAAGACATATTTTTTGCCCAAATATCTGCAAAGCAGACATTTTCAATTTTTCTAAACAAAATTTCTGTATTTTTTCCAAAGTGGTTACTCAGTGGAGACCACAGAAAAATTATAAACGAAAATTTTTATTTCTATTTTATTATTATTTGCAGGGGGGTTAGTCACCCAAAAAAATTCATAAAATAAATCCTATAAGGTACCATCATCATCAATTTGTTTTGCTTCCCTACTTTTTATAGTTAAGCAAATATATCGCTTAGAAAAATAGGTGTCTGAGGAAGATTTTATTTTAATTATTTCCATGGTAACCAAAGATTAAGGGGGAAAATCCGCACATATTGGTTACTTCTTCATGGTAGACCCTTATTGACCGGAAATATTATGTTTTTTTTTCAATTTATTTAACATTTCTTCGGCCCAGTTTGGAAATATTTAAATTTTTCTGGTTTGTTGCCAATTTTCTAAAGTTTTTGAAATGTGACTACGTGATATTTAAATTTATTGAAAACGTCACTTCATGACAGTTCACAAATTAAGAGGTTAGTTTATTTTATATAGAATAGGAATAATGAAAAATAGGAGACCAAAAATGAGATATGGAAAAAATAAAAATTTTGTTTTTTTGATAAATTAGGAAAATATAAATAAAAAATTCATAAAAAGGTTGTAGCACTGGACATCGATGTTTCGCTCTCATTTGAGCTTGTCAGCAGTGCATAACATGGAAAGGGAACTATGAAGAAAAAATACTTAAAAATAAAATTTTTTTTTAAAATATAAAAAACAAAAATAAAGAAATTTAACATGAATAGACGTTTCATCATCAATTTATTATTATTTATTTAAATTTTTAACACAGTAAATTTTTAACACAGTAAATTGATGATGAAACGTCTATTCATGTTAAATTTTTTTATTTTTCTTTTTTATATTTTAAAAAAAAATTTTATTTTTAAGTATTTCTTCCTCATTGTTCCCTTTCCATGTTATTCCATGTTATGCACTGCTGACGAGCTCAAATGAGGGCGAAACATCGATGTCCAGCGCTACAACCTTTTTATGTATTTTTTATTTATATTTTCCTAATTTATCAAAAAAACAAAATTTTTATTTTTCCATATCTCATTTTTGGTCTCCTATTTTTCATTATTCCTATTCTATGTAAAATAAACTAACCTCTTAATTTGTGAACTGTCATGAAGTGACGTTTTCAATAAATTTAAATATCACGTAGTCACATTTCAAAAACTGTTTAGAAAATTGTCAAGAAACCAGAAAAATTTAAATATTTCCAAACTGGGCCGAAGAAATGTTAAATAAATTGAAAAAAACATATTGGTTACTGATGATGTACGTTATGATGTATATCACGATATAGGTTCCCTGTAGGGGAATTTCGCTATGAAAGTTTGGCTAGATCCTACTGAATTACAATTCGAAAATTTTCTGTATTCTTCTTTCATTTGGCACTTTCCAAACAATTTTCCTTATTTTTTGACCTTGTATAAAATTCTGTATTTACTTCCATTTTGACTTATTTCTAATTTTCGTTTAAATCCAAAATTTCGACCTTTTCTAAAGATTTTGATTTTGTTGAAAGTTTCTACTTTTGCCACCGAAATTCACAGCATTAGCACGAAACTTGGTAAAAACTCGATCTTTTTTTGGTCAAAATTTATTTTTTTTTTATTCCCAATTTGTAATTTGTAATTTTCCCCAAATGTTTGGTTCTATAGTCAAAATTGCGTCTTTTACACAGATTTTTACTTTATTTTCGAAATTCTGACTTTAATTTCGAACTTTTTACTTTTGTCAACTCGGAGTTTATAGTTTTGACCACCCTTTATTCTAACTAAATTCGCAATCAAATTCAAAATTTTGATATGCTCCAAAGATTTACTTTTCAGGATTTCAACAATTTCAAAATTTCTACTTTTCCAGAATTTTCAGTTTTAATCCTTTTTCTGTAGATTTCAAAAACTTGCTTAAATGCTGATACTGGGTTTAAACATAAAAATTTACAAAACAAAATCGTGGGAGGTGCAAATTTTATTTTTGAAATATTTTTTTTCTTAACATTTTCTTTTTTTTGCATATAACTTAAAGTTTAAATTTTTGAAGTTCCGACTTTATTTTTCAAGTTTTTGTCATTCAGTTTTATACATTTTTAAATTTTTTATTTGAAATAAGCATTAGCATGAAACTTGGTAGAAACTCGATCTTTTTTTGGTCAGAATTTATTTTTTTTTTATTCCCAATTTGTAATTTGTCATTTTTCCCAAATGTTTGGTTTTATAGTCAAAATTGCGTTTTTTACACAGATTTATACTTTATTTTCGAAATTCTGACTTTAATTTCGAACTTTTTACTTTTTTCAACTCAGAGTTTGTAGTTTTGACCACCCTTTATTCTAACTAAATTCGCAATCAAATTCAAAATTTTGATATGCTCCAAAGATTTACTTTTCAGGATTTCAACAATTTCAAAATTTCCACTTTTCCAGAATTTTCAATTTTAATCCTTTTTCTGTAAATTTCGAAAACTTGCTTAAATGCTGATACTGGGTTTAAACGTAAAAACTTACAAAACAAAAATCGTGGGAAGTGCAAATTTTATTTTTGAAATATTTTTTTTCTTAACATTTTCTTTTTTTTTGCATAAAATTTAAAGTTTCAATTTTTGAAGTCCGACTTTATTTTTCAAGTTTTTGTCATTCAGTTTTATAAATTTTTAAATTTTTTATTTGAAATAGTGAATTTTTTCTCAAAATCATGCTTTAAGTATATTGTTTTTTTTAAAATGTTTACTTAGTACAGGACATATTTCTTCCGGCATTTCACCGTGTCAAAGAACTACTAAAAGTGTTCGACGTTTCGCCCACCATCGTAGGGGGCTCCTTCAGGAACAAAGAAAAGAAACAATAAATAAAAAGAGGAATATGAAAAGGCCAATTTCAAAACATCACAGTACAGTAACTCAATATGTCCAACATACCAGAGGCGAAACTCTTCTGAAACTCTTCTTCAGAAGAGTTTCGCCTCCGGTATGGTGGACATACTGAGTTACCGTGCTCTTGTTCCTAAACCTTCTTATCCTTTGTACCAATTTTCAATTCAGAAGAGTTTCGCCTCTGGTATGGTGGACATACTGAGTTACCGTGCTCTGATGTCAGTATGTCCACCATACCAGAGGCGAAACTCTTCTGAAACTCTTCTTCAAAAGAGTTTCACCTCTGGTATGTTGGACATACTGAGTTAACGTGCTCTTCTGCCTAAACCTTCTTATCCTTTGTACCAATTTTCAATTCAGAAGAGTTTCGCCTCTGGTATGGTGGACATACTGAGTTACCGTGCTCTGATGTCAGTATGTCCACCATACCAGAGGCGAAACTCTTCTGAAACTCTTCTTCAGAAGAGTTTCACCTCTGGTATGGTGGACTTACTGAGTTATCGTTCTCTTCTGCCTAAACCTTCTTATCCTTTGTACCAATTTTCAATTCAGAAGAGTTTCGCCTCTGGTATGGTGGACATACTGAGTTACCGTTCTCTTGTGCCTAAACCTTCTTATCCTTTGTACCAATTTTCAATTCAGAAGAGTTTCGCCTCTGGTATGGTGGACATACTGCGTTACCGTTCTCTTGTGCCTAAACCTTCTTATCCTTTGTACCAATTTTCAATTCAGAAGAGTTTCGCCTCTGGTATGGTGGACATACTGAGTTACCGTTCTCTGATGTCAGTATGTCCACCATACTAGAGGCGAAACTCTTCTGAAACTCTTCTTCAGAAGAGTTTCGCCTCTGGTATGGTGGACATACTGACATCAGAGCACGGTAACTCAGTGCTCTGATGGCCTTTTCATTCTTTCATTTTTGCATATTCCCTCATATTCCTCTTTTCATTTATTGTTTCTTTTCTTTGTTCCTAAAGAAGCCCCCTACGATGGTGGGCGAAACATCGAACACTTTTAGTAGTTCTTTGACACGGTCCAATCCCGGAAGAATTATATCCTGAACTGACTCTGGCCGTGGAAGCCTTCGTTATCATAAATGTTTACCTTCTTCATGGTTTTCTGAATGTTTCAAATTTTAAGTTAAATCTTGTATTTTATAATGTTTTAAATGGTTTTATATTAACTTTTGCTCAACTTTAAGTCGGAATTTTAATATTTTTCTAAGATTTTAATTTTTCTTACATTTCCAATTCAATTTCTGAAATTCTGCATTTCCATAAATATCCATTTTAAACATTTCCGGAAATTTGGAAATTTTTTTAAAATACTGCACTAGGTTTAAACTCTAGACTTCAAACTAAAAATTTACAAAAACAACATATTTTTAAATGTTCGATTCGACTTTCATTCTTGTCCAAAATTTCAAATTTAGATTTCGAAATTTTTCAGGACATTTTAATATATTTGTTTGAAATTTCTATTTTTCTTGCATTTATTTGAACTCAGAGTTTTGATATTTTCCTGAGAATTAAATATTTTCGATTTATCGAATTTAATTTCCAAATGCTTGCTTTTTCGGAAAATTTTTATGAAGCTCAAATTTTGGATATTTCTTGAAAATTTTTAATGTTTGAATTGGAACTTAAACTGAAAATTCACAAAAACAAAATTGGAAATTTTATTTTGGAAATATTTTTAATTTATGGTTTAGTTTAACTCCTTAACGTACATGCTCGAGTTAATTAGAGCACTCTATAAAAGTCAACTGTGCTCGAGATAATTCGAGAGGCGTCGTATTCTATGCTGCTCTAATTTTTATTTTCAAAAATAATCGAAAATTGAAAATGACAATGTGAATGCTAAGAATAATAATGGTTTTATTGATATTTATCATTTTGGTGGGAATGTAGGCAATACCATTTGTTTTTTTTTTATAAAACTCTGCTTTAAGGAAGTTAACCTACATTCTTTATCCAAAATTTTGGCGTTCAATTCGAAATTAAAATTTCAACATTATTTTCGAAATTTTTGGATATTTATTTTTATTTTTATATATTTCGGCCTGTGTTAGAAATTTTAATTTTTTGTTAAATTATGATTTAAACTCATTATTTTTGCTAAAACAATTTTACTTTCTTCTTAAGATTCGTAGATTTGGTTTTGAGAGATTATCAGATTTGTATTTTACTAACAATTCATTTTAACAATAAATTTGCATCTTAAACTCAGAATTTTTAGATTTTTCTGAAATTTAAATCTTTTTGTCATCCCTATTTTAATTTTAATTTCAAAATATCTACTTTTTCGTAATTTTCAATTATAAACGTTTTCTCTAAATTTTGACTATTTCTTGAAATATTCTTTTTCTTCTGGGTTTAAATTCTGGACTTTAACCTAAAAATTATCAACAACGAAAAATTCCAGGAAGGGAAACTTTAATTTTCGAAATAAATCATTTCTAAAAATTTTTAGCTTTACACTTCTATGTCCAAAATTTGGGTACTAAATTCAAAATTGAAATATAGATTTTTTTTTCGAATATTTTAAGGATCTCTTTTCATAAATTTTGGAGTTTTTTGTTGTTTGAGTTTTGTTGTTTTTTAACATGATGCCCATTGTTTATCTTTTTTTCCATTTGGCTTTAATCCCAAAATGTCTACTTAAGTTCAACTTTAAAGTTAAATTTCGGAATTACTAAAATTGCTCTACAGCGGCTGATAAAAATTTCATGAATATGTTTGTGTTTTAAGAGGTGATCGCTGTTAAGATATATTATAAGAGTAGTTTTTCAATAAGGTCAAAAATGACCGTTGAGAGGAGTAGACGTTAGTGAGGGGTGACCATAAATAGAGGTTTTACTGCAATTAGGACGAACCCAAATTTTCTTTTAAAATTTCTAATGGAATTTCGGTTTCAACACGCTTTTTTGACCTTTTCACTTCAATTTCCATTTTAAAATCCCCTTATTTTTTTTTTTATATACAGGGTGGGCCACGCTGGACGCTACGGTCTCTAGGAGCTATGGGGTACCATATTTTAAAAAACAAACATAGGAGTTAAATATAGGACAGTAGGGTTCATATGCTAAAAATATTTCTACATATATACGGTGTTCCAGAAAATTGCTACATATAAAATGGGTGATTTTTTAAATAAGACACTATGTTTTTCTTATCATTTTTAGATTCACTACAAAAAAATAATGTCAGTTTTATTAGGATTTCCCTATACCAAAACCTTACCGTTTTTAAGACAACCAGCTTTTTTTAAAATACACAAGATTTTAAAAAAGTAAATTTTATTTCCGGAAGTAAAAAATTTTGCTAGTGGCCTCTTCAAATTTTTATTTGGCATACCTCGTGCTAAAAAATTTATAATAGAATTTTTCAAATTTACCGGACTCCAATTTCTTTGTTAATGTAAATGAAACACTCAGTATTTTTTTATTTTAAATACTAGACAATTTAATTAGCTTTCAGATGGTATACATTTCTTACACCTAAATTGAATGGTTTGGGAAGTTAAACCCATATTTGACGGATTGTGCTGCTTTTAGTGCGATTTCGAATATAAAACATTTGACCATAGTTGGCAAAAAATGTGGATTCAATTACACGAGGGTCCTGCTTATTTTTACAATTTTGTAAGGGAATATTTAAATACGAAATTTCAAAATAAATGGATTGGAAAAGGCGGTCCACTAAAATGGCCACCAAAATCGCCGGACCTAATCCCAATGAACTTTTTCTTATAAGGGTATGTAAAAAACATTGTATATGATGTTTTCTCTACCACCCCAAGGACATGAAAAATCAAAAAGGAAATGCGGTTGAAACAATTGACAAAAGTATTTTAACAAATGTTAAGAACGCTTTAAAAAAAAAAATAAGGCTTTATTTGGAACAAAATGGTTTCCACATTAAACACTTTTTAAAATAGGATTTTTTTTTTAATTTGTGTCGGGTATTTGATTTGCAATTTCATTAAATACTAAACTAAGTATGTAGTTGCCTTTTTTTTGTAAAACTACTTGAATATTGAGCTAGGTCAAAAGAAAACAAATGAAATTAACTTATATGACGGTTGCCATAGTGTACCGAAGCCCGCCATCCTTGATCAAAATTGTTTTCTTTTGGTGAAGAAAAATCGTACAATTCGTGAAAATATTTATATCTCTTGAACTATTGAATTTAGGCATAGAAAACCTACACTTAAATATACAACTTACTTACAACTTAAATATAATTAAATTTGTCAATATTTAAAATAAACAGATGTTGCGTGTTCTATTTAAATTAACAAAGAAAGCGACGTCTGAAGTTTAAGTAAATGTTCTGGTGAATTTGGAACATCGTGTATAAAATTTGGAACTTTTCCAAACTGCATTTTCTAGTAAACGGTATGCGAAATAAAAATTTAAAGACGCAACTGTCATCATTATTTACTTTTAGGGATAAAATGTTTCCTTTTTAAAAACCTTGTATTTAAAAAGAGTGGATTATCTCAAAAAGCGTAAAATTTAAGTATAGAGAAACTTTTAAAAAAATGACTTTAAAACTGGAGCTGAATTTAAAAATGAAACGAAAAATATGGTATCCCATTTAAAAAATGCCAACTTTGATATGTAACAATTTTCTGGAACACCCTATATATTTAAAGATATTGTTTATATTTAGATCCCAGTGGCCCACATTTAATCATATTGTTTATTTTTTAAAATATGTTATCTTATAGCCCCTAGAGGCCATAGCGTTCAGCTTGGCCCACCCTGCATTTCAATTTTTCTTATATTTTTAATATTTCTTAAAATAGTTTTATATTGAGGTCTTTAATTAGAATTTCAACTTAAAACTCAAAGTTTTAAGCTGAAAATCAATATTGATTGAAGTCACGACGTCAAAAATTGTATCAATCAGTAAAGTTGAAATTTCAAGTTTAAAATATTTTTTTTTCTAAATTAAAAGTTTCAGCCGTTTGCTTATTTAATTCTACATTTAAAAAAAATCATAATTCCCAATTTTTCTTATTTCGTGATTTATCTCATCAAGTTAAATTTTAAATATATTGAAATATATGGGATCAGGAAATATCTGGAAGGTTTGGAACTCGAACATTCTTGAAGGATGCTTAAAAGAAAAAAATGAACGAATCTCCAAGTACATAGAGCAGAAGACAATAGGTCCGCCCACTAGTTTAGGCATGAACTCAAAAAGAACAAGGTCTGTACATTTCAATAAAATTGCGACCTCAATCAATACTCAGACCTCAGGTGAACAGCCAAAGCTCTAAGAGGGCATTCGGCAGATCTGCTTAAATGTTTGAAAGACGTTGCCAAACCACACTTAAGAAAATGAACTTGGACCTCATGGAGAAACTTGAACATGAAGTTTGGAATATTCTGGGTGTTGTATATTTAAATTTAGCGCCAAGCACCAAGAGGAAGATGGCGCGTAGAACGACATAGTGTCACAAGCATAAATAGATTATTGTATAAAGAACTAGTAAATAATAAAGTTGCTTATAGTAAAAGCTGTTTCAATCAAGAATAAACAAATAAAACATGGTGTCAGGTGTAATAGAAACTCTACTTCAACAGTGCAACGAATAAAAAAGCTTAAAAAAACCTCGAGTCGTATATACAAGCCATGGAATTCAAACCACCAGAAACACTAAACTACAATGATCCGTGCCAATGGAAAAAATGGAGACAGAAATTCGAGATTTATTTGACGGCTTCGGGGAAAGCAAAGGAAAAAGAAGAAATAAAAATCGCAATTTTCCTGAACATCATAGGTGACACTGGAATAGACATTTATAATACACTACCTGAAGAAAATAAGAATACTTTAGAATCAATATTACAAGCATTTGATCAATATTATATACCCAAAGCTAACGTAACAATGGAAACCTTTAAATTTAATAACATAGTTCAACTCCAGGACCAGAATATCGAAACATTTTTAACAGAACTCAAAAGACAAGCAGCCCTTTGTGAATTTAACTGTACTGAACCCAATTGCACAGGTTCCTACATGGAAAGAATGATTCGAGACAGGTTAATCTTAGGGTTAGCTGACAAAACCATGCAACAAAGGTTAATACGAGAAACTAACCTCACTTTAACAAAAATAATTGATTACTGTAAATCAATTGAAATCAGTAAATCTCATATAAAACTACTAGAATCAAATGAAACAGAGGTAAATTCATTTTATTCAAAGAAAATATGTCAAAAATGTGGTTATAATCATGATTACAAAAAATGCCCTGCATACAACAAGACATGTGCAAAATGTGGAATTAAAAATCACTTTGCACGTATGTGCAAAAGCAAAGAAGCTAAGGAAACCGAAAACGATGAAGAAGGAGCAGTTAGAGTTAACAAAAAAGAAATCTGGAGAAGTGAAAAGAAAATCAATGAAGAAGCGAAAACAGAAAATGAACAAAGACATAAAAAGGAAAAGGAACGAGAAGTAAAAGAAGTAAAAATTATAAGCAAGTCTACATCTTCTAACGATCCTGCCAGTAGTACTGATACTGAAATTTTCATCAACTCTCTAAGCCTTCAATCGAAGAATAATAAAAGCTGGTACCAAGATATTACAGTTCAAGGACACGAAATCAACTTCAAACTAGACAGCGGAGCCGAATCGAGTATTTTACCATTGTCGCACTTAGAAAACTTTGATAAGTATTCTTATAAAATATTTTCAACTCATATTACAATTGTATCTTATGGAAATTTTAAAACAAAAGCAATAGGTAAAGTAAATTTGATGTGTAAACACAAAGATGTACAATGTAATGTTAAATTTATAGTTGTAGATTTTAACGCTGAACCGATATTAGGCTTAAATGATTGTTTAAAATTAAATTTAATAACGCGGATCAATGACATTTCCGTAAAAAATTGTATTGCACTTCCTGATGACAAAAAAGACATATTACATTTCCAGGTGAAATCGATATTAAATTAAAAAATAATGCTATCCCAGTGGTACAATGTGAAAGAAAAGTACCTTTATCACTTCATAATCGTTTAAAAACTGCTTTGAATAACTTAGAAAATCGTACCATTATCAGTAAAGTGGATTATTCCACAGAATGGGTTAATAGTTTAATGATTGTTGAAAAACCCAATGGTGACTGAAGGTTATGCATAGATCCCAAACCTTTAAATAAATATATTTGTAGAGAACATTTTCCAATACCTAAATGTGATGATATATTTTCTAAACTAAGTGGTAATAAGATTTTCACACTAATTGACATGAAAGAAGGATGTTGGCAACTCAAATTAAATAAAAAAAGCTCAGACTATTGTACATTTAATACTCCATTTGGCCGGTATAAATTTTTAAGAGTTCCATTTGGAATATCCTCAGCCCCAGAAATCTTTCAAAAGAAATGTTTAGAAATTTTCAGTGATATAAACGGTGTACATATATACTTTGACGATATAATAATAGCTGCAAAAAATGAAACTGAACATGACATAATCTTAAATAAAGTTTTTGAAAGAGCTTTAGAATTTAATGTAAAATTTAATTTTGACAAATTTCAATATAAACAAAATAAAGTTATATTTATGGGACAAGAAATATCTGAAGCAGGTATTCAACCACACAATAAAAATATTAACAGTATATTAAATTTAAAAACTCCAACTAATAAAAAGGATTTACTAAAAATATTAGGTATGTTTAAATTTTTTTCTAAATTTATCCCAAAATTGTCTGAATTAACAATTAATATGCGAAATTTAACAAGAAACGATATACCCTTTTTATGGCAAGATAAACATGAAACAGAACTTAAAATTCTAAAAAATTTAATAATAACTAAACCAATTTTAGCAATATTTAATGAAAATGAACAAATAACAATTCAATGTGATGCTTCAAACAAATCTTTAGGTTGCGTTTTGTTACAAGGAAGTCCAGAGCAATCCCCAGTATCACATGCTTCTAGATCTCTTAGTAAAACTGAACAGAACTACGCACAAATAGAGAAAGAGCTTTTAGCCATTGTATATGCATGTGAAAAATTTCATTATTTTATTTACGGCAAAGATGTTATAATCCATACCGATCACAAACCGTTAGTTTCTATTATGAATAAAAATTTGGATAAAGTAAGCGCTCGCCTGCAAAGAATGTTACTAAAATTATTAAAATATAGAATCACAATCCAGTATTTGCCTGGTGACAAAATGTACGTCGCAGACGTTTTGTCAAGATTTATAGATAATGAACAAACTCCGGATGATGATGAAATGGAATATGTAATCCATGCTATTTCTAATAACATACCAATGTCTGGTGAGAAAAAGAAAATCTTTCAAAATGCCATAAACAACGATCCTGTTTTATCTCAAATAAAACAATTTTGTATGAATTCATGGCCAAAAAAACAATAAAATGTTAAACAGAGATGTAAAATTTTATTATAACTTGAGAGAAAAAATTTATTTGTCTAATGACTTATTATTTTTAGAAAACAAAATAATTGTACCAACATGTTTAAGGAGTGAAATGTTAAATTGAATACACCAAGCTCATTTTGGTATAGAAAAATCTAAATTAAGAGCAAGACAAGTTATGTATTGGCCTAAAATAACAGTGGACATAGAAAAATTAATAGGAAATTGTGAAACATGCCAATTAAATAGACCAAATAACCAAAAGGAAAGTCTACTCCCACATCCAATTCCTTCGCGACCATGGCAAAACATAAGTTCAGACTTCTTCGAATTTAATAAAGAAAATTATTTGCTTTTTGTTGATTAATTTTCTAATTGGATTGAAGTTTTTAAAACAAAAAATAAGGAGATAGACACGGTCATACAACACTGTAAAGATGTATTTTCTAGATTTGGCATTCCTGTCAATTTTTACTCAGACAATGTAACATATAATAGTCAAAAATTTAGAAATTTTGCTCATGATTTAAATTTCAAATTAAATTTCTCTAGTCCCCATCCGCATCAATCTAATGGATTAGCCGAAAGAAGTGTCGCACAGATATTAAAAAAATGTAAAAACAATTCAGATTTTCCCTTGTATTTGCTTGAATACCGTAACACTCCATTACCAAAAATTAGTTACAGTCCAGCTCAACTTCTATTAAATCGAATTTTAAAATCAAAAGTACCTACCTCTGAGAATAATCTAAATACTACGCTTATCGACCCAGAATTATTAAGAAAAAAATTTGAGGACAAAGTTGATATACAAAAAGCATATTATGACAGAACTGCGAAAGATCTTCCCCAATTGGATGTAAATGACAAAGTGCTATTTCAGTTGAATGACTCTTGGAAAAAGGGGATAATTGTAGAAAAGATTAATGAAAGATCATATATAATAAAAGATGAACATAATAAGAAATTTAGGCGTAACAGAAAGTTCATCAATAAAACTCATTTGGATATTAATCTAAATGATGATGATTTTTACAACTTAAGCAATTTCTTTGAAAATGATAATATATTTGAAACTGATCCCGATAATGACACAATCCCAAATAAAGACTCCAATACCCGCAATAATGAAACTATCAATGTTGATTCACGTATATCTTCTAAAGGACGTATAATCACACAACCGTCTTTTTTTGAAAGATTATGTACTAGATTAAGCAATTAGCCTTAAGAGTTTTGTTTGTAACTTCATTATTTTTTAGTTTAGTTTATTGTATAGTTTAGTTTTAGTTCTTTATTTAGAAAAAAGGGGCGTGTTGTATATTTAAATTTAGCGCCAAGCACCAAGAGGAAGATGGCGCGTAGAACGACATAGCGTCACAAGCATAAATAGATTATTATTATAGTATAAAGAACTAGTAAATAATAAAGTTGCTTATAGTAAAAGCTGTTTCAATCAAGAATAAACAAATAAAACACTGGGAAAGCCAAAAAATTTGAAAAGATCTGAGAGGGGTAGCCAAGATTTAAATGCATACAAATTTAACTTTTTAAAAACAACTTTTTTTAGAAAATTATCAACTCGCACTTTTTAAGAAATTTTGATTTGAGGACAACGAAGTAGTCTACTTAAAACGGGATGATTTCATCTAAAACAGGATGAATGGTCGCGTTGTCTGAATTAAGCAGAGTGTACTCAAGCTATAATTTTCTTGGCCTCTTCAAGAGCAGTGCATAATTACATTTACATTTGTCAGTAGCGAATAACGCAGGTACCTTCGATAAAACTTTGTTGAGATTTAAATGATTCCTGTGTTTTCTAGGCGAGTGTAAAGAGACGCGTGTTACGCATTGCTATATTAATAAATTACATGACGTGAAGGGGTCGCCTGGCTTCTAGAAATTCTCATTCGCTGCAGGTAAGATGGTATCGACTTGTATATAAACTACCGGAGCTCCGTACCGGTTTCGAACGATTTTGAATGCTTTATGAGCTGTATGTGATTCATTACCATGTTTGTATAAGCCAAGCATAGCCATAAATGGAATGAGACATTATCCCTAGTGTTTGTACTTCCCTTTAAGATTTATGCTTTGAAGAGGGCCATCCACCTATCTCTAAGTCTTTGAACTTCCAAAGTAATTGTGGCAGTGCGTATGCTGTTGCGCAATTCGGGCCCAGCTTCGATTCAATTTAAGTCGAATTTACGTCGCTTCCGCCCCCGTAATATCAATTATTTTATTTTTGTAGCTATGAAGGTAAACAGAAGCCGTATAATTAAGGAACCCTTGTTTGCGCGATGTGACTGACTCTCTCCCGGCATAAGGGTTGTGAGGTGGTGCGTGCAGTTATAGTGGGAAATATCGATCGCGTGAGAAGTAAGTGCTACCGGTCAGCTAATCTCATTTAATCACCTCATGAGGGCGTCCCGCACGCAACCTGCATTCCGGCTTTTCCCGTACACCGACGCCTAGGAATACAAAATGGACATTTCAAGGGTTAACTTCATGTAAAATTATAATTGACGTTTCTAGATGAGCGCGGCCCCAAATTGTTTCGCAGAGAGCTGACGCGGCTCTACTTTTTCGTGAAAACAAATACGCCTTCGTCGACTGAATACTTGCAACGTTCGAAAACTATTAATCGTGGTTATCGATAACTCACAGCAACAAATTTACTTACTTCGATGAAATTATGCACCAAAGGTCGAAAGCACTCACCTGAAACAAATTAATCAATAAATAAATTAGAAGGAAAATGCCAAAAATCTTTCTTTCTGGTTTCCCAAAATTATATTCTACAATTCCCAAAATTATGTTCCTGTTTTTTCACAACTATATTCGGATTTTTTTAAAATTATACTCCTAACTTTTCACAATTTTATTCCCTATGTATAACCTGTAGATACAAATAAATTATTAGTTTTTATTCTTACACTTTTTTGTCCTAAATTGAATAAATTTTGTTTATTTTTCAATCGCCTTTTTGTTTTTTTAACTTAAATAATTATTTATTTTGTATCACAAAGATAATATTCTTTAAAACGAATTTTTTCTTTCATTTTAAATAAGTTTATCAAATATTATTTTAATTTAAAATGCTTATAAACTATTTTATTAAATATATTCTAGCTTCATTCTTGCTTTTTCTAACCAGTTTTCCAGACTCCTATAATACCCCTCACATTCATTAGAAGAATCAGTTAAAAAACTTCGCCTAAATTACTTTCAATTTCATTAAAATTTCAATCAATTCTCTTAGTATCAGCCATTGTCTTGTCATTTATTTTAAACGTAGGAAAGAGTTTACTTTTCATAATTTTGTTATAAATATTATTTATGATCTTTCTGCAGATCCCTACAGCATTTGCTATGTCTTTAATCTTTCGTTTTTAGTATATTCTTAACAATGTTGTGTATTTCTTAAATTATTGATTTTCCTGTTTTCCTAACCATGTCAGTGATAAAATTTAATATTTTTAAAAAATATATACATTAAATAGAATTAGTTAAAATTTTGTAAAGCAAGTTGTTAATTCGATATTGCTTCTTAATACTTTATAAATATATACACAATTTATTTTTTACTTACATACAAATTTTGAATTCAAAAATTTATTTTGCTAATTAAATTGAAACTTATTTATTGAAAATGTGAATATAATTTTGACAAATTGGTAATTTAATTTTGGGAAACTTGGAATATGGGCTGCAAAATTTACTTTTTAACAAAAATCCTCGAGCTTTTTTCGTACCTTGTGCTGCCCATACTCTAAATTTAATTATTAACGATACAGCTAAGGTGAATACAGATACAATTAGTTTTTTTAATATCATTCAAGAAATATGTAATTTCTTTTCATCTTCTACTAAGCGTTGGACAATACTTTTAAAATACGTTAATAATTTAACTTTAAAACAACCATCAGATACACGATGGAAAAGTAAGATTAATGCAATTCGGCCCTTACGATATCAAATAGGAGAAGTTTACGATGCACTTTTTGATATTGTAAATAATGAAAATTTTAATAAAGAAATCCAACATGAAGCAGGAGTATTATGTTTAAAAATAAAAGACTACAAATTTCTTTGCTCTCTTATAATTTGGCATGACTTGCTGAATAGAATAAATCCTGTAAGTAAAATGCTTCAAGACCCAAACATTATTACACATGCATTAAAATCAGTTGAAAATTTAAAAATATTTTTGGAAGATTATCGATCAGAACTGAAATTTAAGGATGTTCTAAAAACAGCAAAAGACAGTCGACATTAGTCGTTTTCAGATAGGTTGAGTTTAACCAGGTAGCCTTTAAAGTTCTCGCGTCCAGTAAACACACACACACACACACACACACACACACACACACACACACACACACACACACACACACACACACACACACACACACACACACACACACACACACACACACACACACACACACACACACACACACACACACACACACACACACACACACACACACACACACACACACACACACACACACACACACACACCACACACACACACACACACACACACACACACACACACACACACACACACACACACACACACACACACACACACACACACACACACACACACACACACACACACACACACACACACACACACACACACACACACACACACACACACACACACACACACACACACACACACACACACACACACACACACACACACACACACACACACACACACACACACACACACACACACACACACACACACACACACACACACACACACACACACACACACACACACACACACACACACACACACACACACACACACACACACACACACACACACACACACACACACACACACACACACACACACACACACACACACACACACACACACACACACACACACACACACACACACACACACACACACACACACACACACACACACACACACACACACACACACACACACACACACACACACACACACACACACACACACACACACACACACACACACACACACACACACACATAGTTTGTAATATGAGACACCACGGATTTTTCTAAACTCGTCCTTCTCTTTCACATATTGGACAAAGGAAATATACTTCTTCAGTTCTACAATTTTTGTTACCCCATCGATGAGAACATCTTAAAAATGTACCTCATTACATTTCTTGGAAGCTATCTTTGCTAATAGTTTTATTTGAATTCATCATCATCAAATTAAATAGTGTTAGAATGTTCTGGATAAGTTTGTCCTTCATAACGGTTTGGGAGGTTCTTAAACAAAATTGTCCTGTCATAAGTTGAAAAGGCCAATTTCAGAGCACAAAAAATAACTACTTAGTATCTCATATTAGTCTCACAATCAGATTAAATTCGACAATTAATATCTGTGCATTGTATTCAAAATTTAATTTTTTACTATAACTACTGACAGAGTAACCTCGGTATGCACCCTCAGGTCCTGAACGTAGCTATCAGTAACTTTTTTGGTGGAACGAACTGGTCCTTGGTTATCTTCAAAAGTTGAAATACAAATCTTGTTGTCTCAAACCAAGAAAAATTAAAAAACACAACAAAAGCTGATCTAACGCGTTTCGATAGCCAATCCATCATGAAGATGTTGGCTCTGAAGAAAGAGATACTGTATCTCTCTGAAAATGATAGCTTGGCTACCTTAACGCGCTGGTTGTGTTTTTAATCTCTCTTGGTTTCAGTGAAAAAGATTTGTATTTCAATAGCAGTAGCTTAATAACCAAATTTGCCATGCGGTCGTTTGCCGGTTGGGCTGTTGCATCGCCGAATGCAAATGGGAGTTGCAGTTTTTCGTTTTGTCGCGATGGTCGGCGGTCTTTTTCCCAGCGAGCGAGCGAGCGATCGGGCTCGAATTTGCGTCGCTCCGTTGAAAATTGAATCGAAAATCAATCTGATACAAATGGCTACAGCAGCAGCGGCATGCCCCGGCCAATCTCGGAAATGCACGGAAGTTATGGAGACACTTCAATGATGAAATTATTTGGAAAGTCTCGATGCTTTACAGATAAGCCCGGAAGGAGCTTAATGACAGCCTCGTTCGCCCGGCTCGCAGATCTCCCGCTGTCGATTTTGTAAGCTGAGAAGTGAAATTTATTTAAATAGAGGCAACCGGAAAGGTTTGAAGTTCTACTAATTTGAAAAATAGGGTGGCCGCTATCAGTTCTGTCATTTATATGTGTAATATTTAATTTTGAGAACGAACTCATTAATTATTGATAAACAAAATGTATCTCTCCTGCTAAAATCCTTTTATCACATAGTAAGTACATGTGTATGGTAATGAATGAGTCTACAGCTTGTACCAATCATTTACAGATGTTGTTTAACATCATTAATTTTAACAACATATTCGATAGGCTACGTAATGAGAGAAAATAGAAATACAAACTTTTGTTCGACCTTTTAAAAGCGGGACATAACTACCCCTAAAAGGGCGCTCCTGGTTCGCAACAAACTCTTTTAATAAACATTGCATGCAACATCCTTTTCATTATTTTATTATGTAATAGGCTAGAAATAATGTCTTATTTCACCTCAAAATTATTTGTGTGACCTAACACTTTAAAACTAATATGAAAATAATTGCATCTATTTTTGCATTTTCGGTTTCTTTAATCAGCCCGTCCAACAAGAAATAAAACAGAGGTTTTAAAAAAGAAAATAACAACGCACCCACAAAATTATTATTTAATACTTGAACAGCTGGGTTATTTAATCCTGTAGCATATTAAACATTTGTCAGTAGTTAGGTTCTGTTTATAAAAATTGCGCCAACGACAGAATTTTCAAACAACCGAAACATTCAGTTTTTCGGATTAGGTACAGTGTACAGGATATACTTCTTCCGGGATTGGACCGTGTCAAAGAACTACTAAAAGTGTTCGACGTTTCGCCCACCATCGTAGGGGGCTTCTTCAGGAACAAAGAAAGAAAAATAGATGAAAAGAGGAATATGAGGGAATATGCAAAAAAGAAGAGTTTCGCCTCTGGTATGGTGGACATACTGAGTTACCGTGCTCTTCTGTCTAAACTTTCCTATCCTTTGTACCAAGTTTCAATTCAGAAGAGTTTCGCCTCTGGTATGGTGGACATACTGAGTTACCGTGCTCTTCTGTCTAAACTTTCTTATCCTTTGTACCAAGTTTCAATTCAGAAGAGTTTCGCCTCTGGTATGATGGACATACTGAGTTACCGTGCTCTTCTGTCTAAACTTTCTTATCCTTTGTACCAATTTTCAATTTAGAAGAGTTTCGCCTCTGGTATGGTGGACATACTGACTTACCGTGCTCTGATGTTTTGAAATTGATCTTTTCATTCTTTCATTTTTGTGTATTCCCTCACATTCCTCTTTTAATTTATTTTTTCTTCCTGAAGAAAGCCCCCTACGATGGTGGGCGAAACGTCGAACAATTTTAGTAGTTCTTTGACACGGTCCAATCCCGGAAGAAGTATATCCTGTACTGACTCTGGCCGTGGAAGCCTTCGTTATCATACACCATTTTTTTTTCAAAAAAATGTTTTTTATTTTTCAAAATAATCCCTTTTTAGAAAGATACACTTTATCCAACGTTCTGGTCATTTTTTAACCCCTCCAAAAAATAGGATTTGTTGAACTCTTCAAAATACGCCCCTGTCTCGGCGATGGCTTCCTCGTTTGAGCTGAATTTTTTCCCGCGAGCCATTTCTCTATGTTAGGGAACAAAAAGAAGTCGCAGGGGGCCAGATCGGGTGAATAAGGGGGGTGCGGCAGCAATTCATGCAGTTTGGCGGCGACAACACCACACGAATATGCTGGTGCGTTATCGTGATGAAACAACATCTTATTTTTTCGCCAAATGCGTCTATATCTCCTTTAATTTTTTGTCAAAGCGGTCCAATAACTCACTGCAGTATTGTCCAGTGATCGTTTTCCTTTTTCTAAAAAATCCATGAGGATGACGCCCTTCGCATCCCAAAAAATCGTCGCCATGATCTTTCCGGCCGATGGGACCGTCTTCGCCTTCTTTGGTGCAGATTCACCGGGATAAATTCATTGTTTTGATTATTGCTTAGTTTCTGGTGTGTAATGATGAATCCAGGTTTCATCAACGGTGACAACTCGACGCAAAAATTCCTTCGGATCTCGCTTAAATCGCCCCAAACACTGCTTCGAAGTTAACAGCCGCATCCGCTTGTTGTCCAGCGGCACCAACGGAGCCGACAATTTTTTCATCGCCAACTTATCATGTAAAATATTAATTGCCGTTCCGGTCGACACACCTACGGTCTTTGCTACTTCGCGCACTTTCGTTCGTCGATCAGCGAGAATCATGTCGTGGACTTTTTCAATGATTTCCTCGGTAACCACGTCTGCCGGGCGTCCAGGTCGCTCCTCATCAAAAACGGATGTTTGCCCATGTTTAAATTCGTTGAACCAATATCTAACTGTGGTCATAGATGGCGACGTGTCGCCATAAACAGCATCCAACTTAGCTTTTATCCCCTCGCATTTTTTCCCATCCAAAAACAAAAAGCAAATTACCGAACGATGCTGCTCTTTTTCCATCTTAGCGAAAATCACGAAACACTTCTGACTCGGATGGCTGCGAAATCAAAACTAACCTATCAATCAGTCTAAAATTTGTATTCGCGTCGTCTGATAGATGGCAGCACACAATGATAAGACTAACTTCACTCAGGAATGTCCTCTGTCTTCAAACACGGGTACTTAGTTAACCGCTCTCGTATGCCTGTTGTGTCCATTAATGTGTTGTTTAGTACCTAAGAACTTTAAAGTAATAAATTTACTGTAATTCTTATTATGTTTCGTACCACAAAATTAAAACTAGAACCCTCACATTATCACTTTGTCGCTTGTCAATTTTTAGGAAACCTGACTAGAGTTTGCAAGAAGAATGCAACCTAGACTACAAATTCATGCAGCCCTCCCAGGCGTGTATAGTGAATTATAGGTAGCTGAACTACCAACAGTTGAAACACTCCACCTAGCGAAGCGGTTGCTCTCTAGGAAAGTTCCCAGAAGACAAGGATTCTAATGCACAGACCAATAGGTTTAAACATTTATTAGATTCGAAGATTGGAAACCAAATACCTTGTTAGATCTCGTCAGTTTGGTATATCCAACTCGAATGCTAACAAATGTTCCGACAAGTAAGTACTAAAATATTCACAGGCGTCAAGCGAGTGACTCTTAGTACTACCACCTATTGGTCCATAGAGAAACTATGGCCATCGCCAACAATGTCGTTCCCAGGGAACTCTCACTATACACGCCTGGAGGGCTGCATGAATTTGTAGTCTAGGTTGCATTCTCCTTGCATACGACATTGTTGGCTATGGCCATACTTCCTCTATGGACCAATAGGTGGTAGTACTAAGAGTCACTCGCTTGACGCCTGTGAATGTTTTAGTACTTACTTGTCGGAACATTTGTTAGCATTCGAGTTAGATATACCAAACTGACGAGATCTAACAAGATCGAAACCGGTATTTGGTTTTCAAACTTCGAATCTAATAAATGTTCAAACCTATTGGTCTGTGCATTACTGACTAAAGTTATCAAATTAAAAGTAATAATACTTGGCTAGGGAGCCTTGTGTTCCTGCAAAAAAATTCAATATTGTAATTCAATTCATCGCTGCCTTTGATTACTCTGAATCAGGTCTTGGACACGCTGTCAAAGGGAAGGCTTGCAAACCTTCAAATGATGAAATATTTTTAAGTTATAATAATATTTTGTTTATACATATAAAGTGTTACATGACCTAATTTTTTTAAAACTATTTGTCAATTATAGTTATCATTTGTGAACTAAATAGACTGTACAAGATATGTAGTTATTTTACAGTTTTATTATGTTGTACCATAGCAAGCAACTCGTTACCGAACGGAATTTTTCCCAAAAATTACAACCTGTCCTTGTTTAAGAAGGAGGTTGATCTCCATCTATCTTGGTTTCCCTATCCTACAAGCAGTGTTTGAAGGCATAATGGGGTTGCCCTTTGCGAGTTGATTGGAAAACAAAATGAATAAATAAACAACAATAATTAAAGACAAAATAGCTGTCATTAATGATAGTGACAGTTGCAGTTGTCAATGTAAAATGGAAATGGTAAAGTTACTAGATAAAGTGCCAACAGTCTTTGTTGCCCTTTATGTTGGTAATTGTACCCTGTGACATAACAAAAGTTGTTATCGTGAGGGTAAAAAGTGTCCAACGCCTGCTCTGATCATCAAAATCCAAAAAATATGTCCAGGTTAAACTGGAATATAGAAATTTGAGGCGAAGAAACTAATTGTCATATCACAAATAAATAGAAATAAAGGTCTATTACTATCGATTTCAGAGGGTTCAAAGGGGTGTCAAAATATCTAAAGTTTTAGTAAGCAAATATTTTTAACACATAAATGAAACATCATAATTTCAAAAGCCTTTTGTAAGCTCTTCGACGCTCGTTGTCATGATTGTAATATTACGAAATTCCGGGGTTGAATTCCCAGAGATAGCTTCTTAATCATGTCGCCTGTTGTGTTTATCAAAAAAGGAATGTCCACGTTATAGAGGCGCGAGATACGTGAAGATTTTTTATGATCAGACAGTGAAATGAAAGCCTCAGTCGTTATCTTTCAGGCACACCGAATTTTCTCATTAAATCTCAGGCATTACTTGCTTTGACGACATAATTCCACCCCAGTGGCACAATTTGAAAGACAGCAAATGCCAATAATAAGAGAAGGCAGGTGTGTTTAGCGGCTTACGGCATGGTCCACGGAGACCGGAGAAACCCCATTCAGCGAAGAATTCGGAGGAAAAATGGGTGGCGGCGCGTATAAAAGGAGAGTAGGCCCCAACATTAAATAACGTCTAAGATGAAGTTCTGCGGGCCATTCTTAAAATCCAACAGCTTGATAAATTTAATTAAATGCCACGGAAGACCATAGAGTTCGCCGGAGCGTATATATATGTAGGAAAACGGCGGGCGTTGTTTGTGGTCTAATTTACCGCGTCGAGTTATGGCGTCGGGGAGTTTTGGGCGACGACATCAAGTGCTCCCCCGGGCCACTGCTCACCACCGCACTAACACTGCATCACCGGCCAATATCACACATGTAATATTTATAACGGGGATGAAAATATCAACCGACGTTAATAGTTATCTCTTGGTGGCGATCTCCGGCGCATCCCGGCATAACGTCCTTCTCGGCGTCGCCGGCGGGGGAGATATAAGGGTAATGGCCACAACCGCACAATCAATCGGTTGTGAGAGCGATCCGGCCCTAAAATAAATAATTGATGCGGGACTGTTTCGGGCTAGATACGTTTACAAATGGGCTCCTTTATAACTCCGCCGCAGAGCATCACTCTTTGATGGAGAGATTTTATGATATGATATGCATGCAAAATACGAGGAAGCGATAAAAAATTCAAGTTGAGATTCGACCCCATAAACACCGCAGCGCACCAACAAAACACATCAGTGGAGAGCGTCTACTGCTTAGTGAAAACTAGGGACGCTTTAAAACTTCCATCGCCATTTTTCTCACGTCTGAATTCAGCAGATTTAAATACGACGCCAAATCGTTTTCGGTGGTCAACAAATATATACCATATGCAGCGTGTCTCAGTTTTAATCTCATTGACGATAAGAGAAGATAGAGGAAAATGAGTATGATGCACATACAATAATAAAAATTATTCTTCACGTCCATATATACACCTAGGCCATCCCAAACGGTTTAGAAATCGCTAAACAGAAGTGTAATCGAGAATCGAGAGAAGCAAAACATTACTTATGTTATGTCTGTAAGATAAAAACTCGCAAGTCATTAAATTAAACTTGCCAGCTCGAACGCCTTCAAAAAATCGTTGGATGATTCGCTTTTTTACATGAAATTCGGCCGATATAAATTGCATAAGCAAGATAAGTAAAAAAAGTTAAATTGTGAACTGGCGCATGTGTATAAAACATCTACATTTTCCGATCATTAAAAATGTTTGAGTTTTGTGAAGCTATGAGTGAAATATGTGATGCTAATGGAAATTTTGTAAACCAACGATGCATTTCGTTTTGTTCAGACACCAACAAACCACAAATAGTTCGGATAAATAGAATTGAATGTTTAAAATGCAAATAACTCAATAACCGATAGAGTTACATGAAATAAACAAGAGTACCTTTTTTATTTAAAATTAAACTACCTTTTAGATTTTCTAGTCATTTTAGCCATTACTCATTAGGCAAAAAAGATATGGAGTAACTTACCTAAGTAACAGGGTGTAACTAACGCCCTGTATAAATAATGCAAAATTCAGCATTAAATTCGTAATTCTCATGCCAAAAAAAAGTTGTCAATTTTACATACAATACGGCTAAAAATCACAAAGATTGCTAAGAAGCTTCAAGGATTCTAATGCACAGACCAATAGGTTTGAACATTTATTAGATTCGAAGTTTGGAAACCAAATACCGGTTTCGATCTTGTTAGATCTCGTCAGTTTGGTATATCCAACTCGAATGCTAATAAATGTTCCCACAAGTAAGTACTAAAACATTCACAGACGTGAAGCGAGTGACTCTTAGTACTACCACCTATTGGTCCATAGAGAAACTATGGCCATCGTCAACAATGTCGTATGCAAGTAGAATGCAACCTAGACTACAAATTCATGCAGCCCTCCAGGCGTGTATAGTAAATCATAGGCATTGAACTCTATAAGAACTGGAAGGGACTCGTGCCATATCTGTTACCGAAGCAAAGTGAGGCAGGGGCAAACAACAAGGATAGCTTCATGAAAGACGTATTTCTATCCTGTGTTAACTTGTGAGTAGCATAGTGGTTTATACGTCGAGTTGTATAAAATCCAGGTATAAATAGGTGATACGCACCTATGTCGGACTTATTATGATTACTAGAGATGCACATGAGATGTAGTAATTGTTCGATACCCTGCCTTGCTGTATTTTGGACCAATTAACGATTAATTCTGCTCCCAAGAAAGTAAGTTGCATCTACCCTGAATAGATATTTTAGAAAAACACGCGCAAAATTTCTTATATATTCCGAGCTGACATAGGAACTATGTATTTACCTATATCGTTATAAAATGTATAATCATTTAGTCAATTTATCATTAAAATTGTATCACTACGTTAAAAAAGAGTTAAAATCGATTCATCATTCGAAGCATGAATAATAAATTTTATTTTATTCATACATGATATTAAAGCACTGAACTAAATACTGTGTCTTATGAATTACCTCTACCATATCGAAAATTAATCAAACGATTAGGCGATACGGATTTCGCCAGCAGAACTGGCATTTTGAAGCGTACTAGTCTTAATTGATTAGCTAATCAAGTAAGTAAAGGAGTAAAACCTTCTATGGACTCATACATGACATTGCAAATAAACAGGACTATTATGAACCGTAGGACATTAATTGTAAGTACTAATTGAAAGTCGAATTTAAGTTAAATTGTATAGAATTAGTAGACATTTGTGAATAAAATTGTTTTCAAATTTCTAGTGGGTTTACTTCACGCATCGAATATTGTTTATAAAATTGTGCATTTCGTAGAGAGACAAGTTCGCTATTTTCAAAAGAATACTGATCTCATGAACCGCAAAATAAATATTAGAGCACGATTTTGGCACCAAGCTACATTTATTTAAATTTAAAATTGAATGGAAAAGAGGCTTCTGTCAGACAAAAAATGACCAAACTGATTTTATTTAACAACTGTTGACTGTTTTATTGTACTATGTTTTGTAATATATATATATTAGATGTAATAATATTACTTAGGGGACAAAAGATCGAATAGTAAATATTTTTTTGCCAAAAGATGCGCTTGTAGTATTAATTATCTACCTACATGTTATTGTTTAAAATATTATTGCTCTGTTTTAGAAATTCTCTGTGAGTGGGGTAAGTAATAGACCAATACATATCAAAGAATTGTTTATGATATGTTCTTTTTATGTAATAAATCTCAATTTTTATTAACTGGAGTTCTTCAAGCCCATAAGAAATAGTGTGCTAGAGAGAGCGCGAAATACGTCACAAGTGCGGGTTGCATAAAAAAATATTTGCCTCAGTCGCGTAACACGGCGTGCCCGTTCCAGTTCGTATAGAGTTCAATGATCATAGGTAGTTGAACTACCAACCACACACTGCCACCTGATGAAGCGGTTGTTCTCTAGGAACAATTTCCCAGAAGACAAGGATTCTAACAAGATCGAAACCGGTATTTGGTTTCCAAACTTCGAATCTAATAAATGTTCAAACCTATTGGTCTGTGCATTAGAATCCTTGTCTTCTAGGAAATTGTTCCTAGAGAGCAGCCGCTTCGCCAGGTGGCAGTGTTTCAACTGTTGGTTGGATTCTACTTGCATAAGAAGCTTCAAATTAAAATTTAAATTTTGATCACCTTGTACCTCGTAAACCTGCAACATTTGTATAAGGCATGTGAAGCTCAATCACCATATTTTGGTGTGTTGTATCTCCAGTTCAGAAATTGCCTAATGAATCACCCTCTATTGACATTGACCATAAGTCTAAAATTTTTTTGAGAATTTAATTTTTGTTTCACAACTTCAACCTTATGAAAAGTAGATCAATTTTTTTTCAAAATTTCATGTCTAAAATAGAAAAATGTTTCTAACGACTTTATTGTGGTTACAAGTTTAATTTTAGAGAATTTATTTTTTTAGATAGAGTGTCTCCTAACATAAAGTTCTGAAGAGAGATTTCTTTTCTATTTGTAAAAAACTTTTGCTGTACCTTAAATCCAGTGGCGGCTCGTGACTAAAATTATTGGGGGTGCTGCTCCAGAAAATTTTGAACCTTTATTTTAAAATTATGCTAAAGAAAATAAATATATCTAGAAAGTAAATTTATTTGAAAACTTGATAAGATCCTAAAATAACAAAATCAATATTTTTTGCATATTAAATGGTTACAGTTGAAACTTTCATTTAAAAGTAAAATCTATTCTTCTTGTTTTAATTTGTGCGCAAAGATCGATAATTTTCTGTTTGATTTCTGGATGAGAACTAAAGAAATCTTTTTCAATTGAAAGCACTGCAAGGGCATTTAGTCTTTCTGAATTTATAGTGCTTCTTAGAAAAGTTTAAATCCATTTCAGTGTTGAAAAGCAGCGTTCTGCCTCAGAAGTAGTCATAGGAATTGTCAAAAGGATTTTAATTAATTTTGTAGTTTCACTAAAAATATCATCTAGATTATTTTCCAAGATAAATTTCAGCAGATCAATTAATTTAGAATAATCATGAATATCAGACCTAGAATAAAATACTTTTAGTTCAATTGAAAGTTTTTCTTTGTCAATCATGGGTCAGTAATATCTCTTCTGTGGGATGTTTATTCTTAAAAGCAGAGAAACGTGTCTTGTCGAACAATTTAGCAGCTACTAAATGATAAGTGGAAGAATATCTGTCCAATATGTCAACAATTATACAGTCACACACTTCTTTAGCTTCTGTCATGAGTGTTTTTAAAGGATTCTCACAGTACTTTGAATTTCTTAATTCTAAAATAGCAGTTTTGAAATTGGCTATATATTCGTTAACTTTAAACACACTAATTTCTCAAGATTGCATTTGGTTGTAAATTATTTCAACATGAGGCATAATCTGATGGAAAAGCTCTAACCAAAACCCAAAATTATCGTCATTGAGGTATTTTAAAATTCCTGTTGCTTCTGCAATGGTTTGATCTGAATTTGCGGTTGACTGAATTTCGGTAAGGCAGTTTTTTAGAGGCTGCAAATTTTCATAAACTCTGTTTATGGTACGTATGTTGAAGTTCCACCTTGTAGAAGATGGCCGTGGAATGTTGACTTCCATGTGCTTTTTAAGAATGGACACACGTTGAGGTGATCTTGAGAAGAATGTTGGAATTGAGAGAATGTTAGAAAAAAATATTCTAGCGTTTCGTGTAATGCTTGCTGGATTCCTCAGTATTAAATTAAGTTGATGCGCGTAACAGTGAATGAAATGTGCATTACCATAAACTGCTTTTATTTTTGCTTGAACTCCCGCCTTTTTGCCTTTCATAACATTTGCACCATCAAATGTCTGAGCTATCAGTTTTTGCCCATTTCCTTGAAGGAGTATGTCCAATTGTTCTAAAATACGTTTCGATATTCCATCTGCAGTTTGATTTTCTGGAATAAAAAATCCCCAAAAGCGCTCAAAAATTTCTCCATTCAATAAGTACCGTAGAACAAGAACCATTTGAGTATGTTCCGAAACATCTGTTGTATCATCAGCCATGACAGCTACAAAGGAAGCCTTTCTAATTTCCAGCCGTATCTCCTCATGGTATATTTGTAGAATGCAGTCAAGTATCTTATTTTGAATGGTCTTAGAAATACCTTTAAAAACTGTACTCGCTTCTAAGTGATTCTTCAAATCAGAATCTAATTTAGATGCAAAATTCATTAATCCTCTGAATACCCCTGGATTTATTGAATCCTCTTTTTCATCATGACCACGTAGGGAAGTTTCAAAGTTTCCACAAAAGAAAATGCAGTCTATTATTTTAGACAAAATTTCACGGTTTTTTTTAACTTTTATATTGTGTTCATTAATTGAGAGTATATATGCCTTGCTAAGTTTCTCTTTAATATTTACGGTTCCTAAAAGCGACAGTGAAACTACATTGTCAATATGCTTCTTTGACTTTTCGTGCCTTTCTGTTTTGTCTTTTATTTTATTTATATTTTTAAAACCATCTTTTGTCCACGTTGCGTCACCTCCAAATAGCAAACACGGGAAGCAAAAGAGCGCATGTTTTAATTCACATCCGCAAAGCCAACTTTTCCGTTGGTACCATTCCGAATTAAAGCTGCGAATATATTTTTTGTTTTTACTTATGCCTGGTTGAGATATTAAAAGATCAGGTGTTGGTCGACCTTTTTTCTTGACTGCAACTTTCTCGAGGAGAGATAGCTGGGAAAATTTAAGCTGTTGAATTTCACTTACAGAACTCATTTCTTGGGGACGTGAATCCATGGTTAAAGAAAAGAACCGGAAAAAAAGTGTATCAAATAGAAGATCTAATTCTACACTTATCACATTCAAGACAAAGTATACTGTTTTAAGCACAACACAGACGTAATTAAAAAAACTACCTTGCACCAGCGCGCAACTAGCCACTAAATCCAGTATGGTATCATAATAATAACAATGACATGTGGGGGGCACTGTTAGAGATTTAGTGAATCCCCGTGAGTACAACTAGTATCAAAGCAGTCCTAAAAACATCCGGTTATTCAGTTCTTTTGCAGTCTGTTTTGTGTAATGTAATAAATAAATATGGACATTATTGCTTATATTGCGTTGTTTCTTTTAATTATTAATATAGTGTTATTATTACTACGCATGAAGCAAAGGGCGCTGTATAACATTTAAATGTGCGGATAACTCAAATTTTTGGGTTTAATAATAGAGTCACAAGAAATGTCTCACGCGACAAGTCTTTCTTTTTAATTTTAAATTTACTTGTAATTTTGTATATCAAGGCGTTGTATTATAGGACAGATATATGCCAAAACCACAAAACTTTGCCAAAAATCTATACCTCGTCTTATCTGAAGGTCGCCTTATATGCTGGAATATACGATAATACTTGCTGCATATACAAAAATAACAAATGTCCAACAATAAAATTTGTCAGGAAACAAAAAATGATTTATGTCAAAGCCAAAACTAAATATTTTTTGTTAGTTACAACTCATATTAACCTCTTGAAAAAAGTTGTCGGTAATTACTTCAAAAAAAAAAAACTATTGGAGACAATTTGTCATTGCGGGAAAAAAGTTTAGAAACAATTTTATTTTATAAAGAATAATTTAATATATTAAAAAAAAGATTAATAATGAAAATTTTAAAACAGACGCCAACAAATAGAAATTCCGACTTTAAACCTTGAATTTTTAATTCTTCGATTTTAACTATGAATACTCAGTTTTGTACTATTTGTTCCGTTTTTGCCTTGTTTTACTTAAATTGTGCCTGAGGGAAATCCTGTCTAATAAATCTATGAAAATATGTGTTTGTGATTCTAGCCTATAAGGCAAATGTGAAATAATTGCATCAAGTGTGAAACAAAAGACTTTTATAACTGCAACAAAATTTATTTTTTAACAAAGTAAAATAAACTGGGCATCGCAACTGCAAGAAAATTCAATATTACAAAAAATATAGTCAAAAGCTCATATTAAACTCCAAATTTTAAAAAAATCTCCAATTTTATTTTAAAAATTTTTATTGAAATTTTAGGATAAAATCGACATTTCATATTCAAGTATTCGACAAAAGGTTGAAATTTGAGTAAAAAGACAAAATTTAAAAATATTTTTTTTAGAATAAAATTTAATTTAATCTTTAATTTAGAAGATTATTGCGTGACTTAAGGCAGAATATTATTATTTCATTATTTATCATTATCTATTACTACGGTTTTAACATTAAAAATGAATTATTCTTTATAAAATAATTCATTTTTGCAAAAACAAATTGTGTAAAAAGGTTTTTATTTTTTCTGAAATAATTACGTAAAACTTTTTTCTTAAATAGATTCATTAAATTAATACTAATTCCAACTGACAAATAATATTTAATTGAATATTAATTATTTGCAACATAAAGCATTTTTCGTTGGACATAATGTTGCTTTTCTAAAATATGTATTAAATCAAAACAATACAATTTTGAAATAATGGCGCTAAATTATGCGTTCGATTCGCATTGCCTCGATTTAGCTCGCAGTATTACTTTGCCGAGAATGATAGTAACCGCAAGCTTTAGCTTGAGAGCAGTGCTTTCTCGCCTTTGCAGTAGCATGTGAAGCTCTCTATGCGCGCAAACGTACAACATTCAAATACCTCGTCGTTGAAACTGTGAAGCGCACAGTTCCTTACTCCATACAAATAAGTACGTTTGCTTCTTTTTCATGAATTGGGGCATTGCTACTGACCTTAACCTTAAGGGTTATATGTATATTGTACAAATACATATAAAGAAAGAGCAAAAGCCAAAATACCTCCTCATATAAAGGTTATTGATAGATAGAAGTTGGGGGTGCTGCAGTTCCGCAGTGCCTATATGCGAGCCGCCACTGCTTAAATCACTGAAAACAATATTTTTGTCATTTTTTGTACTCGGAGTGCAATAATGCACACATCCAAAGGGCTGCGTTATTCCAGTCCAGCTCTACTATTCGCAACATGTTCTCAAAATCAACTGAAATTTCAAATTTAGGTCTTTTTTATAATTTTAAATCAAATTTTTAAATATTTTTTAATACTACCAAATATAACAGTAATTTATTCCAGGTCATTTTTTAAAATTTCCATAAAACCGAACGCCCTGTATAAAAAATAAAGCAAATAATGTAATTTTTATTGATTTGAGAGCAAGCAGACGTTTTTATAAGAAATGACTCTTTCTCGTCCATCCACAAATAAAAAAGAAATCCCTCTACAGTGCTTTATCATGGGACACACTTTATAAATTTACGTGTTTTAGAATTTTCTTATAATAACTCCGGGTTTGTACTTTTAATTTTCACCTTTTTTTTAATGATTCAAAATCTGAAATATAAATATTTTCTAGGAATTCCATCTTTATCTTTATTTTATTTTAAAATTTGGTATTTATGTTTTTAAGTTTGAAGTGGAATTTATTTTAAAAGCTGTAGTTTTTTACGGAGCTTTAATGTGCCAAACACTTTCGACGTGAAACTCGAGTTGTTTTCTCGAAAAGGAGCCCAGCTTTACCAGCATGCCTATAAGGAAACCCCACGCACTAGTATCAATACATAGCAGGTCATTCAATAAGTCCGTAGGATAAGTGAGAAAAAAACAAAATTTTGACAAAACTCGATTTTATTATTCAACATAGTTGCCTTCGGGGACGATACAACGAGTATAGCAATTTTCCAACTTTTCGATACCACTTTTATAGTACGATTTCTCTTTCTCGTCAAAATAGGCCTCAGTTTCGGCGATTACTTCATCATTGGACTTAAATTTCTTTCAAACAAGCATTCTCTTGAGAGCTGAAAACAGGAAAAAGTCACTGGGGACTAAATCTGGACAATACAGTGGGTGGGTAAGCAATTCGAAGCCCAATTCATTTAATTTTGCCACCGTTTTCATCAATTTGTGACATGGTCCATTGTCTTGGTGAAACAACACTTCTTTTTTTCTTTTGCAAATGTGGCCGTTTCTTTGCGATTTCAGCCTTCAATCGATATAAAAGTGCAGAGTAATAATCGCTGTTGATGGTGGTTCCTTTTTGGAGATAGTCGATGAACATTATTCCGTTCGCATCCCAAAATACTGTTACGCGCTTATCGGTTCGATTGATTACACGTGTGAATTACACCACTTTATTACCAAATTAACTCGGCACACTTCAACTAAACAGTAACTCACTACTTATTTATTAATTGCTAACCCACTAACTACACTGACTTCTAACTGACTGACTCGAAGGAAAGCTGACCGCCTTTTTATAGTTTTGGCCCCCGGATTCTGGAACTTTTCGGCAGATAAGGCTTATCGTTTGCCGAAATTTCTGGAACGCTTATCTGCCATTTGTTTCGTTATCACGGCCGGTTTCCCCTTATCAGATTCTTCAAAAAACTTTTTTTATTTACTAAATTCTACAATTCTATTCTAAATCCTATTTCGTCTATTTACGTTACAATACAGAAGCCATCACCTTACCGGCCGACTGTTGCGTCTTTGCTCGCTTTGAATTCGGTTCATCGACTCCTGTCCACTCAGCTGACTGTCACTTGGATTCTGGTGTGTAATAGTAAAGCCGTGTCTCATCCATTGTCACGTACCGACGATAGAATTCTATTTTATTGCGGTTAACAGCACCGAACACTCCTCTGAAGCATCGATTCGTTGTTGTTTTTGGTCGAATGTGAGCTCACGCAGCACCCACTTTGCACAGAGCTTTCGCATCCCCAAATGTTCATGTAAAATGGTAAAAACACTACCATCTGATATCTTTACAATGTCAGCTAGCTCGTGCACGTTCTGGATTCTTGATTCGTTGTGGGTTGCCTAAAGTTTAGGCCAGCACTTAGGCCACCCTTTCCGGGCCCATTATCCTATCCCCGTGATTCAGGTGCCCTTGGTCATTCATTCAGCCACCCAACCTTGTTGAGAAACTGAAGAACGTCTCTTGGATGCGCCTCTCTCAAACTGGCCACACTAGGCCAGAAGTCCCCCAGCGTGGATCCTCTGATTGATGCTAGTGCCGGGCAGTGACACATCACGTGCTCGACACTCTCATCTTCTTCTAAACACCCTCTGCAGCTCGGGTCGTTTATAATTTCCATTCTGTGGACGTGTTTGTTTAGTCGACAGTAACCAGGGACTAAATAGACTGAACCTAACACGGTAAGCAGTGAAGCCAGTTGAAAGCCTGGCGAAAGCCTAGCTCCATCTAGCTCGCAATGCCCTCTTATTATTCGACAGACCTTTGCGAAGATAACATCGGTTTTTTTTTAAAGAAAATGGGCTGTAAATATGGGGAAGTGTATTGTGGATCATTGTTGAAACCTCAGTGAACACATTAGTGAAGGAAAATCAAGAGTTTCATTCTTTGGGTAGGTAAAAATAAAATATATAAATATTCAATAGTCTCTGACAGTAACCTATCCATATCCCTACAAGTTTCCTGAGGTTATTCCTTGAAAGTTGTAGGCATAGTTTTGCCCTTTCCCTGCACGGCATTCTAATGAATGCGTGAGTTTGTCGGCATGTTGCTATTGATGCCCATAAGGCTTTGTGTTTACGAAAAATTTCTTCGTTAAGTAGGGATCTTACGGTTGATTTTGCCAGGGAAGGGTTGGTTCTGGTCCAACGAATTGTCCCTCCGAACCCTTCCTCGCCAGTTTGTCAGCGCGTTCGTTTCCCTCTTTTCCAGAATGCTCTTTGATCCATATTAAATCAATTGCATTCTCTTGTGATAGACGTTCTAGAGCTAAGTGACAATTCCGTACCAGCACTGAGTTTGTTTTCACATTTCTCAGGGCCTTAAGGGCTGCCCGGCTGTCCATCTTTATTTGGATATAGTTTCCTGTAATGTTCAGTTGCGTCATTTTCTCCGGGCTATATAAAATTTTTAATATGTTCGCTTGAAAGATTGTTGAGTATTTATCTAACTTAAGACTTACATTTAGGCTTAGGTCTTTCGAGACGTGCACCTTCAGTTTGCGATCGTTCATAACCAATTTGTGGATTTTTTTGATGTTTTCTGGAATAACAGCCCCATTTGGGCGTCCGCTGCGCTCTGCTTCATTTGTGCTGGTACGACCACGTTTAAATTCAGCAATCCACTTCTCTAGCATTTGTCTCGATGAAAAAGAGTTCGAGTAATGTTTATCAAGTCTTTGTTTGGTTTCCACTGTATTTTTTTCATTAAAAAGCAATGCTTTATCAAAACTTAAAATTCACTTTTTCCATTTTTTTTTAATAACAAAAGTTGCTTTACACAAAATGCTATAACTCACGAATCAAGAGTCAGATCGCTGTTAAGTTTATACACGTATCATTTGAAGGTTAGCACAAAATGAAAATCATATGGAAAAAATTCTAGTAACGCCATCTATGTGTCACCCTATGGACTTCTTTTTGAATGGACTGTTACCTTTTGAATAAACTAGTTTGTATAATAGTTTACGTTTCACAGTTAACTGCTTCATTTTCTTAAACCAAAAACGACGTAAATTATCCATCAATGGAATCAACAATCCAAAGTTACAAGTACTTCATAAAAAGTAAACTTTGTTAAATTGATAGAAATTCATGGCTAAAAGTGCAATGATTATATGCTACCGCCAAGTATTTTTAACTATTTATTCCACATAATTCTTTAGCATACGACATTGTTGCACCTTTAGTCGTATTGCAAGAGTGCGCTAGCAGGGTACTTTTTACCAACCACTATTACCGCCACTTCTTATTCTTTATTTCATCTCCTATGTAATAGCCTAACAAAATAAATAACAAAATCTGACCAGAGAATTAAAGAAATAAAAATATGTTAAATAAATAACCCGAAATCTGATAACTGGTTCTCGAGACCATTAAGATTTAAACAGACAGACAGACCGAGTAGGAAATGTTTCGAGAGAGATATATTACTCCAATAAGTAACTTGCATGTACTATGTAGTAACATATAACACAATTCAATGTTTAGAGTTAAACACGTGACATTGTTATGTTACTGACCAAAATGACAGTTCGCACGGTATAGTTAATACTGAGATCTACATAATGAGCTCTAACAATAAGCCGCTTTACATCAAACACTTAATGCTATATATTGATTCTAGTTAGATTCTCGTCGGGTTGCAACTGATATTGATCGTAAAATTTCACCATTAAACACATAATTATTAATTGCTGGAAGATGGGGGCATTCAAAGTCGGCGTCATAGTGTATAACCTGCGAATTTCAACTCTTTTTCTGGAAGACTAAGTGTATTGACTTTTAAAAGAATTACAACCAAATTATCTAGGATCTAACTACAACCGCAAAGGTCACTTTGTATGTTAAGGGTTGCATGTATATTAGGGCGACCAAAAAAAAAATAATTTTTTTTCAAGTCTCATATGAAAATATGTTAGTTTATCATGTTTTAAGAGCCCTCTGCAAAGGATAGCTCAAAAAAAAAATTTTAAAAGGTCGCTCAAAATTTTTTAAAATTTTCTAAATCATTAAAAATTGATTTTTTATTTTTTTATATACTTTTTCTCGTTACTTCATTCCTTTTTACATGAAAAATCATGAAGATCCTGAAAATTTCAAGTCAAAATTTTAATATTCAGAGGTCGCTCCAATTTTTTTTAGGTTTCCAAGGAGAGTACTTTATATCTTTTTGAGCTACTTCTGAATATGAATATTAACGAACTAAATATTTTTTTCCTTTAATTTGACATGCTAAAGAAAAGAATTAAAGCCCGAGAAACAACAAAAAATTTAAACTACAATTTTCACCATTTTAGTATAATTGTAAAAATTTTACAATTCTTTAATTTGTGTAAATTAATTTATTTTACAAAAATTAACATTTCAATGTTTTTATAATTTTTTTTAACATTTTAATAATCTTTAAACACAACAATAGTCAATTATAAACATTATTAGAACAACAATATTTTTTAACTTTTTTTACCTAAGTATTTTTTTACATACTAATTAACACTTATCAAATTTAACTTCATTTTACAACTCATTAATGTTTAATTAAATTAAAAGCAGAATCAAAAATTTACTTTAACAAGGTTCCAGTAGTGATAATTATATTAAGTGTAGTTAATTTTACTCAGCAGTTTTATCAAAATGAGCCATCAAATTCTTTTTGGTAGCATTAGAAAACATTTTTCTATTAGCTTCAATCACTTGCAACAAGTATTGTTTTTGTGTCTCGTCAGTTACTGTGTCATGATATGATTGCATCAGGGCAATCCCACGTTCAGCTGAGTCATTTACAACCTCTAGCTCCTGAACAATCTTCAGCCCTTCTAAATAACTTTTATCTGATTTCCAAGATCGAGGATGTAGTGCTAAAAATGATTCACTGAGTTTCAAAGATTTGAAAAAAAATCTAGTGTTCTCCGTAACAAAATCATCAATATCTTTATCGATTATATTTTTTGGATCAATACTTGCTCGGTTTTCCATCGTTTTCGTAAATGATTTTTTGTCTAAAGCTGAAACCATTTTTATTTTAGTTGTAACTGAAATCTCGTCATTAAAGAACGATAGTCCAACCAAATGTTCATCCAAATACCATAGATGTCGAGAGAATACTTTTAATGCAGCAGCTGCTATAGATTTATCGTTATTTTTATAATTTACTAAATCTTTTAGCAGTCGCAAGTCATTTCGTGGTGCCGATATTGAGTTAGAAGAAAGAAACCAAGCTCTTAAATAAATATTTGTTACAAATTTATTGAATTTCCGAAGACCTGATACTTCTGTGGCTGACAATTTCAATTGTTTGCGGAAACAATATATCTTTAGGCAATAAATAATTTTTGCCATCCATCGGGCTCTGTGATATGCTCCCGGAATGTTAATACGTATCGTTCGATCATTATGACCGGTGGTTTTTCCAAAATATAGTAAAGATAAATTTAAAAATTCTTTATAATCATCGCCAGGGTGTTTTGTTTTTAGCTGATCAATAATAAACAAAAGTGTGTCAGATTCATCATCAACTTCTCCACTATCAAAATTCATTGTATCCAAATTTTTCCACTGGTTCCTGAAACTTTCAAACAGTTTAATATTAGGACCACTGACTACTGGTTCTAGCAGTAATCCAAATGTGGCAGTCAAAATTAATTCCAAAATGTGATGTCTACAAGCAAGATGAAGCAACTTTTTTCCAAGTTTTTTCTCCAACAAAGTACATGCTCCATTTTTATTGCCAGTATTACTCGCAGTTGTATCAAATCCCATCGACATTATATTATTTTCAAGATTCCACTCTTTAATTAATTTGTAAACACCATCCGACTGACTTAAGCCTGTTGATTGTTTAATAATCAGAACACCAAGCACTTTTGAAACCCCTTGACCAGATACTACCACTGCTAAACGATCTTCTGATTCAGTAGACTTATAAGCTTTAAAAATTTTCGTATCCCAGTGTACTGTAACAGGGACTTTTGGACGAAACGATGATTTTATAAGTAATGCTTCCTCAGCTCGGTGTTTTTGTCGCGTGCGTCTAATAGTTTCTTTGCTTAGTGTGACATCTGAAACTTTACGATCTAACGTTGCTGAAAATGCAGACATCAATAGTAAACCGTTTTGATTTGATGTCTTAGTGCGATCAAGCATTGACGACAGCACTGGAGAAATCTTGTATTTAGGCTTTTTTCTAGGGGGAGAAGCATAAAGTTCGTGAGAAGACGTGCTCGATAGAGATAATTTACTTTTTTGAGATAAAGGTTTATTTGATTCATTGGTTTTTGAACTCACTGCAGTTGACGTAGAAGGAGCTGAATTGTGAGCTTGGTCATAAGGCAATGAGCATTTAAGAGAAATATTAAATAATACGTCAAGTGATTTTGAAAATTCATTTTCATTTTGCTTTTAAGTTGTAGATAACCTCAGCCGATTCTTTTTTAAACTTTTCCAAACTGTAAATAACTGATTCACTTTTTCCTTGACATGATATTTCTTGATTACGTTGTTACTATTCCAGATATTTAAAACTGCTTCTGATGTTCTGTTTAAACTTTCGTTTACTGTTTCTTGATGCTCATACTGGTAATACAAAAAATAACTTAAAACTGAACGTTTTGTTGGCAATTGAGAGCAATTAAATTGAGTGATATATTTTCCCAGCAACCATTCACCCAATTGCGAAACTTCTGATCGTAATCCTTGCCGAGAGCTCATTTTGGAACTATAAAAAAGTATATCAATTATTACCAACAATTGCTGTCAATAAGTAAAATGAATCAATTAAAATAAAACTCTTGATTATTGACAGTATTTTTTAGCATACACAATGTAACATTACAAAATATATTTGAGGTTAGAAAAATGTTTAGTTACGAAAAATATTTTTAAAATAAATAAAATAGTAACCTTTCATAGCAATTCAAAAGACGATGATAAAGCTATATTTCTGATATTTACTTGTCATTAACATGAACTGTTAAATTACATATAAATTACGCTCAGTACAGTACAAAAAGTGACGCTGACAATAAACAGCAGTAAATAAAAGGAACGGTCGAAGACAAAGACAAGTAATATTTAGCGCGCCTTATGTCAATAAATTGAACTAAAAATAATTCAAATGTATCTAATAATTGACTATTGTTGTGTTTAAAAATTATAAAAGTGTTAAAAAAAATTATAAAAACATTATTAAAATGTTTATTTTTGTAAAATAAATTAATTTACACAAATTAAAGAATTGTAAAATTTTTACAATTATACTAAAATGGTGAAAATTGTAGTTTCGTTTTTTTTTGTTTCTCGGGCTTTAAATCTTTTCTTTAGCATGTCAAATTAAAGGAAAAAAATATTTAGTTCGTTAATATTCATATTTAGAAGTAGCTGAAAAAGATATAAAGTACTCTCCTTGGAAACTTAAAAAAATTTGGAGCGACCTCTGAATATTAAAATTTTGACTTGAAATTTTCGGGATCTTTGTGATTTTTCATGTAAAAAGGAATGAAGTCACGAGAAAAAGTATATAAAAAAATAAAAAATCGATTTTTAATGATTTAGAAAATTTTGAAAAATTTTGAGCGACCTTTTAAATTTTTTTTTTTGAGCTGTCCTTTGCAGAGGGCTCTTAAAACATGATAAACTAACATATTTTCATATGAGACTTGAAAAAAAAAAATTTTTTTTTTGGGTCGCCCTAATGTATATTAAGGGTTCTTATATATTAAGGGTTGCATGGAGATGAATTTTTTATCGGTTTTAAAAGTAGCTTTACTCCCTCAAGGTAGGGGCTCCCAATAGCGATATTGTTGTTTCTCACATACCAAAAATGTCATTCGAATCGTTCCCCTTTCCAAAAGATTTATTTGAACGAGAAATGAAAATTTCAAATTTTTCCAGAACCTCATAGTGGTAAACTAACTTTTTTCTTAAGTTACTGAGTAACAAAAAAATATTAATTATGACAGCAAAACTTAAAAAATAATGTTATTTTATACACCAAAGCTCAGTTAATGTCATCGGCGAAGTTGGGCCATCCGATTCAAGGGGGCTCCCTGATTTACAAATAAAGATAGTATCGGTAAACAATAGTTTCTTCATAATGGTTACTTACTAGTTTTATTTATTATTGATTGACCAAAAAAAAAGGTTTTCAATTAACATTTTAGTTATTCGATCAAATATTTTGTGAGCAAAAGAAAAAGGTTCTAACTTGATGTTTTTGAACTTCAACCAAACACTTCTTGCCGACTAAAAAAAAGGTTTTCAGAATATATTTTTCATACTTTCAGGTTTAGCCTAATATTTTTAATAATAATAATAATAATAATAATAATAGCTCCCTTTTGCAGCGCTTTCCAGCACTGTTAAAGATAGCAGACATACACTACTACTAGCAGCCTAATATTTTTTATCCACCAAAATCGAAAAGATCCCCCGTCTATATTTTTTGTACTTTCTATTATCCGAACATTTTTATCCATAAAAAAGTCCGCTAAAATTGATTTATTAATAGGACCTTATTTCTTTCTTGGGAGGCTAAGCCCCCCAGCCGGCACCTAACCTCGCCCATGTGCTTCTAGGTCTTAGGGGTAAACACCTCTACGATATGATATGAGTGTATTTTTATGATTTTTGGTTTGTTTTTTATTTTTGAAGCGAAGTACCTCCACCAGAAACGAAAAAATTGATTTTTTAAAAATTTCACAATCATTCATTTATATTTTTTTGTAAATAAAAAATGATTTTGGAACAATATATCGAAAAAAAATAAAAATTTCAATAACCAAGCCATAAATTCAAGGGTTTTATAAAATTTTTAAGTTTTTTTTTCATTTAGCTCGAAATTTCGTGACTGTATCCTAATTGTGCGAACCGGACTGGCTCTTGGCTGATTTTTTTTATCTTAGTGTTTTTTCGTTCCAGGTTTAAAACCATATTTCTTTTGACTTATTCCTTTTTTGTTTAATATTCGAAGTTTTCAGAAAAAAACTTTGATTTTAAGGTAGAAATTTCATTATAACTGTGAAAATTTCGATAATAAACGAAAAATTTTGAGAATTTATTTGCCTCTTAACATTTGAAGTTTTTGTTTTGGAAATTTGGGATTTTGTTTTAAATTTAGATTTATTTGAAACTTTAGGTTTTTTAAAAACATTGGCATTTTTACTCAAAAGTTGGACATTTCTCTTCAGTTTCCCTCCATACTTGTACATTTTTCTTAAATTCCGTGTTTAGACTTGAAAATTCGAGAATTCGTTTAATAAATTCCATTCCTGCTGATTGGCATTTTCTTCGCCAATTGCTTTTTACAGAGGTCTAAATTATTAGTTGCCTCTTTTTTTGTTAAGGAATGGCAATACATTGCCCCAAGCAGCGATTGCGTTGGATCTTAATTTGTCAAGCGCTGTTTGTCACTTAACACTCACTAAAAAACGCTTAAAAACTATTGCAAAAATTAACGATAAAAATAAATGATAATTAAATTTAACGTTTTGGGCAGTTCATCTCTCCACCCGTCGTCAGAAATAAAAATGATTTTAAATTTTTCGCCCTACAAAATTCATTAATTCCATTCCTGCCAATCAGGAGGAATGGAATTAACGAAATTTCGCAAAGACGATACAGAGAATATCATTTAATAAAATTGTTTTTTTTTATCTTTCATGCTGAAACGTTCTTTCTTTTTTATGGCTTATTATCTATGACTTGAGCTACCTTGGAAAATCTGCGGGTCCAAAAAATCAATGTAAAAATTGTTTTCATGATATTTTTTTAAAGTATGGATGTATTCTCGAAAAATGGATTATATTTCTAAATTCAAAGTTAAAAATATCAAGTAATAGTTGAAATTTTAAGAAGATAAATTTCGAAATTATACAACTGTTAATGTCTCCAAAAAAACATTTTTTAGGTGTCGCTATAAATTTCAAACTTATTCTCGTAAATGGTAGAAAATTTGAGAACGAATTCTTTCGATTTCTGAAATACAGAACATATTGTCTTAAATGTTTAAAGATAGAAAATTTTTCTCAGAATTTTGGTTGCGGATATGAAATTTCTCAAATTGTCTAAATTTTGAAAAAAGTCAAAATTTCTGAATTGAGATCAAAACCAAAATTTCATCAATTTAAAATTTCCTTAAAAAGCTTCAAAAATAATCGTCTTTATTTATTCCTATTTACTTATTCTTATTTGTTTTCCACATGTTTCTTTCGATTTAAAGGTATGTGATTAGGCACTTTTTTAAATTTGTTTTCTATTTTAAATCTTAAATTGTGATTAAGGATCGATATTTTAGGTTAGGTAGGTTATTGAAATTTAAGCAATAACTTTGAAATTATTTTCATTCAAAAGAAAAATTAGTATATTTCACTTTTCTTACAGAAATTTTAAAAGAGATTTCGGAAAAGTCTAAAGTTAGTAAAATATTTAAGTTTTTTTTTAATTTAACTTCCTTAAAACTTAAATTTTCGGAAAAATCAATGTTAACTAAATTTTAGAAATTACACGCATGATCTCAAAAAGTCTAATGTTAAAAAAAAGGTGAAATGGTTTCAAGGAAAATGAAATGTAGATTTAAGATCAAAATTTTAAAAAATTACTTGAAATTATAAACCAAAATTAAATTTCAGGAAATTTCAATTCAGAATTCAGCAAATTTTGTCTAAATTTTTTTTTAATCTGAAATTTTGCCCTTCTTTAATTTAAATATCATCTTGTTTCAACTTTCAAATCAAAATTTTTGCTTTGATAGCAATAAAGTCTTAAAAGGGAAAAGATGACATTGTTAAAAATAACCGAGGATTTTAAAAGATAAAATTTTGAATTGCAGGTTGAAGTTACAAAGTTAAGGAAGAATTAAAAGAATTAAAAGCTTTGAGGAAAATTTAATTTTGAATATATTTACACAAAACGTAACATTCTTTTTCGACTTTTTCCTTTTCTCTATTGACCTTTCTGCCTGAAGCGTTTACTGGTAAGATCAGATGTCTGAAAATCCAAGTTACAAAAAAAAGCTTTCGATTTTTAAATTTTTCTTAAAATTTTCTATAAAATTAAACTTCGAAAATCATTTTTTAACCTCGAAAATTCAACACATTTTTTTCCAAGGTTTAGGTTTTTATATAAAATTTGGAGATTTTCTTTCCGATTAAAATTGAAAAATTTTTATTTTATCTCATATTTTCGATTTTTTTTCCACGAATCTGCTTAATTTTGTCCCTTGGGCGATATTTTTTTCAAATTTTAAAGAAACAATCTGCATTTCGGAGAAAAAAAATACAATTTAGAATTTGTGAGAAAGATTGACCATTCAAACTTAAACATAAGTTTAGTTTTGAAAGGTTAACGTAACATAAGTTTAATTTTGAAAGATTAAGTTCAAAAAAAAGAGTCAAGAACTAGTCTTAGAACAAAGAGATGTTCTACTCAAATTACATGACTTATCGTTGGAAACCATTGCTCTATACCAATATGTTTTGTGGTTTTTGTTTTATGATGTTAGCTAATTTTTCAGTTAGACGCCATAATAAAAGTAAAATAAGGGCCCCAATTGAGACCTTTCCCCAATTTAACGCCGTCATGACCTTCCTCTAAAGTCTTATTTGGAAAAAGAATAATTTCGTTCCAATGGACTAAAGATTTACGCGTGGACGAGACAGAAATACCAATTCCGAGCGCCTGAATGCCTAATTAATGAAACAATTTCAGCTGAATATCTCCGAGCCGAAGACAAGACGGAGCTCCTAATTATTCTGCGCTCGTAAGTTAATATTTAATTTTATCAAGGCGCATACTAAATTCAGCACAACAATTTATAATTTTGATGAAAAATTAGCCTGCTGGGATTTGGAGTCAACGGGCCTGGCGGCCGTTCCGGGTAGGCGCCCTCTCGCCGATGTGGCGGTGCGCGCCCTTTTTCGGGGCGTTATTACAATGCGGCTTGTTACGCGCTCTGCCATCAAAGAAATCCTCCCGACAACCTCGCATAATATATATTGTGTTATAATTTGATGGGGCGAGATGATAAAATTGCAAATCAGCTCGCACAATATCAACTACCGAAATCCTCATTTCCCTTTGATGAATTTTAAGATAACGTCGAGGATTTGAATAATTTTTACGCAACGAGCAGCAATCTGCAAGAACCCACTGAAGTCACTGACAAAAATAAAAACAGAATTTGGTATCGCTGACATTGTTGCGCCCAGTTTGAGGATGATTGAGTATCACTTTCATCAGAATAAGATTTAACCTAAATACTAGGAGGTAAAATCCGCATCAGATTAGGAGCAAAGTTTATTTAAGATATTTGCAAAGATTCAATTCCAAAGTAAGTTTAATCCTAAAATTTCGAATTTAAACTCAAAATATAAACTCGAAGTTTTAGAGTGGCAGGTTTTCTGATATGAGAAAAAGTGAAAATAACAGAGTAACTAACAATTTCTTAAAAAAAAACAGCTTAAGTTCGAAATGTCAATAAAGAAGTGAAAATTGCGAAATCAAGGCAGAAATTTGAAAATTGAAACTTCCAGAAAAAGTTAAATTTTCAATTTTAAAAATAATTCCACTTACAACTTAAATTATAAGTATAAAAGTATAAATAAGCATTGAGAATTAATTTAGAAGAAAATTAAAAAGAAGTCAAAATTTTGGAAAACTCGAAATTTATAAAAATCAGATGTTTAAACTCGAAGTTTCAAAAAACAGTAAAATGTTATCTAAAGTATGTTTAAACGCTTTTTTTGCAAATGTAGGGACGCAATTTCGATTTTTTTTTTAGTTTGTACCTCTCGTATTCCCTAAAGTTTACACTGTAAACCCAAAGCCTTTGATTTCTTTCCTTCATTTTTGCCCAACGGCTCCAAAGACGGACTAGCTTCAAATTTTGTGGTGGGCTTTCTCAGAAACGGCCCTTGGAATTATGCGTCCTAGTTTAAGAGAAAATATAATTTGTCATCGTCTACTATTTAAGTATTTATTTTTTTCTCAAAACGGTTGAATATTTTCGCTCACTTTTTATGTATCAATTAATAAAAATATTAGAAACGAACACATGAACATCATAATTAACGCATTGTAACAAAATTTAGTTTTAAAATTTGTGTTAGTGATTGTGTAGTTTAAGGAACTTTCTAGAAACATTTGGTAATGGTGAGGGGCCGTGAAAATGAATACTTACAGCAGATAAGCGCTCGAGATATTTCCGCAAGCGATAAACCTTATCTGTACGGAGTTCCGTTCTAGAAATCGAAACGGTACCTATAAATACGCGGTCGTCTTTCGCTCATCAGTTGGTCAGCCAGTTAGTCAGTTGGTTAGTCAGATAGACAGATAAATAGTTAAGTAAATCATAATCGCAGTGTTCCGAAATAACAGGGGCGGCTTTTGGGGGTGGCAAGCAGGGCAACCGCCCGGGGCCTCGCTCTTGTAGGGGGCCTCGCGCACTCGCGCAATAGCACGAATTCTAATGCTCATTTGAATTTCGAGCCTTCACCGCGTATTATAAAACTGGACTCGCTGCTCCCTTGTGTGGTAGTTATCGCGCTGATATCTGTCTCATTCGCTCCAATGAATGTTCCTTTCCTTCTCTTTCACATTAACGAAATTTCGTACCAGTGCCGCAAGTGCTGCCAACTGCAAGGGCTAAACAAAATCTGATAGTACTCCATTTTCTTCGTGTTTACGGTTCGGGGAAATCCCGTGTTTCATTTCAGCTGTCAACTGTCGTCGGATTATGCTTTTATATTAGAGCAGTCGTCATCATTTCTAAATCCCTGATCCTTTTAAGACATTAATGCACCTTATTTATCATGATTAATAGTTTGTTACCTTTGTGTTTAAAAATTGAAGGACAAAACTTGTCCCCTGAAGCCAAGAAGGATTTTTTTGAAGATACCCAAGGATCGGTTCGTTCCACCAAAAAATAACTTTGTGTTTATTAATTTTTCTTAGTTTCCAATAAACAATTTTAAAAGTCCAAGTACATTTATTTATGACTTTGCGTTTCTAGTCAAGCATCATCATTGAAATTCATAAGCGTAGGCAGGATTTAGTTCAGGGAGGGGCAAGAATCATTTTGAAAAATTGATAAAAAAAGAACACCGGAAAACGTTCCGAGTATATGTATATTTTCATTTAACTACATGAACTGAGTAACTGAATTTTCAGATTAACTTAGAAATTTGGAAATAGAGTCGAACTTTGCGAAAACAGTCAGAAAATTGAATCTAAAATAAAAACCGATCCTTTAGGAAAACTTTAAAAACTATCCAAATTTCGAAGATTTTAAAAAAATAACGATTTTAAAAAATACCGTCGAAATGTCGAGAAAAAGGTTGAAATCTCCTAAAGAAATGTGAACATTTTCAAGAGAAATTTTAATTTTGAAAGAGACGAGGAAAAACGAATTTTGGGAAAAAGTTGGAATGTTTAAAAATTTGTGTTTAAAATAAAATTCTAACCTTTCGAAAAATCTCAAAAATTGTTGAAAATTCGAAAAAATTATATTTTTAAAGGTGGAATTTTGTGAAAAAAAGATGTAATTTTCAAAAATGGTTGGAACTTTCAGAAAAATTTTTCGCTGTAAGCGGAAATTTTCAGAAGTATAAAACATCCCTATTTCTAGTACGAGTCAAAATTTCCAGAATAAGACAACTATTGAGAAACATAAAATTTGCGGAAACTTAAATTCGAAAAAAAATCAGAAAAAAACGAATATCAAAAAAATGAAAGTTTAATTTTGAGAGAAAAATGTAGAATAAAGTCGTTATTTCCAAAGCGAGCAATTTTTCTGAAAATACCCTATTTTGGGAAAGGATTTTTTAGAAAACCGAAATTGAATTAAAACCCAACCTTTCAGAAGAACTCGATATTTCTAAATATGCCAAAATATTTCCAAAGACCAAATTTTGTGAAAAAATTTGCAACTTCTAAAAACGCTTTTCTCAAAATGTTTACTTTTTTATTCTTATTTTGACATAATATTTAAATTTTAATAAAGAAATTGAATGTACAAGAAATCTTTTTCTCAAAACTAATCAAAAATATTTTTCGCAACATTTTTAATTTTTGATAATATGCCGACCTAATTTAGCGAAAACTGAAATTTATAGAAAAAGCCAATTTCGAGGAAAAAGTCCAGAAATTTCCAGAAACTAAAATATTTTGAATATAAGGCGAAATATGAAGATGAAATTTCTAGTCAAATTTACAAAAGTTTAAATTTAAAGGAAAGACAAATATTGAGAAAATTGGCCTAATTTTGATAGAAAAAATAATTTCCGAAAGAAGAGCCCAAAAAGTGGAATTTTGAGAATAAAGTCGAAATTTCTGAAAAGACGAAATTAAACCAATTTTAAGAGAAATTCAAAATTTTTAGCAAAGTTGAATATCGAATTTTGATATAAAAATATCGGAAAAAAGGCAAATTTTAAGAAACCTGTTAAAAGTTCTGAAAAATCAAATTCCAAATAATCAAAATCTTCAGAAAAACCTGAAGGAATTAAAAAAAAACGAAATCTCTGAAAAGCAGTCAGTATTTCTAGAAAAACTACCAAATGAAGCATCAAAGATCGAAATTTTCCAGAAAAAATTCAAACTTAACAAAAAAGTGCAACTTTGAGAATAGCCGTCCGCTTGTGAAAAAAACAGTCTTGAAGAAAAAGTCAAAATTTTAAAAAGATACGAATTTCCAGGAAAATTATTTAGTTTTCCGGGAACATACAGGATGAGATTTCAAGATAATTTTAAATTTGCGAAAAAAGGCGGATTTTGAGAAAAATATCAAAGTTTCGATTTTTCTGAATTTGTCTTTTTTTTGGAAATTTCGATTTTTTTCCCTTGAAAAACAAAAAAAAGATCGAAATTTTGAGAAAAAAGTCAAAATTTAGTAAACACTCGAAATTCTTCAGAGAGAGCCAAATTTTGTCGAAATTTTGGAAAAAGGGCAAATTTTGAGAAAAATGTAATTTCTAGATTTTTCTCTTGAGCGCTTGAATCAGAGGCAGACATGTGCCAGTTCTGCCCTACCCTGACTCAGAAAATGTCCAATATTGAAATAATCGTCGAAATTTTGAGAAACAAGTTGTATTTCCCCATTATAGGGGAAATTTTCTCGGAATTTTTGTCTTTTTACAAAATTTCTAAAAAAGTGATTATAAAAATTTCCAGATAAATATTGTTAAAATAAATAAATTTAAAAAAAACGAAATCCCTGAAAAGCAAACAGTATTTCTAGAAAAACTAGATCGAAATTTTTCAGAAAAAATTCAAACTTAAAGAAAAAGTGCAACTTTGAGAATAGTCATCCGTTTGTGGAACAAACGAGTCTTGAAAAAAAAATCAAAATTTTAAGAAAGATACGAATTTCGAGGAAAAATATTCAGTTTTCCGGGAACATACAGGATGGGATTTCAGGATAATTTTAAATTTGCGAAAAAAGGCGGATTTTGGGAAAAATATCAAAGTTTCGATTTTTCTAAATTTGTTTTTTTAGAAATTTCGATTTTTTTCCCTTGAAAAACAAAAAAAAGATCGAAATTTTGAGAAAAAAATCAAAATTTAATAAACACTCGAAATTCTTCAGAGAGAGTCGAAATTTTGGAAAAAGGAAAAATTTTGAGAAAAATGTAATTTCTAGATTTTTCCTTGAGCGCTTGAATCAGTAGCTAACATGCGCCCTGTTCTGCCCTACCCTGAGTCAGAAAATGTCCAATATTGAAATAATCGTCGAAATTTTGGGAAACAAGTTGAATTTCCCATTCCAGGGGAAATTTTCTCGGAATTTTTGTCTTTCTACAAAATTTCTAATAAAGTCATTATAAAAATTTCCAGATAAAATTGTTATCAAAAAATCGATTAAGTTTCAAGCAAAAGGGTAAATCTTGATAAAAAAGTCGAAGTTTTCAGAAAATCAAAGTTTAAAGAGAAGTCGAAGTTTCCGGAAAAAACTAATTTTGAGAAATGATAGAATTTCGATAAATAAAACGATGAATTTTGAGATAAAAATTCAAAATTTTTAGTTAAGTTGGATTCCGATAAAATAAATCGAATTTTAGGAATACATTTGAAATTTCCGAAGAAATTTATGAAAAAAGATCAATTTTCTGAAATAAGTCGAAATTTCGAGAAAATATCAATAGCTTAAAGCAAGACGACATTTGTGGAATGGAAATTTTTTAGAGAAAGTCTCCTCAGTTCAATATAAATTTTCGTTAACCACAGGAGCTATGTTAAAACTAATTCCACAAAGACGAGGGCCTCTTATAGATCTACCCGCCCGGAGCCGCGCAATGGCTAAGGCCGCCCCTGCGAAATAAGTTTGAACTAAAGTGTTTACAATTCACGAAGTTTTAGTTTTCAAACCGATAACCCACAACACTATATTGTCTTATGTTTTCTGGAAAGAATGTTTTTTATTTTTCAAAAATTTTAAACGTTTCCGGAAAGTTTGGACTTATTTGATCACAATTCCAAATTTGAACTTAAAATTATTAATTATTTTCGATGGTTCCTTCCCCTACTAAATAGCAAAAAATCAGTTACACTTTTTTTTTAATTTCAAGCGTAAACAAAAAGTTTTTATTTTATTCTCCAACCTTTCGACTTTTAAATTGAAAATTTCGACATTTCTAGAGATTTGTCATCTTTTTTTTTGCGAAATTACGACTTTAAAATGTAACCTATGACTTTTTTTAACTTTTAATTCCTAATATATTCAAACTGTTTATCAAGTTTTGGTTTTTTCCAAACATTTCAGTTATTTAAAATTGGGATTATACTGAAGATTTTTTTTTCTCAAATTTTGAGATAAATGGCAAAATCTCTTCTATAAATGTTCTGTTTTTCTCTAAATTTAGATTCTTTTCAAAAAACTGTAAGGTTAAATCTGAAGTTATTAATATTTTTTTCTAAAATTGCGATGACGAAAGTATCTTGGTACAAATTAAAATAAAATATTTTCTTAAATTAATCTACTTATACCATAAATAGCACAAATGAATGTTTTTCTTTTGATTATCTGTTTAAACTGGTAGTTTTTTCCCCGAAAAGTTCTATCTTAGTTAAGATATATCAATAATTTTCTAGAGCATTTTATTTCCTTGAAATGTTTTCTTTGCTCCAAAGTACGTCTTTACATGTTCAAATTTTACTGTCTTATTTTCTCTTGAACTTCGAAATGGGTTCTCTTTACGAAATTTTGAGTTTAAAATCGAAAATTTTTTATCCTATTTTTTTAAATTTTGACATTTTCCTTGAAAATTTTTATATTCTTCAAAATGTCGACTCTTTTATAAAATTGTAGGTCTTCATTTTAATTCTTAAAATTTTCAATTTACTTGAAATTGTATCACGGGGTGTTCACTATTAGTTTACCAATAATTTGTACTTTTTTTTCTCAAAGTTGTTGGCTTTTCATCCAAAATTTAGGTTAATACTCTAATTTTTTCTTTTACAAATGTATTAATTTATTACCTTTGACTCAAACATTCAATTTGTTTCTTGAAATCAGCTTGAAACTTTAAGTGTACAGGATGCCCCATTTTCGGTAATTTTCGGGGGTATTGGATTTATTAATAAAAATAGAGTGTTGAGATTTTCACTTTATTGTCCAACTTTTTGATAAAATGAAATATTCCAGTCTTAAATTTGTCATGACTGTTTTGGTTTTTAAGCTACAGGCTGATTTTGAACATCTTTACTTTTTGGCCCGGCCTCGTATTCCCATTAAGCCTTCTTCTATTAAAAAGGTAGAAACTGATCTTGTTAGACTTTTTTACGTTCGGTTTAGTGGCGCAGTCAACTTTTTTTTAACAAGTAAAATTTTTGAGATATTAACCAAAATTATAATTTTTTAAATGGAACATTTATTTTTTTTTTATATTGGTTAAGCATAATTTAAACTTCTCAAAAATATACAGTTGTTGACGTTTATTTTAAAAAACAAGTTCAAAATCCAACATTTTTTATAATTTATACTTTACTTATAGCAGTAGGCTGTGCCTAATTTATTAGAAGCAAACGCAAAATTTGTAATTATTCTAAAAATTCAATCTTTCAAATGTTACTTTAAAGTTTTCCAATATTTTGAATTGTGTATTAAAAATTATTGGTATTTATATTTTTTTTAAATTATTTGAGCCCTAAATCTTGTTATACCAACTCATTTCTCTATTTTCCAACGAGATGAGCAAGTTGACGATCCTGCATACCAAACATTTTTATTTCCTTTTCTCTTCCTGTTACTGAACTTCGTAAAGGAGTTGGTTTGGCGGCATAGACCAATAATTCTGGTAAATTCAGTTAAAAAAGTAACAAAAATATGTCAATATTGCATTAAAAAAAGGGTTTCTAATTTTGAAAATAATAAATAAGTCAAATTTTTGAGATATTAACCAAAATTATATTTTCTTAAATGGAACACATATTTTTTTTATACTGGTTAAGCATAATTTGAGCTTCTCAAAAATATATAGTTGTTGACGTTTATTTTAAAAAACAAGTTCAAAATCCAACATTTTTTATAATTTATACTTTACTTATAGCAGTAGGCTGTGCCTAATTTATTAGAAGCAAATGCAAAATTTGTAATTATTCTAAAAATTCAATCTTTTAAATGTTACTTTAAAGTTTTCCAATATTTTGAATTGTGTATTAAAAATTATTGGCATTTATATTTTTTTTAAATTCTTTGAGCCCTAAAACTTGTTATACCAACTCATTTCTCTATTTTCCAACGAGATGAGCAAGTTGATGATCCTGCATACCAAACATTTTTATTTCCTTTTCTCTTCCTGTTACTGAACTTCGTAAAGGAGTTGGTTTGGCGGCATAGACCAATAATTCTAGTAAATTCAGTTGAAAAAGTAACAAAAATATGTCAATATTGCCTTAAAAAAAGGGTTTCTAATTTTGAAAATAATAAATAAGTCAAATTTTTGAGATATTAACCAAAATTATATTTTCTTAAATGGAACACATATTTTTTTTCATACTGGTTAAGCATAATTTGAGCTTCTCAAAAATATATAGTTGTTGACGTTTATTTTAAAAAACAAGTTTATAATCCAACTTTTTTCATAATTTATACTTTACTTATAGCAGTAGGCTATGCCTAATTTATTAGAAGCAAATGCAAAATTTATAATTATTCTAAAAATTCAATCTTTCAAATGTTACTTTAAAGTTTTCCAATATTTTGAATTGTGTATTAAAAATTATTGGTATCTATATTTTTTTTAAATTCTTTGAGCCCTAAATCTTGTTATACCAACTCATTTCTCTATTTTCCAACGAGATGAGCAAGTTGACGATCCTGCATACCAAACATTTTTATTTCCTTTTCTCTTCCTGTTACCGAACTTCGTAAAGGAGTTGGTTTGGCGGCATAGACCAATAATTCTGGTAAATTCAGTTAAAAAAGTAACAAAAATATGTCAATATTGCATTAAAAAAAGGGTTTCTAATTTTGAAAATAATTTTTAAAAAATTTCAGCTGGTTTTGTTCGATAGAGCATTTGTGGTTTTACGATAAAGTGAAATATTAAGTTTTAATACAGAATTGAAAATATTAAAATTTACTTTTGGAGAGTTTCATTCTTCGGATATTTATTAATTTTGTCTGTGATTCTAGTAAATTAGTCATAGTCTACCGCCATAAATTACAAAAATATCGAATTTTGAACTTCTTTTTGGAAATAAACCTTAACAATTATATTACCTTAAAAAGCACAAATTATCCTTAATCTATATAAAAAATAATATACAGGGTATTCCATTAAAAAAATATAACTTTGGTAAATATCTCAAAAATTTGACTTTTAGAAAAACATTCACTACGCCACTGAACTTAACGCAAACATGTGTAGGAAGATCAGTTTTTACCTTTTTGATGTAAGTAGACGTAACGGAGATACGAGACATGGCTAAAAAGTAAAGATTTTCAAAATCACCAGCTTTAAAACTAAGACAGCTATGATAAATTTAAAACTGGAATTTTTTATTTGATCAAAAAGTAGGATGCCAAAGTAAAAGTTCTAGCACTTTATCTTTAACAATAAGTTCAATACCCCCGAAAAGTGCCGAAAATGGGACACCCTGTACAAGTTTCGTATTTGTAAAGGTTATCATTAATATATTTATTTATTTTTTTTTGGGGGCACCATTCCTTCTACCGGTTGGACTTTCCAATTTAAAATTAAAAATTTAGAGAAAATTAAATTTCTACAGAAGATTTAGCTCAACTTAATTTTTATAAATGTTATTGTATTTTCTGTTCAAAATTTTGTTTTTTTTTTTCTCAAAAACCTGAGTTAACAATTTAGGCTTACTTTTCTCTAAATTTTTGACTCTAATCTCAAAATTTTATTTTTTTTTCTCAAAAACCTGAGTTAATAATTTGGGTTTACTTTTCTCTAAATTTTTGACTCTAATCTCAAAATTTTGTTTTTTTTTTCTCAAAAACCTGAGTTAACAATTTAGGCTTACTTTTCTCTAAATTTTTGACTCGAATCTCAAAATTTTGTTTTTTTTTTTCTCAAAAACTTGAGTTAACAATTTAGGTTTAATTTTCTATAAATTTTTGACTTTAATGTCAAAATTTTGTCTTTTTCTGGGCATACCAAATTTCTTAGAGATATCGAATTAAACACAAATTTATATCTATTTTGGAAACTAATCTTTTTTTTAACCACGAGTTTAATGATAAAGTTTAAAGTTTAATCTCGGAATTCTGAAATTCGCGTACGTTCGAATTTAATCTTAAATTGTCTATATTGTTATAAAAACTGAGGTTCTATAAGTACCTTTTCTAAAAATAAAAAAAGCATTTTTTATAAATTTTTATTCTGAACTTGAATTTAAAAAAAAATTGAAATTAAAAATGTAATATTTTGAAGACAACTCGAACTGACTTTTTATAAATTTTTTCTTTAAAATTAATTAAATATATTAAATAAATTACAAAATTTGAAACAGAAGTGGACATTTCAAAATTAAAAACAAAATTTAACAGCAATAATCAAAGTAGTTAAAAAAGATTTCAAATCTTGCATTACAAGAAAAATTTTGAATAGACAGCTGGAGATTTTCAGAAAAAAGTTATGCCTAAAATTTTAGAAATAAATACTTAAAACTCCAAAAAAGGTTGAGATCTTACATGTTTTGGAAATAAAACTAAAAAACGAAGTTTGAATTCTCGGATTTGAAAATTCTAAGAAATCCCTAATGTAAAAAATATTACCTTAATTACGAAAAAATAGTTGACAATTTTCAAATTTCAATTATCAAAGACATTTCGAGAAAACATCTTGAGTTTTATATTCGGAGTGCTCTTAAAGCATAATAATGTTGCCCTTTGTTGGTCGAATAAATTTAAAAAAAAACTGATTAAAAAATATATTGTTTCGGGCTTATCGGTTCGAATTGATTAACACGTGAATTGAATAAAACTCACTTTATTTTTAAACTAAACTCGGATCACTACAACTGAACAATTAATTTACTTATTTACTTCTAACTACTAACTCACTAATTACACTGACTAACTAACTGACTCGAGGGAAAGGCGTCCGCCTTATATAGTTTTCGCTTCCGGGTTCTAGAAGTTTTGGGGAGATAAGGTTTATCGTTGGCAGAAATTTCTGGAACGCTTATCTGCCGTTTGCTTTATTATCGCGGCCGCTTTCCCTTATCAGATTCTTCTAGAAACTTTTCTTACGTACTAAATTCTACAATTTACATTTCGTTACAATATTGTTTGAAGATTGAGATCCAAATTTCCAAAAGAGATTTAAAATTCTTAGATAAATATAAAATGAATTGTTTAAAGTCGAAATTTGGACAGTTTAGTAGTCTAAAGCTTGAAAAATGGTGTAAACTGTAATTTTGGTAAAAATTATCAATAATTAAAAAATTAAATGCAGAATTGTAAGAAAAAAGTAACAATACCTAAAAATTATAATTTGAAAGCGATATTTTGGATTAAATTCAAGAAATTAATGTTTAAATTTTGAAAAATAAAAATTAAAATTTCTGTTAAGTTAGAGTCGAAATTTTCGGAAAAAAAACCAAAAAACTTCGTTTGATGTAGATTCAAAAATAAAATTCAGAATTTAATATGAAATTTGAGGTTTAAAAAAATGCACCCCGATAAAATAGTAACAAATAATTGTAAAATGAAAATATACAAATTAAACCGTATTGAATTGGGACACTAGAGTTTCGTAGAAAACTGTTCTGGCAGTCCAAATGTGGTTTCACCAGAGACTAAATAGACTGAACGTTTCAATGTTGTCTCATGCGTACAGTTGAAGCTAAAATCCGGGGAAGTGGGGAGGTGCATTCCACTACTCCTTGATATGGTCGGATTAAGTAAAATTTATAAATACGAAACTTGCCGCGTAACGGTTCTAACGATTTAGATGAAACTTTAGAATTGGGGGCTTTTGGATCAATAGGATAATTTTTATAAGTGCTTTTTGGTAAAAGTTCAGGAGAACTATTTTCAAAGACATCTTGGTTTAATAGTAAAATAATTTTCATTCAATACGCGACGCCTGTATACAATATTGTTAAGCCGGTGCTGTAAACACGTCAAGATTGCAGTGAAATGGCGACGCGCGCACGCCGATAATTGAATATTTATATATTTTATTTTTACCTACCCAAAGAATGAAACTTTTGATTTTCCTTCACTAATGTGTTCACTGAGGTTTCAACAATGATCCACAATACACTTCCCCATATTTACAGCCCATTTTCTTTAAAAATAACTGATGTTATCTTCGCAAAGGTCTGTCAAATAATAAGAGGGCATTGCGAGCTAGATGGAGCTAGGCTTTCGCCAGGCTTCCAACTGGCTTCACTGCTTACCGTGTTAGGTTCAGTCTATTTAGTCTCTGGGTTTCACACAACGACCCTACAAACAGTTCTGGAGACACGGCCCGCCGGGCCATTCTGTCACTGAACCTCTGCAAGTAGAATGCAATCTAGACTACAAATTCATGCAGCCCTCCAGGCGTTTATAGTGAATCATCGATAACTGAAATACCAATATTTAAAACACTGCCACCTAGCGAAGTGGTTGCTCTCTAGGAAAGTTCCCAGAAGACAACGATTCTAATATGCACAGACCAATAGGTTTGAACATTTATTAGATTCGAAGTTTGGAAACCAAATACCGGTTTCGATCTTGTTAGATTTCGTCACTTTGGTATATCCAACTCGAATGCTAATAAATGTTCCCACAAGTAAGTACTAAAACATTCACAGACGTCAAGCGAGTGACTCTTAGTACTACGACCTATTGGTCCATAGAGAAACTATGGCCATCGCCAACAATGTCGTATGCAAGTAGAATGCAACCTAGACTACAAATTCATGCAGCCCTCCAGGCGTGTATAGTGAATCATAGGTAGCTGAACTACCAACAGTTGAAACACTGCCACCTAGCGAAGCGGTTGCTCTCTAGGAAAGTTCCCAGAAGACAAGGATTCTAATATATTAGAATCCAGACCAATAGGTCTGTGCATATTAGAATCCTTGTCTAGGAAAGTTCCCAGAAGACAAAGATTCTAATATGCACAGACCAATAGGTTGGTCTATCGTGATAGTGAACCATAGGTAGCTAAACTATCAACAGTTGAAACACTACCACCTTGCGAAGCGGTTGCTCTCTAGGAAAGTTCCCAGACTCTTAGGCGCTCAGTCACTTGCTTGACGTCTGTGAATGTTTAAGTACTCACTTGTCGGAACATTTGTTAGCATTCGAGTTGGATATACCAAACTGACGAGATCTAACAAGATCAGAAACGGTATTTGGTTTCCAAACTTCGAATCTAATAAATGTTCAAACCTATTGGTCTGTGCATATTAGAATCCTTGTTTTCTGGGAACTTTCCTAGAGAGCAACCACTTCGCTAGGTGGCAGTGTTTCAACTATTGGTAGTTTCGATATTTTTCTAAACATTTATCTGAAAAGTTCGATATCCTAGATTCTGATTTTTTTTAGAAATTTTGATTGGTTTCCTAAATGGCCATAGTTTCTCTATGGACCAATAGGTGGTAGTACTAAAGAGTCACTCGCTTGACGTCTGTGAATGTTTTAGTACTTACTTGTCGGAACATTTGTCAGCATTCGAGTTGGATATACCAAAGTGACGAGATCTAACAAGATCGAAACCGATATTTGGTTTCAAAACTTCGAATCTAATAAATGTTCAAACCTATATTGGTCTGTGCATATTAGGACTGAACCTCTCACAAAACTTTGACTCAATAAATTTTCTAAATTTTAACTCTGGTGTCTAGAAATTTTAAATAATTTCCTCGAATGTCGAAATTAAGGTCAACCATTTTGGATTTTTTGTTGTTGTTTTCAAAATTGTTCTGGGATCTCGATTTTCTAAACGTCAAAATTTTTTTTTATTCTTGAAATTTTTACTTCAATCTGAAAATTTTTCGTTTATTCTATAATATTCCTATTTAATATCGAATTTGGGATTTTCAACTCCCAATTTCAAAACTGTGTAAAAACTAAGATAACTGTTTTGTCTTGAGGAGCTGTTTACCGTAATACCTCTTATGAATGAATCAAATTAAAAACGGTTTCGGGTAACTTAGTTTGGGAAAAACTGTTATACAAGATTCTCGTGTAATTTGAGGTAGCGCAGCAGAAAGAGTCGCGTTCGCCCCTATATTTAACTAAGCCAAAGTACAAGCAATCTGAAAAATTAAAGGTCAGGTGATAAGTTATGCACCCCTTTTTTCCGCTGGCATAGATTCATCCGTTGCATGATTCAGAGACGAGCGCCACCTTGCGTCATCAAATATTCACTCATCTATCAGCACGTACGCTCCAAAAACTACAAATGCTCGCGATAAAATATACAGGAAAAGCGCCCGATGCGGACAATTTCTCCGGGCGCGCGAAAGCCTCGGGCGCCATATTTGCATACCATTCAATTATTTATACCGTGTTATCTCGACGACCGGGGCGACTTGGACGAGCCCCCGTCGCTAATAAATTTTCGTCCTCAACACAGGCGGTGAATCAAAGAACGAATTTATGTTATTGTTTGCACGGACGTCGCGACGGACGTTCAATTATTACGGCACTTAATTGGGCGAAGTCGTCGGGCGAATTAACATACACATTTGACGGCCCAGGTATCCCATCTTCTTCTTGCAAATTAGAGTTTTTATTTTTGAATTTTTGAAAAACATACCATTTTAATTTTAATATTGTTTCCTAAATTCCAGATCTGAAATTTCTACTTTTTCTTTTTTTGACCTTAGTGGCCATCCATAGATCATTTCCTGAGATAACATACAATATTGTTGCGCGTTATCGATTGGAATGATTAACACTTGGTGAATTGGAATCAGTTTATTTTTAATTGAACTCGGAATATTACTATTGTAATTGGCTAACACTGTTTAATTAACTAACTTATTCATTGACTTCTAACTAACTCACTGAGGGAAACTCCACCGCCTTATAAATGTCCCGCTCCGGGTTCTAGAAGGAATGAGCAGATAAGGCTTATCGTTTGCCGAAATTTCTGGAGTGCTTATCTGTCGCTTAATTCATTATCGCGGCTGCTTTCCCTTATCAAATTTCCTAGAAAATTCCTAACTAAATTTTATAATTATATTTCCTTATAATATAAAGAACTTTGACGAATAAGTTTTAACCTGACATCAATAATTAAAAAGAAAAAATTACAGAAGACACACTACTTGGACATTACATTTTTTCATTTTTACCACTGCAGCAAAGTAGGGGGCCGACAGAAGTTTTGGTTTCGATTTCGATAAAAAAAAAGCAGTTTCGGTCGCAGTTTAAAACTCCAAATTTCGAATTTAGATTCAAGGTTTTCAAATAAAAAGTTAGATTTTGATGAAAACTCGTGACATATAAAACTAATTTAAGATGTAACAGGACATTTCGATTTTAAAGTTGATGAAATCTAAAGAAGAATGTAATTTTTGAGTGACAAAATTTAGAGAAAAAAAACTGGAACCCCAAAATTAAAATATTGTTGCGCGTTATCGGTTTGATAATTAAAACTTCGTGGATTGTAAAACACCTTATTTCAAACTTATTTCGAAACACTACAATTATGATCCACTTAATTATCAGACTATCTAACTATCTGACTAACTAACTGACTGACTGACTGGCTGGCTGACTGGCTGGCTGGCTAGCTGGTTGATTGACTAACTGACTGACTTGGGGGCAAGACGACCGCGTATGTGTACCATGCCGGTTTCTAGAACGGATCTCCGCACATATTGCGCTCGCGGAAACATCTAGAAGGCGTATCAACCATATGATTCATTTTGGAGGCCGCTTCCCATTAACAAATGTTTTCAGAGAGTTCGTAACACTACACAATTACTAATACAAATTTCACAACTACACTTCGTTGCAATATTTTAAAAATATTGAGTCTTAAACCCAAAGACGGAGTTTTGAGAAAACAATTTAAACAAAAAACAAAAGGAAAGTTCCTATGAAGAAATGGATCTTATAGAGAAATTAAAAAAAATAAAACCTTAGGATTAAGGGCGAAATTTGAAGAGCCAAGTCAGAATCTATAGATAAGAGTCTACAGGATGAGGACCACAAGTAATGGTACACAGAACAAAAGTTTTTCTTATAAACATTACGTGATTTAACTAACTTTATCTTATACCAAAGGTTGATATTAACCGAGTTTTGGTAAATGCTATATGTAGTTAAATCGCATTATTTTTATATGAAAAATCCACTTTTGCCATATCTACCATTACTTAGAGTCCAGTCTGTAAATTATAGGTTAAAATTTTAGAAATAAAAAAAATAAAAACTTACAGGTCTAATTCAAAACTTTTTAAATTAAAATTTATTTAAAAAGTCTACAATTCGACTTTACCCTTGACATTTTTGAGAAACCTACTTTAAATTTAGAATTTGAAGAAGCAATTAGCTTAATATTTTCAAATAGGTTATAATTTATGTAACAAAAAATTTCTTAAAATTTCTACCTTATGCTCACACTTTTAAATTCATGTTTAAATTAGCCTTGAATTCCAGGAGAAATAAGTCGGAATTTTACGTCGTCGTATCTAGAATAAGTCTAAATTTCGTATTTAAAGTCAAAGTTTAAACAGACAGAATTCTCAAAAATAATAAAAAATTTTAAAGAAACTAATTAGGCAAAATTTTCTCAATAGAACTACGACGTAAAATTCAGACTTATTTCTCCTGGAATTCAAGGCTAATTTAAACATGAATTTAAAAGTGTGAGCATAAGGTAGAAATTTTAAGAAATTCTTTGTTACATAAATTATAACCTATTTGAAAATATTAAGTTAATTGCTTCTTTAAATTCTAAATTTAAAGTAGGTTTCTCAAAAATGTCAAGGGTAAAGTCGAATTGTAGACTTTTTAAATAAATTTTAATTTGAAAAGTTTTGAATTAGACCTGTAAGTTTTTATTTTTTTATTTCTAAAATTTTAACCTATAATTTACAGACTGGACTCTAAGTAATGGTAGATATGGCAAAAGTGGATTTTTCATATAAAAATAATGCGATTTAACTACATATAGCATTCACCAAAACTCGGTTAATATCAACCTTTGGTATAAGATAAAGTTAGTTAAATCACGTAATGTTTATAAGAAAAACTCTTGTTCTGTGTACCATTACTTGTGGTCCTCATCCTGTAGACTCTTATCTATATATTCTGACTTGGCTCTTCAAATTTCGCCCTTAATCCTAAGGTTCTATTTTTTTAAATTTCTCTATAAGATCCATTTCTTCAAAGGAACTTTCCTTTTGTTTTTTGTTTAAATTGTTTCCTCAAAACTCCGTCTTTGGGTTTAAGACTCAATATTTCTAAAATATTGCAACGAAGTGTAGTTGTGAAATTTGTATTAGTAATTGTGTAGTGTAACGAACTCTCTGAAAACATTTGTTAATGGGAAGCGGCCTCCAAAATGAATCATATGGTCGCCTTCTAGATGTTTCCGCGAGCGTAATATGTGCGAAGATCCGTTCTAGAAACCGGCATGGTACACATACGCGGTCGTCTTTCCCCCAAGTCAGTCAGTTAGTCAATCAACCAGCCAGCCAGCCAGCCAGTCAGCCAGCCAGTCAGCCAGCCAGTCAGCCAGTCAGCTAGCCAGTCAGCCAGCCAGTCAGCCAGCCAGTCAGCCAGCCAGTCAGCCAGCCAGTCAGCCAGCCAGTCAACCAGTCAGCCAGCCAGTCAGCCAGCCAGTCAGCCAGCCAGTCAGCCAGTCAGTCAGCCAGCCAGTCAGCCAGCTAGTCAGTCAGTCAGTCAGTTAGTCAGTTAGTTAGTCAGATAGTTAGATAGTCTGATAATTAAGTGGATCATAATTGTAGTGTTTCGAAATAAGTTTGAAATAAGGTGTTTTACAATCCACGAAGTTTTAATTATCAAACCGATAACGCGCAACAATATTTTAATTTTGGGGTTCCAGTTTTTTTTTCTAAATTTTGTCACTCAAAAATTACATTCTTCTTTAGATTTCATCAACTTTAAAATCGAACTGTCCTGTTACATCTTAAATTAGTTTTATATGTCACGAGTTTTCATCAAAATTTAACTTTTTATTTGAAACCCTGAATCTAAATTCGAAATTTGGAGTTTAAACTGCGACCGAAACTGCTTTTTTTTTATCGAAATTGAAACCAAAACTTCTGTCGGCCCCCTACTTTGCTGCAGTGGTAAAAATGAAAAAATGTAATGTCCAAGTAGTGTGTCTTCTGTAATTTTTTCTTTTTAATTATTGATGTCAGGTTAAAAGTTATTCATCAAAGTTGTTTAACATTGTAAGGAAATGTAATTATAAAATTCAGTTAGAAATTTTCTAGGAAAATTGATAAGGGAAAGCAGCTGCGACAATGAATTAAACGACAGATAAGCGCTCCAGAAATTTCGGCAAACGATAAGCCTTATCTGCTCATTCCTTCTAGAACCAAGAGCGGGACATTTATAAGGCGGTGGAGTTTCCCTCAGTGAGTTAGTTAGAAGTCAATGAATAAGTTAGTTAATTAAACAGTGTGAGTAAATTACAATAGTAATATTCCGAGTTCAATTAAAAATAAACTGATTCCAATTCACCAAGTGTTAATCATTCGAACCGATAACGCGCAACAATATTGTATGTTATCTCAGGAAATGATCTTTCAAGATCGTTTAAAAAAAAAAGATTATTTAAGGGTCAGATACTACTAGAAAACCATTTACTTTTTGTATAATAGACGTCCGAATTGGATGTGGTTAGAACCCAAAACTCCGCAAATGTGTAATTAAAAAATAATTTGCCAACGCAAAATATCGAAAATAAAAAATATTAAGGAAACAATTAATTTTAAATAATAGGTATATTATTTGAAATTGTACTCTTGATTAAGTTTATGAAGTTACAGCAATTTTCATCGTAAGCCTAAGTAGTATTTTCTTAGAATGTTATTTGTGGGCAAATATTTAGAATATTAATTATGAATGTCGCCTTTCGGAATGGTTATTTTGGTAAAATCGGGGTGAAGCCAGATTTGTAAAAATTGACCTTTTATGTGCGGCGCGCCATGCGTGCCCCCGTTTCCCGAATAAACTTTTTACGCGCCATCGACATATTTTAATACGGAAAGTGTCAGTCATAAAATTCCGTGACAACACCAACCAGACTCATTTCTTTTGACGGCTTTCTCAACTTCGATGATGACTGCACTCTTCTTTCCCCCTTTTTTCCTTCGTCCCTTTCGCCCTGCCGCAGAGCGAGCGGCAATATAGGAACCCTTCGGACTATAATAGACATGGAAATGCCTAGATTGCGTGTTTTGTACGGCGAAATATGTAGCCGAAGCCTTTCTGGAAGTGTTCTTTGCCTCGAAATTCCCCATCTGAAATGTCGCGTTTTATAAGCGAAAATGGAAACATATGTTTGCCCCCGTTCCACTCGTGTACGATCCAGAGCGGTAAAATATCTTATTTATATTATTCAATATATCGATCGCCCTTCCAAAACGCGCAATTTTCACTTCGGGGCATTTTCCCTAAATTAGTTATCTTGGCAGATTTTTTCATATATGGAATTCTCCACAGTCACAAATCGCTGACGACTGTTGCTGCAATATATGGAGAGAGGGTAAGAAAGAGCGAAAGTAAAAGAGAGGGAAGAGTGAGGGAAAGTGGGGAGAAGGGGGTATAAAAGAGAAAAATAAAATAAAAGGCGGAGGAATGTTTTTAAATTTTAGAAAAGGGGTGTACAAATTGAAAGTACAAAATTGAAATTTTAAGAAAAAAAATCCAGATATAAAAAACTCCAAATTTATGAGGAGGTACAGCTTTAGATTCGAAATTTTAAGATAAAAGTCGAAATTTTAAGGTAGTTTTAAAAAAGAAATATCTAGCAAAATGAACCTGGCATCCCATCATCGATATGGTTTAAAAGTTAGCATTTAAGATAAAAATTGTTAAATAGGTTTGTGATCCTATAGATCTTCACATGATATTTTTTTTTATTTGGTCAGTAGCTCCCGCTCGATGTCATTGTAGATTTCGACTGTGGACCACTGATCCAATTCTAAGTTTTGATTTGAGGTTAGATTTAGGGCTTAGTCGACAGAGCTGGGCATATTACTTTTAAAATTACATTAACCATTACCTTTTCAGAAAAAGAAATGAAATTACTTCGAATTACATTGCCGTTGCTTAAAAGGTAATTCAATTACTCATTACTTAAAAAAAAAAGAATTAATTACAAGTCAACTACATTTTCAATTATTTTTAAATTTTACCTAAGAATACAAAAAATCGATTTTGTTTAAGGAAAATTTCGACTTGTTTTTTAAAATTTAGATTCAGTAATTTCGATTTTCTTAAAAATTCTTACTATTCAAAATCGCGGCACTTTTGAGAATTTTTACCTTTTTTTTTAATTTTGCCTTTTCTCTTTTTTTTCGAAAATTTGGATCACTTTTAAACATTTCGACCTTTTTTATTTGAAAATATCAACTTCTTTTGAATATTGCGAGTTTTTTGAAAATTTGGATATTTTTTTTAAATACTTGACTTCTATTAAATTTATTTTATTTATTTATTTATTTAATTTAATATTTAAAATATTGATCTTTTGAAAATCCCAACTATTTTTGAAGAAGTCAATTTTTATTGAACAACTCCACTTTTTTTAAATCTTAACTGTTAGTGGAACGGATTCGTCCTTGTTATCTTCAAAAATTGAAATACAGAACTTGTCCCCTGAAACCAAGAAAGATTAAAAAACAGAGCAAACGCGTTTCGACAGCTCTAACGCGTTTCGACAGCCAAACTGTCATTTCAGAGAGATACAGATACAGAGAGAATATCTCTCTGAAAATGACAGCTTGGGTGTCGAAACGCGTTAGGGCAACGTTTGTTGTATTTTTTAATCTTTCTTGGTTTCAGGAGACAAGTTCTGCATTTCAATTTTTGAAATCTTAAACTATTTTCAAAATTTCCACTTTTTTTAAAAATTTTGACATTTGAAAATATCCACGATTTTCGGAATTTTGTCTTTCATCGGAATGCTCACTTATGTTTTAAAATCTCGACAGCCAAACTTTTTCTCCAAATGTTAATATAATTTTGAAAATCTGGAGCTTTTTTCCATTTTTCAAAATTTCAACATTTTTAAACTCCGACTCCTTTTCAGAATTAAGAATAATTTTTGAATATATTAACTTTGTCTCGAAGTTTTGAATTTTTTGAAAAATTTCGATTATTTTAAGACTTATTGTTGAAAGTTTCACATTTTTTTAATTTCTCTTCTTATCGAAAATTTATGGCTTTTTTCAAATTCCTCTAAATTTGGCTTTTTTTAAAGAATTTTTTTTTAAAATTTGTATATTGTTACGAGCTTATCAGTTCGAATTGATTACCACGTGTGAATTACACTACTTTATTACCAAACTCAACTTGGATCACCACAACTGAACAATTAACTCACTTATTATTAACTTCTACTAACTCACTAATTACACTGACTCTAAGTGACTTCCTCGAGGGAAAGCTGACCGCCTTTTATAGTTTTGGCCCCCGGCTTCTAGAACTTTTCGGCAGATAAGGCTTATCGTTCCCGAAATTTCTGGAACGCTTATCTGCCATTAGTTTCGTTATCGCTGCCGCTTTCCCCTTATCAGATCCTTCAAGAAACTTTTTTTATTTCCTAAATTACACAATTCTATTCTAAATTCTATTCCATGTATTTACATTGCGTTACAATATTTTGAAGGATTTCGAGTTTATCTCAAGATTTATACTTTTTAAATGAGATTTTTAAAAAATCTTATTTCGAATTATATTGAAAATTTTTGATTCGTGTTTTATTAGTGTTTTCGTCTCCGGTTACTCCTTCCACAATTCTAGATTTTCTGTAACCTTCTGTTAAGGATTGACAATGTCTTATATATTGCCATTAGTAGTGATTGTGTTGGATCTTAATTTGTCAATCGCTTTGTAACTCAAAGAAGAATGCAACCTAGACTACAAATTCATGCAGCCCTCCAGGCGTGAATAGTAAATCATAGGTAGCTGAACTACCAATAATTGAAACACTGCCACCTAGCGAAGCGGTTGCACTCTCGGAGAGTTCCCAGAAGACAAGGATTCTATAATGCACAGACCAATAGGTTTGAACATTTATTAGATTCGAAACTGTTGGTAGTTCAGCTACCTATGATTCACTATACACGCCTGGAGGGCTGCATGAATTTGTAGTCTAGGCAGTGGCGGCTAGTCTTAAAGAGCGCAAGAGCGCGCGCTCCTCGTGAAATGAGCGATCTATTCTTTTCTGTTTAATGTAAAAGACTTGGATTTATCACATTTTTAAACACGAAATAATGACCTACTACACATAATATTACTTGTGAATGATTTGGAATCAAATACACCAACGTTTGATTCCGTTATACATATTAAATAGTATAAGGAAATTTAAATAAGTTGGTGCGCGCAGACTTATGTACTTAGCGTGGCTGCCGTGCGATGCCTATCAACGGTCTTCACGGGATACGGAGAAATAAACTACAGAACACCACGTTCAAGATAGCCCGGGGTACGCCGCTCCGCGCATGTGCGATATTGCCAAATGGTGAGTACGAGTCAGAGTTTGGAGTGTGTAGTTACGTTTATGATGCTAAATGCGTAGGTCCCGGCTGATCTGATTGCGATTGCTAATTGTGCCGCTTCCAGGCCTAACTGCCAATAGTACCGCTATTCACAAAGAGATAGCAGTACCCATTCTAGGGTCTAATTATTCATTTATAGATTTGGATTTAAACAATTTTTTTGAGAAAGTAATGAAGACTTTATTTCATTAAAAAATCGTGGAGCAGATTTTGTTTCAAAACAATTTTTTTTGTGTTTTTGTAGTTTAATTAGAACCTTGTAATAAAATATATTTTATTTTCAAATGCAGTTTTCATGAAATGGAAATTATAAGATGGTAATTAAATTTAAGTCGCAAAAATACTATTAATATCATACCTTTTGTGTCACTTTTGTTTCTCTTAAATTTAATATCTTGCTATGACACTGGAGTCACCTAAACTCTTAACTACTAATATTTTTGCATCTGCGCACCCCCTGTCAAAAAGTCACCAGCCGCCACTGAGTCTAGGTTGCATTCTTCTTGCATACGACATTGTTGGCGATGGCCATAGTTTCTCTATGGACCAATAGGTGGTAGTACTAAAGAGTCACTCGCTTGACGCCGGTGAATGTTTTAGTACTTACTTGTCCGAACATTTATTAGCATTCGAGTTGGATATACCAAACTGACGAGATCTAACCAGATCGAAACCGGTATTTGGTTTCCAAACTTCGAATCTAATAAATGTTCAAACCTATTGGTCTGTGCATTGGAATCCTTGTCTTCTGGGAACTTCGTCCTAGAGAGCGACCGCTTCGCTAGGTAGCAGTGTTTCAAATGTTGATAATTCAGGATTCTTGTGACTCAATAATAATAAAAGCCAATAAAACATGAATGAAAATCACACTAGAGAATAACGAAAATTTTTGACTTTATTTTAAAAATTTTAAATTTCCTAATATTTTAAACGTCCACATTTTCTAAAATTTGACCTATTTATAAAATTTCAACTATTTAGTAATTTCGCTTTTTTCCAAAATTTCGAATTTTTTCAAAATTTCAATTTTTGCTGAAAATTTAGACTTTTTCGTTAATTTCTCAAAATTTTGAAATAAAATTTCGAGTTTTGCTTAAAATTTCGAGTCTTTCAAATTTTCTTTTTATTTTCGTAATTTGAATATTTTGAATGTTTTTTTAAACTTTCACCTTATTCCACAATTTGCACCTTTTTTTGAAAATGTTGATCTTTCTTCAAAATTCTTAAAGTTCTGACTTTCCAATATTTACATTCATTGAAAAATTACATTTATGTAACTTTAACTCCTTTTAAAAAAAAAAATTCACAATTTTCTGAAAATTTGGACTTTTATGATTAACAATCGACTTTTTCTCGAAGTTTTCACTCTTTTCAGAATTCCGAATTTTTTTTTCAAAATTTCGACTTTAGCAAAAATTTCGACTCTTTCCAAAAATTTGATTTTTTCCGAATTTTTATAAATTTGAACTTTTGAAAAAATCGCCTTCTTTTGAAACAGAATCTGACGTTTTATTTTGGGAATTTAAAATTGGTACTTTAAAAAGGAGCATTATTTTTTAAAATAAAAATCTTCGAAAGTCAAAATTTTGAAGAATTTTCTAGTTTAAAACTAAAATATGGAACTTTGAAAATAGAGCACTTTTTAATAAAAAATTAAAATTACATTGAATAACCTGATTTTTAATGTTTTTTTCAATTTATTTAACATTTCTTCGGCCCAGTTTGGAAATATTTAAATTTTTATGGTTTGTTGACAATTTTCTAAACAGTTTTTGAAATGCGACTACGTGATATTTAAATTTATTAAAAACGTTACTTCATGACAGTTCACAAATTAAGAGGTTAGTTTATTTTACATAGAATAGGAATAATAAAAAATAGGCGACCAAAAATTAGGTATGGAAAAAAATGTTTTTTTTGATAAATTAGGAAAATATAAAATACATAAAAAAGTTGTAGCACTAGACATCGATGTTTCGCTCTCATTTGAGCTCGTCAGCAGTGCATAACATGGAAAGGGAACAATGATGAAGAAATACTTAAAAATAAAAAATTTTTAAAATATAAAAAAGAAAAATAATAATAATCAAAAATTTTTTATTTTTAAGTATTTCTTCCTCATTGTTCCCTTTCCATGTTATGCACTGCTGACGAGCTCAAATGAGAGCGAAACGTCGATGTCCAGTGCTACAACTTTCTTATGTATTTTATATTTTCCTAATTTATCAAAAAAACATTTTTTTCCATATCTAATTTTTGGTCTCCCATTTTTCATTATTCCTATTCTATGTAAAATAAACTAACCTCTTAATTTGTGAACTGTCATGAAGTGACGTTTTCAAAAAATTTAAATATCACGTAGTCGCATTTCAAAAACTGTTTAGAAAATTGTTAACAAACCATAAAAATTTAAATATTTCCAAACTGGGCCGAAGAAATGTTAAATAAATTGAAAAAAACATAATATTTTCGGTCAATAAGGGTCTACCATAAAGAATAAACTGATTTTTAATGGAAGACATTCATAACAAATAAGTCTTATGCACAGTCGATGGCATTTATTTGCACGTTAAGCTTTTGTCTGAGTTTTGATCTGTCAAATATTTCTCCAAGTAGTGAAGTGCTGATACTAGACTTCGATTAGAGCAAAATCATCTTGTATCATGATGCAAAATGGTATAGCTGGGTATAGCTGATTTTAAGGTATATAAATCAATGACAGGAATAACATCCATCATTGTAATAGAATTATAAAAACGAATTTAATTACTTTAAGAATTTAATTCCTTCATTACAACGTAATTTAAAAAAATTAATGGGTACCTGTAATTAATTCCTTTAAAGGGGGAATGTTCTATTACCTTTCAACAAATTACTGAAATTACACTTTAAATTTTTTATCATGGCATTAATTTTTTTATCAAAATAATGCTATTACAATTCCTTTTTTCAAAAACGTAATTAAATTAGTAATGCATTAACTTTTGCAGAACATTTTGTAATGATTACTGCCCAGCTGTGTTTGTCGATCCAATTAGGTGGTCTCGATTGAGAGAATTAGATAATTTATTCGCGGACTTTCTTGAAGTTTCGCTATAAGTGTAAGCAGTGCAGCGGTGCGATATTAAGACTCATTCGAGAGCACTTTTACATGGTTACATTTGCGAGTGTTGGTTAAAACGACTTTCTCTGGATCACCCTCGAAACCTACCTACGTGAGAAGTGCAGCGGCGCGATATTACCATCCATTCGCGAGCACTTTCAGGAAGCGAATATTTCATTAATTACATAATTTCATATATTTAGGAAGTTTTATTATTTTATCGTATTATTTACGTTTCTCCCTCTATTAGTATCTCCTTCTGAATATTTAACTAGTATTAAAGAAGTTTTGAGTCTCATAAGGTAAGTTTGTATGAAGAGACAGTGTAGTGTAGATTAGAGACGAAGCCTAAAGTAAGATCTACTGAAAGCCAACAAGAATGTACTACAAAAATCGAAATGCATTTAAGATGATTTACTAAAACAAAACAAGTAGTCTTAACTTCTGTGGATAAGTAAACCACATTATTTGTGAAATATGCAGTTATGCAGAAATTTCGTAAATTATGAACATCTGATATAGAACTCAAATAAGTGCAATTTTTCTGTTAAATGTAATAAGGTTAGTTTGTTATTTGATCATGTCAGATCACTTCGCACATGAAGTATAAACAAGTTAATATCAGAATACGTCCGGTCGGTTAAATTTCGAATATTTGGATATCATCAGCGCCGACAGCAGTATAAATTACGGTGCTGCAGGAATTATTGCCGGTAGAATAGCTGGAATGCGTTTACACCCTGCTATGCAAACGTCAAAGGGAGAGGAAACAATAGAGGCGCCCGGGGATGTGAACCCGGCGTTAATCCGTGTCGACCACCGATATTAAGTCGATTGTGCGTTTTACCGACGTAGGACAACGTACGTCCTCGCATTTAATAGAGCACAGATTGCAATGTCCACTTGGGGACGTGTTCCGACGTGTCGTACAATGAATTCATTTCTTCGCATGTCTATCCTTTGAAATCTCTAGCTACTTTTTTTGCTGTATGTTAATTTTTAACTGGAGGGTGATTAAGAATCAGCTCTCGTGCAATTTTAAACACACCGGATCCAAATTTTCTCTTTATTTACTTCTATATTAACCTAATAATTCATCTTGAATAAGCCGATGAAATATCTCGATGTTTATGCATATTTCAGGTGTTGAATAGGATAAATATTTCTTGTTTTCGGGCGCTCGAGGTTTCTTAATTTGGTGGCATATTTCATCCCAACAGGAAATGAAAAACATTGGTCTAATCTTTACATCGCGCATACGCTTTTTTTCCTCGCACACACAAAAGAAACCGTTCCCGTAGCAGCTCTCGACATAACATTTATTCGAGCTTGTTTGTTTTCATGGGTTTCGCTATTAATGGACTGTTGCAGGTTAGCCCATTAATCATTGCATTTATATTGGATGTCCTAAAAATTAATACGGTCGAGCACGCGACACTTTTGCGATTCAGGCGTCCTCTCGCGGTTAACGACATTACCTTATACGGGCATCCAGTGTATTCGCAGGAGATTAATGGGACGATAAGCCCATGTTTCTCTTTATTATGGGAGCGCACGTGTGCCGAAGATGCGCTGATATGTAAAATTCCCCTGATAATAGTTCAGTGGTGCCTGAAGGGGTGCAGAGGCGGAGGTTACATTTCCCAGTAATTTTGAGATTTCAAATAGCCCACTCGGGTCGAAAAAGTGAAATATTTTGGTTGCGTAAACATTTTTTGTTAGAATACGTAGAGGGACAAATGATAAAAACAACACTAAGTTTCTACTTTCGTAATCCCCCCTGTTCGGGCGCCAAAGCAGTCAAATTTTTGGGCCGCACATCTGTAACCTAACAACAAAATGCCTGAAAAGCAATCATACTTTAGACAAATACGATAGCAACATATTTACGCAAAATGTCTTGCAGGCACGTAGCCAGGATTTTCGTTCGAAGGGGGTCCAACTCCCCCCCCCCCACTCTTCAGAAAATATAAGAACATACATCAATTACTTTTACGTATTCGTTTCTTTTATTTTATTTTTTTTTTTTCATTTTGTTAATTAGTAAAAGTGAAGAATAAAATCTAGTGACCTTAATATTATATAAATTTGACAAATAAAAACGTGAAACTTACCAAGGAAAAATTTCCTAATATCTATTTTGAGTACGTATTTAACTTATCACCGATCAAGAATCGACTTTGTTTTTGAAGTAAAAATTACAAGAGAGTAGAAAAAACATCAATTTGAAAAAAATTATCACGGAATGTTGAATTTTTCTTCTTTAAATTCCGAGATTAAAGTCAAAATTTCGACTTTAATGTGAAAATTTCGAAAAAAAAACGGTGGTGTTTAAAGACAAAATTTCTAAAAAAAAGTTGAAATGTTAATTTTTAAATCGAAAATCTTACAAAGGCGTAGAAAAGACATCGATTAAAAAAATGTCATTTTAAGAAACTTCAACTTTTTTTTCTCAAATTTCGATTTTAAGCTCGAAATTTCGACTTTTTTCTCGAAATTTAGATTTTTTTTTAAATTACGAGTTTATTTCTCAAAATTTTGACTTTTTTCTCGAAATGTTGACTTTTTTCTCAAAATTTAATTTTTTTCTCGAAATTTTGCCTTTTTCTCGAAATTTCGTTTTTTTTTTTCAAATTTCGACTTCTTTCTCGAAATTTAGGCCTTAATATCGAAATTTCGACATTTCTCTCAAAATTTCGACTTTATACTCAAAATTTCGACCTGTTTTTATCGAAATTTCGACTTTTTTCGCAAATCTCGACTTTTTTTTTCGAAATTTCGTCTTTTTGCTCGAAATATTTCGAAATTTCTACTTTTTCTCGAAATTTCGACGTTCTTCTCAAATTTCGAATTTTTGCCCGAAATATTTCGAAATTTCGACTTTTTGTTGAAATTTCGACGTTATTTTCAAATTTCCACTTTTTCGTCGAAATTTCGGCCTTAATCTGAAAAGTTCGACTTTTTTCTCGAGATTTTGTTTTTTTCTCAATTTTAGACTTTTTTCTCAAATATCGACTTTTTTCTCGAAATTTTAAACTTAATATCAAAATTTCGACATTTTTCTCGAAATTTAGGCTTTAAACTCAAAATGTCGATTATTTTTCTAGAAATTTCGCCTTTTTTCTCAAATTTCGACTTTTTTCTCGGAATTTCGACTTACGTTTTTCTCAAACTTCGACTTTTTTTCTAGAAAATTCGACTTTTCCCGAAATTTCGATTGTTTTCTCGAAATTTCGACCTTAATCTGAAAAGTTCGACTTTTTTCTCGAAATTTCGTCTTTTTTTCTCAATTTTCGACTTTTTTCTCAAATATCGACTTTTTTCTCAAACTTTTGACCTTAATATAGAAGCTTCGACATTTCTCTCAAAATTTCGACTTTATACTCAAAATTTTGACATTTTTTTATCGAAATTTCGACCTTTCTTTATCAAAATTTCGATTTTTTTTCGCAAAGTTCGACTTTTTTCTCGAAATTTCGTTTTTTTTTTCTCAATTTTAGACTTTTTTCTAAAATATCGACTTTTTTCTCGAAATATTAACCTTAATATCAAAATTTCGACTTTTTTTCTCGAAATTTTGTCTTTTTGCTCGAAATATTTCGAAATTTCGACGTTATTCTCAAATTTCGAATTTTTGCTCGAAATATTTCGAAATTTCAACTTTATTTTCAAATTTCGACTTTTTTCTCTAAATTTCGGCTTTAATCTGAAAATTTTGACTTTTTTCTCGAAATTTCGTTTTTTTTTTCTAAATTTTAGACTTTTTTCTCAAATATCGACTTTTTTCTCGAAATTTTAATCTTAATATCGAAATTTTGACATTTTTCTCGAAATTTCGGCTTTAAACTCAAAATGTCTATTTTTTTTAGAAATTTCGACTTTTTTCTCAAATTTCGACTTTTTTCTCGGAATTTCGACTTACGTTTTTCTCAAACTTCGACTTTTTTCTCGAAATTTCTACCTTTTTCTCGAAATTTCGACTCTTTTTTTCAAATTACAAATTTTTTTTCGAAATTTTCATCTTAATCACGAAGTTTCGATTTTTTCTCGAATTTTCAACTTTCATCTCGAAATTTCTAAATAAAAGATCAAAATTTGCTAACTAAAAATAGCAATTATTGAACGCACCCTACTACAAACTGTCAAGATTTTTGGGAAAGAGGAGTGGTGGGACGCAACTGTCATCTGCCTAATTTGATCATAGTGTAGAAATTTTGACTTATTCGAAAAAAATTTCGGTATTAAAGTCGAAATTTCGACATTAATCTCGAAATTTTAAGAAGAAAGTAGAAATGTCAAGAAAAAAGTCGAATTTTTGAAAAAAAAGTCGAAATTTTGAGTGTTAAGTCGAAATTTCGAGTTTAGAGTCGAAATTTCGAGAAAAAAATTGAAATTTAAAAAAAACCGAATTTTTGACAAAAAAAGTCGAAATCCCTAAACATTTTTTTTTATAATCAGTGTCCTTTTTACGCTTTTGTAAAGTGTCGAAATTTCTAAATATAATTTTTTTTAATCAATGCCTTCCTATGCTTTTGTAAAATGTCGACTTTAAACTCAAAATTTCGACTTTTTTCTCGAAAATTCTACTCGATGCATACATATGTCAAGAAAGTCGAAATTTGAGATAATAAAAAATTGAAATTACTGAACGTACCCTACTGCTAAGTGCCAATATTAAATTGTAAAAGGGTTGGTGCATGTATTGGGAAGGCTTGAGCTCATTGCCAATTTTTATTAAAATGTCTACATTGCTATTTTGCTTATCATAAGCTCAATAGTTGGCAATTTCGAAAATTATTTACATGCTTAAATATACAATCAGCCGTTTTTCTACTGATATTTCAATTCGTATGATCGTAAATTTTTTGGGGAATATTCATTTCGGGGAGGGTCCGGACCCCTTGGACCCCCCCCTGGCTACGTGCCTGATGTCTTGAAATATAATTGGTTTAAAATAAAATAACGGTATTACCAAAACAAACCAAAAGGGGGCACTGCAAAATCAAATAATTTTAAAAGGGACGCATACCTAAATGATCTGAGCAGTATGAACAACTACTAAAAGGTGCACTCTTGATAATACTTTAATACATTTGGGAGCTGTAGAGGTAAACTATTACAATTACTCAATTCGTCCCATCAGCCCATAACCATATTTTAAAAAGAACGAAATATCGCTAAGCAAACTGACGTGGGAAAAGGGAGCGTTCTTCTTCCTAGTTTCGGGAACAACCCCAAAAGGGCCATAATTGCTAATATTCACAAACATCTTAAAAGATTCACCACGTCAGAATGCTCGCGAATGGGTGGGTAATATCGCGTCGCGACGTTCCATATAGCAAATCTTTATGACAATCCACGAGTACTGATTCAAACAACTTTCTCGACCACGACTGGATCGACAAATCATTTAATTTAATCATAAAATGAATCAAAACTTCAAAATTTATCGACAGTCCATGAAAATAACTTATAGAGATCTGGGTTGAGAACACTTTGCAATAAGCTACTTGAAATTTCCAACACTTACTTCGAATTCTTTAATATTCATAACTAATAAACGTTATTAACGATAAAAACAAAAACAAGTTTATTAGTTATAAATAAGCTACTTGGTTATCATTTATTAAATCCGGGATATTTACAATACCCTAAATCCTGATGATGACCAGACAATAACTCACCACCCCAAGTATTGAAGATGGTCAGAAAATACAGGGTCTTCATTAATGTCTGAGTCCCACGTGACCGCATCGCTTCTCTGTCCTAGCGATTTTAATTTCTATAGGTTTGGTGCGGGAATATGACAGGACAATCTAGTGACTAAAAATTCTGACAGTTCATGGGCGTTTTGTGCTTATAATTTATGCTAAATTTTACATTATATAATTATAATTTGTGTAAAATAAAAAAAAGTTTTTATCAAAACTTTGGATAAGTTATAAGCTATTTTAAGGTTGTGCCTAATATTTTACGTGTTTTAAGCTTGGTTTTCTAAACATGCCTTTTACGCCAGAACAAGACGCCTTTATTTTGATGGCGCATTTTCACAGTGGTGCACGGAATCCAAATGAAAGCTGGTCTTACTCATTGCAATCCTATATTGAACAATTCAACGAAAGGTTTCCAGATGCTGACATTCCATATGATATTTTTAAGAACCACAAATTAGTGCTCATTAAATGTTATGAGAAGAAACATTGCATTTGCAAGGGCAAGTCTGCAGGTAGACGACCGATTTTAACAGAAAATGTTGTTGAAAATATTCCACAGCGCATGCAACAAAGTCCTAAAAAATCTATTTCACAGTTATCTATCCAGACATTATAAATATTGATTCAATTATTGATAACTTTAAAAGCACATATACATTTTTTGTAAGCAATAAGATTTTCATGATGAAATGTTATGCTGCAACTAAAATTTATTTTCTTATTTTTTTTTATAGATCTGTCAATTGGAACTTGTCACAAAGCATTAACGAAACAGTTGCATATGCATCCCTATAAAATGACTGTCGTTCAAGAGTTAAAACCACCAGATTATAATCAACAAGTTCAATATTGTCATTGGTTTAATGAACATTTAAACAATAATGATATATTAGACTCGACTTTTTTTTCCGATGAAGCCTGAGTACATTTGTCTGGCTATGTGAATAGTCAAAACTATGGAATTTGGGGTACAGAAAATCCACATAATGTTATTGAAACACCTTTACATCCCCAGAAGATTGGTGTCTGGGTAGCAATTTCAAGAAGAAGGATAATAGGACCATTTTTTTTTTCAGACACAATAAATGGAGAACGATACTGGGCCATTTTACAACACAACAAGCTCTGGAGATTATGCATAATGATGAACTGCAACTTGGATACTTCCAACAAGATGGAGCTGCAGCACATACTTCTGCACCAACGTTAAGATATTTGAGAGAATTTTATGATGATCGTTTAATCAGTAGAGGCTTATGGCCTGCACGAAGTCCTGATTTAACACCCTTAGATTTTTATCTGTTCGGTCGCATTAAACATAATGTATTTAAAAATCATTTGCACACAATTTAGGAACTAGAAGTTGCAGTTCAGCATGAAATAGACTCTATATCGCCAAATGAACTGCAACATGTTTTTGATTGCATGAAACGTAGAGTAAATTTATGTTTACAAAATGAAGGTGGACACTTTGAACATCTTCTTTAATTTAAAAGAGTCTTTTTTATCAATAGATAATTGTTGGCTGATAATTATTTTAAATGTTGTATAGTATATAATTGAAAATGTATATTTCTGTAGAGTAGATACTGTTTTTCTAAATTTGTTTCTGTTTGTTTTCTTACATGTAACTGACTCCTTGAAATAAATAAAATGCTAAAATCATTACTGTCTTTTTTTATTTCCAAACTTTTTTCATATTTTATGAGCAATTAAGTTGCTGGAACTTTTATTCGTATGTAAACACAATTTGAGTTTTTTGTGTTCTGTTCTTGATTATCAGGAAAAGAAATCCGAAAACAGATAATTTATTTAATTGTTTAGGACAAGCAGCTGCTCAATCACTTTTTGTTCGATCTAATAAGACGAACTACTCTCCCATTTGACCAAAATTGAAAACTGAAATTGTTATTCCACGTCTTTCCCCTTGTTTTCAAGTTTTTCTTTGTTCATAAAAGGTTTTAATAAGTGGCAACTTGTGAGTTCTTAATTTTTAATTTTTGGTAGGATTAGTTATAGCGTTCAATTTTAAATCAAACAACTATCGATTGGGCAGCTGTGAAACTAGGCAATTGTCTACTGTCAGACTTTTTCCTAGTAATTAAGAACAAGCTGCAAAAAACTCAATTAAATTGTGCAGCAACGAACATCCAAAAGTTATGTATTTCTACAATTTGTAACCATTGAAGAATAGTAGTAATACATTATTTGAAACATTAACAGTATTTGCAGTTTTTAAAACAATATTAAAACTATTTAATATCAAATAATATTAAAACTATTTTTCAATATAGCGCAAAATTTCCTTCACCCTTCTACTAACATTTTCTTAATTTCGAAACCAGAGTTTGCAGTCAAAAATCTAAAATTAGTATTCAAAAGACATTAAAAGATGTTACAATGAAACATTTTAACAGTTTCAACCTAAAGAGGTCCTGCTAGGCATATCAGAAACAATATTCATTTTAGTAAAGTGAATATTTTATGTCTACTAACCAATAATCTTAAAGGCCACGTTTAAATATATCTTTATTTAATCCCAGTGCCCCCAAGAATGAAACGCCACTGGCAGGCAGGGAATATTGAATAGCTGATAGTTAGGGATTTTATTATTTATTTTGTGCATAAGTGTATGTTTAGTTACCTACAAGATCGAGTCACGTGGGACTCGGGCATTAATGAAAACCCTGTATATTTTCATCTTAACAGTAACGGCGCCAATGGCGCAATGCCCACCCAGGATGGGCAGTCAAATTTTATAATAGATATGTGCAATGTTACAGATAAATGCAAAAGAGTCCAATCATTTACAAATTTCCCAGTTTAAACAAAATTTTTAAACCCTACTGTTAAGGTATTTTTTATAAATCTTAAGGTTTTATCGAAATTTTGATTTTATCTTGAAATTTACCGGTAAAACACTTTTCTTTCTTTTTATAAAATTTCGAATTTTTCGAAATTTGAATCTTTATTTTAAATCCAGAATTTAACTTTGAATTGTTTAAATTAGAAAACTCTAAAATTCATTTTGTAAATTCTAAGAGTAAAACCTTAAGTAAAAACAGTCAAAAGTCCAAAGAAATAATGCGAAAACAAAATACTTTTTTATACCGAAATTTGAGGAAACATTTAGCTAGTTTCCAAATTTAAGCTTTAAACATAGAATTTCGAAAAGTATTTTTCTAAAAACTCGAAAATTCTCAGTTCTACATTAAATTCGAATTTTTATTCGACATTGTAATATTGAAAGTAAAGTTTCGGTTTCAAATTAAAATTTCGAGAATGTCTTTGCTAAATCGTATAATTTTTCTTTTATTATTTTTGAAATTTCTAATATAGTTTAAAATTTTCGATTTTGAAGTCACAATTTGATTAATGTAATTAAACATTGTTTTAAATCGATATTCTGAAAAAAAATCGATATTTCTAAAAAAACGGATATGTCGCCTTTTGACTTTTTTCTATTAATTTTTTATTTATAACAATGGAGGTTTTAATAAAAAAAATGGTTCAATCACAAACTTGTCTCAAGTTTCTGTCAAAATTTTGGGTTTAAAAATAAAAATACCAAAGCATTCAACTAAAGATTTTTATTATTTTTCAAGTTTTGGTTTCATAATCTTAAAATTTAGGAGAAACTATTTTAATCTTATGTTCGACTTTAAAATCGAATTTTTTAACAATTAATAATTGCTATTTTAAATTTCGTAACTAATAAATTTTATTAACGATAAAAAATGTCATTGTCAATTACTTTAAATTTGGTATTGCTAAATAAAATTCAAAAAATTTCTAAAATATTGTTAAATTTTGACATTTTTTTTGAAACTACGATAGTAATAAGTTTTTATTCTTTTTTTCCAAGTGAATAGTTTAAAAAGTTAAAATTTTTAAAATATCGAAATTTTTGAAAAAAGACAAACCCTGAAATTTTCCGAAACAAAACAGAACTTAGCTTTAAACATGAAATTTCGAAAAGAATTTTTCTAAAAACGCGGAAATTTACAGTTAGACATTAAATTTGAATTTTCATCTAAAAATTCGAAAATTTAATATTGGAGGTAAAGTTTCGGTATTAAATTAAAAATTTCGAGAATATTTTTGCTAAATCCCATAACTTTTCTTTTATTATTTTTGAAATTTCTCATATAGTTTAAAATTTTCGATTTTGAAGTCACAATTTGATAAATGTAATTAAACATTGTTTAAAATCGATATTCTGGAAACAAATCGATATTCCTAAAAACGGATATGTTGCCTTTTGACTTTTTTCTACCAACTTTTGATTAATAAAAATGAATGTTTAAATAACAAAATTGGTTCAATTACAAACTTGTCTCAACTTTCTGTCAAAATTTTGGGTTTAAAAATAAAAATACCAAAGCATTCAACTAAAGATTTTTATCATTTTTCAAGTTTTGGTTTCATAATTTTAAAATTTAGGAGAAACTATTTTAATCTTATGTTCGACTTTAAAATCGAATTTTTTAACAATTAATAATTGCTACTTTAAATTTCGTAACTAATAAATTTTATTAACGATAAAAAATGTCATTGTCAATTACTTTAAATTTGGTATTGCTAAATAAAATTCAAAAAATTTCTAAAATATTGTTAAATTTTGACATTTTTTTTGAAACTACGATAGTAATAAGTTTTTATTCTTTTTTTCCAAGTGAATAGTTTAAAAAGTTAAAATTTTTAAAATATCGAAATTTTTGAAAAAAGACAAACCCTGAAATTTTCCGAAACAAAACAGAACTTAGCTTTAAACATGAAATTTCGAAAAGAATTTTTCTAAAAACGCGGAAATTTACAGTTAGACATTAAATTTGAATTTTCATCTAAAAATTCGAAAATTTAATATTGGAGGTAAAGTTTCGGTATTAAATTAAAAATTTCGAGAATATTTTTGCTAAATCCCATAACTTTTCTTTTATTATTTTTGAAATTTCTCATATAGTTTAAAATTTTCGATTTTGAAGTCACAATTTGATAAATGTAATTAAACATTGTTTAAAATCGATATTCTGGAAACAAATCGATATTTCTAAAAACGGATATGTTGCCTTTTGACTTTTTTCTACCAACTTTTGATTAATAAAAATGAATGTTTAAATAACAAAATTGGTTCAATTACAAACTCGTCTCAACTTTCTGTCAAAATTTTGGGTTTAAAAAAAAATACCAAAGCATTTCGGATTAAACTAAAGATTTTTATTTTTAAAGTTTTGGCTTCATAATGTTGAAATTTGGGAGAAAAGATTTCTATTCTTTGTTCGACTTTAAAGTGTAATTTTTCAACAATTAATAATTGCCACTTTAAATTTGATATTGTTAAAAGGATTGGAAAAATTTCTAAAATATTGTTAAATGTTTTCAAAATTTTTCGAAACTACTATAGTAATCTTTAATTTATTTTAAACTCCAAGTTTTCATTCTTTTCTTCAAAGTGAATAGTTTAAAAAGTCAACATTTCCAAAATGTCGAAGTTTTTAAAAAAGGCAAACCCTGAAACTTTCCCAAAAAAACAGAATTTAAAAAATAACAAAATTTGGAAAATCGAAACCTTCTAAAATAGTACAACATTCCTCAAAGAAGTCGATATTTACCAGGAAGTGAAAATTAAAAAAGATAAATTTTTAAAAAGTCAAAATTTTGAAAAACAAAACTTAAAAAAGGTCTGAATTTAGGGAAAAGGAAGAAATATTGAAAAAAAGAGGGAGATATAAAAAAATAATTGAAAACTCTAAATTTTAAAAGTCAAAATTTTCAAAAAGTCCAAAACAAAAGTTTGGAAATTCTTCTTTTAAAAAAGTACACCATTTCTTAAGGAAGTCGACATTTAAATACCAGAAGGTAAAAATTGAAAAAAAAAATGATAAATTTTGAAAAAGTCAAAATTTTGCAGAACAAAACCTCAAAAAGGTCTGAATTTAGGGAAATACAAGAAATCTTGAAAAAAGGGGGAAGATTTAAAAAAATTGAAAAGTCAAAATTTTAAAAGTCAAAATTTCTTAAGGAACTCGACATTTAAATACCAGAAGGTAAAAATTGAAAAAAGAATGATAAATTTTGAAAAAGTCAAAATTTTGAAGAACAAAACCGCAAAAAGGTCTGAATTTAGGGAAATACAAGAAATCTTGAACAAAGGGGGAAGATTTAAAAAAATTGAAAAGTCAAAATTTCAAAAGTCAAAATTTTAAAAGTCAAAATTTCTTAAGGAACTCGACATTTAAATACCAGAAGGTAAAAATTGAAAAAAGAACGATAAATTTTGAAAAAGTCAAAATTTTGAAGAACAAAACCGCAAAAAGGTCTGAATTTAGGGAAATACAAGAAATCTTGAACAAAGGGGGAAGATTTAAAAAAATTGAAAAGTCAAAATTTCAAAAGTCAAAATTTTAAAAGTCAAAATTTTGAAAAAAGGCGAGGTTTTGAAAAACTTGAAAATTTCAAAAAAGTCGACATTTCTAAGAGTCAACATTTTTAAAGACAATCAAAATTGATGAAAGCAAAAGTTTCAAACAGAAGTCGAATCTTTTAAAAATATTTTCAGAAAATGTTAAAACATTAATAAGAGTCAAAATTTTGAAAAAAGTTGAAAGTTTTAAAAAACTTTCACCGCAAATTTTAAATAGGACAGAATAATAAAACAAATTGTTATTTTCAAAAACGTTTAGATTTCCAAAAAGAAGAGGCAATCAAAAACCAAGGAAATTTAAATTCGAAAAATATTAGAAATTTAAAAGAAATTCAAAACTTTGTTAAAAACCAAAACTTAAAAAAACGTGGATTTTTAAGAAGTGGGAATTTTGAAAAAAAAGCCTGACATTTTCAGTGAATAACAACAATTCTGAAACTATTGAAATTTTCAAAAAAAAATATAGTTTTTTAGGAATATAATAATTTTATAAAAATATATTTTTTTCAAAAGAAACCTAAATTTTGAAAGAAAAAAAAAGACCCTCTGAAATACGTCCAAATTTTTAAACCGTCAAAATTTTGGAAAACGTAAAACTTTTTTAAATTTAAAAGTAAATCCACGATTGCAGAAAAATGGAATTTTACTAAAAGTGGCAAGGTTTTGAAACAAGTAAAAATTTTAGAAATGGAAACTTTCAAAAATGTCGAAAAGTCAAAATTTTTAATTTTATCCCAAAATTTGCAAAAAAGTTAAAATTTCGGAAAAATAAAAAATTTTTTAAGTCAAAAAAATATGGGTGTCGAAATTTTTAGAGTCGAATTTAAAAAAATGTCAAACTTAAAAAAGTAAAGGTTTCCTAAGTCAAATAATTTGAAAAAACAATTTTAAACCTAAAAAAGTCGAAATATTTTAATAAGATCGGATCGAAATTTAAAAAAAAGTCGACAATTTCTAAAAGTATATGGGATTTTCAGAAAAGGCAAATTTTTGTTTAAAACAGAGTAATTTGTCAAAAAAGGTGAGAATTTTCAATTAAGTCAAAATTTCAAGAAAGCTTGGAAATTATAAAAAAAATCCAAATTGGCTGATCAGAAAATTTGAACCTCAAAAGAAAACATTTTCGCTTTCGAAATCACTGATAGTGGAATCACTTTTGCTGACAAAAAAATCTTGTCAGGCTTAAAACACATGGTAAAATTTACGAAAATGATTAATGAAGGCATCATCTTATTCTTTGCAAAAACGCAAATACAAATCTTGTCTCCTGAAACCACTGTAAACTGCTGTAACGAAATGTAATTGTAAAATTTAGTTGGGAAATTTTTTAGAAAATTTAATAAGGGGAAGCGACCGCGTTAATATATCAAATAGCAGATAAGTGCTCCAGAAATTTCGGCAAACGATAAGCCTTATCTGCCAAATTCTTCCAGAACCCGGACTGGGACCTATATAAGGCGGTCACTTTTCCTTCAGAGTCAGTCAGTTAGTTAGTTGGTTGTTAGAAGTCAATAAACAGTGATAGTAAATTGCTATTGTAGTGTTCCGAGTTCAATTTAGAAATAAAGGTGGTTATAATTCACCACCACCCACTAGTGGGGCACGTTGGGCGATTTGGAGCGCTCGCACTTTTCCAGGAATAACTTCCAAATTTTTACTAGAATCGTTTTTGTGTCGCTAGACTGTTTGAAGAGGACTAAATAACGAACCTAACTGCATATGGCGTAAATGAATCCGATGCATCGTCTTAGTGTTATAGGAGGTCAAATCAAAAAGTGATCAACTAACCCCGCCCTACCCTACTTTAATTTCGTCATTTTCTCTGCAGTTATGCAATAAAACGTTTGAAAATATTTGGCAATTTTATAATAATTTAAATAAATTGGTTAGTTAGTCCTAGTTAGAAAATTTGATATTTTGAATTTGTCAGTAAATTTGGACTTACTTCAACGATTCGTTTTCCTTTAAGGAAATTAAGCGACTAAAAATATCACTTAAAAAGATTGCAATATTTGCAGTATTTCGCAAACGTTAGATTGCAACTTCTAAGCAGACGCTTAGAAGTTGCAACGAAAACTCGTTTTAAATCAATTCGATTAGGGCGCTAAACCCTATTGATGTCTTTGGTATAAAGAAGTAATGTTTTTAATTGTGTCAGCTTGGTTTCCTTTATGATTAAAGGGCCAGATGAAAAACAGCAATTTTTCCGCTCGCTAAAGAAAAAGAGAAAAAGGAGGCGACCGCAGAAAGAAATTAAGAGAGGAAAAAGTTAAATTCTCGTTTCAGAAAGGTCAGTTGATTCGTGTGCTTTCTAGCACGAAATAATTCTTTTATATGACAAATTTCCTTCCCTTCTTCGAGCACATTAGTCCGTATAATGGACGGAGGTTAAGGGGGGCAACCTTTTCTTAGTTTACTAACCTTCCGCCGGAGTGGCTTACGATGGCAATAATTAAAGCCCGGGCCAAATTACTCTTCGGCCGACGCTGCCGGTGCCTAATCTACGGTGAAATTAAAAGTACACGTTTGTAGCATTGCTGTACGCCGGAGAGGCGCCTCGGTGCGTATTTTACATTCTTTCCAAACCGCAACGGCATTCGACTTACGCAATAATTTACTTCGGATAGGTTTTTTCATTAATTTGATCGCGGAAGCGGCTCCTGAGTCGCGAACGTTAATGTATTGCGAGCTGCGAGCCATCGAAAATTCGCGCCCGTTACATCGCAGCCAGATTTGCCCAACACATTTACCTCATTTTTAAGTAATACGGTTTTGATTTAATATCAATCTCATTACAAACGTTTATGATACAGCTGCTTTTAATAATATTTTAAGTGAAAAATTCTTCAAGCGTGTGAGAGTTTTTTGCTAGGGGAAAATCTTATGGGTTCACGCCACCAATATGCCAATGTAATTCAATATCATAAACAGTATATCTGTAGCTATTAGTGGGACGTGTAGTAAAATTAAAAAATTATGATCGGGGACCGAGGATCGAACCCAAGACCTACCATATGAGACGGGTATCGCTATCTTCGAGCCATTGCTCGTTAAGATCTCTAATTCTAGTTCTCGTTATGTTTTCTATACTGACTGCCGCCTACAATATTATACCTTAAATTAACTACTTGGACAGTTCAATGAACGTATACTAAGCATTGTTTAAATTGTGTTTTATTGTGATTATTTATTATTTTAATTATTTATTTTCACTAAGGTCACACGCCCTGCAACAGCAAGTACTAAATATGTTAATGTTACGAGCTTATCGGTTCGATTGATTACACGTGATGGATTATACCCACTTTATTACCAAATTAACTCGGCACACTTCAACTGAATAGTAACTCACTACTTATTTACTAATTGCTAACCCACTAACTAAACTGACTTCTAACTGACTGACTCGAGGGAAAGCTGACCGCCTTTTATAGTTTTGGCCCCCTGCTTCTAGAACTTTTCGGCAAATAAGGCTTATCGTTCCCGAAATTTCTGGAACGTTTATCCGCGATTTGTTTCGTTATCGCGACCGCTTTCCCCTTATCAGATCCTTCTAGAAGCTTTTTTATTTACTTAATTATACAATTCTATTCTAAATTCTATTCCATCTGTTTACATTGCATTACATTAATATTTTTGTTTTGATAAAGGAGTAATAAAAACAAAACATTTATTTTCAGATATTTTCAATCTTGGTGTGAATATCCGCATTTAAAAATTTGATATTGTTGATTTTCATTTTAATAAAGTTCTATTTATATTTTCTCGGGAGCGTGTGTAGCCCGTCATTGGTTTTGAATATAAATAAACCATATAAAATTGTATATTGGGTTATTCACGATATACCTTTACTCGATGACAGTAACAATATTGCGACTACTTCCAAGGAAAAGGCTGACATGCTAGCCTTAATTTTTGCTAAAAATTCCAACCTTGATTCTCTCATGGCAGATCCTCCTATTCTTCCTAAGGTTGGCACTTTGATGCCTGAAGTTGTTTTCAGACAACGCACAATCAGGTAGATTATTTTGGACTCCGACCCTCAAAAGCTTCTGGCCTTGATTTTATCCCCGCTATTGTTCTTAACCCGGCATGTGACACGTGAATTTTTTTTACACCTTCCGACAGGTGGGGTGTCAGACACCCCAATTTCAAAATGAGATTTTAATAATTTCTATAAATATTTAGGGCTACTTATTTAATTTTTGTTAACCTGTAAGTTATCTTTATAAAATAAAACCAAAAAAGTAAAAGAAGTATTTATATTTTTGCCAAAGATACATTAATAACTTAAACATACATTTTTTTCTATAAAATATGCACTATTTTATAGAGTCTAAGTTTTAAAATACAAAACAAGCGTTATTATTTTGTGTCATATGATAACTAAAATAACAAAATTACAATTTTTAACAAAATATAAAATCATTGGTATATTTGAAAAAATTATTACGTTAGTGGGAATCGAATTCGAGTGATTTTCCACATTTTTTTTTGCAGTGTTGTAATGAATTCTCAAGGCATATGATAGCTCTGCAGGCTTCACACACGTTTTTTACCTTTTTGATTTCTGTCACTGTCGTTTCGACGTAACGTGGCGAATTTTTCCATTCTTCAGATTTCTTAGCAATTCGATAATTTGCATTTCTTATAATATCTGCTATCATTTTTTCATCTGCGAGTATAAGAAACTGAAAACATTCTATTGTCGTTTTAGCCTTCTTTCGATTAACCTTCATCCCTGGCAAGTAAGTTACAATATTTTTAGATCTGGTACTAACATTTTTATTTGGTGTTTTTTTACTCCATTTGGTTCCATTTTTTCCTATAAAAGTTATTTTCGTTTTCTTCTTCCTCTTCCATTTCACCATTCTCTTCTTGTGTCTCTCTCTTCACTCTTCGCTTCCTGAAGTTGTTTCTGGTTAGGATAGTCCAGTTTAGTACTAATTTGGTTGATTTCATCATCTCCTTCCAAGTCGTCTTCATCGATAAAAGGTTGGTTGGCCTCGGACTCTTTCCCATAAGGCTAACAGACGATCCTGCTTCATTTACCATTCACACATCTTGATAAATAGTTACAAAAGAAAACGCACTATAAATTTAGCAAAAAACTCTCAAAAAAAGTCGCAGCAGAGGAAGAACCAAAAACGTAACTACTAAAAAAAGTTTCAAGAACCGACACGTGGGGTATCACACACCCCCAAACAATTTTAAAGCGACGTTTTTTCATTAAAGTGCATTAGACGAGTGCAATTTCTGTATAGGTGCATTAAAAAATGCACAATTGAAAGCTAAACGGCGGGGCAGGGGCGCAAACTAAATTTTAAGAAAGTTGTGTATGCGTTTTCAGTCGTTGGGGTGACACCCACGTGTCACATGCCGAGTTAAGAGGTGCGCTCCAAAGTCAACTCTTGTCCTGAGCAAATTGTTCACACTCTTTTACAACGAAGGTGTATTCCCTAATATCTAGAAATCTGTTAGGGTGCAGCCTGTCCCTAAAAAGGGAAAAATAAATTTGGCTAACAACACGTTGCCCGTTATATCTAAAGTGATAGGAAAGGTAATCAACATCGAGATTCTCAAAAATCTGGAGGAGATTAGAATCATTTCGGACCAATACAGTTTCAGACAACACTCAACTGGCGATCTACTAGCATATGTTATTCATATCTCTAACTCAGTTATGGAAAGACAAAGTGAGGCTAGGATTGTGGCATTGGATATCGCCCAGAGTCTGGCACCAATCTCTTCTCACCCAATTAACATCTTATGGTCTTCCTCTTGGACTCTGTCATTTGATATCCAATTTTCTCGCTGAGTGATCTCTTCAGGACGTCGTCTATGGCATCTAATCCGAGACATTTGCGATTAATGCAGGGGTGTCTCAGGGGTACGTCCTGTCTCCTACTCTGTTTCTGTTGCACATAAATGATCTCTTAGCTGCAACTTCCAATCCGATATAGAGCTACGCAAATCATAGTAACCTGGTCTCAAGGAATAATCTCAGGAAACTTGTAGGGATATGGACAGGTCACTGTCGATTAAACAAACACCTCCACAGAATGGGAATCATAAACGACCCGAGCTGCAGAGGGTGCTTAGAAGAAGATGAGAGTGTCGAGCACGTGATGTGTCACTGTCCGGCACTAGCATCAATCAGAGGATCCACGCTGGGGGACTTTTGGCGCCTAGTGTGGCCAGTTTGAGAGAGGCGCATCCAAGGGACGTTCTTCAGTTTCTCAACAAGGTTGGGTGGCTGAATGAATGACCAAGGACACCGGGCAGCCCTTAAGGCCCTGAGGAATGTGAAAACAAACTCAGTGCTGGTATGGAATTGCCACCTAGCTCTAGAACGTCTATCACAAGAGAATGCAATTGATCTAATATGGATCAAAGGACATTCTGGAAAAGAGGGAAACGAACGCGCTGACAAACTGGCGAGGAAGGGTTCGGAGGGACAATTTGTTGAACCAGAACCAACCCTTCCCCTGGCAAGATCAACCGTAAGATCCCTACTCAACGAAGAAATTTATCGTAAACACAAAGCCTTATGGGCATCAATAACAAGATGCCGACAAACTCACGCATTCATTAGAATGCCGTGCAGGGAAAGGGCAAAACTATGCCTACAACTTTCAAGGAATAATCTCAGGAAACTTGTAGGGATATGGACAGGTCACTGTCGATTAAACAAACATCAATCAGAGGGGGACTTCTGGCGCCTAGTGTGGCAAGTTTGAGAGAGGCGCATCCAAGGGACGTTCTTCAGTTTCTCAACAAGGTTGGGTGGCTGAATGAATGACCAAGGACACCTCAATCACGGGGATAGCACAATGGGCCCGGAAAGGGTGGCCTAAGTGCTGGCCTAAACTTTAGGCAATCCACAACGAATCCAGAATCCAGAATCCATAGTAGCCTGGTATCATCTTCTTTCTCCGGCAAACGTTTATCCGTCGCTGCTTCTAATCGACTAGGGCAGATACAGATAATTAATCGGGATCTTGAAATCATTCTGGAATGGAGTAAAAAAAATCTGTTTGACTTCAACGCTCCAAAAACTCAGATCGTGGTTTTCTTTCAGAAAAACATCAAGGGATAATGCAACAAACACACTAATGGACGGTAAAATCCTCCCGATGAGATCTAATCTGTCTATCCTAGGAGTGAATGCGAGCACTAACTTTCCTTGGAAAGATCATGTGCTCGCCGTTGCCAAATCTGTCTCTCAGAAGCTGTGCTTTCTTTTTAGAGATAAAAACTGTACTTCACATCTCATCAGCTATTAACATCGCATCAGTTACTTGCACTATAAAAAGCTCAAGTTAGGGCAAAACTAGCCAATACTGTTCTCATGTTTGCAGTTCAGTCCCAAAGCACACTTTAGCTCTTATGGATTCAATTTAAAGAAGAGCGATTCGCCTAATTGATGACAACAGTTTGACCGATTCTCTTGAAAGACTAGAGCACAAGCGGATGGTTGGTGACTTATTTTTTTCTACAAGTACTATCATGGGAAATGCTCTCAAGAACTGATAGGATTGATCCCCTAAGGGTAAGATTTTTGGGGCAAGCAAGACAATAGGAGACAGCAAATTCCTGTGCAGTTCAGTTTGACAAAATAAGAACTTCTGTCTACGGAGACTCTTTTTTCTATCGAACTTTCAAGCTATGGAACTCGTTACCAAAAGAAACTTTTTTCAAAAATTACGACCAATCCTTGTTTAAGAAGGCGGTTCATCGCCATTTATGCTTGTTTCCGAATCCTGCTCGCAGTGCTTTAAAAGCATAAGGGGTTGCCCTTTGCGAGTGAATTAAAGTTAAAAATAATACGACACGGAAGATCATACCTATACTACTTTTTTTATGTTCAATCCACGCGCAAAGGAAAACTCTATTATGCCTTCAAAACACCGCGAGCAAAAAAGCTTTCTTTTGGGGATGAATTGGCGGTACATTTTAAAATTAGTTTTATAGTTTACAGAGGGTCTGAAAAACATGAAATATATCAAAGTTCTATTTTTCAATTACACCATTCTACATGTTTTTACATTTTCAAAATCTAAAGTCAAAATAAAAGCAAGTTTTTTTTTAAGATTTACCTTACCCAAATTTTAAGGATAAAGGATTTAGAGATATGTTGTATCTTGTCAAAACGTAGTAAGAGTATTAACGTTTAAATTCTGAACATTCACTGCAACCACAAAATAAGTAACAACTAGAAGTTTAACCTGGAAGTTTTTTAAATAGCTTTTTTACATAGGCGTAACGAACATTATTTCTGTTATTGTCTTTTGACAATAGTAAGTAAGTAAGTAAGTATTTTATTTAGTAAATGATCTAATACATTACTTATGAGTTTAATTATATAAACAATAATTTTACATGCTTATTTTATAAAAAATTATAATTAAATAATTACTCTAAAAAAAAAACATTGTACATACCAATAAAATTTAAAAGACACATTAAAACTTAACATCTAAATTACAAATAATTTGTTTAAAAACATGATTAAAAGGACCTGAAGGCATTATAGGATGCTAGTGTAAAATATGCTCTATGTCTGTCTAACAAGGTCTCTCATATTTTTTCCAAATACTTTAATGCTGTTAGTATCTTTAAGATTTTGAGGAAGAAGATTGTACTGATTGATACCTTTATAAAACAAGCTATTCATTGTGGCATTCTTTAGAGTTGGTGGAATATAAAAGTTAAGGGCCGACCTAGTTGGATAGAGGTGTCTTTCATTTACTACAGTTAACTGATTTTTTAAATATTCCGGTAATGCATCGTTTTTCATTTTATGAATAAATATCATTGTTTGGACAAAATAATTCTTTTCAATCTTAATCCAGTTTAACAAATTTAGCATAGTCTGAATACTAGTGTATCTATTGCATTTTAATATTATTCTCATTGCTTTATTTTGTAACTTGTGTAATCTATCAAAATTTGTGCAAGTAACATATAATACAGAGCAGCAATAAGTAAAGTGAGGCAATATCAAAGTATTGTAAACCATTAATCTAGTCGAAGTTGTTAGATAGGGAGCTACTCGGCCTAGAAATCCAATTTTTTTGCCAATTTTCTTTGAAATATAATCTATATGACTTGTAAACTTTAGTTCTCTGTCAATTGTAAAACCTAGATATTTTATTTGGTCTACCTGCTCTACATTTTGATCATTTATTTCAATTTTTAAATTTAATTCCTCAAATATATTGTACCAGTAATTGTTACTTATGAACATCCATTTAGATTTCAGTTCGTTTACTTTTAGTTTGTTACATTTAAATTTATTTGTAAACATTTTAAGTTCCTCATTCATAGTAGATATTAATTCATTAAAATCATCATGCGCATAATATATTAGGGTATCATCGGCAAAGAGATGAATTCTACATTTCTTTAGGACATTTCCTATATCATCCATATATAATATAAATAATAGCGGCCCTAATACATTCCTTGAGGAACTCCAAAGTTATTTATTTCCAATGAAGATTTACGGTACTACTTTGGTACATTGATAGCGATTAGAAAGGTAACTCTTAAACCATTTTAACACATTTTCTTTAAATCCATATTTTTTAAGTTTCAGTAACAAAATATCTCGATCTATAGTTTCTAATGCTCTTTTTAGATCAATAAAAACTGCACATACTCCAAAGCGTTTTTTATCAATTTTATATTTCCATTCTGAAATAACATACTGAAGAGCAGTTTCGCATAAATGATTACCTCTAAATCCCGATTGGTAGGTACATAAAATGTTGTTAATGTTTATATACTTTATAACTTGATTAAAGACTACCTGTTCTAGGATTTTCTCGCAAAAAGTCAGCATATTTATGGGCCGTAGCTATTCAGCCCGATTTGTATTTACAACTTTAGGTATAGGTCTTACAGTTGATATTTTGAAGCATTCTGGCACAATTCCCATCTCTAAGCTTAGGTTTATCAAATTTACAAAAGGATATCCTAGGACGTGAAACAAATTTTTTACAATAAGTAAACTTATTTCGTCAGTACTGAAATTTTTAAATTGGCTAGTTATAAGTTTGTATAAGTCTTGCAACGATATTTTAGCAAAAGTTGACATTGTACACTGATATTGCGATATAGTATTCAAGATATTGTTTCTATCTACGTTATTAGAATCAATGCTTGTAATTAGAGCCTTAATACTGCCTATATAGTATTTATTTAATACATCTGGTATTTCATCATTATTGTTGTAAATGTTCCCTTACAACTTACCCCATTTTGGAAACTGTTAATCGTTTGATTTTTATTACCAAGCATCTCCTTTAAGTGCTTCCACATTTGCTTACTGTTTTTCTTATTGTCATCGATCATTTTCTTGTAAAAATTACACTTTGCATTTCGTATCACTTTGACAAGATTATTTCTACATACTTTATAATTATCCCAATCACTTTCCTCTCTAGTAAAAGAATATTTTTTATATGCCTTGTTTTTATTTACTACAGTTTCTTTACATTTTTTATCAAACCATGAATTTTGCTTAGATTTAACCTTAATTTCCTTTATTGGAGCCACTTTATCTAATGAAGAAATGATACTTTCTATAAAAACTTCACTAACTAAATTAACATTTGTGCTACTATATTCCCATTCTTTTTTAATCAACAGTTCTGTCATTTCATCAAAATTTATTTTACCCTTACTGAGCATCGTTACACATTTATTTACATGTTCATTTTGCTTTAATTTAACTTGAATTATGGAATGATCCGTAATAATATAGTCCTGTTCTACATATACATTTAATGTGTAATCATTACTTATTACTAAATCTATTAACGTTTTACTAATATTCGTAGTTCTCGTGAATTCTTTGACGAACTGTTTTAACCCTCTATTTTGCATATTGGATTTAAGGTTCTTTTTAACAGAATTATTTGAACACCAATTTATATTAAAATCTCCAATACATACAACAATATTTGAGCAATGGTAGCGATCACTTTCAAAAATTAAATCCTACACCAACATTGGTAGAAAATGTGGTAGTTCAATCTTAAAAAAAACGGTCCAAAAGCTGGATGTACAACCGGCCTCGATTCCTTTAAAATCTCGGACCTTGCCATGTGTATATACAGGTTGAAGCAAATTTGATTTCCACTACAGGGATCTCGTCAATTATTAGTAATCATAAAATGCACGGGCTCCTTCTAACGACAAAATCCGGAAAGAATCTAAACTTTCTAAGAAATGTTTTTGAAAGGCCCTCTTTCTGCTGAATGAACTAACGTGTGTGTATTCCAAACTTTTCTAGAAGGCAAATATTTACTACTATTGACCTTTATGACATTTAATTGATTATTCTTCATGGTGAGTGCTTCTAACTAACAAGCTGAATAGATTTCAGCTTGGTAATTAGAACAGTAGTCACCAAGAGCATGTAAGTTCGACCCACGAGTGTAGTTCAATGCCGGAAGGGGTATTAGCCCTCGGAGTAGTTGTTTCTTGTGAATCGAACTTCAAATATTTAAATTTTTAACACAGTAAATTTTTAACACAGTAAATTGATGATGAAACGTCTATTCATGTTAAAATTTCTTTATTTTTCTTTTTTATATTTAAAAAAAAAATATTTTTTACTATTTCTTCCTCATTTTTCCCTTTCCATGCTATGCACTGCTGACGAGCTCAAATGAGAGCGAAACATCGATGTCCAGTGCTACAACTTTTTAGGTATTTTTTTATATTTTCCTAATTTATCAAAAAAACAAAATTTTTATTTTTTCCATATCTAATTTTTGGTCTCCTATTTTTCATTAATCCTATTCTATGTAAAATAAAATAACCTCTTAATTTGTGAACTGTCATGAAGTGACGTTTTCAATAAATTTAAATATCACGTAGTCGTATTTCAAAAACTGTTTAGAAAATTGTCAACAAACCATAAAAATTTAAATATTTCCAAACTGGGCCGAAGAAATGTTCAATAAATTGAAAAACACATTTAATTGATTGTTAAGATCAATATAACTAAACACAAATTTAACATTTAATTGAGAATTAGTGCATTCATTAAAAATTAGTGCGGCTAATAATTTTTGAGCAACATGTAAATAGGGAAATCCATTCCTGTTTTTTTCTCAGATAATTCAAACAGTAGATAGTGACCTTACTTCAGGTTGTCTCCCTGTTTTCCAGTTTTTTATATTGTTCGATTAACATATACGAGTTACAAATGATAAGGGTCGAAAATTAACACTCTGGTGTATCCATATAAAAGAAATTAAGGTGCGTGTGTATTTTAAATGACTGTCATTTTAATCTCAAACCTCTGATACTTAGCAAAAACGATGTTATTTTTTTTGGCGGATTTTAGTTTTAAAGAAATACAAAACGTAATTCTCGAGAGAGACGGTGGAAAAAAGCTGAAAGGATCTCGACGGCCGTCGCATTATCTCTCCTCCGACAATTACACGGCGAAACAGAGCTGATACTTGTTTAATAGGCGAGTCAATCAGCCGGTCGACGAACCAAACCTCCGACACCGGCGGAGTGCAAGAGCAGCAGCACGCCCGGTAAATGGTAAATCTACAACACGACCGTCGGTCGGCGTTTTTACAGACCTGCGGACGTATCGCTAATGGCGCAACTCGGAAAATTAGTTACAAACTCGCCCATAAAGCAGCCAGCCGGCTACAAGCTGCTGCCGCTACCACTCTACCATTGCTGTATACTCGTTTTTTCCTCTTTTATAAACATCGCCTCATTACGAATTTTTCTGGATAATAAAAACCAACGGGCCCCCGTTGATATTCATTTTCCCCTCAACTTGGCAGTTGGCCGGCAGCCTCGGACGGCGTTCAGGTATTTCGGATGGAAGCCATTTGCGTTTTTATCGGTCCAAAGGGCAGGAATGTAAACGGGACCCTTTGGCAAAAAAAATATTTTTTAGAGCGTACAACGCTTAATGTTAGAAAATAAAATACGGGACTTCCTTTCCATAGGAAATAAGAACGATGCAAGCGGAAATTAAAAGTATCATTAACACTTTCATAATTTATCCAAATCAGTATTTAGTTAAACTGCTTTAGAAGCGACATAGCAGTTAAGGAGGGAAAGCACTAGCAGTAAAAGAAAAGAAAGAATTTCCAGTTCCTACTTTACATAGTTTTTGAAAATACCTCAGTGACAGACGGACACGACAATGACGTTTTAATAGCTCCGTTTTATCGTTTAGGGTACGTACCCTAAAAATGAGAATAACAAACTCCCCAAACAATCCTTTGTTAGAATTAAAATTAAAAAAATAGAGATAATTTTATTTTTAACAGTTAAATTATAATAATCGACTTTCTGTGGGAAGTTTTGATCGTTTTTCTTTTTCAAAATTCCATTATTATTCTTAATATTGGTTTTTTCCAAAAAGTTTAAGAATCTGCATTGGAATGCAGATTCTTAAACTTCTGGAGAAAGGTTCACCGCATTCTTAAAATTTTGGCTTTTTCTCGAAATTTTTTTCATCTAAAATTTCCATATTCAATAGTACTGTGAGCAGAAATTTACCATTTTTTTTCTCCAAATTTATTTTTGCTTCGAAACTATAACTTTTTTCTCTAAAATTATTTTTTTTCCTGAAAATAGCCTTTTCCTCAAAATGCAACTATTTTGAAATTTCGACTTTATCCTCAAAATTTTACTTTTTGGTTTTTTGTTTTAAAATTCGTCATTTTTTTCGCCATTTTGTAAATGTTATGTAATTCTTCTGAAAAAGTCTTTTTTGGAAATTTTATGTTATGTCTCAAAATACGCGTTACAGTGGTGCCTCACACAACGAACTTAATTCGTTCCAGGAGCAAGTTCGTTATGCGAAAAGTTCGTTATGTGAAACGCGTTTTCCCATAACAATACATGTTAAAAAAAATAATTCGTTCTGTAGCATAAAATATGGTAAGATGACATAAAAAAAAGATAAATTTTTTGTTATTATTTTTATTTAGATACATCTAAAAACATAATGAAAAAAACACACATTTTTTAATTTTAAGAAATAATCGAATCTTGCACATCTTCATCCATTTTCCGCTTTTTGGCCGATGGTGCAGTGAAAAACCTGTCCAAAGTCGTTTGTTTCTCTCTTTTCTTCAACATCTGCCGGAAATAACGGACAAGAGTATCGGAGTACAGGTCGTTGATCCTGTTTGCTTCAGCGGAATCCGGATAGTGGGCATTGGTAAACTCCTGAACTGCTTTCCATTTGACCAGGATGTTCTTGATGTCAGCAGTTGGAATTGGTTGATTGTTTGATTGTTGCTCCTCGTTATCAGATGACGCTTCCCTTTGAGCATTGTCCTGTTGTTGGGCCAGAAGTGTTTGGAGCTCTTCAGTTGTCAGCTCTTCTTTGTGTTCCTCAATAAGCTCCTCTACATCCTCTTCCTCTACCTCTAATTCCAACCTTTGGGCCACTGTGATGATGTCCTTCACCACTTCTGTGTCATCAACTACTGCTTCTTCCTGAATCCACGAAGGCACAAGCATCTTCCAAGCAGAAATGAGGGTCCTTTGTGACACTTCTTCCCAGGCCTTCTGTATAAGTCGTATTGCCAAAAGGATATCAAATTTCTCCTTCCAAAACATTCGGATAGTCATATTGTCTCCACCAAACTCGCATTCTTCAAACACCTTATTAAAGAGGGCTCTAGTGTAGAGTTTTTTAAAGTTCGCAATAACTTGCTGATCCATTGGCTGGAGAATGGATGTGGTGTTTGGTGGCAAATACTGCACCTTGATAAAAGGATAATTTTCCTGCAATATTTCTTCTAGGTCTTTTGGGTGAGAAGGGGCATTGTCAAGTATCAGAAGGGCTTTGAGCGGCAGTTCTTTTTCCAACAAGAATTTCTTCACGGCAGGAGCAAAGGTTTCCAGAATCCATTCGTTGAAGATAACTTGGGTCACCCAGGCTTTTTGATTGGACTTCCAATGGACGGGCAATTTGGACTTAATAACGTTATTTTTCTTAAAAATTCTTGGATTTTCAGAGTGATAAACCAATAGAGGTTTGATCTTGAGGTCTCCGCTGGCATTAGACGAAATCATAAGGGTAAGTCTGTCCTTCATGGCTTTGTGTCCTGGCAATTTCTTCTCTTCTTTTGTAATGAAGGTTCTGCTCGGCATTTTTTTCCAGAAAAGACCCGTTTCATCGGCATTGAACACTTGTTGTGGGCAGTATCCTTCATCCATAATAAATTTTTGAAAATTAATAGAGAACTTTTCTGCTTCTTTTTTATCAGCACTGCCAGCCTCACCATGCATATTAACGCTGTGGATTCCATACCTTTTCTTAAATCTAAAAAACCACCCCCTGCTGGCTTTGAAATCTTCTTTATTATCTTGATTGCTGCTACTTCCAGGGATGTTTTTCTTTAGATCTTCATAAATTATCTTGGCCTTGTGACAGATAATATCTTGGGTTGTTACGTCACCTTTCACCTGCCTGTCCTTAATCCAAATCGCTAATAGCCTCTCCATTTCCTCGTGGATTGAAGATCTATGTTTTTCATTAAATAGTTTTGATACTCCTTTGGCTACTTTGGCTGATTTTATTGCATCCTTGTTTGTCAAAATGGTGAAAATGGTGGTCTTGTTGAGGCCAAACTCTTTGACGAGGTCACACTGTTTTACCCCACATTCACTCCTTCTAATTATTTCCTGTTTCATTTCAAGAGAAATCACCTTCCTGCTTTTTTTAGAACCCATCATATAAAAAAAATGACGACTGCCTGCGCGGGAGAATGCAATTAATCGGCAGTGATCGTAGAAGATCGGGCGACTTCGTTGTAATGATGAACGATTGCTGCGACACGTGCGTAAGTTAAGCGTACTGCTCAGTGACTAACGACTGCCTGCGCGGAAGGATGCAATAAATCGGCAGTGATCGTGTGAAGTGGGCGACTTCGTTGTGTAAAGCGAAGTTCGTTGTGTGAAGCGAAGTTCGTTGTATGACTCGTGAAATGAACGAAAAGGAAGTTCGTTGTGTGCAGCGTTCGCTGTGCGAGGCGTTCGTTATGCGAGGCACCACTGATTTTAAAAATTTTATCTTTTATCTTAAAAGGAAAGTTTTATGTTTTACGAAATTGGCTTTTCCTCTTATCCAATAAGGTACAAAGTTTTATTTTGCAAGAAGGAAATGGATCACAAAAATACAAAACTTCATTAGATATGTTATTTTTGATAAAGCATAAATAAATACATTTTACATATGTATTTAAAATGTTTCTGGTAATTTGTAAGTTTGTGTTAAATTTTAATTATCGCTGCTATTATGGTTGGTTCTATTCAGTAAAACTCATCCAGTCTTAAGAAAAAGGACCAATTTTGCGAATTAATTTAAAATAAAAAGTAAAAAACTAAATCTGACCCAATAGTCGAAATTACCAGAAAAAGGCGAATGTAATAAATAAATAAATAAATTTTTGCACAGAAACTCAAATTTTGAGAAAATAATCAAATGTTGAGAATATTCGTTTATAAAAAGTGACAAATTTAAAAAAGTCTCAATTTTGAAAAAAAGATTGATATTGAGGAAAAAGTTAAGAATTCCAAAAACATAGAGAACCTGATTATTGAGACAAAGTTGAAATTTCTAAAAAATGACGAAATTTTTAGGAAAAAGCCCCACCTTACAAAAACAAAAACCAATTTTGAAAAAGAGTTGGACATTTCGGGAAAGATATAAAAAAGAGACGAATTTTGAAGAAAATTTCATTTCCAAAAATCTTAGAAAAATAATTAATAAGAAAAAATTCAAATGTCTATTGGTCAATACCATGACTTTCCGAGCTGACGAAAACAAAAGCTTTAAGTTCGTCTCACTTTCATTTAGATCTACGCTTACGCATGGTTTAGGTGGAAATTTACGAAAACAGGGCTTTCGGGTTGGTTACAGTTCTAACGGCAAATTAAATTCACTTTTATGTAGTTTGAAGGATAAAGTAGAGCAAGCGGACAATTTATCAAATTTCCTGTAAAGATTGACCTCAAAAGTACGTCGGGGAGACTAGACTAGCTTTTAAAATCCGACTGAAGGGGCATTTGGCTGATTTGAGATGTGAAAGAACTGAAAAGTCAAGTGTTGCTCGACATGCTTTTAAATTAGATCATAGTAGAGATAATAATATTCAACTGTTAGGCAGGCCTGTAACCAAGGGGGGCTAGGGGGCTGCAGCCCCCCCCCAAAAATGTTTCCCACTAGATAGAACTGAATTTTTCAGATGTGCGACCTTTTTAAAAACCATTTTTAATGGATCATTTTGTTTTCGTACCGAAATGCAAGGATGTTTTATTTTTTTTAAATTTGCCGCCATTTCTTTTTATTAGAGGCCGGATTTTAAGCACAATCAAGCAACGTAAAAAGGTGAGCAAAATCTTGAATTGGGCAAAAACGGAAAGGTAAAGAAGGCACCAAAAAGGTAAAATATTCTAAGGCATTAACAGGCCAAAACTAACAATTAACAAAAAAAAAACATTATAATATCTCAGTCGAAATTAGAAAAAATAATAGATTTTAGGTTATACTCAGGATATTCAGAAGGAGTATAACACTTTCCAATGAAGAAGCTCTCAAAATTTCGAGTTCATTCTTGAATTTTCGCCCTAAACCTTAAAATTTTTACCTTAAAATCATTCAAATTTTTTCCAAAATTTTGACATTTAAATCTGAGATTTCGTTTCTAGAAAAATTTAAACTTTTCTTAAAATTCCTTTTTTTTTTATTTGAAATTTCAATCTTACGTTTTGAATTTTATTAAAATAATGTTGAATTTGCAAGTTTTTCAAGCTTAAATTCCCTATTTTGAAAAAAGATTCAAATTTTGAGAAGAATTGGAAATTTATACAAGCGATTTTTCGAGATTTTACACCAAATTTTGAGAAAAACTTGTATTTTGTAATAATAGTTTTACAGTTTTTGAATTTAAAAATTTAAATTTTTAATTCGGTTTTTGAATAAAATTTTAAATGTTAGGCCTTTTACTAAAAAATCAAACTATCTTATAGGCTATTACTTTGAGAAGATATTTTTTAATAAGTTATTTTTATGAATTTCTTCTATAATTTTTCTAACATGGTGATTGAACTTTAAAAAAAATGTCTAAAATGTCGATTCTTTTATAAATTTCGAGTTTAGCACTAAAACTTGAGCATTTTTAAGTTGGAAAATTCAGGATTTTATTAATAACCTTAACCCATCAGCTATATTTGAAATTTTTTGTTATGATGTTGATTTGTTAATATTTCGTTTTAGGATTTCGAAAATTCGACTTTTTTCTCCAAAATTCGAATTCCAAGTGAAAACTTTAATCAAAAATTTATTTTACTTTTAATCACGACATTTCAACTTTAAATTCATATTTTTAGAAAAACTTGATTTATAAAATTTTTACAACTTTTTATGACTAGTTTACAAATGTCAAGATTTAAGTCGAAATGTTGAAAAAAAATGAGCCTAATGACTTAATTATATTTTTCAAAATTTTACATTAGCACTGGCTCAAAATTCAGACTTTTTCAAAATATTCTTACTTTCTAGACATTTAATTTATAAAAAATCCTCTGGCCATTTTCAGAAAACACTGAAAGTTTCAGGAAATATCAAAGTTTATTTTTTGAATTTTATTTCAAAACAAAATGTTGAGTGTTATTAGTTTTTGCTAATAGATTTGATCTTTTGGAAATGATAGATTTTTTTTAGAAAATTTTGACTTCAAACCTTTTTTTTTCAAAAATTATGGCTTTTTTTTTCTTCGGATTTAAAGAGTAATTCTAAATGTCAACCTATTTCCAAAATTTCGAGTTTAAAAAACTAAAAATTTCGAATTCGAACAGGTCACATTAACAATTAACATATCCTAATTTTGTTCGGAAATTCACGATTTTAAAAAAGTTATTATTTTCAGAAATGTTCAATAATGAATTTTGGTTATTTAAGTATAAACAGGGTCGTAATTAAACTTATGAACGAGTTTATCCACTCTAAATGTAGACTTTTCTGGACAATTTGAATTAAAATTACAAATTCAAAAAACTCAAGATTAAGTTCAGAATTTCGATATCTGACGTTTTTCACAAAAATTTTGGCGACATTTTTTTAGAAATAATCGATGTTTAAAAAAATATTTGTGGGTTTGAAGTAAATACCAAGATTTTAAACTTTGAATTTTGAGAAAAAAAAGTAAAAGTATTAACATACTTTGCATTAAGCAAAAAATCTAATTCAATTTGAAAATTTCCAAAAAAGGTCGAAATATTAAGACTAAAGGTAAAACTTACAAAAAAATGATAAAAAACTTTATAGCAAAAACTTTTTTTCGAAATTCGGAAGAATCAAATGCATTTCGACATTGCAAATTTAGATAGCAACAATAATTCCCAAAATTGTCCAAAATAAAAAACGTTGGAATTGAAGTTGTTGCCAGTTAGAAAAACAATTGGACGCGAAACTTGAACTTAAAAAAAAATATCTAATCTTCCAGAATTTAGAAAGAATATCCAAATTCTAAATGTTTGGGTGCAAACTTTAAATTTGAGATAAAAGTTAAAATTATGAATTTGATCGAAATTTGAAAAAAAATTAAAAAAAAAGGTTTTTCTCCAGCTGACTTCAAACTATGTCTTTAAATAGAGCACTTTCTATAGGCATTTTTCATACAAAACTTCAGATTATAGAAGTCAAAGATAAATTTTAGAAAAGGAATATCTTTCGAGTAATTTTATCATCTTACCCACACATCTGCTTTTATTTGGAAATTAAATAAAGGTAAATAGGCAACGTTGTTGTTAAATTACTTTGTTAGAATGTTAGAAGAGTTAGACAATAATAATAATAGTAAAGTAGCATTGGACCGTGGCTTCTGAGCTCTAACCTAAACGCAAACAAAGACTAGGTAGTTTTAACTGCATTTGAATTTCGAAGCTTAGATAAAAACTTCGATAAAACAGTTAAAATTTCAAAAGATACACTCAAATTTGAAAATGTTTCTTAGCAATTAGCTTTTTTGCATTTTACTTTATTTACCAAAGTTTTTTGTTAATTATTTCTCTGAACATAACAGCTTAGCTATTGAAAATTTTATTGTTATGTACTATTTTTTTTAGAGTAATTATTTAATTATAAAATTGTAGACAATCGGCATGTAAAATTATTGGTCGATATAATTCAATTTATGGGTAATGTATTAGAATATTTATTAAATAAAATAATTACTTACTTACGAAACGCGTTACAGCGAGTGTTGTGTTACTTAATTATTCTTGGTTTCAGGACACATAATTTTATAACAATTTTAACGAAGTTACAATTTTAGATTTTTCATTCTTAGCTTAAATTATAATTTTAAATGACTTTGTTTCGAAAATGTTGAGTTGAAAGTTGAAACTGTGTCGTTAAAGTCAAAATGTTGTGAGAAAAATACAAAAAAGATAATTATTACGGAAATAACATTAAACGTTTGAAACACAGAACTTGTCCCCTGAAAAGTTAAAAATATAATCTAAACTTTACTTGAAAGCTGATGGAAAATTTCAAAGTTTTCAGAAAATAACAAATTTTAAATTTGAAGGAACCTGGAGAAATATAAAACAAACTAATATTTTGGAAATCCACTAAAAATTTAAAAATACATTTTTTTACAATTTTTTAGAAATATAAAGCTTAACTTTAAAATATCGGGTGAAACAGGATCATGGCACATTTTTTTTTTATTTATGAAGATATAATGTTCAAACTTGGTACACTTGATGTACTTTAGAAATGTCAAATTTTAACATAAAGACGACATTCCTACTACTGTCACAATCGCTAAAACTGATACAAACTTTTGATTTTTAAAGAGAACACCCTCTATATTATTATCTTCTTAAAAGCTGCACAAATTTTTGAATACAATTTACCTAGAAAAAGAATTTTTTAAAGGATCGTAAAATTTTTTGGTCCCATTTTATTTTTCAACCTAGAACTAGAAAGCTATGAGTCATTTAAATTAACTCTAATGGGCCACATTAACGCTAAAAAAATCAAATCACGTGAAAAAAGAAATATTTCGTTCTTTTATCACGTGATAAAATTAAAGAAAATGTATTTTATATCATAACTTTATTTTCTTAAATGGCAAGATATTGGTGGTGTGGTACCACCAAAAAGTATAATTAGTGGCGAAACTAACCATATTTTCATTTTTGCAATGAAATCAATAGAACTGAAGTTAAAGCCAAAAGAATTCAAAATATTCGGTTTCAATTTGTTAGAAGATTTATTCAATAAAAACATAAGATAGCTGTCAAAAACAAATTTAGAAAAAGGACATCCTAAGTTTTCCTAATTTAATTTTTTTGCAGCGTTAATGTGGTCAGTTAGCGTTAATTAGGATAAGTCATGACCTTTTAGTCTAAAAAATAAAATGACACTAAATAAATTTTAAATTTTTTAAGAATCTCTCATTTTATGTGTATTATATCCAAAAAATTGTGCGAATTCTAAAAATGCAAAAATATATAGGGTGTTCCTTTAAAATTCAAAAGTTGGTATTAGTTATAGCAAAAGTGACAGCAACAGGAATGTCAATTTTATGTCAAAATTTGACATTTTATTAATACATCAAGGGTAGCAACCTTGAAAATTTTATCTTTATAAATAAAGAAAAAATAGGGGGTGTACCATGATCCTGTTACACCCCATATTTAGTTACTTAGAATTTCGGTCTTAGAATGAAGTTGTCGATTTTCCACTTAAACTGTCAGTTTCTTTCCTAAAATCTTCAATATAGTCAAAATATTTTAGTGAAACACAAAATTATGAATGAAAGTACAAAATTGCAAATGAAAATTAAGATTTTAAGTCCCGATATATTGAAAAAAGAATTGAAAACTTAGGAATTTAATGTTTAAATTGGAAACTTGAAAACCTGAAATTGAAAAAAAAAATATTTTACAAATTTTCAACAAAGGGGGTGTACCATGATCCTGTTACACCCCATATTTAGTTACTTAGAATTTCGGTCTTAGAACGAAAATGTCGATTTTCCACTTAAACTGTCAGTTTCTTTCCTAAAATCTTCAATATAGTCAAAATATTTTAGTGAAACACAAAATTATGAGAGAAAGTACAAAATGGCAAATGAAAATTAAGATTTTGAGTCCCGATATATTGAAAAAAGAATTGAAAACTTAAGAATTTAATGTTTAAATTAGAAACTTGAAAACCTGAAATTGAAAAAAAAAATATTTTAAAAATTTTCAACAAAGGGGGTGTACCATGATCCTGTTACACCCCATATTTAGTTACTTAGAATTTCGGTCTTAGAATAAAGTTGTCGATTTTCCACTTAAACTGTCAGTTTCTTTCCTAAAATCTTCAATATAGTCAAAATATTTTAGTGAAACACAAAATTATGAGAGAAAGTACAAAATGGCAAATGAAAATTAAGATTTTGAGTCCCGATATATTGAAAAAAGAATTGAAAACTTAAGAATTTAATGTTTAAATTAGAAACTTGAAAACCTGAAATTGAAAAAAAAATATTTTAAAAATTTTCAACAAAGGGGGTGTACCATGATCCTGTTACACCCCATATTTAGTTACTTAGAATTTCGGTCTTAGAATGAAGTTGTCGATTTTCCACTTAAACTGTCAGTTTCTTTCCTAAAATCTTCAATATAGTCAAAATATTTTAGTGAAACACAAAATTATGAGAGAAAGTACAAAATTGCAAATGAAAATTAAGATTTTGAGTCCCGATATGTTGAAAAAAGAATTGAAAACTTAAGAATTTAATGTTTAAATTAGAAACTTGAAAACCTGAAAATGAAAAAAAAAAATATTTTAAAAGTTTTCAACAAAGGGGGTGTACCATGATCCTGTTACACCCCATATTTAGTTACTTAGAACTTCGGTCTTAGAATGAAAGTTGTCGATTTTCCACTTAAACTGTCAGTTTCTTTCCTAAAATCTTCAATATAGTCAAAATATTTTAGTGAAACACAAAATTATGAGAGAAAGTACAAAATGGCAAATGAAAATTAAGATTTTGAGTCCCGATATATTGAAAAAAGAATTGAAAACTTAGGAATTTAATGTTTAAATTGGAAACTTGAAAACCTGAAATTGAAAAAAAAAATATTTTACAAATTTTCAACAAAGGGGGTGTACCATGATCCTGTTACACCCCATATTTAGTTACTTAGAACTTCGGTCTTAGAATGAAGTTGTCGATTTTCCACTTAAACTGTCAGTTTCTTTCCTAAAATCTTCAATATAGTCAAAATATTTTAGTGAAACACAAAATTATGAGAGAAAGTACAAAATTGCAAATGAAAATTAAGATTTTGAGTCCCGATATATTGAAAAAAGAATTGAAAACTTAGGAATTTAATGTTTAAATTGGAAACTTGAAAACCTGAAATTGAAAAAAAAAATATTTTAAAAGTTTTCAACAAAGAGGGTGTACCATGATCCTGTTACACCCCATATTTAGTTACTTAGAACTTCGGTCTTAAAATGAAGTTGTCGATTTTCCACTTAAACTGTCAGTTTCTTTCCTAAAATCTTCAATATAGTCAAAATATTTTAGTGAAACACAAAATTATGAATGAAAGTACAAAATTGCAAATGAAAATTAAGATTTTGAGTCCCGATATATTGAAAAAAGAATTGAAAACTTAGGAATTTAATGTTTAAATTGGAAACTTGAAAACCTGAAATTGAAAAAAAAAATATTTTAAAAATTTTCAACAAAGGGGGTGTACCATGATCCTGTTACACCCCATATTTAGTTAATTAGAATTTCGGTCTTAGAATAAAGTTGTCGATTTTCCACTTAAACTGTCAGTTTCTTTCCTAAAATCTTCAATATAGTCAAAATATTTTAGTGAAACACAAAATTATGAGAGAAAGTACAAAATGGCAAATGAAAATTAAGATTTTGAGTCCCGATATATTGAAAAAAGAATTGAAAACTTAAGAATTTAATGTTGAAATTAGAAACTTGAAAACCTGAAATTGAAAAAAAAATATTTTAAAAATTTTCAACAAAGGGGGTGTACCATGATCCTGTTACACCCCATATTTAGTTACTTAGAACTTCGGTCTTAGAATGAAGTTGTCGATTTTCCACTTAAACTGTCAGTTTCTTTCCTAAAATCTTCAATATAGTCAAAATATTTTAGTGAAACACAAAATTATGAGAGAAAGTACAAAATTGCAAATGAAAATTAAGATTTTGGGTCCCGATATATTGAAAAAAGAATTGAAAACTTAAGAATTTAATGTTTGAATTAGAAACTTGAAAACCTGAAATTGAAAAAAAAAATATTTTACAAATTTTCAACAAAGGGGGTGTACCATGATCCTGTTACACCCCATATTTAGTTACTTAGAATTTCGGTCTTAGAATGAAAATGTCGATTTTCCTATTTTTTTTAACTTTGAAGTTGTAAAGTTGCAAACATTTTTACCAAAATTTCGGCTACAATAATATTTTATTTTTCATCTTGTCGTCAAAATTTTCACCAATATCGAAATTATGTCGAAATTATCATGAAAAGTTAAAATTTCGAAAAAAAAATATCCAAAAACTAAAATTTTGAAATGACAGTCAAAAATTATAGATTGAAATCAGAAATATTGAAATTTTGGAAAAAATTCCAAAATTTAAAAAAAATTAGCTCACGTGACAAGTTACTGCGAGAGAAAATTAACTATCATAGAAAAAAATGTTCGTGTTGGGAATATCAAAAGCGCTCTTTCAGTTGAGCATGGTATAACATGATTTTTTTTTCAAAGAGATGTTTTATTTCTGTATCTTTCCTGAAGAATACGCCTTTGGCTCACATAATTGGGAATATTTAGAGACGGAGCTACCACAATGAATAGCTGGCCATACATGAACGAATCTGATCTGCGGATTTAATCCATAAAAATATATCTGGGCACTTGGCTCGTTACATACAAAATGTATTGCTTTCCATCAACCTACATATCTGTACACATGTTATAACCTCCATTTAAATCCATCAGTTAAAAACTTCATGTTAGTGGGCTAATTCTTGTCATTGGACTCGGCTCGCTATGTGGCATTTTTGAGTGAAATATGTCAAAGTCACCCACTAAGTGAGATAGTCATTTTGTGCAAGATAGCGTCTGCCGACTAGTCCCTGTCCATTAACGCAAAGTTAATTCTGTTGATTTGATATGCGCCATATCCAATTCGTCGAGTAATCCGCTAGTGTATGGGCGGCTAATGAGCCTACGATCAAAAAGACACATATTCATCCGTGAAAGTGACGGTCGTGTTTTCGTTATTTTTCGGCTTCCAACATGCTAGTAGAGATCGCGTAGTAGAGCCCTCGAGCATCGTACTTTATTCTTATGAGCTGCGCCAGCTGCTAGAGAATCAATAACCGTTTTTAATGCTCTATCATTCGACTTCCATCTGCATTTTAACAAATTTTGGGGCAATGAGACACCCACGTAGAAAAGTGAAATTTGGGTTATGATTCCTGCGTTCCCCTCACATACAAAATCGAGGTGTTTCAGGATTTTTTCGATAAGGCCCAACCATAGGTTTTCGATGGGACACAATGTACTTTTTCCACTTTGAAACTTCTAAGAAATTAACGAGTATTTGTTGTGGCACAGTTATACAGTCACCGATCCATAGCCTACTGATATCACTCTCCTGAGATTCTCGCTTTGGCTCATCCCCCTCCTCTTATCTGAAATTTCAATCTTATTTTTTACGATTAAAAGATTTTCCTACATTTTATGGAATATAGCTTCCGCCAGAAATATAAATTTTATTTCAATCTAATAAAAATCGTTTTCTACAGCATTTCGGGCGTCCCCATTGGCTGTTTTTAAATATAAATCCATCCGACTCAGCGTCGGTGCGCCATGTGTCCTAACTGAAATTGCCGCCGCAAAATGCACGGGGCATTCGAATTTTAATTTCGATCGGAGGAAGTGCATCGGTATTGCTTCGAGGAGCATTTGAAGCTTATTCGATACATAAAAAATACCAATAAAGAGCAATTGCATTCGCTTTTATTGCGCCCGAAATACGTTATCTTGACAAATAACAGTAAAATAAGTGTTGCATGGTCTACGTTCCTCGGTAAGATAGACATCAAATAACACAAATTTTATTGGCGATTTTAGTGCCGCTGCCATCTCGATGGTCGCATGTGCCATTACTCGGGTGCATTTTTATACATTTGCTTTAGTGGCTCCGCCAAATACGTTAATATCATTTTAAATGTCCATTTTATGGAATCACGATGGGCGCAGATTCAATTCATTCGCCCCCAAAGACGACGTTTGTTATATATTTTTTGTTGTATAAATAACGCTCGTATATAACCCAATTGTAATATGAACGCTAAGTCGTTAAATTCAAACTAGAAATATCATTCTTCATGGTAGACCCTTATTGACCGGAAATATTATGTTTTTTTCAATTTATTTAACATTTCTTCGGCCCAGTTTAAAAATATTTAAATTTTTATGGTTTGTTGACAATTTTCTAAACAATTTAATTAATTTTAACTGTCATGAAGTGACGTTTTCAATAAATTTAAATATCACGTAGTCGCATTTCAAAAATTGTTTAGAAAATTGTCAACAAACCATAAAAATTTAAATATTTTCAAACTGGGCCGAAAAAATGTTAAATAAATTGAAAAAAAAATAGAAATGTCATATAAGTAATATCATCCTTAGAAATATCATATAACAACTAGCTCTAGATCTAGCGTCGATATTTAAAAAAATTTGATTTATCTTGAACGTAAAGATTAGTAAGTATCAAGAGAGTCGATATAAATCTCCGATAAAGTGTGATGGTGCGAAAAGGGATTCGGTAATTTTGTAAGTTAACCCAAATTGGATGGACTTGATTAACGAAAGTGCACCAGAGTAGTGGAAGTAAGCTAACTGGCAGTTTATGTTGGATGAATCCTTTTAGAGTTGACCTACTCTTCTAATATTTCACGGCGCTTGGCTTTTTCTCTAACAAAATTACCGGCCACCAAGATCGTTCGACTCAAAAAACCTGACATCTTTCACACACTCACATCGGGGAAATTCCAAAATTGAAATGATGGCGAACGGGCGAAAGAAGTTCCCATTCTTCGAGAGTGTTGATCTCTGTACGCGTAATTTGCTAATGGGGCAATATTTCATGAAACGGACCGGAAAACGGAAAGACGTGTTTGTCGTAAGCCACTGCAAGTCATCTAGGAGTGAAGGCTATTACATTCAGCTCGATGGCATTTATCGATTTAACATTTAGTAGGGATGCGTCAAATCAACAGTATATTCCGGTTGGCTCTACGTAAATAAATGGAGCGTAAATCTATGTTAACGTTTAAATGAAAGTTGTTCTATTAATCCTCTGTCTATTGCGATAAACTGAAAATTTTTTTCCTTTTTCGAAAATGCATCACGCCAACAGTTACAATAAAAACAATTCTCATGAGAACTATTTTTTACCACTAAAATGGTCACATCTTACGTTTAGACAATTTAACTACACGAAGAGTTATACCAAATTATAAATAATCTGTGAAATGATTTTTTCCAGGTCAACCACATTTATAAAAGTTTCAGATCGTACGAGAAACAAGAAACATTTGCTGTGATTTAATCCTCGCGGGACTGGCAAATCTAGAGGATATTTTACTAAAGCTGTGACGTGTTCTCCATGGAAGAAAACTGAGGCAAGCCCAAGCACAGCTTTCCTTGCGTACTTTCCTTGCCAAATGGTTTTTTGTAAAGTTCACTTTTTCTAAAAATAAGCAATTTCTTTCCCAGCTGACTCTTTACTCTCAATGTTATCGGATAGTAATTTGGCATTTTCAGTTCAAATTTGTTTTTCCTTTTTCTGAATATATCACATTTTCTTTTGTTATAATTCCAGTTTAAATTCCATTTAATATTTTTTTAAAATAATTGTTTCCTTAGAATTTTACCTGAATTTTCCATACTTCGGAGTACTGTAAAAATTTTTAGTTTCAGTAGTTTCAAAATAGAATTTGCAAGACAAGAAACAAAGAATAATATGTTTGTTTAATGTCGAAAGTGAACTTTAAATATTGTTTGTTTTTTAAATTCCGCCCTTAAACTTTTAATTTTTATAGATTCATCCCCAAATTTTGATCTCATTTTTTTTCTCTCAACATTTGAGGTTAATTCTAATATGCACAGACCAATAGGTTTGAACATTTATTAGATTCGAAGTTTGGAAACCAAATACCGGTTTCGATCTTGTTAGATCTCGTCAGTTTGGTATATCCAACTCGAATGCTAACAAATGTTTCGACAAGTAAGTATTAAAACATTCACAGACGTCAAGCGAGTGACTCTTAGTACTACTACCTATTGGCATTTCCAGCTAAGGATCACTCCCTCTGTTGGCGACAATTATAACTACTGCTTGTAGGTCACAGGTTTGTTTACATTTTGATATATCGTTTGCTTTGTGAATGTAGCCATAACAAGCGTTTAATTTTCGGTTAGTTGATGTTAGAATCAGAAGTTTATGGTTTGATTAGTTTGTCCTAAGTACCTATAGTAGTTGGAGACATTTGTTTATACCTACCTATATTTATAGACTTTTTAAATTTACTTATTCATTATTGTAGAATATGGAATTTACTTCAAATCAAATAAAAAGCAAATCAAAGATTTTTGGCATCGTTTATGGCTGCATTACACAAAAATATACAAGAGAAAATATTTAGAAGGCTCTTGCTAACATTCTTTGTTTAGGAAAATAAAAAACATGATATTTCATATACAGTGCTATTATTTCTCTTTCGTAACATTTCTATTGTTGAGACAGTTAATGATTAATTTTACTAAATGTTATCAATTTTAATCATAGTTTTACAGCCAGCTATTCCATTTCTCCTCAAGAAGGACATTTATGATACCATAATTATGTGGCTAATGTTTTAAATAATCTCCAAACATTAGAAGTATTCCAGAATGTACTTAAATTCTAGTTTAAGCAGCAACATGTCTATGCTGTAGAATCAAAATGGTTACATTATCTTCTAACCTATTCGTCACTTACAACTTTTAGAATGTTAAACTGTTCTAGTAAATTAAAATAATATTCCTGAGGATTGAGGCTATAATGATAAATTTACCTTTTTACAATTATTCCATACAGAAGTTGAGCTGTAAAAACAAGATTAAGATGCTTATGCACTGCAATCTATTTCGCCCCTATTCCAAAACATAAAAGCTTTTTCCCCGAATCCATTATAATTTGTATAAACAGTCGGCTTGTTTTAATTACTTAGTTATTGTCCTCTTAATATACATAATTATTGGGAAAATGATAAAAACTGCTTGGCAAAATAAGAAAATATTCATAGGAAATGTCTAATTTTTACATACATATTATAGCCTTAAAGATAGGTTATAAGCAAGCGACCTACTTGCGATCAGCTGATAGTTGGCGCGAACTTTTAATTCGAATCGCCAATTGGCCCATAGAGAAACTATGGCCATGGCCAACAATGTCGTATGCAAGTAGAATGCAACCTAGACTACAAATTCATGCAGCCCTCCCAGGCGTGTATAGTGAATCATAGGTAGCTGAACTACCAACAGTTGAAACACTGCCACCTAGCGAAGCGGTTGCTCGCTAGGAGAGTTCCCAGAAGACAAGGATTCTATAATGCACAGACCAATAGGTTTGAACATTTATTAGATTCGAAGTTTGGAAACCAAATACCGGTTTCGATCTTGTTAGATCTCGTCAGTTTGGTATATTCAACTCGAATGCTAACAAATGTTCCGATAAGTAAGTACTAAAACATTCACAGACGTCAAGCGAGTGACTCTTAGTACTACCACCTATTTGCCCATAGAGAAACTAGAGCCATCGCCACCAATGTTGTATGGAAGTAGACTGCAACCTAGACTACAAATTCATGCAGCCCTCCAGGCGTGTATAGTAAATCATAGGTAGCTGAACTACCAACAGTTGAAACACTGCCACCTAGCGAAGCGGTTGCTCTCTAGAAAAGTTCCCAGAAGACAAGGATTCTAATATGCACAGACCAATATTTTTGAACACAAAATTGCGAGGCCTTCGAATATTTTCGAATTTAAAGTTTTGTGTTGTTTTTATGAAATATGTCACATTTTTATAACAACGTCAACTTTAATTTCAAAATTTTCGACTTTTTTCTCGAAACTTCGGGTTCAAACTTAAAAGTTTGCTCCGTTTCCAAACTTTTGTGTTAAACCTTGGTTTTTTATAAGCTCAACATTTTCTTCTTCTTTTTGGTGTGCTATATCCGTTTAGTGGATGTTAACAATCATGTTGGCTATCGGTATTTTATTTACAGCTGTTCTAAAAAGCTGACATGTCTGTCCGAACCACTGTCTTAGGTTTTTAAGCCAAGATGTTCTTCGTCTGCCAGGTCCACGCCTTCCATTAACTTTTCCCTGCATGATCAAATGCAACATTTGGTGGAACGGACTGGTCCTTGGTTATCTTCAAAAATTGAAATACAGAACTTGTCCCCTTAAACCACAAAAGATTAAAAAACACAACAAACGTTGCTCTAACGCGTTTCGACAGCCAAGCTGTCATCTTCCGTGAAATACTCAGTATCTCTCTGAAGAGCAACGTTTGTTGTGTTTTTTAATCTTTCTTGGTTTCAGAGGACAAGTTCTGTATTTCAAATGCAACATGTCATATACCTCCAGATGTCTCATATCATGGCCAAGATAAAACAGCTTTCGAATCTTCAATGTGTTTACAATTTCTTTATCCTTCTTCATCCTCTTCGGGACCTTTACGTTAGTGACATGGTCCATCCAGTTTATTCTCAGCATGTGTCTGTATGACCACATTTTAAATGCTTCAAGCCCCTTCAAGGTGTCTTCTGTTAAGCTAGGGTTTTCTACAGAACGGTAACGTAAAAGAGCGACCGTAATGTTACGTCGAGTGATGTCACCAAAAACCGTGCACGTGCTTCTGATAGGCAGTGTTTTCCTACAGAACGTTAGGGGCTACCGCTGCGAAAAAGTACGTCGACCCCACTTTCGAAGCGCCCGCTGTGTACGGTGAGGATACTGCGAACACGATTTAATACGTTACGTTGAAATTTTACGTTGGAATGTAGCTACTGTGATTTATTTAACTTTTTATTATTATGTGCATATGCAGGATGTTTTATATAATATTATATCTCCCTTTTGTATTATTCAATTGTTATTAAATAAAAAGTTTGAAAATACCAAATGACATAGAATTTGTTCTTCAATATGATGAAAAATTTCCATACTTTTCGAAACAATTTTAAAATTTTACAGACATAATCTTTAAACTAGAAGACTAAGAACATATTTATTTATTTATTTATTTATTTACTCGTTCCAACAGACTTAAGTCTATAGTGGAAAAATACCTACATACTTAAAAATATAGCATGATAAAAATAAGAACCTAAAATTTAAATGGTATTACATAAAAAAAGAAAATGTATAACAAATAAAGAATCCTAATAAATAAAAATAACAGAAATAAGAATAAAATAAAAGGAATCCAATAATTTGGTGTACAGAATTAATATTAATTTATTGAATAACAATACTACGTAACTCTAAGTAACTGTCTTTTTATACGCGGAGAACTTAAATTGTCAAGAAATATATCTATGTTTTGCGGAAGGCTATTAGACAAGCGAATGCATCGAAACAATGGGCTGTTATAATGGTGCAAAGTGGATGGGGTAATATGAGAAAATGCCATGGGATAGCGTGTGTTAGGTCGCGGAACATGAAAGTCAATTTGTCGCAACAAATCCTCGGACCTTATTTTACCAGTAACAATTCTTTGAAAAAGTATTAAGCAGTGCATATTTCTGCGGCTGGTTAAAGGTACTTCATTGACCATATTTAGCAGCCACCAATAATCACAGTTCCGCTCTGGATAATTTCCATACATTTTAAGAAATACATATTTTGCAAATTTCCTATTAATTCCTTCCAGCAGATTGTTGTAATTTCCATAGTAAGGACTCCAGACCTGACAACAGTACTCGAGTTTAGACCTTACTAGCGAATAATATAATGTTTTTATACAGTGAATGCTTGTGAATCCTCTCGTGTTTCTAAATACAAAACCTAATACTTTTGTGGCTTGCCTCCAAATTTAATTAGGTATATGCAGTGGCGGCTCGTAGCTAAAACTAGAGGGGGTGCTGCGACGGCGTTTGCGTTAAAATTGTGTAAAAGCAAATGAGTTAAAAAAATTAGTAACATAAACCACTTCTGTTGCTTCTCAATAGAAATCTCAGCTTTAGGAAAATTTTAAAATGCAAAATTTCGAGGAAAAATTGGAATTTTGTGATTAAATAACGAATTTTATCTGTTTTTTAGAAACTTTCCTGAGCTTGAAATATATATTTTTTAAAACTGATATTTTTTTCTTTTTAAATATCAACTTTTTGAGAAAAATGTCGAATTCAAACTCAAAATTAAAGAAATAGTAAGAAAAATTTCTATTTTTAAAATTGTTCGAAGTTTTGAAACAAATTTCGAAAAAAAACTTGCAGTTCAATTGCAACTAAATTTCCAAAATGTGAATTTTAATTACAAAGGATCGACTTCAAGCTGAAATATTTAATCTTTAAAGTTTCCCTGGGAACTTAAAAATTACTAGAAAATATTTAAATTAGAACATTAAATTGTGATTTTTTTAAGATATTGAGTTATTTTAATTGCCAAATTTCAACTTTTCTAGAAATGTTGATTCATTTTTAAAAAGTTCTACTTTAAAAGTCGACATTTTGAAAATATTTATGACAATTTATTTGTTTTTAAAAATTGTTTTTGTTCATTGATTTCGACTGCTATTTTTTCAAAAATTTCATATCCAAAAAACAAATTTCAACTTTTTTCTAGAAATTTTGTCTGCTTTTATCCAAATTTTGAGGTTAATCTTTAAATTTCAATCTATTTTTTATCGAAATTTGACGGACTTGACAATTCCAAGCATAAATTTAACAAATAAAAATAACAGTTTTAGAAAAATTGGAAATTTCGATTCAGAATTTCTTCGGTTGTCAATATAGTGGTAAGTTTTTTTTAGCGAAATATTAAATTGCAAAAAAAGTTGAAATTTAGAAGGTTTATTTTTTCTTGAAATTCAATATTTTTCTAAAAATTAAAAATTACTTTTTTTTTAATTTCTTCGTTTTTTCCCAAAATGTTAACATTTTTAGAGAAATATCAGGGTTCTTTTCTAAAAAATGTTTGTCAAAATTTCCACACACACACATGAAAGCAATCACTGAACACGTACTTAATCGATTTAAAAAATGTTAACCCCAAGCGGGGTGAAAAAGGATATTTAACTGAACATTGAAATTTAAAATTTTTTTTACAAGGCAAAAATTGGGTTTTGGAAAACAATTTTACTCGAACAAGGCAACATTTAAAAAGTCGAAATTACCGAAAAACTTTTAAAAAAATTTCGAAAAAAGACGCATTTTTAAGTCCTAAGGGGATAACAAACGGTTTTATTAAATATTAAAAAATGTCAGCACTTTCTTTTGTAAGCTAAAAATTAGGTTTTCTAAAACAATTTTGGCTCAACAAGGCAACATTTTGAAATGTTGAAAGCTGTAAAATGTTTTAAAAAAGTCGAAAAATTTTTAAAAAAGGTTGAAATTTTTAATTCAGGACGAAGTTTTAAAAAAGGTCCAGATTTTCAAAAAAAACAAAATTTTCAAAAAAATCGAAATGTTCAAAAAATGTTTTCAAATAAAAGTCGAAATTTATAGAAAAACCGAAATTTCGAAAATAAATCGTAACTTTCAAAAGTCAAAACTTCGAGAAAAGACCAACAATTTAAAAAATAATTGGAGTTTTTAATAAAAAACGCAAATCATCAAAAATCAAAATTTTCCAAAAAATTTGGAAAATCAAAATATTGGGAAAAAACTTCACATCAAAATAGTCGAAATTAGCAAAAAAAAATATCAAAATTCGAAAAAAATCAAATTTAAAATAAAAATCGAATTTTCAAAAAGGCAAAATTTTGAAAGATTCAGCATTTAAAAAAGTTTAAATTTTCACAAAAAGTAAATATTTTAATAAAGCCGTAAGTTTTCAAAACAGTAGAATTTTTGGTAAATTTCAAAATTTTCAAAAAAAGTTAAAATTGAGAGAACAAATGAAATTTTTGAAAACGGTCGAATTTCAAAAAATAAATTGTAAAATGCGGAAATTTTTGAGGTTGAGTTTGCAAATAAATTAAAAATATTAGAAGAGCCAAAATTCTCACAAAAAATCGAAATTTCAAGGAACATCCGAACGAAATTCTTAACAAAAGTGGAAATTTTCAAATTTTTCAAAATCCTGAAAAAGGTCAAAATTTGAAAGATTCCAATTTTCGTAGAAAGGAAAACGAAATTTCGAGAAAAAATTTGAAATATCTGTACAAAAAAGTCGAAATTTTAGGAAAGTAATCCATTGATTATTACTTTTTTTCAGAAATATATCAAAATGCGGAAGCTATGGAAAATTTTCCTACCATTTTTTCGTTTCTTTCCAAAATCTTGACATTTTTATAAAAATCTCAGAATTTTTTTCCAAAAGTTATTAGACAAAATTATAAAATAAACTTTGAAATGTCAAAACGCCGTGAAAAATCCTAACATTTTTAAAAACAAATTAGAGGAACATAAAAAATCGGGAGAAGTTGAAATTTCCAGAAAAAATTTTAAAAACAAATTTGCTGGAAAAGTAGAAATTTCGAGAAAATTTATTTATGTAATATATTTAGGAAAATAGAAAGTTGCCAATAAACTTTTTCAACAAAAAAATCAGAATATTAGAAAAAATTAAAAATTTTTCTACAATACAGTGGAAATTGCGAAATCGGGTAAAAATTCGAAGATTTGGCATTATTTTTTTTTCAGAGAAATATCAAAATGTGAGAAGAGTTGGATTTATATTGTTTCTTGAAATTTTCATTATTGTCTCAAAATTTTGACACTTTAAGAAATTTAACATTTTTTTCAAAATTTCAATTCTTTCTCGAAATATTGATTTCCTTTTCAAAAGTTTTACAAAAATTAGTTTTTGAAAATGCGTCTTTCATCAAAATTAATAATAAAATAGATTTTAGAAGATCCTAACATGAAAGAAAGATAAGGTTTCTATAAAAGAAATCAGAAAAAAATTAAAACTTCAATAAAAAAGTTTTTAATGAAAAGTCTTTAAAAAAGACCCAACATGTTGAAACAAACTTGAAAGCGGAATTGGGGGGCTGCAGTTCCTCAGTGCATATACGCAAGCCGCCACTGGGTATATGTCAGTTTATAAATTGACATCTTTAGAGTTTTTATTCGTGTTTATTGCAACATTACATTCTGGAGGAGTTTTTGTTGAAAATTTTGTCGATACCTCAGTCTTCTCTAGGAATTTCAATGTAATGTAAGCAATATTTAGAAATAATTACCATAGCAATAGTCCTTTTGCCTGCGGGGATTTTGATGGCAATAAACATGCAATTAGAGTATAAAGGATGTTTTCGAAAAAATGCCATAACTGAAGGGGCATAATTTTTGAACGATTTCAAGAAAAAAAAGTTTATATCTGCATACGTTCGCTTTATTTTTAAGATACAGGGTGCTAAAAATTAACAAAAAATTTCGCTTTTCCTTCAATACCGTTTGAAATTTTTTTTTGAATTTTAGCAGATAATAACTGGGCATAAAAATTCATTTTTTGCAAGTAAAATATTTTTTCCACTTCTATCAGTGGCGTCCGCAATAACAGTTCCCTGAGTAATCTTAACGAAAAAAATGGCAAGTCACTGCGTTTTTTAAATACAAGTACCAATTTCATAAACAACCTCAACTTCTTGGTAAAAATCCTCCCTTGAATTTTTTAGGTGGCGAATGCTTTTGCATTAAAAAATCATTTACCTTGAAAAAACCATTATGCTGACTTATTTCATGCTATGGATTTATTAATTATTAAAAATACTTATTTAAAAAAAACATGTTTTTCAAAACCCAATTTTTGGCTTGTAAAAGAAAATTTTAAATTTTAATGTTCAGTTAAATATCCTTTTTTACCCCGCTTGGGGTTAACATTTTTAAAATCGATTAAATACGTGTTTAGTAATTGCTTTCATGAATTCTTTGTATAGAAATTTTAACAAAAAATGTTCAGAAAAAAATCATGAAGTTTCTCCAAAAATGTCAACATTTTGGGAAAAAACCAAGAAATTAAGAAACAAGTTATTTTCAATTGTCAAAAATATTTTCAAAATTTCGACTTTTAAAGTAGGAATTATTGAAATTTTCAAAAATGTGTCAACATTTCTAGAAAAGTCGAAATTTTAAAATTAAAAATAGTAAAAATCTTTAAAAAAATTAATTGACAATTTAATGTTCCAATTTAAATTTTTTCTAGTAATTTTGAAGTTACCAGAGAAGCTTCAAAGATCAAATATTTCAGCTTGAAGTCGATCCTTTGTAATTAAAATTCACATTGTTGGAACTGCAAGTTCTTTTTCGAAATTTGTTTCAAAACTTCAAACAATTTTAAAAATAGAACTTTTTCTTACTATTTCTTTAATTTTGAGTTTGAATTTGACATTTTTCTTAAAAGGTTTATATTTAAAAAAAAAAAAATATCGTTTTAAAAAATATATATTTCAAGCTCAGGAAACTTTCTAAAAAAAACAGACAAAATTCATTATTTAATCACGAAATTCCATATTTTTCTCGAAATTTTGCATTTTCGACTTTTCCTAAAGTTGGGATATCTATTGGAGGTTCGTTGGGAAGCAACAGAGGTGGTTTATGTTATTAATTTTTTGAACTCATTTGCTTTTACACAATTTTAACACAAACGCCGTCGCAGCACCCCCTCTAGTTTTAGCTACTAGCCGCCACTGGTAGTGATCCAAGTTAAATTTGGTATTTTTTTTCTTCATGGTAGACCCTTATTGACCGGAAATATTATGTTTTTTTTAATTTATTTAACATTTCTTCGGTCCAGTTTGGAAATATTTAAATTTTTCTGGTTTGTTGACAATTTTCTAAACAGTTTTTGAAATGTGACTACGTGATTTTTAAATTTATTGAAAACGTCACTTCATGACAGTTCACAAATGAAGAGGTTATTTTGTTATACATAGAATAGGAATAATGAGAAATAGGAGACCAAAAAATTTAGATATGGAAAAAATAAAAATTTTGTTTTTTTTATAAATTAGGAAAATATAAAAAATAAATTTGGTAGTAAAGTGGTGTAATTCACACGTGGTAATCAATTCAAACCGATAAGACCGTAACAGTATTTTACTTTCAGGCGAATTGTCAAATTATTTCGGTTTAATCAAAATTCCAAGTTCTAATTTTCAGTTAGGGTTGAGTTTCGTATACTTGAAATTTTTGAAAAAAGACAAAACTTTGAGCTTAAATTTCTAGGAAAAGATGTCGTCATATCTAAGATCTCCAAATTTTATTTTAAATGAATATTTTACAAGAAAATATAAAAATTGCAGAGAGGAAAAAAACAAAATAAAAAACTTAACTATTACTAAAAATTGTCTCAAAAATTCGACTTAAAGAAATATTACAATTTTGGGCGAAATTTTCAAATAAAAGTTTAAATTTTAAAAAAGGGTAATATGTTATATTAGATGTTTTGAGAAGTTTTTATTAAAAGTTTCTAATATTTTTCAAAATTTTGACTGCTTTTTTAGTTTTATAATTTTGTGCTCTAACTACATGCAAACTATCAGAAAAAAATCAAAGTTTCAAAAAAAAACGGTAATCAAATTTGTCAATAAGTTTTGATTTTTTCAAAATTTAGACCATTTCAACAAATTTTGATTTATTCTTCATGGTAGACCCTTATTGACCGGAAATATTATGTTTTTTTTCAATTTATTTAACATTTCTTCGGCCCAGTTTGTAAATATTTAAATTTTTATAGTTTGTTGACAATTTTCTAAACAGTTTTTGAAATGCGACTACGATATTTAAATTAAATATATAATTTAAATTAAATATATAATTTAAATATCACGTAGTCGCATTTCAGAAACTGTTTAGAAAATTGTCAACAAACTATAAAAATTTAAATATTTACAAACTGGGCCGAAGAAATGTTAAATAAATTGAAAAAAACAAATTTTGATTTATTAATTTATTTATTTTTTGTTGAAAATTTAATCTATTTCCGACCATTTGAGAACCAAATAATTAAAATAAAAAAGAAGCCAAAATTTGGATTTTAATTTCCAAATTAAACAACTCAAACTAGTCTATGGTTGCAGTTGTACATAATTTCAATTTTTGGCACGTTTAACCACTTAATTACAGATGATTTAATTGGTCATTTGTCCGATGAGTCTTTAATTTTTAAGTTAAACGTGAAAAAAAAATAATTACATTTTTGAAATCAAAGTTTTTCAAACAAAGTTTAAAGTTAAGAGCCAAATTTTATTTTTATATAGCTTATGAATATATACATTTTAGGTAATTCTCGAAATTTTAAATTTTCTTCTCAAAAATACGGAGTATCCAATTGTTTTCGATTTGAATGGATATTTAAGATTTCGATCGAATACAATTCAAAAATTTGAAATTCATGAAATTTGAAATTCATAACTTGATACATTTAAATTATAAAATATTGAAAACTACTGTAAATATCCGAAAAAAAATATTTAAAATAGTTTTCGTAAATAGTGTATATTTTTTTCCTTTCTTCTGTTGAAATTTTTGAAAAAAACGACAAATTCGAAAGCACAAAGGTTATTATAAATTTAAATTAAAATTTACCAAGATTTTTTCAAATTTTTAACGTTTTTTCGAAATCTAAATAATTTTTTAAATGTTATTTAATTCTGCCGGAGCTTTTCGTCATGCAACTATGCCTCCTCCTTCAGCGCCAACATTAGAAATTCATCGTTTTTCGACTTTCGGCCGTTTTGCGTTGACATTTCGCGCTTTTTCTTGGTTTGGGGAAGATTGGGTCGCTGTTCTGCAAACATCAATTTAATATTTGATAGGGGGAGGTTTATTGGCATCAAACTTTCTGTCGGTTATTCGGCCATCGCTATCTGAATTATGCAGGCCAGACGTATCAGTCGTAAAACGAAGCAAAAGCGATGCAGCATCGCCTATAGGGCCTATGGCGGATGGTGTATATGCTGCCATCGTCACCCGCGCGCGTTCTGTGAAATTAATCTCGAAATGAGTTTGCACACTAGGCGAGGGTTGTTTTATTGGCGAGAAGCACGTGTATACGGAAATAAACGCAACTTAACGACATCAGCGGAATTTAGGGATATGTAGCAGCAAAAGATAATTTAAAACCTAAATTATGTGAATATGAGTAAAGCTGTCAGAGGCAGGAAACGTAGTTACGACCCTTGACGCTCTCCATAATAACCAAAAACAAACTGAGGCGCTTTAGGGTTGAAATAATATTCGGGTCGACGCTAAAAGAAATGCAATAAATTACTATGCTGAATGGAAGGATTATGTATGAAAAATATGTTTTAGAGAGCCATCAGAAGGAGCTGATGCATTAGCTACAAATTTGCGGGAAAATTTCTTCCATCGCGTGCCATTATGCTTGACGGAAGTTAACTGCCGCCAGACCCCCGGGGGTCATCCACACCATAAATAACATCTTTCGACTATCACGACAAATACGCACAAGGGAAGATTTGATTCACCCGCCAAATTTCACAGTTTTGGCATAAGCCACAAAAAATTATAAATTTTTATTTTAAGCTGCTACTCGATTTTTGCGAATTACCAATTACCAATTACCAATACAGTATTAGATTATTTTATGATACCGAATAAAATGGTAAAACATATCAAATGATCCAAAGGGCGAGTATTTTAAGGTTAAACATATCGAATGATCCAAAGGGCCAGTATTGCTTGTTGCTTGTGATTGAAATTCGAACAATGGTGTCTGTAAAGTAACGAATTTTGCACATTAATTAACAGAAATTTATTTTGATTCTTACCCTGATGCTATAAGGAAAGGCGTGAAAGTATGAAAATAGCATCTTTTATTGAGAATGTTGGCATTGTTTAAGAATTTCGATATTTTTTAAAAATTTTAGTTCTGTTTTCATAATTCAAATTTTTTCAAACCTCTTATTTTTTGACAAATTGTAATTTTATTTTGGTAATTCTGACTTTTAAAATTTTGACTTTTTTGAGAATATTGACCTCTTCTAAATTTTGACTTTTTGTTAACTCTGACCCGTCTTAAATAGATCAACTTTTCTTAATCCATACTTATTTTTTTATTAAAAAATAACATTTATAAAAAAATTGAAACACAGAACTTGTCCCCTGAAACCAAGAAAGATTAAAAAACACAACAAAGGTTGCTCTAAGAGCAACCTTTTTTAAAATTTTGACTCTTTTGAGAATATTGACCTCTTCTAAATTTTTACTTTTTGTTAACTTTGACCCGTCCTAAATAGATCAACTTTTCTTAATCCATACTTATTTTTTTATTAAAAAATAACATTTATAAAAATATTGAAACACAGAACTTGTCCCCTGAAACCAATCTTTCTTGGTTTCAGGGGACAAGTTCTGTGTTTCAATTTTTGAAGATAACCAGGACCAGCCGGTCCATCAAACTTAACATTTATACGTTTTTCTCAAACTGTAAATCTTACAGATTAAAATTTTGACTTCAAATTAAAGATTTCATAAAAGAAAAATAAGAAGCTTGATTCCAAATTTAAAATTTCTGTGTTTCTCATAAAAATTCAAGTGCTTGCTCAAAATATTAATTTTACCCTTGAAATTTCACCCAATTAACATTTCTACTAAAATCTCCAAACCTCCATATTTATTTCAAAATTTCTACCTTTCCAAAGTCAAGGTCTCAGTATAAATTTTGAATTCAGTCCTTAAAAAAAGGACTATTTTAGTGTTGCAACTTCGATTTCAAAGTTTTGCTTCTTATTTTGATTTTGAGAAGAAAGTTGAATTCTAATCTTAAAATTTGTTTTTTAAAAAATTTTGGATTGAAAACTGAAATTTTGAGTTAAAGTTACTTGCCTCCAAATGTATACATATCTACCTCTTATAAAGGACCAACATTGTGCAAAAGATTTTGGATATCAAATAATTACGAAAATATTTGGCTCTCTTCATTTTAAAAGAAAAACTCTGTTACAGAAAGCTCTTTGCAAATTTTTGAGTTTCTGGCATGCACATTCCGTTAGTCCCATCTCCAATAATGGGGATGACAATTTATTGCGCCACTTTCCCCTCGTATACTTACCACTCTCACCAGTATTTTACCAGTTTAATCGATAAACTAAAACGGTTATGTATTTAAAAATACAAACAACTGTCAACGTTCTGTCAAAAATCCTAATTTGCTCTCTGCCCATCCGAATTTGGACACCGAAACTTGTCACATTGACAGACGTCAGTGCGTACTTTTAACGCCTTTTTAGGCCCCCTTAGAGACCGAATTTCCAAAAATCCCTTGTTAGCGTGCGCCTACATTACAAAAAGAACCTCATTCTTCATGGTAGACCCCTATTGACCCGAAATATTATGTTTTTTTCAATTTATTTAACATTTTTTCGGCCCAGTTTGGAAATATTTAAATTTTTCTGGTTTGTTGACAATTTTCTAAACATAAGCATATAAGTTCGACCCACAAGTGTAGTTCAATGCCGGAAAGGGTATTGGCCCCCGGAGTAGTTGTTTCTTGTGGATCGGGCTTCAAATATTTAAATTTTTAACATAGTAAATTTTTAACACAGTAAATTGATGATGAAACGTCTATTCATGTTAAAATTTCTTTATTTTTCTTTTTTATATTTTAAAAAAATTTTTTTTTTTAAGTATTTCTTCCTCTTTGTTCCTTTTCCATGCACTGCTGACGAGCTCAAATGAGAGCGAAACATCGATGTCCAGTGCTACAATCTTTTTATGTATTTTTTATATTTTCCTAATTTATCAAAAAAACAAAAATTTTTATTTTTTCCACATCTAATTTTTTGGTCTCCTATTTTTCATTATTTCTATTCTATGTAAAATAAAATAACCTCCTAATTTGTGAACTGTCATGAAGTGACGTTTTCAATAAATTTAAATATCACGTAGTCACATTTCAAAAAACTGTTTAGAAAATTGTCAACAAACCAGAAAAATTTAAATATTTCCAAACTGGGCCGAAGAAATGTTAAATAAATTGAAAAAAAAACAAAAAGAATCTCTGCGAAAAATCTCGAATTCCTAGAGTTTGGGCCGTGCGTTGATATATACAGTCAGTTTCCATTTTATTATACAGGCTGGACCATAGGTAATGGTACATAGAGCAACCGGAGTCAGACGGCTTAACAAATTGCTGGTACAACCGGCGATAACGCTAAAAAGCCAAACCAGGTTTGGTCATATCAAATATTTATCGAAATATCGTGGAATTACCATTTCTGTTGTTATTTAAATTGTAAATTAGGTTTAATATGTTTTTTTCAATTTATTTAACATTTCTTCGGCCCAGTTTGGCAATATTTAAATTTTTCTGGTCTGTTGACAATTTTCTAAACAGTTTTTGAAATGCGACTACGTGATATTTAAATTTCATGAAGAATAAGGTTTATTAGTTATGAATTTGTACAGGATATACTTCTTCCGGTATTGGACCGTGTCAAAGAACTAGTAAAAGTGTTCGACGTTTCGCCCACCATCGTAGGGGCTTCTTCAGGAACAAAGAAAAGAAAAATAAATAAAAAGAGGAATACGAGGGAATATGCAAAAGAGTTTCGCCTCTGGTATGGAGGACATATTGAGTTACCGTGCTCTTCGGTCTAAACTCTCTAATCATTTGTACCAATTTTCAATTCAGAAGAGTTTCGCCTCTAATATGGTAGACATACTGAGTTACCGTGCTCTGATGTTTTAAAATTGGCCTTTTCATTCTTTCATTTTTTGCATATTCTCTCATATTCCTCTTTTCATTTATTTTTCTTTTCTTTGTTCCTGAAGAAGCTCCTTACGAAGGTGGGCGAAACATCGAACACTTTTACTAGTTCTTTGACACGGTCCAATCCCGCAAGAAGTATATCCTGCACTGACTCTGGCCGTGGAAGTCTTCGTTATCAGTTTTGAGTTTCATAAGTATACTAAGTGTAGCCAGTTTGAAAACGTTATCTCCATAAACAAAAAAAAAGGAGGGTGTACCATGATTCTGTTACACTCGATTCGTTCATAGTTGCTACTCCAATTTAATTAATAAGTTTTATTAATTTTTAAACAAGTTTTATTATTTTAAAAAGTATTTTTGACTTTTATCTTGAAATTTTGATTTTTAAAGTCGTAGTTTTAATAGAAAAAATGAAGTTTTTGAGATAAAAGATGCAATGTTAAAAACCAGAGCTGAAGTCTTTAATAAGAATTTTAAATAAACAGATAAAAATTAAAATTTAGAGAAAAAATTCAAAATAAAGAAACTACATTAATTTCACGATTTGCTTTTGATTCTAATGCCTGGAGGCCTACATGAATTTGTAATCTAGGTTGCATTCTACTTGCATACGACATTGTTGGCAATGACCATAGTTTCTCTATGGGCCAATAAGTGGTAGTACTAAGAAGTCACACGCTTGACGTCCGTGAATTCTTTAGTACTTACTTGTCGAAACGTTTGTTAGCATTTGAGCTGGATAAACCCAACTGACGAGATCTAACAAGATCGAAACCGGTATTTGGTTTGAACATTTATTAGATTCGAAATGTGGAAACCATAGACCGGTTTGGATCTTGTTAGATCTCGTCAGTTTGGTATATCCAGCTTAAATGCTAACAAATGTTTGGACAAGTAGCATTCGAGTTGGATATACCAAACTGACGAGATCTAACAAGATCGAAACCAATATTTGGTTTCCAAACTTCGAATCTAATAAATGTTCAAACCTATTGGTCTGTGCATTGGAATCCTTGTCTTCTGGGAACTTGGTCCTAGAGAACAACCGCTTTGCTAGGTGGGAGTGTTTCAAATGTTGATAATTCAGCTACCTATAATTCACTATACACGCCTAGAGGGTTGCATGAATTTGTAGACTAGATTGCATTCTACTTGCATTTGCTTTTGATGTTAAATTTGCTAATAATATTTCAAATTTAAACCTACAATTTTCAGATGTTACTTAACATTTTTAATAAGAAACTATTTAAGATATTGCTTTTTTGTCAAAATTTAAACGTTGTCCCTGAAATCTTCATTCTAAACTGACATTCAAACCTAAAGTTTTCAGCTTTTACTTAAAATGTCCCCTTAGAAACTCTTATAAATACTGTTTCCTTTCCAGAATCGAAACTTTGAGCTTGAAATTTAAATTCTAAACTAACATATTTCTTATTTAATACAAAATTTCAACTTTTTAGTTCAAAATTTCTAGAAATCTTGACAAAAACCCCAAAGTTTAGCTTCAAAATAAAGCTGAATACTTCCAGAAAAAAGTCAGATGTTCAAATTTAATAATTCAATGATATTTATCAACGTTTTGACTTTTATTCTAAAATAATTTTGCTTCTGGATTCTGGATTCGTTGTGGGTTGCCTAAAGTTTAGGCCAGCACTTAGGCCACCCTTTCCGGGCCCATTGTGCTATCCCCGTGATTGAGGTGTCCTTGGTCATTCATTCAGCCACCCAACCTTGTTGAGAAACTGAAGAATGTCATTTGGATGCGCCTCTCTCAAACTGGCCACACTAGGCGCCAGAAGTCCCCCAGCGTGGATCCTCTGATTGATGCTAGTGCCGGGCAGTGACACATCACATGCTCGACACTTTCATCTTCTTCTAAACACCCTCTGCAGCTCGGGTCGTTTATAATTTCCATTCTGTGGACGTGTTTGTTTAGTCGACAGTAACCAGAGACTAAATAGACTGAACCTAACACGGTAAGCAGTAAAGTCAGTTGAAAGCCTGGCGAACGCCTAGCTCCATCTAGCTCGCAATGCCCTCTTATTATTCGACAGACCTTTGCGAAGATAACATCGGTTTTTTTTAAAGAAAATGGGCTGTAAATATGGGGAAGTGCAGCTCGGGTCCTTTATAATTCCCATTCTGTGGACGTATTTGTTTAGTCGACAGTGACCTGTTCATATCCCTACAAGTTTCCTGAGATTATTCCTTGAAAGTTGTAGGCATAGTTTTGCCCTTTCCCTCCACGGCATTCTAATGAATGCGTGAGTTTGTCGGCACGTTGTTATTGATGCCCATAAAGCTTTGTGTTTACGATAAATTTCTTCGTTGAGTAGGGATCTTACAGTTGATCTTGCCAGGGGAAAGGTTGGTTCTGGTCCACCTAATTGTCCCTCCGAACCCTTCCTCGCCAGTTTGTCAGCGCGTTCGTTTCCCTCTATTCCAGAATGTCCTTTGATCCATATTAGATCAATTGCATTCTCTTGTGATAGACGTTCTAGAGCTAGGTGGCAATTCCATACCAGCACTGAGTTTGTTTTCACATTCCTCAGGGTCTTAAGGGCTGCCCGGCTGTCCGTCTTTATTTGGATATATTTTCCTGTAATGTTCAGTTGCGTCATTTTCTCCGTGCTATATAAAATTTTCAATATCTTCGCTTGAAAGATTGTTGAGCTCTGCAGCTCGGGTCGTGGCAACGGCCATACCACGTTAAATGCACCGGTTCTCGTCCGATCACCGAATAATTTTGCTTATAATTACATGAAATTTGGACCTTCTTTACGAATTTTGACTTTTTCTTGGAATTTCAACCTTATTTTAGAAATTTTGATATTACTTGGATATTCGGTTCTCTTTTACTAATAAGTTGTAAAGCTTGACATGCTGAATCCACTTTTACACCAAAAACCTTTCCAAGTTTAATAATTGAAAGATTTACTATTTATTTTATTTAATTTAATTTTAATTTAAATTTGTTGGAAAATTTTGAAACATTGTACCAAAAATCTGCTGTTAGGAATTGGATTTGTGAACTAGTTCTATTGTTCTAATTCACATGCTGTATGTATTTCGGCAACCAAAACTTAAAGCACTAAAGTGACAGAATTTTAAAATTTCTTTAAAAAATTTGTAGCTTTAACGTCATACAAAAACCAAATGTTAATAATTGTCATCTCTTACCCGATTTTTAGTAGTATATTTAATGTTTCAAATCTATTTCTGCAAGAAAAACTTTTCTAGGTACAGGGAATAAAAGTTATAATGTTAGAAATTTACTGACTGTGCCCATAAATCAGTTGTTAAGAATTGTGAACCTAGCTGTTTTGTTATTAAAATATTTAATGTGTTTTTTTGGCCTTTTTTTAGAAATTTCGAAATTTCAATTTTAGGATGACGTATTCGAGTTTTTTTCAATTTTTTAAAATTGGCTACATTTTAAGATTTGGATTGAAATTCTGACAACATCGTAAAAACAAGTTCAACGAAAAGGTTAATTATAAATTCGAAATGTCTGTTATTTTTGCAAGCTTTTATTTAAAAACTTTGAGATTTATCTTAAAAAGTCGAATGAAATGAAATCTCTTCATTAACCTTTACTAAATAAAACTAACTGTATAATTATTTTACATCAACTAGAAAAGGGAGTAGAGGTTTCGATTTTTTTACGTGTTTCCTAATGTTTTCACTTCTAACTGGACAATCTGGCATTTCGACCTTCAAAATTTGGATACTCACAGTTTTCTTAAAATTTTGATTACTAAGCTGGAAGCTGCGTCAAAGAAAATAAAAGTAAAGTAAAAGCACTAATTTTCATGAATAAGTTTACTGAAGAAGCCAGATGGAAAATGCAAAAAATGATTTCTATATAGCAGCATCTTAAAAACCATTTAATCTATAACAGGACTATGGCTGTACAAAATTCAAGTTGCTGCAAAGTGCGACTAACAATTTTTTTTGAGATTCACGGGTACTAAAATCTTGAAAATCACTTTGAAAAACAACAGTTTAGTTTCAAATTTGCGACTTTTAAATTATACAGGGTGTTACAAAAGTCCGGGCCGCTACTTCAGGAGCATATTCTACATATTAAAATATGAAAAATGTTGAAATACATTTTTTTATTTAAATTGCCTCCTAACGGAGATATGACCATTTAAAGATGGCGCCCCTAAAGTGGTTTTTTTACTACAAAAAGTTAATAGTTAGTAGCAAAGTCATAAAATTGGGCAAGCAGTTAAAGAATTGGATTAGGCATATTCTCATGTAACATATTTTTTAAATAAGCAGTAGCGTGGTGTGTAGGGGGTTGCCCGCAATTATTTTTTGCCGTAACTTTTTTGTATTGCAATATTTCGACACAAAAGTGCCATAATCGTAAAAAGCAACATTTTTTATACAAAAAAGCTACTCTTTCTCAAAGTCGCTAAAAGTAACCATTTCCGAGAAAAAGGCGTTTAAATAATCCTATCCCGTCTTCGAAATTCTAACTAATTTGTATAAGAAAAAATAAGTTGGTCATGCAAACTGATCGTAAAGAAAACAATTGTACTTGACAATATCTGCCAGAGATTGACGTTGTGTCACTGATAAAATTTGGTCGTAAGCTGTAAACTTTAGCAGTTTTTGTTGTCAATAGTAAGTGTAGTAGTTTTTTAACTTTTCATTATTTTGATAAAATGGACTATTCAAATCAAGAAATGGCCGATATGCATTTAATGTACGGCCTTGCAAATTGTAATCGTGCTGAAGCAAGACGGCTTTAAGCTGAACGTTTTCCTAATAGACACCTACCAGGAGAAAAATTGTTCCAGAAAATTCATGCTCGTTTATGTGAAACAGGAAATTTTGTTTTCAAACGCGAACGTGTTGGAAGGCCAAACGCAGAAGTTGCTAATTTAGAAGAGCGTGTGATTCAGCGAGTTGAAGAAGATCCATGTGTCAGCACTAGACAACTTGCTTTAGCCGAAGGAGTAAATCACGTAACTATCTGGCGAATTTTGAAATTTAACCAATTTTACCCCTATCATTTTCAAAGAGTGCAAGGGTTACTTGCTGCTGATTATCCTCTAAGAATAGAATTTTGCAACTGGCTATTGCATAAGATCGCTGAAAATGAGAACTTTCCATCGCTCATATTATTTAAGGACGAAGCGGGTTTTACCAGAAACGGGATACTTAACTTTCACAACATGCATCAGTGGCAAGTTGAAAATCCCAATGCAGTTATTCAGTCGAGACATCAGCAACATTTTTCACTTAACATTTGGGGAGGAATAATAGGGGACTCTATAATTGGACCGTTTTTTTTACCTCATAGGTTAACAGGAGCATCATATAGACATTTTTTACAAACAGAGTTACCCGTGTTACTTGAAAATGTTCCACTCATAACAAGACAGCGAATGTGGATAATGCACGATGGGGCACCTGCCCATTTTAGTGCAGTTGCTAGGGAATTTTTGAATAACAACTATCATCAACGATGGATAGGTCGAGGAGGTCCGATACCATGGCCAGCTAGGTCTCCTGACCTCAACCCACTCGATTTCTACTTATGGGGACATCTAAAGCAGATCGTCTACTCCACACCAGTTGACAATATCAATGATCTTCGTGAACGAATTGAAAATGGGTTCAACCAGATTCACAATACACCAGGCATTTGCGAAAGAGTAAGGAGTTCCCTTAGAAGACGAGCCGAGCAATGTATTGCTGCAGGGGGCAGTAATTTCGAACACTTGCTTTGATTTTTTTTTTCTTAATTTTGTACTATTTTTATATCAATGCAGTTAGTAGTGGATAAATTAGAAATTTGCAAAACGAATTCTAATAAATGCAACAATTTTGTTTAAACGCTTTTTTCTCGGAAACGGTTACTTTTAGCGACTTTGAGAAAGAGTACCTTTTTTGTATAAAAAATGTTGCTTTTTACGACACTTTTGTGTCGAAATATTGCAATACTAAAAAGTTACGGCAAAAAATAATCGCGGACAACCCCCTACACACCACGCTACAGCTTATTTAAAAAATATGTTACATGAGAATATGCCTAATCCAATTCTTTAACTGCTTGCCCAATTTTATGACTTTGCTACTAACTATTAACTTTTTGTAGTAAAAAAACCACTTTAGGGGCGCCATCTTTAAATGGTCATATCTCCGTTAGGAGGCAATTTAAATAAAAAAATGTATTTCAACATTTTTCATATTTTAATATGTAGAATATGCTCCTGAAGTAGCGGCCCGGACTTTTGTAACACCCTGTATATTATATATTGTTATTATTACAACTACAAATATTAAGAAGAGAGGACACATATCTAAAAATTTCAATCGTAGATACTGTTAGCTCTTACACCTACAAATTTGGAATAAAATATGTTAGATAAATTAAAAATTAAACTGAAATTAACAACGGACAAAAAGGTTTGTACATTTTGGCGGATGCGCCGGATACTTAATCCAAATATACAGGAAGGACCATAAGTAATGGTACATAGAGCAAGAGTAGATTTTTCGTATAAAAATAACGTGATTAAGCTACATTTACCTTATACCAAAAGTTGATATTAACAGAGATACAGGGTGTCAAATTTGAAAAAAAAATTGTGATTTTTTCGCATAACTGATGAACACATTTTACTGTAGACAAGAAATTTGGCATAGGGGGGTTTTTTTTGGTCAAGAAATTATAATTTGCTAACAGATTGCCAGTAACTCATAGGGGGCGCTACATGCGCTACCTTGTATTATTTTAAAGCATCATAACTTTTTTATGCCTTCATGTGCACTCATGTTAAATAAATATTTTTATTTACCTACATTTTTTACGAAAAAAAGGTATTCTTTCTAAATGTTGATACAAGCAACCGTTTTCAAGATATTGGCATTCAAAGTTTGCCGTACGTTTATTTTAGGTTATGCAAATGTGAATCTTTCGCAGTAGGTTTCAAAATAAAAGTAATAAAACTGTTTTTAAAATAGTTTACATCAAATATCACTCTACTGACATTATTATTACATATGTTTTTTAAATTTCTAAAGCAAATTTAAATAAAATACCAAAACAAAATTTATTTTCAAAAATAAGTATGTGGGAAATCACTGTTTTCATGTAAAGGGGTTGTAAACAATGAAAACTCTGGCTGTCTTTTATTAAAATTCATCTTCAAATATCTGCTTTGACCACCCAGACTATTAACATTTTCTTGTGCGGATTCAGAGAACATATCTCACATCTCTATGTTAGAAAATAAATTACGTCTTAATTTTTTGGATTTTCTTTATTGAAATTTTTAAAATTTAGACAATTATATTATCAGCAAAGTAATATTTAACATGAATTAGTTTCAAAACTGTCTTATGATTATTTTTTTTTCAAGCCTACTTCGAAAATTTAATATCTTAGTAATTTAAAACCAAGGCACGTCAAGCTTTAAAGGCAAATATCTTGGAAACAGTTGCTCATATCAACTTTCAGAAAGTACACCTTTTTTACGTAATAAAGATGGGGACACAATATAACCCATTTAAAATTAGTATACGTGGGTGCACAAAAAAGTTAGGATGATTTAGAATTATGCAGGATAGCGCAGCTAGCGCCCCCTATCAGCTAGTGGTAATATGCTAGCAAATTAGAGTTTGTCGACTTAAGAAACTTCCTTGCGCCAACTTCGTACCTTTATTACAATTCATTCCATAATTATACGAAAAAATCTAAATTTTTGTTTCAACTTTGACACCCTGTATCTCTGTTAATATCAACTTTTGGTATAGGATAAATGTAGCTATATCACATTATTTTTATTCGAAAAATCTACCATTGCTCTGTGTACTATTAATTATAGTCCACCCTGTATATTTCATTTCAACAGTAAGCGGTAAAAGTAATCAAGTTATGGTTATTTCAAGACCAGTGTGCCCTTTTTAGGGAGAAGGATCGGTTATTCTGCCATTTTCTATTTTTACGCTGTCGCAATCAATTTGTCCACTAACGGATGATCCCAACCATCTGGAAACGTATCAAGGGGGAACGTCGTGTTATCCTTTCGTCTCACAAATCTCACAGGATCATTACACAAGCCTCGAAAATATTTAATGATTACTTTCACTGATTGCACATATTTACAATTGTGTTGAAGTAAAGTGTTGTTATTGTTATCGTCATCGAAAAAACAGTAGCATCGAACGGTGACGAGGCAAATTCAATTGACATAATGGGATATTATATTAATAATGGATGAATAACGCCGCATTAGAATCGATAGATACTCCTATAACTTACTTGACGAATATATTAACGCCCCATAACGGCGACCGGAATGACCCACTATAGAAATCCTTGTGATGGTTATTAATGGGAAAAACTAGCTGAACGATTTAATGTTTAATGCTTTTGATAATAAACCTCTGACCTTACTCTCTCCCGACAGGGGACAAAGTGAAAATGAAATTGGGCAACTGAAGATTATTTTAAGTGCCCCTAACACTTAGCTAATTATATAGTTTGCCTGAGATTATTTTTTTACAGTTCAGTTATAGAAAATTTAAAACTTAAATGTTTGATTTATTCTGGAGAAGAGAATGTTTTCGCAATTTTAAGTTTATAGTAGAAATTTTAACTATATTTTCAAATTTATTGCTTAATTTATTAACTGCTACCTTTTGCTCGAATTAACGAATCTGAAATCAAAGCAAAAATAGGGTTACCCTTTGAGAATTAGGTATGTATTAGAAACAAATTCTTTCAGAAAATTTAAACTATTTTCTTGGAATTTTAAGTTTATCCCTGTCATAAAATTTATTAAGTTCGAGTTCAACATTAACTTGCAAGAATAAAAGTCCTTTCGAGTCTAAATTGGGGATTTAGAAAAATTTTAATTTTGAGTGAAAGTATTGTCAGAAACTTCAGAAAAAAAAATAAGAAACTATAAAGACTAGAAGTTTAAATTAGGGATTGTTAGAAAAATTTTAAATGTAACAGAAAAACACTTTTTAAAAATCTTTACAATTTTGAAAAATATAGAGGTTTTTGAAGATTTTTTAATTCAAGGCAGTCCAGATTTAAGATTTTATTGTTTTGATAAAAAAGATGTTTGAATTTTGCGATAAAAACAAAAATGTTTAAAAAAAGTTTTGAGACGAAGTGATAATTTTCAATTCAAACCAAATTAAAATAGAAATTATTATTAATTCCATTTTTATCTTTAAATTTTAATTAGGCTAGAAGGTTGGAAATTCAGAACAGTAAAATTGGTTATTTTAGCTTACCGAGCCCATTTTTAAGTAAATAATCAGAACAGTAAGTTGATTAGTTGAAATTATATCAAAATTTTAATTTAATATTAACTTTGCATTTTTAATGTCAAAAACATATAAACAGCTTTTTATAAATTTTGAAAATATCAAAACTTGAAGTATAAGAATATGTTTTTTTCTAAATTTAATGTTAAGACTCGAACTTTACTTTTAAAAATTATGAATTTCACTTGCACTTATTTGAAATAAAAATTTTGTCCCCTAAAACCAAGAAAGATTAAAAAACACAACAAAATTTCCTCTAACGCATTTTGATAGCCAAACCATCATCTTCAGGGAGATACACAGTAAAGTATATAAAGATGATAGCTTGGCTATTCAAACGCATTAGAGCAAATTTTTTGTGTTTTTTAAACTTTCTTGGTTTCAGGGGACAAGATTTGTATTTTAATTTTTGAAGATAACCAAGGACCAGTCCGTTCCACCAAAATTGTACTTATGTCTCAAAATACGAAGTTTAAGTTAGAAATTTTTAAATAAAAAATGTTGAATTGTTTTTAAAATTAGGAAAAATTAATTGCAGAATTCCTATGAAAAGATTTTTCCTTAAATTTCAGATTTCTAAATGTTTTGGGAATGTCAAAAATTACCCAAAATATCTAATTTAAAAGTCGAAACTTCGAGAACAAAGTCGACTGTTTACGATTAAAATCGAGAACAATATAAGAACCACATCAAATCTCTAGTTTAAAAGTCGAAATTTCAAGGAAAATAGAACATTACGATTCAAGTCAAATATTCGACACCTTTTTCTAAAACATTTTAGTTTGAGCCTGAACATCTTACTTCTCCATGAAATTTAAATTTTAAAAACTTGGTTCAATTTTAGATGCTTGCTATAAGTTTTCTCCAAAATTTGATTATTTCTAAAATTAAAAATTCGCTTTTGAAATTTAGGAATTTTTAGTAGAACCAAAAGTGCACGCAATGGGAATTATTTTATAGTTTACAGTTGTTCACTTTTTTCGACGTTTTAACCTAAATTGAAATATTTTGAATTCCAAACTTCCAGGAAAAAAGCAAAATGTTCGTCTTATCAAGCTCAATGTACGAAAATTTACATTTACTATTCCCAACTATTTCTAGTAATAAACATACACTAAGCCACATGCATTTCACAAAAAAATATTCTTCATAATATTGCGTTTCCCATATGATCATTTACAATGGTTGTAAATGAAAATGCTTTGTTTCGTAGCTACGACCTTGTTTAGTAAACTTACTACGCGATTCAGTGCGCAGTTTGTGCAGTTTATATTACCATGACAATTATTACATTAGAGTTAATTTTGGTACATATTTTATATTTATGGTACGTTGTATAGGGTGTCCCACTTTCGACAGTTTTCGGGGGTATTGGACGTATTATTAAAGATAGAATGTTAAGATTTTTACTTTAGTGTCCTTCTTTTTAATCAAAGGAAAGATTCCAGTCTCAAATTTGTCATAGCTGTTTTAGTTTGGAAGCTACAGGGTGATTTTGAAAATCTTCACTTTTTAGCCATGCCTTGTATCTCCCTTATGCCTACTTACATCAAAAAGATAAAAACTGATGCTGCTATACATGTTTACGTTAAGTTCAGTGGCGCAGTGAATGTTTTTCTGAAAAGTCAAATTTTTGAGATATTAACCAAAGTTATATTTTTTTAAATGGAACACCCTTTATATTGTTACGGGCTTTATCGGTTCGAATAGATTACCACGTGTGAATTACACCACTTTATTACCAAATTAACTCGGCACACTTCAACTGTACAGTAACTCACTACTTATTTACTAATTGATAATCCACTAACTACACTGACTTCTAACCGACTGACTCGAGGGAAAGCTGACCGCCTTTTATAGTTTTGGCCCCCGGATTCTAGAACTTTTTGGCAGATAAGGTTTATCGTTCCCGAAATTTCTGGAAGGCTTACCTGCCATTTGTTTCGTTATCGCGGCCGCTTTCCCCTTATCAGATCCTTCTAGAAACTTTTTTTATTTACTAAAATCTACAATTCTATTCTAAATCCTATTTCATCTATTTACATTGCGTTACAATATGATGCATATTAATGAGTCTATAATTATAACTGCGATACATTACTGGTTCAAAATTTGCATATAATATGTGCATATTTTGTTAAAAAGCTGTGCATATAAGCCGCTCTCTAGTTATTAGTCATTATTTTTTATGGTCAGCTGTTTATAATTATGTCTGTTGTTTTTTGTTAAAATGTATTAATTTTACCACTACATATTTTTCTTACCAATTCATTGCATTATCGTTAATAATAATTACTTATTAATTATGAAAAAATAATAAAGTTAATAAAAATAGCCCTTTCCTTGATGACGGTTTTAAAACTTACGAAACGTTTAGCCACATACATCAATAAGGTTAGAGATTCAAAACCTAGACAAAGATGCAATAACATTTTGTGGTCCGTATTTAAAATAAAGAACTTTATGTGGTAACGAAAAGGCGAAACGTCTAAAAAAAAACGTCCTAGGCTGTTTTGTAAAAAATAACAAACGTCAATAAAAGAGTGTTATTAGTTTTCTGATTATTCTTTAATTAACGCCAATAAATAATAAAAAAGAAAATTCAAAATTTTACTCTTTTTCAAAAATATCAAAAACAACAAACACTATTTTCTATTTCTGTTTTTCTGAATGTCAAATTGTGCAACTTCGCCCTGACTAAACAGTGCTGTATCTCGTATGTTTTCGAGATCCATGTAGTGAGAAGCGAATCTGGTATAACCTGTATGGTACTTCAACTATCTCACATTATTGAATATCAGCAATGACGATTGTTCTTGGGCGATGGCAGCTCATAACAAATAAGTGACAATTAAAATTATTTGGCGTTCATTTTTTTAATGCTGAAACTTTTCATTGGTAAAGATCACTGATAATTGTCAGCGTTGGTAACGAGATTTAAATCGACTCGCGCCATTTGCCAACGAGATGTAGTTCATTGAAAACTTACTTGATTACGATTTTTGGAAACATTAATTTTACATTTAAGGAAAATATTTCAGTCGGGCGAGCCGAGCAAAGAAAACTTCTAAGCCGAAAAGTAAAGTTTGAGTTCATAAATTTCGGTAGTCGTCGGTGTGGCACAACGAACGTCTAGGCGGTCGGATCCTCTTTTCTTGCGTCTCGCTCGCAATTCGGTACGTTTTAATTAAGCGGTCCACACGCGGAAAGTCCGCTCTTTAATCCACCGATAAAGAAGAACTACGAAGTAGAGCTACATAACTCTCGCGTTTGCTACAACATTTGCATCCGCAAGCAATTAGAGCAATCGTTCGGGATCCTCTGCGGATTATGCTGCAGCCAGCCGGCGATTTTCTCGTTTTATTGGGAAATCAGGGACGAAGCGATTGTCCCCTAATTATGCATTTCCTGCCAAGTGATCTCGCAAGAGACTCGGTATTTAATTCACTGGAGATGCAGCGGAATTTTGACTTGCACAAAGAAGATAATTTTTAAAACTGTCACGATGTGCGCTTTTTTAGATAAAATTTAGGGAGATGTCGTTAATCAGATGAGAAAAGCTGAGCATTGGGCATTATGGTTTCCATGATACAACGAAGTATTCCTACCACAGTAGGGGTAAGATTGGTGGTGGTACTACCTTTTGTGCACCACTACCGAAACTTGTGGTTTCCTCTATTATGCGCTAGATTTTATTTTTATTATAATTAAACCTGCGAGAATTTTAGAAGGAATCACCTGCAATAATATGGTATTTTAGAATGAGGAGACTTATCTGGAATCAGTATATTTTTTGTTATTTTTTATATTGTCACCTCCTAAATTCGCCTATGAAAAGCGACGTCTATGTCCGTCAATTTGTCTATGTTATCAATGTGAGCGCGCTGCAGATCGCAATTCCTGACTGATTTTGCAAAAAAAGGGACTTAAAGGGGTCCCAGAGTATCAATATATGCAATTAAAAAAATTCAGAAGATAGATAAATTCAAAATTTACGGGTAAGAAAGCTATGTTTGCCTTCAGAGACGCGTTAACGAGTTAAGTATTCAAATTTTAGAAATTCACTAAACCAAATTGTGCGGCAGATTTTTTTTCAAGAAATTTATTGGTATGTATTTACTATTGACTAATAATATATGTATAAAATTTGGCTCCTTATTTAGATGTCACCCAGACAATTTAACAGCTTCAACAACCAATCTGCAGTTATTGCTTTACTAGTTAATATTTTCGAAGGTGTGTTTTCTGCTTATCCATATATACATATATTATTTATATATATTAGGGTGGTCCTTATTTAGAAAATGTTCGAATTTTTTTCCACGATAGTCCTAAATCGGTTCCAAATATATAAAAAAAAATTCATGCCAAGTTATAGCTCTTAATTTTAATATCAACCCGGCCCCCCCCGATAGCCAAAGTTTTAAATGGAAATAACATAGGAAAAGTTCTGTTAATACTTTGGAATTTTTTAGCCCATAAACCAATAAACATATCATGTCGACAAATAATTATTTTTATAGAAAATTTACCGCTCTACAAAAAAGGCCTCTTGTGATTTTTGGCTAACTTGACTGGTTTAAAAGTTATTCGAGGTCAAAATCAAAGTTCTAGTCAATCTAATGGTTTTTTTCGTTTTTACCATCATTTTATGATTCACAAATGAAAAAAGGGTTATAATTTTTAATCTTAATGATTTTTTTCCAGAAAAATTCCAAGGTGACCGTGACCCTAAAATAATAGTTACACTAATTTTTTTTTATTTTTGAACTGTCATAAGTTTCAACTATATTTCCAATTTCAAAATACACAAAATATTTTTGGCAAATTATTGAACAATTTTAATTTTGATTGATAAAAATATTGATACAATCTGGTTTCAAATTTAAATTTCAAGATAAAAACATTTCAGAAACTGATTATGCCGCCATCTATTAGATTTTATTTCAACTTTTCACATCACAATTTATTCTAAAGTACACATAACCTATATTTATTATCTCAACTCTATTAAAATCGTTCACGAATATTTACTAATAGTTATGCTTTCTCGTTGTTTAATTAAATCCTTAAATTTCATCAATTCGATTTTAAAGTCATCAGACAAATATGGAACTATCACGTTTACGTCAAAACATCTTTTTAATTGGTGATGTTGACGTCCAAATAGTGGGTAATAAATTACCATCGAAATTGCAAGCTCTAAAAGTGTTCTTTTTTCATACACGTATTTTAAATACTTCTGTACCAGAAAGTATCGCTGCAGTAATTGATGAAATTATTGTGTTTTGGAAAAAAGCTCAAATTCCCGTTCAAGATATGCAAAGATGCCGAGATAAATTGAAAAAATTGTACGATGAGTGGCGCATACTTGTCAAACACAAAAATCGGAGTGACGTGGCTGTAAAAAAACAAAATGAATTTGTTTGTTCATTAAAAAAATTATTTGACATTGCACCATCAAATGTATTTGAAGTTATTGATGAAAATTCTAAAGAATTCTTAATTAATTAGAGATCAGATGAACGAATTGGTTTTATTGCAAATATTAAAACAAAATATGATGACGATGATAATAATTCTAATAAATTAAACAAAAAAACTCATTTTGAAAAACGAAAAAAAAAAGAGTGATGAAGAAAAAGCATTATTGGGTAAATTATGAGAATCAAATAATCAATTGATTTTTTATTACTTATTCATGTTCATATTTTATTCGTCATATTATTGTCCTTATTTGTTTTAGACAAAAATGTTGAACTTTTATCTAGCCAGGGAAGTGCTCTATCTGCATCTAGTGGAGAAATATACTTTCCTAGTACTGCCGGATCATCAGAATCAAAAAAAACAAGAGGAAGTTATAAGGTTTGTTCCAACCGAACATCAAACTAGTTTGCAACCGTCCGGCGCATGTGCATTCAAAATTTACCGTTCCAACCAAGTGCAAACTCCAACCCAACTGGCAGTCCGGTGTTCCAACAGTGCTCTGACTAGTTCGTGAATTGATTTGTGATCAGTCAGAACAGTCAGCAGCCGAGAGCTTGAACTGGCAGTTGGGAACATGCGCAATAAGTAATCGATAAGCGGTATCGAATTTCTCAGTTGTTATTTATCAATACAATTGTCAGATGTTTTGATCTTGTCGGAACAAATGTAAATTGTGTTGTTAAGTTCTGAATTCTATTTTTCATCCACTATATTTGCTCAAAAATAATAAAAATGAATTTCGTAGAGGGGTTTATATGTGATGAAGATTTATTTTCATCGCTTTCGATTGAGACAGACGGCGAAGACCAGGGGTTTTCCGAGAAGTCCCAAAGTGCGTTCCAACGTGTACAATCCCAAACCAGTCGGAGTGTAATACGGAATGCACGCATGCGTACGAACTAGTTCATGAATTAGTCGGAAATTAATCAGAAATGTTCGGTTGGAACAAACCTATAATATTCTTAGTGATAGAGTTGTAGCTACTTTCGATCGATGTAAAGTAAGTAACAGAGATGCTGTATTTATAATAACTGCTATCTGTCAATCACTTATCGATATAAACCTACTAGATGTGGATATTAACTCTTTGATTATCAATCGATCATCTATTCGAAGACAACGACAAACTCTGCGAGAGTCAAAATCAATAGAAATAAAAAAACACTTCCAAGACTTGAATTTATCATCTATTGTTGTACACTGGGACGGAAAATTATTACCTAATTTGTTAAATACCGAAACCGTTCATCGATTACCAGTGATAATTACGTCAGAGGGTAAAGAAATTATGTTAGGTGTACCAACGAGTGAAGATGGGACTGGAAAGGCACAAGCTACTATTATTCACGAAACATTGCTGGATTGGGGATACGACACTTCTGTCAAAGCGATATCCTGTGATACTACTGCTTCAAATTTAGGCATTCGAAATGGTGCTGCTGCATTACTGGAGAAATTATTAGAGAGAGATTTATTATATCTTCCGTGTAGGCATCACATTTTCGAAATTGTCCTAAGATATGTATTCGAAGCTGTTTTTCCAAATACTGTTGGGCCAAATGTTCCACTTTTTATCAGATTTCAAAAGCAATGGGAAACTTTGAATAAACTGAATTACAAAACAGGATTAGATGATCCAAGAAATAAAAACGAGTTAACAGTAGAAAAAATTAGGTCTATAAAAACTTTTGCCACTGAAGTTCTGACAACAAAGCTGCCTCGTGATGATTACAAAGAGTTTTTGGAGCTTACTCTAGTCTTCATTGGTGTTATCCCAGAAAAATTTAATTTTCGTAAGCCAGGAGCTTGCCATCATGCACGGTGGATGGCAAAAGCTATTTACGTGCTGAAAATGTACCTGTTTCGTGAACAGTTATCGTTGAAAAAAGGTGAAGACAATAAACTTCGACAAATATGTGTTTTTGTGACAACTGTTTATGTTAAAGCTTGGTATTTATCATCTAATAGTGTAAAAGCTCCGTACCATGATCTACAATTTATAAAAGAGCTACACAACTTTAAGGCGATCAACAGTAATCTTGCTACTGTAGCAATTAATAGATTTATGAATCATCTATGGTACTTATCGCCAGAGTTAGCGATCATCGCAATTTTCGATGAAGATGTTCCATTAGAAACCAAATTAAAAATTGTGGCTAAGCTGCATACAGAAGAAGACAAGATTTCAATTGATATTATTCCGGAAGAAGAGCTGGATTATACTAGTGAAAAATGTAGCGTAAAACGCTTTCAAAGCAAGAATATAAACGATTTATTGTACAACGATATCGATTTTTTTGTAACTGCAGAATCGATCAAATTTTTTGAAAGATTTGAGTTACAAACAGAATTTTTACAAATTCATCCTTCTGAATGGGCTGAAAATGAAAGCTACAAAACTGCATTACGGTTTGTCGAAAAACTATCGGTTGTAAATGACTGTGCTGAGAGAGGAGTTAAACTAGTGCAAGATTTTTGTAAACATTATACCAAAGATGAAAAACAAATGCAATTTGTATTACAATTAGTTAAAGATCATCGTCAAATGTTTCCTGATGCGCTAAAGAAAACTAATGTAACAACTTCATAAAAGTATGTGATTAAAAAAAAAAAAATGATAATATTGGTATTTTCTTTCAAGTCATTGAAATTTTAATAATAAATTTTTTCAATTCATTAATACTTTTCTTTCAGAGCATACGTCAAGGTAAGAAAATTCGTTTGAAATATAAATTATAACTCTTTTTTCATTTTTGAATCATAAAATGACGATAAAAACGAAAAAAACCATTAGATTGACTAGAACTTTTATTTTAACCTCGAATAACTTTTAAACCAGTCAAGTTAGCCAAAAATCACAAGAGACCTTTTTTGTAGAGCGGTAAATTTTCTATTAAAACAATCATTTGTCGACATGATATGTTTATTGGTTTATGGGATAAAAAATTCCAAAGTATTAACAGAACTTTTCCTATGTTATTTCCATTTAAAACTTTGGCTATCGGGGGGGCCGGGTTGATATTAAAATTAAGAGCTATAACTTGGCATGATTTTTTTTTATATATTTGGAACCGATTTAGGACTATCGTGGAAAAAAATTCGAACATTTTCTAAATAAGGACCACCCTAATGTACAAAAAAGTAAATAAATAATTACAACGTACCTGATGCTATGAAAAGCTAAAACAGGAGTTGCTCCATTTATGTTTGAAATAATATGCGTCAACAAATTTTAGTGCAGAGAAATTGTTGATGATTTAAGTATTATATGAAAACAAAATTTTCATACTTCTGATTTGATTTTCAAAGACTGTATTTATGAAAAGGTGCTATAAGAGATTTTTTTGTTGAGAAGGCAAATATAATTTTAATTTAAGAAATGCACTTGACGTGCATCTACATAGCTCTACTATAACAGTTAATTGAATCTGCAAGTCACTATTAACTAAGCTGAGTATTTATTATTTAAATCCTTGCCCTTTCAGTCAAAAAATCAACATAAACCATTACTAAACGACATTTTTTTCAGAGCTGTGCGATTATATTGAAAACTGTTACAGGTAAAAATTAAGACAAAACTACAATTGCACGAGAAATCCAAAAATTGAATGAAAAAAAGATTTCAGCTATTATAACTGAAAATGTCTCAAGGCAAGCACTTAAAAGTTCAAATATTATGATAACCTCAATACTCATATTTCTAAAATTTAAATTGAAAAAGGTTTCTGACATATTCTAATGCGCGACAAGGGCAAAATACTCTGTATACTGAACACTTTTATGCTTTTTGACGATTTTATTTAAATATATTAATACGAATCCCACTTCGTACCGCCTTTAACAGGATTGAAGCTTAAACGGGAGTTTTACAAAAGGGCAGCTCATCCAGCTCGAGATAAATATCCAGGCATTTTCGATTCTTTATGCCATTCCTCGGGCGCATTTCCTCAAAGGAAGTAATCGAACGTTAAGGACGATCTGTCAAAGCCCGCTTGTCATATGGATTCTATGATGATAAGTCCTATATTATACGTCACCCTTTGTGTCCATAAAAAGTGCCATAAAGTGACGGTGGCTGTCAGAAACCCATCCCGATATATGGTCTGTAAATAACGGAGGACTGTGAAAAACGATCGGCCACCCTTATGCCCTTTTAACCGATTGATAAAATTCACTCTGGATAATCTTATTTGTTTAAAGGTGGCAAAATGAAATATGGGGTAAAGGAAGATTTGTTACCCCATATTTTTGTTTTAAGTAAAGGAACATTTAAAACATTTGTACTTTGATTTAGAGAACAAAGAGACATAATGAAAAATTTTGACGCAAAAAAAAACATATTAAAATTTTTGTCCCTATGGTTTCCCCAAAGGCTAGTCTAAAAAATAATTTAGGAAACGTGGGATAGAATTGTCAAATAGATAATTTGGTTGATTAAACATTTTTATTTGTATATGACTAATCCAATCACATAAAAATCAAAATCACTTTTCTTCGGATCATCATTTGCGTGTATAAAATCTGTACTTTGAACTAAAATCGACAAAATTATTAATTCGCAGGTGAAACTTTAACAAGGACTAACGCTAGTCCATTTGATTTGCTAGTAATGCTTGATTGATCCCAAAATCAATTTTCCTGGTTTTAGGAGGTGAAATACGTTTGCAGAGCAAAAACAAACCGACTAAATTAAATGAAATTACAGGTGATTACAAAATGAAAATAAAGCGCTAGATCGGTAAATATCTAAATTGGATCATTCGTAAATAATCCACACACTCTAACCGAGACCAACCAACATATTAGAAAATAACTATTTACAGATAAATTAAGCGATGTGGCTGGTGTATAATTTTCACCCGTGCATCGCATCCCAAGCGTGACTAGACCTACCAGATTAGGGCATATCTTTGATGGAATATCAAATATTTACTCTATGAAATTTCGCTTCCTAATAATAATTATCATTGGAGTTCATCTTATTTCGTGGGAAAGCGTGTCAGTACGAAAAAATCGTTGAGACGTGAGCTATCAGAACGAAGTCATTACTTGATATTATTAATCATTGCATTATTTGTTTCTCAATATATAATAATCTTAGCAACGGTATATCTATCATTAACGTTTTCTTTGCGTGAAAGTTGATATTCTCAATTAGATCGTTCGATTTTACTCTGTCAAAGTAGAAGGTAGAAGATAACAGGTTTCTACTTGTTTCTCTACTTTATATATCATTCCTTGTTTTGCTTTCTATATTTAACTCCAACAATTTTCATGATATCCACATTCTAGCGCCAACACTAATCCTTGGCATATTTCTAATTTTAAAAATTAGGAACCTCCCTACAAATTCTCATCCTCTATCTAAGATAGTTGGGGGGAAAATTTTGAAAGGTCGTTTCTTAGTGCCCACCTCCATTAATAAGGAACTCAGTGCAAAATTTTCTGCTTCTAAATTCACCAGTTCCCCTATCTAAAATACTTAAAGGGATAATTTCGAAAGATCGTTTCTTAGTGCTCACCTCCATTATAAAAGAACTCATTTACAGAATTTCCTGCTTCTAAATTCACCAGTTTAGTCTCTGCGTTAGGGTTTAGTTTTGATAAAGTTTTATAGTTTCTAGCCCCCTCGGGGATAAATTTTCAAAATTGTTTAACACCTGACTTTCGATTCCTGTTGATTGGCATTTTCTTTGCCAGTTGCTTTTTACAGACGTATAAATTTTCAGTTACCTCTTTTTTTGACGTTTGTAAGAAGCAACTGGCGAAGAAATTGTCAATCAGCAGGAATGGAGTTAACGAAAATTCGCAAAGACGATACAGAAAATACCTGACTTTTATTCATAAAGAGAAACCTAATATAATTTCCATATTTCTCACTTTAAAAAAGGCAAAATTCCGTAAACATTTTTATTCCCTATCTAACATCCTTCGAGGAAGAATTTGCCAAAATATTGTTTTAGTGCTCGTTTACATTATGCAAGGAACTTTTATGAAAATTTCGTGTTTCTAGATCTGCGAATTGTCTATCAGTAGTGGGAGTGTTATTTATTAGATTTGACCTCTTTAGGGGGTGACTTTCCAAAAACATCGATACTGCTGACTTTTATCTAAAAACAGAAGCCAAAATATCAATGTTCATATTTTTAATCTCAAAAATAAGAAACTTTCATACAAAATTTTATCTTCATTTAACAGCTTTAGGGCATGATTTTTTTTTATCTTTTCTTAATGCTCACTTGCGTTATACAGTGCTAGTTTGTAACTTGGAATAAATTCAGTAAATATCAAAGATAGTTTTTTCCTGAAAATGCTCGGACGTGTTGATTAATATTTCATTTTGAGCTCTTTTTGATGTAGAAAAATTTCATTCAATATGTTCCAAATTTAAGATATGACGCCATTGACAAATTTTTGAAATAGCAACCCAATTTTTTTCTTGACCATTAAAGGGTATATTAAGTTACACATGCGTATTAAATTTCAATTTTTTATTCCTTGTTATTTATAGGGTATGTACAATAGGGTGGTCCTTATTTAGGAAATGTTCGAATTTTTTTCCACGATAGTCCTAAATCGGTTCCAAATATATAAAAAAAAATTCATGCCAAGTTATAGCTCTTAATTTTAATATCAACCCGGCCCCCCGATAGCCAAAGTTTTAAATGGAAATAACATAGGAAAAGTTCTGTCAATACTTTGGAATTTTTTATCCCATAAACCAATGAACATATCATGTCGACAAATGATTATTTTTATAGAAAATTTACCGCTCTACAAAAAAGGTCTCTTATGATTTTTGGCTAACTTGACTGGTTTAAAAGTTATTCGAGGTCAAAATCAAAGTTCTAGTCAATCTAATGGTTTTTTTCGTTTTTACCGTCATTTTATGATTCAAAAATGAAAAAAGGGTTATAATTTTTAATCTTGATGATTTTTTTCCAGAAAAATTCCAAGGTGACCGTGACCCTAAAATAATAGTTACACTAATTTTTTTGTATTTTTGAATTGTCATAAGTTTCAACTATATTTCCAATTTCAAAATACACAAAATATTTTTGGCAAATTATTGAACGATTTTAATTTTGATTGATAAAAATATTGATACAATCTGGTTTCAAATTTAAATTTCAAGATAAAAACATTTCAGAAACTGATTATGCCGCCATCTATTAGATTTTACTTCAACTTTTCACATCACAATTTATTCTAAAGTACTCATAACCTATATTTATTATCTTAACTCTATTAAAATCGTTCTTGAATATTTACTAATAGTTATGCTTTCTCGTTGTTTAATTAAATCCTTAAATTTCATCAATTCGATTTTAAAGTCATCAGACAAATATGGAACTATCACGTTTACGTCAAAACATCTTTTTAATTGGTGATGTTGACGTCCAAATAGTGGGTAATAAATTACCATCGAAATTGCAAGCTCTAAAAGTGTTCTTTTTTCATACACGTATTTTAAATACTTCTGTACCAGAAAGTATCGCTGCAGTAATTGATGAAATTATTGTGTTTTGGAAAAAAGCTCAAATTCCCGTTCAAGATATGCAAAGATGCCGAGATAAATTGAAAAAAATGTACGATGAGTGGCGCATACTTGTCAAACACAAAAATCGGAGTGACGTGGCTGTAAAAAAAAACAAAATGAATTTGTTTGTTCATTAAAAAAATTATTTGACATTGCACCATCAAATGTATTTGAAGTTATTGATGAAAATTTTAAAGAATTCTTAATTAATCAGAGATCAGATGAACGAATTGGTTTTATTGCAAATATTAAAACAAAATATGATGACGATGATAATAATTCTAATAAATTAAACAAAAAAACTCATTTTGAAAAACGAAAAAAAAAGAGTGATGAAGAAAAAGCATTATTGGGTAAATTATGAGAATCAAATAATCAATTGATTTTTTATTACTTATTCACGTTCCTATTTTATTCGTCATATTATTGTCCTTATTTGTTTTAGACAAAAATGTTGAACTTTTATCTAGCCAGGGAAGTGCTCTATCTGCATCTAGTGGAGAAATATACTTTCCTACTACTGCCGGATCATCAGAATCAAAAAAAACAAGAGGAAGTTATAATATTCTCAGTGATAGAGTTGTAGCTACTTTCGATCGATGTAAAGTAAGTGACAGAGATGCTGTATTTATAATAACTGCTATATGTCAATCACTTATTGATATAAACCTACTAGATGTGGATATTAACTCTTTGATTATCAATCGATCATCTATTCGAAGACAACGACAAACTCTGCGAGAGTCAAAATCAATAGAAATAAAAAAACACTTCCAAGACTTGAATTTATCATCTATTGTTGTACACTGGGACGGAAAATTATTACCTAATTTGTTAAATACCGAAACCGTTCATCAATTACCAGTGATAATTACGTCAGAGGGCAAAGAAATTATGTTAGGTGTACCAACGAGTGAAGATGGGACTGGAAAGGCACAAGCTACTATTATTCACGAAACATTGCTGGATTGGGGATTCGACACTTCTGTCAAAGCGATATCCTGTGATACTACTGCTTCAAATTTAGGCATTCGAAATGGTGCTGCTGCATTACTGGAGAAATTATTAGAGAGAGATTTATTATATCTTCCGTGTAGGCATCACATTTTCGAAATTGTCCTAAGACATATGTTCGAAGCTGTTTTTCCAAATACTGTTGGGCCAAATGTTCCACTTTTTATCAGATTTCAAAAGCAATGGGAAACTTTGAATAAACTGAATTACAAAACAGGATTAGATGATCCAAGAAATAAAAACGAGTTAACGGTGGAAAAAATTAGGTCTATAAAAACTTTTGCCACTGAAGTTCTGACAACAAAACTGCCTCGTGATGATTACAAAGAGTTTTTGGAGCTTACTCTAGTCTTCATTGGTGTTATCCCAGAAAAATTTAGTTTTCGTAAGCCAGGAGCTTGCCATCATGCACGGTGGATGGCAAAAGCTATTTACGTGCTGAAAATGTACCTGTTTCGTGAACAGTTATCGTTGAAAAAAGGTGAAGACAATAAACTTCGACAAATATGTGTTTTTGTGACAACTGTTTATGTTAAAGCTTGGTATTTATCATCTAATAGTGTAAAAGCTCCGTACCATGATCTACAATTTATAAAAGAGCTACACAACTTTAAGGCGATCAACAGTAATCTTGCTACTGTAGCAATTAATAGATTTATGAATCATCTATGGTACTTATCGCCAGAGTTAGCGATCATCGCAATTTTCGATGAAGATGTTCCATTAGAAACCAAATTAAAAATTGTGGCTAAGCTGCATACAGAAGAAGACAAGATTTCAATTGATATTATTCCGGAAGAAGAGCTGGATTATACTAGTGAAAAATGTAGCGTAAAACGCTTTCAAAGCAAGAATATAAACGATTTATTGTACAACGATATCGATTTTTTTGTAACTGCAGAATCGATCAAATTTTTTGAAAGATTTGAGTTACAAACAGAATTTTTACAAATTCATCCTTCTGAATGGGCTGAAAATGAAAGCTACAAAACTGCATTACGGTTTGTCGAAAAACTATCGGTTGTAAATGACTGTGCTGAGAGAGGAGTTAAACTAGTGCAAGATTTTTGTAAACATTATACCAAAGATGAAAAACAAATGCAATTTGTATTACAATTAGTTAAAGATCATCGTCAAATGTTTCCTGATGCGCTAAAGAAAACTAATGTAACAACTTCATAAAAGTATGTGATTAAAAAAAAAAAAATGATAATATTGGTATTTTCTTTCAAGTCATTGAAATTTTAATAATAAATTTTTTCAATTCATTAATACTTTTTTTTCAGAGCATACGTCAAGGTAAGAAAATTCGTTTGAAATATAAATTATAACTCTTTTTTTATTTTTGAATCATAAAATGACGATAAAAACGAAAAAAACCATTAGATTGACTAGAACTTTTATTTTAACCTCGAATAACTTTTAAACCAGTCAAGTTAGCCAAAAATCACAAGAGACCTTTTTTGTAGAGCGGTAAATTTTCTATAAAAATAATTATTTGTCGACATGATATGTTTATTGGTTTATGGGATAAAAAATTCCAAAGTATTAACAGAACTTTTCCTATGTTATTTCCATTTAAAACTTTGGCTATCGGGGGGGCCGGGTTGATATTAAAATTAAGAGCTATAACTTGGCATGAATTTTTTTTTATATATTTGGAACCGATTTAGGACTATCGTGGAAAAAAATTCGAACATTTTCTAAATAAGGACCACCCTAATGTACAAATTTAATAACTCATCCTAAAAATCAAAAAATCTGATTCAGTTCAATACAATTTACATAAAGTTTAAAAATCGCATATTAGAACGAATTCGTTTGACATTTTTTGTCAAACTGGGTTGACGTCTTACTACAATCTTACAAAAAAGTTAATAAAAACCAATAAGAAGAGTAATATTGTATTCACCGAGGAGGCTACTAGTTTGTCGCTTAGTGAGAAACCCATAAAAAATCGACCAAAATGCCGTACTTAGCTGAAACCCAAAAGATTAAATTTTTAACAATTATTGACTATGGAGAGGTAACAAGAACACAAAGTGAGGCTATTCGTTTATTCAGGGAGAAGTATCCTAATTTACCACCCATTTCGCAAAAAAACCGTAAGCAAGATTGAAAAATAGTTTCGGGAAAATAGCCATTAAGAAAAACAAGTAATCCCCGTCAGAATGTGCTCAATGAAGATGTCAAAATTATTGTACTCCTCTCTGTCCAAGAGAATCTTCATGTCTTCACTAGTCAGATAAATAGGGAACTCGAAATTAGGTAGTCCTCAGTTGCAAAAATTCTGAAAATGCAAAAATATTACCCTTATAAAATGACAATCCCTTCTTAGAAGATAATCCAGATAAAAGACTTCAGTTTTGCAAACAAATGATGGATCTACTGGACAGAAATGTTCTAAGCATAGAAAATATCCTGTTTTCAGATGAATCAACGTTTATGTTAAATGGTGAGCAAAATCCTCGAAATTGTCGTTACTGGGCAGACAACAACCCACCCTGGATGAGAAAAGGCCACACTCAACATCCCAAGAAAGTCAATGTTTGGGCAGAGATTGTTGATGATCGAGTTATAGGACGAATTTGGGATAGAATATTTAGAATTCTTGCAGGGAGAGCTAGTTCCTGATTTAGTTATTTTATTTCCTGATCTGGTCAAAGCTGATGTCCCGAATAGAAACATCTGGTTTCAACAAGACGGTGCCCCTCCTCATTTTGAAAGACCTGTCCGTGAGTATCTGGATGATGTATTTAAAGTCAGAATTGGTGGAAGAGGACCTTTTGAATGGCCGTCCAGATCTTCGGACTTAACACCTATGGACTATTTCTTATGAGGGTATTTGAAGAGCAAAATTTTTGAGACCAAACCTGCAAATATTGAGGATTTGAAACAACAAATAAGGCAGGAGTGTAGACCAATTTCCCCCAAAGTAATACGAAATATTCAAAACGAGTTTTTATTCCATTTAAAATGTTGTAAGTTAGTAAATGAAAAACATTTTAAAAATTGAATAAATTTTATTGAGTTGAATCAGATTCCTTGATTTTTAAATTAGTTAATATTTGTTAAATATCTTCTAAATGATAAGAAATAAAAAATTGAAATTTGGTACGCATGTGTAACTTGATATATTTTGTAAAAATTGTCAAGAAAAAAATAAGGTAACCCTTTAAAAAAATTGTCGATGACGTCGTATCTTAAATTTGGGACGTTCTGTATAAAATTTTTCTACATCAAAAAGAGCTGAAATTAAAGTATTAATCGATGTGTTTAAGCATATTTCCGAAAGAAACTGTTATTGATTTGTTGAATTTATTCCAAATTACAGACCAGCACTGTGAAAGGGAATCGTGTGGCAAATTTCATGCTTCTACACCAGGGGTTCCCAAAGTGCGGCCCGCAAAATCGATACGATATATTACATTTTTAATAAAAAATAAACAAATAGTAAAATAAATAATAAATATTACAAGTAAAATAAAATAAAATATTTTAATATTTTAAAAAAATTCTTACAGGACTTTGACCATAAGCGTTTGTATTAATAAAATGTTGTTTAGTTTATATAAAAAAATATTGTAGTATGTCTAGTCTAGTTATTACATATTTGTGCAGAAATATAATATAGTTCAAAGGAAGTTATAATCTTCTCAAATAAATACTTGCATTCATAGGTACAGCTAAAATAGGGCAGGGCACGGTACCTGCCCCCCTGGTTCGAGCAATCAATTGAAAATATACATTCGACTAGAGGAGCTTTTTCGAGAAATTTCCAGTTTTTTTTTTCAAAATTCTTTCTTATTTTGAAATTTCTGTAAATATCGACTTTTTTCCCAAAATTCGTCTGTTTTTCACAAAATTTGTCTTTTTTTTCGAAATTTCGAATCTGTAATTTCGAATTTGTTTTTACAACTTTGAAATGTTATCACTAAATTATTCGTTACTTTTAAAAGTTCACTATCCCTCAAAATCCGACTTTTTCGGAAAAGTTCAACTTTTCTTAAAATAAAAATTATCAAAATTTGCTTTTTCTAAAAATTGACCAGATTTTTTAATAAAAACAAATTTTTTTGAATAATATTTATTTATTCTTGACAGTTTTTGTACAAGGTCAAATATTCAAGAAATTATTTTTTTGGAAATTTCAACAGTTTTTTTTTAATACAACTTTCTGGAAATTTCAATTTTCTTCTCAAAATTTTCACAAACATCTCAATACCATTATGTAGTGCTCCTCTTCCTTTGGCTTAAACACTCAACAGTATTTCGCTTTTTTCAAAATTCGTTTTTGTTTTCCTCGATTTTTACCTCAATTTTTTCCTTGCCATTCACCTTTCTCAATATTTAGATTGATTTAGAAATTCGTCTTCTTAATAACGAGTATTCGACTGTTGTATTTGACTGTTTTTCAACATTTTGTATTCTTCGCCAAATATCCATTTCTTTTAAAAATTTCCTATTTTCCCCGAAATTCCTCTTTTGTTTTTTTTTTCGAATTTGGACGAATTTTGGAAAATTTTTCCCAAATTTGCCATTCTTTTTTAAATTTCGACTTTATACGGAAAAATGGACTTTTTGGATTTCTGTGCAAAAATTACACTTTTTTTCTAGCAAACTCTTTTCCTCGGAGTTAGAAACTAGTTTTTAAAATATAATTTTTTGCATTTCGACATTTTTCGCGAAATTCGGCTTTTCTTCTTAAAACTGACATTCCCTGGAATTCGAATTTTCTTCTCTATTTTGATGTTTTTCTTAAAATGTCGATAATATTTTTTTCAGATTTAACCTTTTTCTCTTAGCATTGGCTTTTTTTGAAAATGTCGACCTTTTAGAATCTGAATTTACAGACATATTAACTGGATTCTTAAAATTTAATTTTTTCAAAGATTCTTTCGTGAAGTTTGGATTTTTATTTCAAATTTTGATATTAAAGATTTCTAGAAATTTTGACTTTTCTATGGAAATTCATCTTTTTCGAATTGATTCTCAAAACTGTACTTTTTGAAAGAAAATTTCAGAATTCATGTGTTTTCTGAAAGACGAATTTTCGGAAATTACAACTTCGAAATTACAACTTTTATCGCAAAATGCGATGTACATTATATTTTTAGAAATGTCGACTTTTTCATCGAAAGAAGCTTCCTTTTATTTAGTAATGTACAAAGTTTTACTTTGCAAGAAGAAACCAACCCACAAAAACGTAAAATTTCAGTAGATAAGATATTTTTGAAAAAGCGTAAGTAAATATATTCTTTCCACATATTTAAGTCAAAATGTGTTATTGGTCAATATGTACTTATGTATGTACTCATTTTGTATAAATTAGTATCAAACTTTAATCATCGATTTCTCAATAACCGTTTTTTGGAATTGGTACCATTCTGCAAAAAGTCGTTGATTTGTTGTGTCGAGAAGTCGTCAAAAACATATTAAATATATAAACAAGACAAAACTCAATCGGTCGTTCATGAATTCAAAGTAATAATAAGTTTCAAGTGTTAAAACGAATTATTTTACGAAGTATTCTTATCAAATCAGTAATGCGTAACAATATTGCAGAAAATTATTCATTAATCGGTTATAAATCAGAAAATTTAATTAACCTGTAGAGTAGTGACCTACATGCTGACTTTTAGAATTACAGTGCAACAACCATGATATTTCATCATCCATCATCATAGTGTAAATCACTAAAAACTTTTAAATTTTGCCACACTACCAAATTGTTGGTATTCGTTAAAAAGTCTAAGGTTCAACTGATGGTTTACTGTTTGGTCTTGAGGAGCATATTTCTTGCATACCATCTGATTTTGAAGACAACAAACGCACGCTTTTTATCTTTAATTTGCTCATTCTGACTTTTGCAGCCATGATGGTCATTCCTAGTTGCTGCGGATGATTTGTTTCAGAACCGCCTACAAAAATCGATTTCTCACCAATAATGACACGTTCCAGAAAATGAAATTTGTTTTTTAATCCACACCAAAAATTTTATTCATTTCCTTATTGGCGTTTTCTTCGCTAGTTGCTTCTTCCACAAATCCAAATGTAACTGAAAATCTCAATTTATCGAAAAAGCATCTGGCGAAGAAAAAGCCAATAAATGAAATTAGCATAACTTCGCAAAGAAGATACAGAGAATATCCCCTTAAAAGTCAAGAAGGTTTCCTTTTGCTGTTTGAATCCTTTTTCTTATCGACAATTTATCAGTCAACGTTAGATGAACGGTGGTATCCCAATTATTCTGATATTCAACCGACGAAATGCAGGTTTCTGTTGATATCTTCATCGATTCTTGAAGTTAAAAATCATCTGGTAGTTCACCTTCAATTGAATCTAAGAATGCTTTTAACTACCTGGAGAATTGAGAATTTGACAAAATATTGTCTCAATAAATTTTGAAATTGTGCACTGCGTCAAGGTGTTTTTTTAATGTAAAATCTACTCGCAAAGGGCAACCTCATTATGCCTTCAAAGGACTGCGAGTAGGATGCCGAAACAAGGATAGATGGCGATGAACCGCCTTCTTAAACAATTATAATAATATATATAATAATTAATAAATTACACAAAATTGCTGAAAGAGTGATTTTCTTAAATTTAAAGTCTGAAGTTATACCTTTTTAAAGTTTTTCTAATTTAGAGAATATTTATCTGTTCTGAATCTTTCAAAGCTAAAATAACTGCTCTAAGATAAAAATGTATTCAAATAGGATAAACTTTTAAATTTCAAGAACTTGAGTGAATGATAAATCCAACTTGCATTTGAAAGGCCGGGATGCAGAAGCTAGCATTAAGACATGCGTAAAAAATTTTGTGATGAATCACCTCTCAGAACTGTTAATCATTTCAGGTGCATCTAACGCATCACACAATTTCAAGGAATCAGTAACGAATTTATCGTTTTTTTCAATGATGTGCGCTGTGCCCCACACTACAACTGTATCAGCAGACATACTCAGTTGCCCTGAGCAATACAGGCCTATGCCATATTAACGAATATTTAAAAATGCACTGCTCCTGTTGCTATAGTTATAGTTCTGTATTTACCATAAGAGTAATTTTACTTTCGTCTTAATAAATGGTGTAATTTTATAATAATTTTTGTTACAGTTAAATATTATATAATACAATGAATTTCAATTTTTTTAGTACAATTAAGGATTTATATTTATATTAAATTTTGTATACTAATACAAAAAATAAAAAAGAAGTAGCTGAACATATTTAAAGCAAAAATATCTTGGTTATTGTTTTAATTTTATTTCGTTTTTTTTTGGCCCGCCAAAAATTTCATTAATATTAATGTTGTAGAATTTATCAAGTAGGTTACAAAATTTTCATATTTATTTATTTAATTTTTTAAGATAGTTTGTAAATTAATAATATCGAACAATTCTCTCGAGAGAAATTTAAAATTTTAACATGAAAAACCATAAAGATGTCAAGCTTAAGTTGCAATGTTTAAGAAAAAGTAAGAAATTTAGAGATCTATTTTACCAAAAAAATTTTCTTCTAGAACTTTTTGGCAGATAATCGTTCCCGAAATTTCTGGAACGCTTATCTGCCATTTGTTTCGTTATCACGGCCGCTTTCCCCTTATCAGATCCTTCTAGAAACTTTATTTATTTACTAAATTATACAATTCTATTCTAAATTATATTCCATCTATTTACATTGCGTTACACTAGGTTTCTCGACTTTTGCCGAAATCATTGTGTAAACTCAAAACTCCAGTCCTTTCTTTTAAATTTCTACTTGAATGCAAAAATTCCAATTCCTTCTTCTAGTTTTTTATTTTACGGATACTTTTAGACTTTCTGAGTTTTTTTTTGAGGCATTTTTTTTAAATGAATTTACTTTTCTTCTGTCTATTACCTTCTGATTATCTCTATACTGAAACTTTAAGTCAAAGTTTGAATGGTTTCTCGACTTATTTTATCTCGATTTTTTTAATGGAAAAATTTTCTTATCATTTCTAGTTTATACTTTTTCTGTTTACTTTCACTTAAAATTTTTGATACCCGACTGGAAAATTCGAAAATATTTTCTTATACATTTCTAGTCTATTTTGTTTCGTCATTAGCACAACACTTTTTTGCTTTAACTTTATCATTAACCCTTTCGACCGACCTTGAATTCATTTTCAAATCTACGCTAAATTTTACATTTCGACTTTCATTTGTAATTTTGAATTTAACCTTGAATTGTTTTATAACAGTTGTTGTTCGAAATTTGAAATTTTCCCTAAATTTCAAGCTTTTATTTTAGTTTGGTACTTTATTGGGAAAATCTAGGTTAAAAACTTTTTGTTGAAATATAAAAAAAAAGATGAATGAATTTAGTTTTTCAAATTTTTACATTAGCACTGATTCAAAATTCAGAGTTATTTAAAATATTTTGATTTTCTTTCTAGACATTTAATTTAAAAGATTTCGTGGTTATTTTGAGAAAACCTTTCAAGTTTCAGGAAATATCAAAGCTTATTTTTTGAATTTTCAAAACAAAATGTTAAGTGTGATTAGCTTTTGTTGATAGGTTTTTTTTTTGGAAATTAGAAATATTTTTTAGAAAATTTTAACTTCAAACCTTTTTTTTCGGAAATTGTAGCTTCTTTTCTCTTCGGATTCAGAGAGTAATTGTAAATGTCAACTTATTTCTAAAATTTAGGATTTAAAAAACTAAAAATTTCGAGTTCGAACAGTGTAAATTTGCTAAGAATTAACATATCCTACTATTTGTTTGGAAATTTAAAACTTTTAAAAAAGCAAATATTTAAAAAAATGTTAATTAATGAATTCTGGTTATTTTTAAGTATAAATACAGTCATAGTTATCGTTTATTTACTGTAAATGTAGACTTTTCTAGACATTTCGAATTAAACTTCCAAATTCAAAAAACTCAAGATTTCAGATTTTCGATATCTGACATTTTTCACAAAAATTTTAGAAAAATTTCTGGTTTCTAGAAAGAATCAAAGTTTAAAAAAATATTTGTAGGTTTGAAGAAAGTACCAAGATTTTGAACTTTGAATTTTAAGAAAAAAAAAATAAAAGTATTAACACAGTTCGCATTTAACAAAAAATCTAATTTAAATTGAAAAATGGTAGAAATTTCCAAATAAATAAAATTTTCGACAAAATTCGTTATTTCCAAAAAAAAAGTCCAAATCTTCAAGACGGTCAAACTATTAAAAAATTGTGAAAGCTATTAAAAAACTTAAAAAAAAAGAGTCGAAATTTTCAGAAAGGCTCGAAATTTTCAAAACAAAACTTCATCATCTCGTCATAAAATTCAATCTTTAAAAAAAAGTTGAATTCTTTAAAAAAAAGTCGAAATGACAAAAAAAAACCATCTAAAATCAGTCTATTTTTCAAGATTTTCAGTTTAAACTATAGTTACCAGGTTTTTCCTAAAATGTTGACTTTTTCCATAAATTTAGGGATTTTTCGTGAAATCTAGTCTTTTTTCTATCAAATTCCTAATTTAAATCTGACGGTTCTACATTCGTTTTCCGAAAACGTCGATTTTAAAATCGAAATGTCTATCTTCTCCTGAAATGTCTATCTTCTCCTGAAATGTCTATCTTCTCCTGAAATGTCTATCTTCTCCTGAAATGTCTAGGTTCTCCTGAAATGTCTACTTTAGTCTCGAAATTTTCACCTTTGTCATGTTATTTCACTATTTGTGGGGTCGCCAATTATGAAGTTTTCTCCCTAAATTTAGGGACAAAATTAGGGACCTTTTAGGGGCATCCACGTGTTGTAAAATGAATGCGCATGAGTTGAAAAGGTTTCTTTTTGAGTTTTTTTTGATATTTTTTCATGTATTTAGTAAACCTTTGGTGGTTTAAATAAAATATCGAGTTTTTCTCCAAATTTGATATTTTTTCTCAAGATGTTTAGGTTCAAACTGCAGTTTCAAACTTTTTCCTAAAATTTGGACCTTTTCCGTAAATTTTAGAATTTTCATGACATTTGGTCTTTTTTCTTCCAAATTCCCAATTTGAATCTGACGGTTCTACATTCGTTTTCCGAAAGTTTAAATTTAAAATCGAAATGTCTCATTTATTTCTAAAATTTCTACTCCAATCTCGACAGTTTTATCTTTATCATGGAACTTCGCTATTTGCGGGGTTGCCAATTTTGAAGTTTGCCCCCAAATTTAGGGACAATATTGGGGATCTTTCAGGAGCATCCACGTGTTCTAAAATGAATGTGCATGAGTTGAACACGTTTGTTTTCTAGTTTTTTTAACATTCTTTTATGTATCTAAGAAACCTTGGGCGCTTAAAATAAAATATCGAATTTTTCTCGAAATTTGCTATTTGTTTCTCAAGATTTTTGGTTCAAACCTCAGTTTCAACGTTTTTCCTAAAATTTGGACTTTTTCCGTAAATTTCGGGATTTTCATGAAATTTGCTCTTTTTTTTGTCCAAATTTTCAATTTAAATTTGACGGTTCTACATTCGTTTTCCGAAAATTAAAAAAAAACGATATTGAACTTTATACCAAAAATTATTTTCAAAATTCGGAAGAATCAAACGCATTTCGACATTACAAATTTAGATAACAACAATAATTCCCAAAATTGCCAAAAATAAAAATTTAAAATCGAAAAGTCTCATTTTTTTTCTAAAATGTCTACTCCAATCTCGACAGTTTTATCTCTATCATGAAACTTCGCTATTTGCGGGGTTGCCAATTTTGAGGTTTGTCCCCAAATTTAGGGACAACATTGGGGATCTTTCAGGAGCATCCACGTGTTCTAAAATGAATGTGCATGAGTTGAACACGTTTGTTTTCTAGCTTTCTTAACATTCTTTTATGTATATTCTTCATGGTAGACTCTTATTGACCGGAAATATTATGTTTTTTTCAATTTATTTAACATTTCTTCGGCCCAGCTTGGCAATATTTAAATTTTTATGATTTGTAGTTTTTGAAATGCGTAGTCGCATTGAAATGCGTAGTCGCATTTCAAAAACTGTTTAGAAAATTGTCAATAAACCATAAAAATTTAAATATTGCCAAACTGGGCCGAAGAAATGTTAAATAAATTAAAAAAAAACGTTCTTTTATGTATCTAAGAAACCTTGGGCGCTTAAAATAAAATATCGAATTTTTCTCTAAATTTGCTATTTTTTTCTCAAGATCTTTAGTTCAAACCTTAGTTTCAACGTTTTTTCTAAAATTTGGACTTTTTCCGTAAATTTCGGGATTTTCGTGAAATTTGGTCTTTTTTCTTCCAAATTTCTAATTTAAATCTGACGGTTCTACATTCGTTATCCGAAAATTTTCAAAAAAAAAAACGATATTTAACTTTATAGCAAAAATTATTTTCGAAATTCGGAAAAATCAAACGCATTTCGACATTATAAATTTAGATACCAACAATAATTCCCAAAATTGCCAAAATTAAAAACGTAGGAATTAAAGTTGTTGCCGGTTAGAAAAAGAGTTGGACGCTAAGAGGAAACTTGAACTTAAAAAAATTATGAACGAAATCGAAATTTGAAAAAAATTTTAAAAAATGAGATTTTTCTTCAGCTACTTTGTCAGAATGTTAGAAGAGTTAGACTGTAGAAATGTTTTTAGTGTATTTTTTTATATTTTAGTATATTTGTATACAATAGTAATATTAATAGTAAAGTAGTATTGGACCGTGGCTTCTTAGCTCTAACCTAAACGCAAACAAAGACTAGGTAGTTTTAGCAGAAGGATCGCAGACCCCCCCCCCCCCCCGAAAAAATATCCTGGTTACGGGCTTGAATGTAATCATCATATTAAATTAAAAATTATTACTTTAACCCCGAGATATTTAGAATCATTGAATAACTAAGGAAGGTTATTGTCAATTTTAAAATTTTGGGTTGTATAAATCCAACAAGAGATTAGTACAATGTTCAGGTAACCACTTGTTTGGATTGGCTATTACGGTGGGCAGCAAATATGCTAAAACTATTATAAAGATGGAAAATTTGGCCACTGTAAGACTTAGCCGCCTAGTGTTGGACGCGGACGTAATTATGCGTTCGAGAGGCCAATATATCGAATATTCTAGTATGTGCTGAATACCAATACAAACCAGCAATTACGCCCTGAGCTAACTGACGGTAAATTATGGCTATACGAATGTTTTGTTTAGTTTTATGGTAAATAAAATACCTGCCCTGCTGCTTTTTAATTTAAGGTGTGCATACCTCACATAGAATACCGTCAACAAACTGAAGATATTTAAGATATCCTTTCAGTATTAAGCTTAATAATTGGTAGTAGATTTGTCGACCTAGATCGACGGTTATCTCTTCCAGAAATTCATGGGCTTCATCTAAGCCAAATTAGGCGCCTAATAGACCTAACCTAATTTATGCCCTTCTATTTGCGACTCCATGTCGTCTGTTAATAGCCAGATATTTGTCTTATCATTAACACAAACAGATAGCCACCATTACGCGAAAAAATCGACCTTTGTTTCTGCCAGTTGTCCCCGATTCGGGATTAAACGACGAAACCCCTAATGGCTCCACATCTATCCCGGCTGGTGCGCACTTATCCGACAACTTCTTCGCGCAATGAAACGAATCGTCGAACCATATGAAAAAGTTATGGGCGACGAACTCCGAGGCGACAGTGCAGATACATAACAAATTGATTTGTGGGCCAAATTAATGCATCTTTTCTTATTTATTTCGCTCTCCCCCTTTTCCTCGCCGCTAAGCGAGCGTTCATTTTTTTCGCGGTAAGTGAGACAAATAAGGAACATTACTGTAAAAAATGGTTCTTTGTTGTCTTATGAATATCTGGCCTCGTTTCAAATTCGGTAATAAAAGCAATCCATTTTATTTGTGGACGTGAATTTTTCATCGCGTTAAACATCAATAATGTATAGACTTCAGGGGGTCTCTATAGCGAAGCCCATTTACGAATATTGAATTTCATTAGGTTAATATGCACGTGCCGGCACATGTAATAAGCGGGCTACGAAAATGTGATGGACGCACACATTTTTTTCATAACCTACGTATCACAGGAAATGACCAAAATAAATAAATAATTGCCCTCAACACGGAATGGTCATTAAAGTTTTATCACGTGTAATTCTTTCATTTTTATAGGCACGTAATTCTTATTTGCTAATAAGAGAATCTAAATATTTATAAAGTTCTTTATTTATTATTAATGATGACATGTTAAGTAGCCAATCAGGAAAAAATGTCAGTGAAAGTGGCTTTTACTAAGTGATGGGGTAAGTTACTTATACATAATTTAATAATATTTGATTTCTTCGGAATAATCACAGGCAATTTTGTTCCCATTCGTTAAAAGTAAAGACATGTTAATATCACTCTCACAGGCAGGGGTGGATTCAAGTGTAGGAAAAATGGAATACAGATCACTATTTACGGTCGCCTTCCTCAGTTACAGACCTGAAATCCCATATTTACACACAGATAAACGTGGTCCAGGGCCCAGATTGGGCTACAGTTTATTGTGTTTCGAATGGCGGAGGCGCCGGGATAGGCGAGTCTGTGAAGGAAAGGACGAGGCGAAATTGCAACCGACTCTCTACAAAAGAAAATCTTCGCGAAAAAAGGAAGTAGATTGTCCAATATCTGACGCAATATAACACCTATTTCGAATATCTACTGCGTCCGTCCCTAACAAAATAACATCATACTTGGCTCGTCAATATTATAAAAGACGGGAGGGTGTGGAATCAATATTAGGAGTGCACAGGCTGTTGCTAGGAGGGAGTGTATTGTATACCCATGTTTTGTTGTATACTTATCGGCAAAATGCCCAAATTAACCAATAATAGTAGTAGAATTGAATTAACACATTTTTAATTGAAGCATATCAGATATAATCTTAATTTTTTTAATTGAGCTGTCTCGTTTGCAGAAATTTTTAGTTGTATCGCCTGCAACCCCTAACTGGCTTTCGTTAGAGACTTCCTTAAAAGAATTCGAGAGCATTCACTTTAGAAAATATGATTTAGGATCGAGGATTTAAATAATGATTGTGGACGTGACTAAACCACAAAAGCATGTATAGCCTTGTTAAATTAGGTTTTCTGTAGCAGTAGATTGGATTGTGCACTTTTACGATTCAAACAAATTAAATTTGTTTTAGATAAGAGTAGAATTGCAAATCTGCATTAAATCGCAATAACGTGTCACATGCAGATGTCAAGAAAATTATAAGATATTTAATTCTGGTTTGGAACTTTCATGGACTTTTTGTTTTTTAGCGCACTGATGGCCAAAGAGCTGATACCACTCACTCTCTCTAGAGTAGATATGGGAAGCACCGGCCCATGTACCTATTTGGCCCGCGAAGATATCAAATCCGGCCCGATGCATATAAATGCATAAATATAGAATTTTTTCAAATTTTGGGTTTTCTAACAATTGCAAGGTTTTAGTGTTTGTAATTATCCAAACATTTTTAAGTTTTCATTTTGTTCTCATGTCTTTGACCTTAAACATTTTTTTTCTTAAAAATTGTTCCGTTCATTGTAATTTGGTGAAGAGTTTTCTATAAAATGTTAACATTGTAATGTAGAAATTAGGGCTCTAAACTGAAACTCAATCGAAAACCTAAAGAGAAACGTTATTTTTGTTGAAACGAAAACCGTAACAGAACCGGAAAAATTAAAGATTTATTTTAATTTTACCTTATGGTTTGGGAATTTCTTTTTAGAAATTTCGATTTATTTTTTATGAAAGTTAGATTATAAACTCACAGTTTTTACCATTTTCTAAAAAAATATTGACTTTGTTCTTAAAATTTCCAGCCAAATTTACAAATTTCGATTTCTTTATCAAAATGTTACACAAATTGGTACAAATTTCATCTTAAAATTACGAGTTAACTTTCAAGCCCTCATTTGTTTTTTTGAAGGTAAGATCTTTTAATTTTTTCCATTTTTTAAGAAAATATTAACTTTATTCTCAGCATTTCCAGCCAAATTAAAATTTCAACTTTTAAAAATTGAATATTTTTCTCTAAAGATTTTCGGTTCTTTCTCAAAATGTAGACTTTTTCTCAAAATAATTCGTATTATTTGTTTGGTTTTCCTTAAATTTTGAGTTTCATTTTAAATTTTGAGTTTGAAATAAAACCTATATGCTCTGCTCTAAATTTGGACCAAAGCAGTAAAGTCCTTTTCATTGAAACTAGGGAAACCCGGCCTTCCTCACAATGTTTTGCAAATTCGATTTTTTTTCTTAAAAATTGTTCCGTTCATTATAATTTGGTAAAGAGTTTTCTATAAAATGTCAACATTGTAATGTAGAAATTAGGGCTCTAAACTGGAACTCAATCGAAAACCTAAAGAGAAACGTTATTTTTGTCGAAACGAAAACCGTAACAGAACCGGAAAAATTAAAGATTTATTTTAATTTTACCTTATGGTTTGGTACTTTCTTTTTAGAAATTTCGATTTATTTTTTATGAAAGTTAGAATATAAACTCACAGTTTTTACCATTTCCTAAAAAAATATTGACTTTGTTCTCAAAATTTCCAGCCAAATTTACAAATTTCGATTTCTTTATCAAAATGTTGCACAAATTGGTACAAATTTCATCTTAAAATTACGAGTTTACTTTCAAGCCCCCATTTGTTTTTTGAAAGTCAGATCTTTTAATTTTTACTATTTTTTAAGAAAATATTAACTTTATTCTCAGCATTTCCAGCCAAATTAAAATTTCAACTTTTAAAAATTGAATATTTTTCTCTAAAGATTTCCGGTTCTTTCTTAAAATGTAGACTTTTTCTCAAAATAATTCGTATTATTTGTTTGGTTTTCCTTAAATTTTAAGTTTCATTTAAAATTTTAAGTTTGAAATAAAACCTATATGCTCTGCTCTAAATTTGGACCAAAGCAGTAAAATCCTTTTCATTGAAACTAGGGAAACCCGGCCTTCCTCACAATGTTTTGCAAATTCGATTTTTTTTCTTAAAAATTGTTCCGTTCATTGTAATTTGGTAAAGAGTTTTCTATAAAATGTCAACATTGTAATGTAGACATTAGGGCTCTAAACTGGAACTCAATCGAAAACCTAAAGAGAAACGTTATTTTTGTCGAAACGAAAACCGTAACAGAACCGGAAAAATTAAAGATTTATTTTAATTTTACCTTATGGTTTGGGATTTTCTTTTTAGAAATTTCGATTTATTTTTTATGAAAGTTAGATTATAAACTCACAGTTTTTACCATTTTCTAAAAAAATATTGACTTTGTCCTCAAAATTTCCAGCCAAATTTACAAATTTCGATTTCTTTATCAAAATGTTGCACAAATTGGTACAAATTTCATCTTAAAATTACGAGTTTACTTTCAAGCCCCCATTTGTTTTTTGAAAGTCAGATCTTTTAATTTTTACTATTTTTTAAGAAAATATTAACTTTATTCTCAACATTTCCAGCCAAATTAAAATTTCAACTTTTAAAAATTGAATATTTTTCTCTAAAGATTTCCGGTTCTTTCTTAAAATGTAGACTTTTTCTCAAAATAATTCGTATTATTTGTTTGGTTTTCCTTAAATTTTAAGTTTCATTTTAAATTTTGAGTTTGAAATAAAACCTATATGCTCTGCTCTAAATTTGGACCAAAGCAGTAAAGTCCTTTTCATTGAAACTAGGGAAACCCGGCCTTCCTCACAATGTTTTGCAAATTCGATTTTTTTTCTTAAAAATTGTTCCGTTCATTGTAATTTGGTAAAGAGTTTTCTATAAAATGTCGACATTGTAATGTAGATATTAGTGCTCTAAACTGGAACTCAATCGAAAACCTAAAGAGAAGCGTTATTTTTGTCGAAACGAAAACCGTAACAGAACCGGAAAAATTAAAGATTTATTTTAATTTTACCTTATGGTTTGGGATTTTCTTTTTAGAAATTTCGATTTATTTTTTATGAAAGTTAGCATATAAACTCACAGTTTCTACCACTTTCTAAAAAATATTGACTTTGTTCTCAAAATTTCCAGCCAAATTTACAAATTTCGATTTCTTTATCAAAATGTTACACAAATTGGTACAAATTTCCTCTTAAAATTACGAGTTTACTTTCAAGCCCTCATTTGTTTTTTGAAAGTTAGATCTTTTAATTTTTACCATTTTTTAAGAAAATATTAACTTTATTCTCAGCATTTCCAGCCAAATTAAAATTTCAACTTTTATAAATTGAATATTTTTCTCTAAAGATTTCCGGTTCTTTCTTAAAATGTAGACTTTTTCTCAAAATAATTCGTATTATTTGTTTGGTTTTCCTTAAATTTTAAGTTTCATTTTAAATTTTGAGTTTGAAATAAAACTTATACACTCTGCTCTAAATTTGGACCAAAGCATTAAAGTCCTTTTCATTGAAACTAGGGAAACCCGGCCTTCCTCACAATGTTTTGCAAATTCGATTTTTTGTTGTTGTAAATTTCAACTCTTTTGGGAAAACTCCAAATTTGCTTCTTTCCATAAATTTTAAATTTTTCTTTTTAAATCTGCTATCTCTATTTTTGTCAAAATTTCAATTTTTCCTAAAATTTCTTCTTTAAATTCCATTTTAATTTCAACACTCCAGTTCGTTCTGAAAATCTGTTTAAATTCTAATGATTTTTTACGATACAGACTTGCTAAAACTTCTCAAAATTCCAGCATTGGACTTTTTTTCAAATTTTCCTCCGTATTTTCGCTATTTCAATTTTTTTTTGATCTGGAATTTCAGTCAAAATTACAAAAGTAAAAATACAAAACATCGTAGTCTAAATCTCTAAAGTGACTTCGAGATTTTGACACTAAACTTGAAATAGTGACATGTTAAACAATGTCTTATTCGAACTTTCAGTATTTTACGTTGAGTTTGTGTTTGCACTAAAATAGTTTCTTTTGATTTTGAAAACTTTTATTTTCTTCTTAAGATTCTTTGATTTATTTAACATTTTTAATAATTTTCTTAAGATTTCGACTTGAAGCCTCGAACCCGCAATATTTTTTTAGCAAGTTTCGAATTTGGAAATTAAAATTTTTCAAATGTGAAAGTCTTCTTTAATAATTTTTTGAATATACTTCTGGTTTAATCTCGAGAGTTGATCCTATTGCTTTTTGAGCTTTTGTGCAAAAAATCGATTTTTATATGGTTCTCTAAAAATTTTGAGTTTCTTTACGAACTTCTTGGCTGTAACTGCAATTTGTCCATAAATTTCATGTTTAAAGTTCAACTTTTGCATATCATTTTCCCAAAATTTGAAATTCCAATTTTTTCCATAGAAAATTCAAGTTTAAAATTGTAATAATATTTTTTGTATAATTTTTTATTTTATTCCTCAAATTTACATTTATGTTAAAATATTCGAATTTTCGCTAAACATGTAAGCAAAAATGATATCTAAAATGCAAAGGTCCTAGTTTAAATTTGAAAATTTATCATCTTTTTTATTTCAAATTTAAATTAAAATCTCGAGAGGGTGTCTAAATTTCGAGAATGAAATTCCACATTTTAAAAAGAGCTCTAAATATTGATGAAAAACAAACCAAATTCATAAATAACGATTATTTTTCGAAATTTCGACTTTAATTTCATAATTTAAAATCTTGAAAAGTCTCATTTTCGACCAATGTTGAATATTTAAGGTTTAAAAAAAAATTCAAGTTTTTACTGATAATTTTCAATTTTTTTAACTTCGGGTTTCAACTTGTAACTTCAAAAAGAATGCCCGTATTTGAAGAATGAATTTAAGATGTCGAGAAAAGGATTATTTTAGGTTTTTACAAAACTTGCTAAAAAAAGGCTAAATTTGGTTTTGAATCAAAATTTTAGAAAAAATGAGATAAAAGGTTTAAATTTGAATTTGGAACTTTAAAAGAAGAAGATAAAATATCAAAACAAGCAAAATCCATTAAAAAATACTTTCCAAAATATATTACTTTTTTGAAATTTTGAAAATCTTAAGAATATTTTCAGAGAAAAATTGCATATTTTGGTTAGCGGTTAATAGTTCTAAATTAAGGTAGACGTTTTAAGAACTCTTCTTTTAAATAAATTTACAGTTTTTTGGTTCGAAATTTTGACCATTTTCTCAAAGGACAATCTTAAAATTTTTAAAAATTGAAATACAGAACTTGTCCCCTGAAACCAAGAAAGATGAAAAAAAAACACAACCAATGTTGCTCTTTTTTTTTATTTTTTTTTATTTGGTCTTTTTACTCCAAAGTTTTAGAAAACAAAGTTGATAGAGTGAAAATTATTTTTTTTTTTGGAAAAAGCAAGTCAAAGTCAAAACTTCGATAGAACACCTAAATTTTGAAAAAAAGTCTCTCAAAGTTTCGAATTTAATCGCCAAATTTCGCATATTCTAAAACAATGGTAGTCAACCTACCGACCACTAGTGGACGTTTTCAGCTTTTTGGTTGGCGATTGAAGTTTTGTCCAAAATCAAACTCGTGATTGTTAAATAAAAATAATACATCTTTTCAGAAGACAGGGAGGCGAGGAGCTTTTTTTTAGTCATCAAATATCAAATCACTTAGGAATAGGGAGTAGGATGGCTGTTTGAAAGTAAAGACCCTTTTTCAGTCATTAGACATAGGCGTAGCTAGAATAGTGCAGGGTGGTGCGCTTGCATCCCCCTGGTTCATGCAGCAAATGAAAAATTTATTATGTAACGCAATGTAAATAGATGGAATAGAATTTAGAATAGAATTATAGAATTTAGAATAGAATTATAGAATTTAGTAAATAAGAAAAAGTTTCTAGAAGGATCTGATAAGGGGAAAGTGGCCGCGATAACGAAACAAACGGCAGATAAGCGTTCCAGAAATTTCGGCAAACGATAAGCCTTATCTGCCGAAAAGTTCTAGAAGCTGGGTGCCAAAACTAAAAAGGCGGTCAGCTTTCCCTCAAGTAAGTCAGTTAGAGTCAGTGTAATTAGTGAATTAGTAGAAGTTAATAATAAGTGAGTTAATTGTTCAATTGTGGTGATCTAAGTTGAGTTCAATAATATATATATACAATAATATATATATATATATATATATATATATATATATATATATAATCAATTCCCTTATACCGTAAGGTGTCGGGATTGGTATTCTCTATTTTATTCACAAAATTTTTTCCATTTCTTTTTGTTTAGCGCTAAAATTTTTGCTTCATTTAGGTTTAATTGTCTCTTTCTGATTAATTTATCAATGATGTCATCCCATCTTTCTTTAGGTCTGCTGTCAATAATAAAGTAGGTATAATCCATCACGTGTAATCAATTCGAACCGATAAGCCCGTAACAATATGTATTTCAACTAGGGGACTTTTTCCAAAAATTTTATTTTCTTCTTCAAAATTGATTATTTCCTTGGAAACATTTTTTCAAAATTTCGACCTTTTACTCACATTTGGTGGTATTTTTACAATATTTGTCCTTTACTTTAAAATTTCGCAATTATTCATAAAATTTGACTTCTTTTTGTCAAACATGACTTTGGCAAAATTATGAAGTTTTATTTAAAAGTTCGTCATTTTTTTTCGAAATTTCGCTATTTCTCCAATTTCGACTTTATCTAAAAATTTTGAATTTTGGTAATTCTGAAAATTTTACTTGTTTTTTTTGACAATTATTCATAAAATGCGACTTCTTTTAACAAACGAGACTTTGTCAAAATTCCGAATTTTTATTTAAAAATTCATCGTTTTTATTTCTGAAATTGTCCCATTCTCGATATTCGGTTGTTTTAAAATTGTGGACTTTTTTAATTCCGCAAATGTCAGAATTTACTTTTTCCTCGAAATATGGTCGATGTTTTGATAAAAAAGTATATTTTTTTGAACAATTGAAATACAATTCCTGTCCCCTTCAGGTTTTAGGAAACAAGATTTGTATTCTAATTTTTTAAGGTAACCAAGGACCAGTCCGTTCCACCAAGAAACAAAAAATATAAATTTTTTGTAAATTTAAAATTTTTATAAAACCACAATAATTACGAAAATATTTTCCTTGTAAATTTCAACTCTTTTGTAATGGAAATTTCTGAAAATTTTAACTTGTTTGTCAAAATTTTGACATGTATCACAGTATTGGACATTTTTTGACGTCAATTTGAGACAATGTAGGGCGCTTGTCCTCTGACTCGAGCAACCAAGAAATAATAAATATTCACTCAAGAAATTTCGATTTTATTTTCTTAAAATTTCTATTTTTTGCTCAAAATTGCATTTTTTCTAAATTTCTATAAAAACTGACTTTTTCTAATTTTAACAGTTTTAAGCAGAATTAAATGTTTTTTTCAATTTATTTAACATTTCTTTGGCCCAGTTTGGCAATATTTAAATTTTTATGGTTTGTTGACAATTTTCTAAACAGTTTTTGAAATGCGACTACATGATATTAAATGCTTTTTCTCAAAATTTAGATCTTTCTCGAAAATTTTCGATTATTATTTCGTAATGTCATATTTTTTTTTCGAGTTTTGAATACTTTTTTCAAAACTTCGACATTTTTTTAAATTGACCCGAAAATTTTAAATGACTGTTCATTTCAAAGTTTTCTAGTAACTCTTTTTTTTTCAAAATTCCGATTCAACATTTAGCTTTTTCTGAAATTTAGGTCTCTTAGAATTTGATTTTTTAGAAATTTTGACTGATTTCGTCCAGTTCGCCATTTTCACGAAATTTTGATTTTTATCTACATATCAGATATTTAATGTTTCTAGAAATTTTGCCTCTTTTTTTTGGTAAATTCTGGTACATTTCTGGTAAATTTTTTTCTCAAAATTTAAACTTTTTCCTTTCAAAAGAGTCGTTTTACAAGAAATCGCCTTCTCCTCAAAATTTGTCTTCTCAAAATTTGGATTTTATTTTCAAAAACGTTTTTTGGACTTTTGCTTCAAAAATCGTTTACCTATTACAAATGTGTCATTCTTTCTAAATATTTGTTTTTTTTTCCCACACATTAAAACGGAATGTTAATAAAAATGCCGAGAAAAATATCTTGGGGATTTCGAGAGAAAGATTATTTGTAAATCCAACGTGTTTATTAAATGTTTTATTTCAAGAAATGTGTTTTTGAAAATTGCGATTTTTCCTTCTCAAAATTTGACTTTTTCTGAAAATTGCATCTTTTAAAACAATTTGATCTTTGAAATTTTTGACTTTTTTCAAATGTTTCTTTCGAGTTTTCGAAAGCTTTGTTTTTTTTAATATGGCTTACTGACAATTCCGACTTTTCCAAAAAATGTTTTGCAAATTCGTCTTTTGAAATTGCTACCTTATTCTCAAAATTTGAATTCTTCTTTTAAGATTGGATTTCCTTTTAAAATGTTTAATATTTTCTAAAAATTTCGAACCTTCTTTCAAATATTTTTCAAAAATTGTGTGAATTTTTTTGAACTCCCTTTTTTAATTAACTGTTTTTTTTCTATATTTTTTTAAGGTTCCCTAGAGTTTCACCTATTGTTCAAAATTTATCTTATGCTCCGAGATTTTAATTTTATCTCAAAAAATTCGATATTTTCTATGCTATTGGAGTTGGGATTAGTTTTAAAGGTTTTCTAAGAGATCTCGTTGTAAACGTATGTTGCATGTGGGCACCCCAAAACTATATTCGCGCCAAAGCACTATATTATAGCTTGAATTGTCAGTATGTGTCATCTTGCGCAAGTGTAAACAACATACATTCCAAGACCATTCAATATGTCGACTTTCGTGCCGAATGAACACAATTTGCGGGAAGCTTTATTCGTCTACTTGTCAGTATGTGTCATCTTGCGCAAGTGTAAACAACATACATTCCAAGACCATTCAATATGTCGACTTTCGTGCCGAATAAACGCAATTTGCAGGAAGCTTTATTCTTCTGCTTCCATTTGAAGAGAACTGCTGCTGCGAGTCGTTTGCTCCTCAAGGAAACTTACGGGGTTATACTCCGTCGATTTCGCCATGTGAGTACTGGTTTCGATGCTTCAAAAGTGGTGATTTTGACACCGATGACAAGGAACGTCCCGGTCGGCCGAAAAGTTTGAAGGCGAAGAATTGGAGGCGTTACTCGACGAAGATCCGTGTCAAACGCTCCAAGAATTGTCCGTATCATTGGAAGTTGACTTGTCAACAGTCGGCAAACGTCTCAAAGCCATGCGTATGACTCAGAAGCAAGGAAATTGGTGCTATACGAGCTGAAGCCGAGAGACGTAGAGAGACGTCTTATGACGTGCGAACAGCTGCTCGCGCGTCAAAAAAGGAAAGGTTTTTTGCATCGCATCGTCACTGGCGATGAAAAGTAAATCCATTACGATAACCCCAAACGTAAAAAATCGTATGGATACCCCGACCACACATCGTCATCAACGCCAAGACCGAATATCCATGGATCCAAGCTCATGCTCTGGTGGATCAGCTGGGCGTCAGCTGCTCAGACCGAACGAAACCATCACCGGAGACCTCTACCGAATTGATGCGTTTGAGCCGGGCATTGAAGGAAAAACGGCCGCAATTCGAGCAGCGGCACGACAAATTCATTTTGCAACATGACAACGCTCGTCCTCATGTCGCAAAACCCGTCAAAAAGTACTTGGAAACGTTAAAATGGGATGTTCTACCGCACCCGCCGTATTTCCCAGATATTGCCCCGTCCGATCACTACTTGTTCTGATCGTTGGCACATGGTTAGGCTGACCAACACTTAACCTCTTACGAGGAAACGAAAAAATGGATCGATACATGGATCGTATCAAGAGATGGGATGTTCTGCCGCACCCGCCGTATTCCCCAGTCCGATTACTACTTGTTCCGATCGATGGCACATGACTTGGCTGACCAGCACTTAACCTCTTACGAGGAAACGAAAAAATGGATCGATACATGGATCGCATCAAGAGACGAACTGTTCTTTCGAGCTGGTATCCAAAAACTGACAGAAAGATGGAAAAAAGTAGTGGCTAGCGATGGACAATACTTTGAATAATCGATTTTTAACCATTTTGCTCAATAAAGCCCTACATTTCGAAAAAAAACCTTTAAAGCTATTTTTGGACATTTTCGTTTAAAATTGAATTTTTTCGGAAGATTTCCACTTTTCATAAAATTTGTTTATTTTTCTAAAATTGGACTGAAATTTTAAAAGAAACCTAAATGTTCTAAAATAATATTCTTGGAAAATTTAAAAAGAAAGATTTCTTGTAAATTTCAAAAGTATGACAACATTTAAATACAGTAAAAATTGTGAGAGAAATATTATCAAAAGTTACAAATTTTTTACCTAAATTCAACCTATTCTGGAAGTTACCACTTTTTCATAAACAGACTTTTGGAAATTTCGTCTTTTCCGACAACTCCACGTTGTAGAAATTTCGAAATTTCTTGAAGTTCTCCGAAAGATTTTTCTAAGCATTTGGCTCTTTTTCAAAATTTCGACTAATTTGGAAATTTGATCTGCCCAGTTCGTATAGTTTTTAAGTGCAAATATACATTACTTAGCCGAAAGGTCTTTTTTGCTAAGACTTTTTCAGAATGATTGTTGCCCCTCCCCTTCAACAAAATTCTTCCTACGCCCATGCGATCCAACCTAAAACTGATAGTTAAACCCATCTAGGGGTAAGCAACGTATCTTTACATTTGAAAAAGAAAGTTTTAAAATGTGTGCTCAGCGGTCAATAAACAATGCCGGGGATTTTCAAGAAATGAGACTGAAAAATTACACATTTTTCCAGAAGCAATCGTAGTGACCAATAAATATTTATTACAAGTGATTACTTTCTTACTTATTTTAGTGGAATGTTTAAATTATTACACAAAAATTGCCTGCTTCCAAACTTTTTGACAGTAGTATAGATAAAAATTTTGAGAATTCGAATTCTTAAATTTTCAGAAAAATATGGAGCTTTAAAAAGACGATCTGGAGAGGAATTTTGAAAAATAAAGTGGAAGTTGAAAAAAGATAATCATCGGGAACAAAATCTGAAAAATCTCGATAAAATAACGAATCTTTTGGCAAAAATCTAAATTTGCAGAGGTACAAAAGATTAAATAAAAAAAATAACTTTTATTAAAATTTAAATCTAATTTTGGGAACGAAGAAGTTACAATTTCAAAAGAAATGACCAACTTGGAATCAAAACTGAAATAAACAGAAAATGTCTAGCTTTGAGATGAGATAAAAAGTCAGCATTTCCATAAAAGCGAAACTTTCGCAAAAAAAAAAAAAAGACAAATTTGCTTGAGTTAAAAGATCAACTTTTTGAAAAAAGATCAGATTTTTCATCAAAAAGTCAAGCTTGTTGGAAAAGTTGAATTTTAGGAATAAGGTCAACATTTTTGAAAAAAAGACAAAACGAACGTTTAGAAATTTAGATAAAAAAAGAAATTAAAAAAATTCGAATTAGGTAAAAAAATTTTTAAACTTCCAGAAAAACAACTTTAAAAATTATGTGATATCCTACAGAAAGTTAAGTTTTGAGAAAAAAAGTTGAATTTTAAGAATAAAGCAGAACTTAAAAAAAAGATTCAAAATAATATATAAAAATATTTTTGATTAGAGACGAGTTGCGAGGAAAAAATCAAATTTTTGCAAGAAACTGTTGCCTTAAATCTGGAACACCATTTTAATAAAGGCGCTAGCCTTCTGACCCAATAGGTTAAACAATTCTATGAGAAGATTTCACATTTTTGTGGAGAGGCTTCAGTCTATCTGATTTACTAAGATGAGCCCAACGTTAATATTTGTCCAAAGAAATACTAGTTCTTCATACGCCAGTTGAGAAAAGAGCAATACTGTGAACAAATTGATTGTTCTGTCAGGAATTTAAAATACAAATGCCTCTGATGCCATTTGCTTTTGTTGGGCCGAAGCAAGGCTTTAATGATTTTATGTCTTATTCCCTTTCCTTATAATTAATTGTACAACATTTAATTTAGGAAAAGAAAACTGGGACAAGCAATATTCATCAATCATGTTAAAAAGCATTAAGAAAAAAACACATATTAATAATTTCCGGTAACGTTTTTTGATAAATTGTCAAAAACCAACGCTATTCGTTAGTTTTATCTGCGCTAATAGACAAAAACTAATGTGTCAAGATTATTCGGGAACCGTTGAAATTTACGCCGCAAAGTTCGGTAATAAAAAGATTTTTGTGATTAATTGGTTGTTTGGCGTTTACTAGATATTGAGGATTAGAATAAATAATAGCTCCATTGTATGGGGCACGATAAAAGCTTTAATAGCCTTGTGTAAATTACTAGAGTATTTCGCGTGCGACTGCCTGTTGACACGGCCTACCTAAAATATGGATCCTTTCTTTTGTGCACCGCGTTCTAGCCACTCCATTGTATTCGCCGAAGGTGTTTAAAAATAACATAATAGTTTAGAGTTAGACGTAACGTCAGGGAGAATTGAGCCATAATTTTACTAAATGATCTGGAGCCAGATTATTCTCTAGATTTAATAACTACTGAATAATGAAGGCGGTGAGAGTTTCATCAACATGAAATTAATTGGTAGTTGATTTCGATCGAAATCCTCTAAATTATTATGTAACATTGGTATGTACTTCAATTTCTATTTCAAATAAAATGATTGAAATTGATTTTTTTTCATTGATTAAATAATTTAAGAACATCGTATAATTGATGGCAATTCTCAACAATTTAAAGTCGACTGAATGATAAATCTGAGCAGAAGATGGTCTGAGGAAATATTGTAAAGACCTGAAATAACATTTAAGGAAGGAAACAAAATCAACGATGACATAGCTGACGTACCAATAATTTTCAATTCGAGATTTTTAGCTGATGAAGATTTTCATGTGTTAATGGAAGTAAAAAGTTAGTTAATCAATTGCTGAAAAAACCATGCTTACATTCGAAGAGCTTCGGCCACTGGGATGACAGATATTTTTTGTCTTTATTCGTGCTCTCTGGATTTCGGGGTAATTGCAGTGAGAAGGTTTAACCAAGAAAACAAATCGAATAAGCAATAGGAACTGCTTTAATGGCAGATTATCAACTGACCAATACCAAAGTTCGTGTTGTCTGAGAAGTTTAAGGCAATTGAACTGTGGAAGGTATCGAAAACTGAGGCAGCACTTAACCAAGAAAATCATCGCGACGGCTGTAGGATCTATTTTTATAAAAAAGATATAAATTGAGACTTTCAGCTGATAAAGAGATGGGTTAGGCGCTCCCTGATCATTTCAAGGAAAGTTAACTCAAAAGAAGATATTCTCAGAAAGTATTTTAATGGACTAAAACAACAGAATAAATCTAAGCAATTTGACAACGACCGTTTGTTCATCTGGTAATGGGATTTGCAGCTGTCAGCAGAAGTTAATTTGGTTTGTCAAATACTTTAATGGACACGAAGATAATTTGCAACACATTGCAACTGCCAAGTGACCAAGACAAAGAAGAAGAACAAAGAACATTTCAAACTAACTTTATTTTAATACAATTTTTAATTCTTTAGCACCACAAGAAAATGTTCTCGAAAGGCCACCAATAAATGTAGGATTTGTTAATACGTCAAGTGGAAGGTTAATAAGCGGTATATACATTGTCGAAATAAAGACGTACGATTTACAGCATTATTTGTCTTCAAATTCCTTAAATCCTCGCGAAGTTAACTTCTTTTAAAGTTCTTAAATTCTCACAAAACTAAATTTATGAATACTGACTACTAAAATGACCAACTGTCAGGTTAAGTTCAACATGATTCTTTAACCAAACTAGGTTGTGCTTGCTTTTGTCACAAAATATTTCAAATTTAAGATACTTGGACACCGTAGTTTGTATTTGATAGAGTAAATGCGGTTAATTTTTTAGGTTAGAGTATTTTAAGTCATAGCAAGCATGAAGGGAGAAAGGATCTTACCTTGACGCCTATGATGCTGTGGTTGGCCTCGTCCACTTTGGCAAAGTTCCCCTTTCCGAGCATCTTTCCAGTGAAATGGTAATTTCCAACTTGCGATGGTCTCCTTTTGGCCATGACACTTAAAACTATTCAAACATGTCCCGGATCGGAAGTCACACAAATTGTTGTTGCACTATTTTTTTAACACCGAAATCGAATCAGCAGCACAAATAGATACTAAAAATAAACACAAACCAAGCGAATCGCACGATGTGCCCTTACTGAGAGCATGACAGAAAAGAAAACATATGAAATCTATGGGTAGTGACTTTTTCTCTTGTCTGTTTTCTCACTATTTCGTCACGATCGTCCTGTTCTGTTTTCTTTCGGTTTGGGCTTTGTTCGATGTCGAAGTATGGAATTTTGCTCAGCCAGAAAAATATGAGTGTAAGCAGATGATGTGGACGATTCTTACTGATGCTTTAATTTTAATCAGATCATGTCAATGTGTCCTATGTCAAAATCAACACTGACAGTTAACATATGTCAGATTTGGGTAGCTTTGTGACAAACTCTGTGCTACTTTTGCGTCGTCATGGTACTGAAAGTTACCTGTTGGGGCGGATCATCTTAGGGTTTATCATTTAGAATATGAAAATCACTCTTCTCTCCTCCCTCTTCTCTCTTCTCTCTTCTCTTTTCTCTTCTCTCTTCTCTCTTCCCTTTTCTCTCTTATTTCTTCTCTATTATTCCTTCTCCTTTCTTTCTCCTCCTCTCTTCTCTCATCATTCTTTCTTCTTCTAACTTCTCCCTTTTGCGTCGTCATGGTACTGAAAGTTACCTATTTGGGCGGATAATCTGAAAAACTGACTCTTGTTGTGTCTTTTTCATTGATCTGTTCTCTCTGTTTCTCTTCTCTCTTCTCTCTTCTCTCTTCTCTCTTCTCTCTTCTCTCTTCTCTCTTCTCTCTTCTCTCTTCTATCTTCTATCTTCTCTCTTCTCTCTTCTCTCTTCTCTCTTCTCTCTTCTCTCTTCTCTCTTCTCTCTTCTCTCTTCTCTCTTCTCTCTTCTCTCTTCTCTCTTCTCTCTTCTCTCTTCTCTCTTCTCTCTTCTCTCTTCTCTCTTCTCTCTTCTCTCTTCTCTCTTCTCTCTTCTCTCTTCTCTCTTCTCTCTTCTCTCTTCTCTCTTCTCTCTTCTCTCTTCTCTCTTCTCTCTTCTCTCTTCTCTCTTCTCTCTTCTCTCTTCTCTCTTCTCTCTCTCTTCTCTCTTCTCTCTTCTCTCTTCTCTCTTCTCTCTTCTCTCTTCTCTCTTCTCTCTTCTCTCTTCTCTCTTCTCTCTTCTCTCTTCTCTCTTCTCTCTTCTCTCTTCTCTCTTCTCTCTTCTCCTCTTCTCTCTTCTCTCTTCTCTCTTCTCTCTTCTCTCTTCTCTCTTCTCTCTTCTCTCTTCTCTCTTCTCTCTTCTCTCTTCTCTCTTCTCTCTTCTCTCTTCTCTTTTCTTTCTTCTCCCTTCTCTTTTCACTCTTTTCTGTTCTTTCTTCTCCCTTCTCTCTTAACTCTCCTCTCTCCACTCTTCTCTTTTCTCTCTTATTTTTTCCTTTTTTTTGTCGCCTGTCTTCTCTCTTTTCTCTTTTCTCTTCTCTCTTCTCTCTTCTCTCTCCTCTCTTCTCTCTTCTCTCTTCTCTCTTCTCTTTTCTCTCTTCTCTCTTCTCTCTTCTCTCTTTTCTCTTCTCTCATTTCTCTTCTCTCTTTTCTATTATTCTTTCTCCTTTATTCCTCCTTCTCTCTTCTCTCATCTTTTTTCATTTTACTTCTCACTTCTCCCTTTTGCGTCGTCATGGTACTGAAACTTACCCATTTGGGCGGATAATCTTAGGTTTTATTATTTAGAATATGAAAAACACTCTTTTTTTTAAAAATAATACCAATTGACAAACTGACTCTTCTCTCTCTCTCTCTCTCCTCTCTCTCTCTCTCTCTCTCTCTCTCTCTCTCTCTCTCTCTCTCTCTCTCTCTCTCTCTCTCTCTCTCTCTCTCTCTCTCTCTCTCTCTCTCTCTCTCTCTCTCTCTCTCTCTCTCTTAAGACCAGATAGTGATCCCGAACACTCTTCTCTTTTCTCTCCTTCTCCTCTTACCCTCCTTTCTTTCTTCTCTCTTCTCTCTTCTTTCTTCTCTCTTCTCTCTTCTTTCTTCTCCCTTTTTTCTTCTCTATTTTCTTATCTGCCTTTCTTTTCTATTATTTGTTCTTCTTTCTTCCTCCTCGACCCTTCTCTCATCTTTTTTTTTTTCAGCCCCATTCTCACTTTTTCCTTCTCCCTTGATGCTTCTCCCTTCTCCCTTTATAAATCTCCCTTTTCCCTTCTTCCTTCTTTCTTCTCCCTTCTTTCTTTTCCCTTCTTCCTTCTCCCTTCCCTCTTCTCTTTTCTCCCGTCTTTCTTTTTCCTTCTCCCTTCTGTCTTCTCCCTTCCCCCTTCTCCTTTTTCCCTTTTCCCTTCTGCCTTCTCCTTTCTCCCTTCTCCCTTTACCCTTCTCCCTACTCCCTTCTCCCTTCTTTCTTCTTCCTTCTCCCTTCTCCCTTATTTTTTCCCCTCCACCATTCTCCCTTTTCCCCTCCCCTTCTTCCTTTGCCCTTTTTCCTTCTCCCCTCTTCCTTCTTCCGTCTTCGTTCTTCCTTCTTCCTTCTTCCTTCTTCCTTCTTCCTTCTTCCTTCTTCCTTCTTCCTTCTTCCTTCTTCCTTCTTCCTTCTTCCTTCTTCCTTCTTGCTTCTTCCTTCTTCCTTCTTTCTTCTTTCTTCTTCCTTCTTCCTACTTCCTTCTTCCTTCTTCCTTTTGCCTTCCTCCTTCTTCCTTCTTCGTTCTTCCTTTTTTCTTCTTCCCCTTTTTTTCTTCTTCCTTTTTCATTCTTTCTTCCTTCTACCCCTCCCTTCTCTATTCTCCCTTCTCTCTTCTTCCTTCTTCCTTCTCCCTTCTCTTTTCTCCCTTCCTCTTTTTCCCTTCTCCCTTCTCCCTCCTTCCTTCTCTCTTCCTTTTTCTCTCTTCTCACTTTCTCCAAGAATGAAATTGCTCTTTTTTATCGAAGCTGTGTTTCTTGATATGTTATTGATGAAATTTATTGCAAATGTTACGGTTTGGGCTATTCAAATTTCATATAAACTGTCACTTCATTTTTTAGGTTTTAAATTACGATGGCCTTTTCTAAGATGCTATGATTTTTGATTTTAAATATGTGTTTTTTTTCCTCTGACTTTAAAATCCACATTTCATTTAGTTATTTCGATTTTGTTTATCAGATTTTGAACTTTTACGAAATCTTTGTGGTAGTATTGAAAATGTACCTATGTTTTTAAATTTCACTTTCTATTCCAAAAATTTGTTCCTTCATTTTCTTTTCTATTCGTGAACTTTTCTTACTGGAATTTATTTTAGAATCAAAATTTTTCTATTTTTATCATAACTGTATTTTACTGATTTTATTTTTGTACGATCCAGTCTGGATATATAATTTTTATTAATAAAAGTTGACAATTTCTGAAACGTTTCTTGAAATATGACTACGTGATATATAAATTTGTTCAAAATGTCACCTCATGACAGTTGACCATGAAGATGTTTAATATACCTTAGTGTTTATGTCAGGGCCGTCGTGTGTTGCTGTGTTGACAAAACTTTCAAATTTTCCTTTCCATAAATTATAAAATCTTGACAAAACAACTTGTTAATTTTATATTACGAACGAGTCAATTTAAAATATCCTTTAAACTTCGATTTTTTTGAAAATCTCCAGCTTTATCGAATGTCCTATAAAATTTTTAGAAAAGGTGGAAATTTCTAAATTAGGAAAAAATTTTATATTTATTTATAAAGAAACAATCACGAAATTTTGAGTCACGTATTATGATTTATAACTCGTTAAAAATTAAAAATTTTCAACTCGAAGCCGGTTAGGCAAAAATAAAAAGTCAAAATTAAAAGCTTAAAGTTGAATTTTCAGAAAAAAAAAGTAAAAATTGAAAATAAACTAAATGTATTTATAAGAAAAAAGCTTTCAATGGTATGAACCTCTAAATTTCGTCTTATTGTAAAAATTTTGAAGTCTTCTGAGTAAAAAGTAGCCAACAAATTTTGATTTTAAAAGTCCAAAATTTCGAGAGGAAAGTCGAATAAATTCGATTTAACTTTAAGGTTTTAACACTTCTAGCGAAATTTTCCCTTTTTCTTGAATTTTGATCTTCCTGAATTATTAGTTTAAGTTGATAATTTTCCTCAATTTCCTTAAATATCGACTTCACCTTCAAAGTTGGATATACCAAACTGACGAGATCTAACAAGATCGAAACCGGTATTTGGTTTCCAAAACTCGAATCTAATAAATGTTAAAACCTATTGGTCTGTGCATTATAGAATTCTTGTCTACTGGGAACTCTCCTAGAGAGCAACCGCTTCGCTAGGTGGCAGTGTTTCAACTGTTGGTAGTTCAGCTACTTGTGATTCACTACAAACGCCTGGAGGGCTGCATGAATTCGCAGTCTAGGTTGTATTCTACTTGCATATGACATTGTTGGTGATGGCCATAGTTTTCTCTATGGACCAATAGGTGGCGGTAGTCTGAGAGTCACACGTTTGACATGTTTTGATTCTTTAATACTTATAGTACTTACTTGTCGGAATATTTGTTATCATTCGTGTTGGATATACCAAACTGAAGAGATCTAATAAGATCAAAACCGGTCTTTGGTTTTCAAACTTCGAATCTAATAAATGTTCCAACATATTGGTCTGTGCATTAGAATCCTTGCCTTCTGGGAACTTTTCTAGAGAGCAACCGCTTCGCTAGGTAGCAGTGTTTCAACTGTTGGTAGTTCTGCTACCTATAATTCACTATACTCACGCCTGGAGGGCTGCAAGAATTTGTAGTCTAGTTTGTATTCTACTTGCATATAAATTTGAAATGTGTATTTTTTGTCATAATTTTCAATTCTTTTAGAAAATTCGTTTCCTTGTCGGAATTTTGTGGTTTGAATTGAATTTGAAGGGGTTGTTATCTTAAAATTTGCACAAGGACTGCTGATTGGATGGCGGTGGGCTTGAACTTTTTTTATATTACTTGCACTTGACCGGTTATTGTCCTCTTCAGATTCATCTTTATTTTTGGTGGATAATTTGTGTTTTTAAATTTTTATCTTATGTTAATCTGGCTTTATATGTGAACTAGGTAATATATTTTGTAACGAAATCTGTTAAAAATTGAGACCGATTCGCTTATTCAGAAAATAACAAAAGCACTATCATGAATAAATCCAGGAGATACATACCGACGAAATTCAGCCTCTGAGTAATAGATGTCCCTGGCAGTACCGACCAGGTCAAATTGAAGCAGTACCTGCACTATGTACTATCTACTATTTTATAAAGTGCTACGAGTTTTAAAACAAACACCATTTAAGAAATTAATATAGACATATGTCAAATTGATAATAACGTCTAATTATGCTTTGCATTTTTACAATTTTTAAGGAAGAATATGTAGCATAACTTTAACAGAAGCAGAAGGCTGTTAAATTGGTCTCTATTGCACTAATGTTATATTTAAATATTTTTCTTGCTTTACACAAATATTAATTGAAATAAAATGTATCTAAAAATTTATAGTTTATCTTCCGATTATTCGACTTGCTAGCTATTCATCGAAACTTACTATTTATAAATCGGTAAATCCTGATGCTTTTGAAATTTTCATATTAAGAAAATTTGCCAGAGATGCACCAGATAAAGTACCATTCATAATTCGAATGATAATCACCAGCGGAAACGCTCATTTTTCCAATTGAAAAGGCGAGACGAATTTCATGGAACATATTTAACTAAATCAGTCTCATCGAGTATTTATTCACTCATCTCGTTAAAGTATTACACAAACAAATGAAGTTTTTTTTACTATAAATGAGTGATGAATATTGAGGACAAGTTTAACCGGAATGCCCCATTTTTTTAGCGACGTCCCGCCTAGTCGGCTTAACTCGTACTAAATTCTAAGAGTGGAAATAACCGTAATCAGTTTCCTTGAAAGTATATCTACAAAAGGTTCATGCTTTTAAAGAAATGCTAGTGTATCTGTCTGTTTATCAGCCTGTTTTATATTTGTCTACATTTGATTACTCCATCTATCTATTTACCTATTTGTCAATTTGCTCCTATATCTCCTTTTATCTATCTATCCTATTCGTCTATCCGCCTATCCGTTTATCTGTCTATCCATCTATGAGTCTATCCATCTATGAGTCTATCCGTCTATGAGTCTATCCGTCTACCCGTCTATGTATCTTTTTTTTTGTTCTCAGGTGAGGACGCTCATAGCACTAACCAGTGGCGTCTGGCATATAGGCACTGCGGAGCTGCAGCACCCCCAATTTCGCTTAAGAGTTTTTTTCTCAAAATTTTCTGAACACTTTTTATTTCACAATTTTTTGTAAAAATTTCAAATATTCTTTGATTTTATTTTTAATTTTGATCAAAATCACATTTTTAAAAACTAGTTTTTGTAAAAGTATTAAGGAAGAAATCAATATTTCGAGCAGGAATTAAAATGTTAAGAAAAAAACTCAAATTTCTCTGAAAATGTCAACATTTTGAGAAAATAATTACAATTTTAGGAAAAAATCTAAATCGAATTCATCTCGCATTTTACTATTTTTCTAAAAAATGAGTTTATATGGTATATTCGAAATTTTACTTCAAATCTCATTTTGTATAAAAATTTGAGTTTTTTTCAGATCTTTCGATTTTTTTAGGAAAATTTGATTTTTTCTGCAAAGTTTCCATTTTTCTTAAATATTTTATACAAAGAAATGTTCTCAAAATTTCTATTTTTCCTAAAAGTGTTGTTCTTAAAATTTCTTCTAGAAATTCCAACTTCTCCAAATTTTTCTTTATGTTCCTCTAATTTGCTTTAAAAATTTTTTCACAATTTTTTTTCACAATTTAAAGTTTATTTTATTTTGTAGTTTTGACAAAAAATGTTTGGAAAAGACCCTGAAAGCTCTACAAAAATTTCAACATTTTGGGGAAAACAAAAAATTTTGACTGTTTTGTAATGATGTATAAATTGTTTTTTCAAATTTCAATATTTTCTCTAAGAAATTTTGGAAAATTTTGACATTTCAAAATATCAGCTTTTATCTTCCAAATTTCTATTTTTCATTTATTTTACTCTTACTCTTATACTCTTTTTCAAAATTTTCACTCATGTTAGATCCGATTTGTTTGGTCAAAATTGCCACTTAAACAAAAAAATACGATACAGTACATATATCTTCAAGATTTTTATTTTTTTTTTACAAATGTTGATTCCCCTTAATTTTTTTTGAAATTTGAGATTTTGAAATTTTTCTGAAAATTGTTGGTTTAAACTCACATGAATATTAACTGAAAACTAAGGATTTAGATTTAGAGTCTTAATGAAAATTTAAATACTGGACTCGCGATAAAAACCTGAAATGTTTTAAGTGGTATTTTAAAGTGTCAACATTTTAACCAAAAATCGAGATTGAAAAATGGAAATTATGACAGAAATGATGAAAAATTCCAGAAAAAATATCCAATTATAATTTTAAATTTCTAATTTTCAAGGAAAAAGTCTAAATCTCTATCCTAAAGTCGAAATCTTAGGAAAAAGTTTAAAGAATTTGCAATTTTCAGTAAAAGTTTATATAAATTTAATGTAAATCAACTTCAGTGTTGAGAAAAATTCTACCTAAAATTGAATTTTGACTTTAGAATTTTGAGAAAAAAAAAAGAAAACTATACGTTTGTATTGAAAAAAATTTAAAAAACATTTTAATTTTATTTAACGAAAATTCCGAAAAAAAACCTAACGATTTCTATGGCAGATATATCTCTAAAATAAAGTGAAAATAAAAAAAATCAAAAATATTTTAGATTAAACATCGAAAATTGGAAGTTCAAATTAAAATTTGTTAATGGAATTTACGAATTCATGTTTGCTCTCAAAAGTTTGACCTTCAGAATAGAAAAATTTCAACACGACAAAATCTCGATTTTACGTCGACGTTTAATGAAAATATAAAGAATTAGGTTTACCCGAAAAAGTCCCAGGAGAATACCGAAACTTTAAGAGATACAGAATTCTAATGCACAGACCAATAGGTTTCAACATTTATTAGATTCGAAGTTTGGAAACCAAATACTGGTTTCGATCTTGTTAGATGTCGTCAGTTTGGTATATTCAACTCGAATGCTAACAAATGTTCCGACAAGTAAGTACTAAAGAATTCATGGACGTCAGGCGTGTGACTTCTTAGTACAACCACCTATTGGTCCATAGAGAAACTAAGGCATCGCCAACAATGTCGTATGCAAGTAGAATGCAATCTAGACTACAAATTCATGCAGTCCTCCAGGCGTGTATAGTGAATCATAGGTAGCTGAACTACCAACAGTTGAAACACTGCCACCTAGCGAAGAGGTTGCTCTCTAGGAAAAAGTTCCCAGAAGACAAGGATTTTAATGCACAAACTTTTTTGTCACGGCCCGGTTATTTTTATGCATCCCCTTGGTGACCCACTAAAAATGTTTTAACCATCCTCAAATTTGGTTTTTCTTCTCAAAATGTCAACCACATTTGACGCTAAATGTCAAAATTTCGTCTTTTCTTCTTAGGTTTTTTAAATTTTTGTGTAAATTGTTTGAAAATTTATTAGAGTCGAAGTTTGGAAACCAAATCCCGTTTCGATCTTGTTAGATTTCGTCAGTTTGGTATATCCAACTCGAATGCTAGTTGTCGGAACATTTGTTAGCATTTAAGTTGGATATATCCAACTGACGAGATCTAACAAGATCTAAACAGGTATTTGGTTTCCAAACTTCGAATCTAATAAATGTTCAAACCTATTGCTCTGTGCATTAGAATTCTTGTCTTCTGGGAACTTTTTTTAGAGAGCAACTGCTTCGCTAGGTGGCAGTGTTTCAACTGTTGGTAGTTCAGCTACCTATGATTCACTATACACGCCTGGAAGGCTGCATGAATTTGTAGTCTAGGTTGCATTCTACTTGCAGATACAGAATGGTGAAAACATACAATTTTAGGATTTAAAATAGGTCAACAGTAACTTGGGATTTTCAGACAAAATTTGAGGATCAAGGTCTAAATTTTGAGGACAAAAATTTAAAAAGCCTAAGAAGAAAAGACGAAATTTTGACATTTAGCGTCAAATGTGGTTGATATTTTAAGAAGAAAAACCAAATTTTAGGATGGTTAAAACATTTTAAGTGGGTCACCAAGGGGATGCATAAAAATAACCGGGCTGTGACAAAAAAATTTGCGAAACACTGGAATACTGGAATTATTTTGTTTTGTTTGAAACTTTGACGTGCTAACTTGTCAAATAATCTACATCAGAACTGCACAGAACTTATCAATTTTTAACTTTTAATTAATATTGAATAACTTCATTCAAAATATCCAAAGATAAATTCGCAAGAGGGCGTTTATTTTTTCAAATAAGGAATATTATGATTTGACTAATTTTGCCCTAATCAAATAAAATAATTTCTCATAATATTACCGAAGGATACAGCAGATCTACAAGCAAATTGGAAATAAAATTGTAAATAATTGAGGCTTGAAACATCCTCTGACTGAATGTCAAATGGTGTTTCCAACTCTTTAGACAGAATATCATAAAATATGAAAATCTGAAAAGTTTTCTTGAAGTAGTTGTCTTGTTGAACTACTAAAATAACAAGTAGACTTCATCAAAGAGTGTCATTCGCTAGACAGGTTTTAAAATATAGAAATATCAAAGTGTTGCCCGAAATACACGTGTAGACCCGTCTCAAAACCCCCGCAATGAAAACTAGATCTCGTCAATTATCGACACGATACTTATTGAAAGCAAAGCGGAAGTTAATGGGGCATATTCGAACCGAAAATCTAATCTAATTTTACAACTTTTAATGATGTTGCTTCTAAATTTAGATTACGCCCAACTTGTCGCCTAGATTTCGGATAATTTTCGTGGATTTTGTTTGCCCATCGGCTTCGTTTTTTTTTAATGCTACGTAACTCGGAATGCTGCGTGGGTCAATAGTTGAAATTCGACGCATTGTTCTAGTCCGGCAATTAAATTTAGCTCGAGGAATAGCAATTATTCTAAATATTGTTATGTTGGAAACAAAACGGCCGAATTAATTAGTAGATTGATTACAGTGGTCTAGAGTGCAATTGGCCAACTTTGGTAATTACCGACGGCTAAATTTATAGCAGCGTTCGAAAGCTAATATTTTCTGAAAAGGAACATAATTTTAAATATTCTTCTCAATTGTTGTTCTCTATGGTAATACATTTTGAAGCATTGTTTTAATTTTGTAAAACTAATCCTCCAATAGTTTAGAACAAGCTACAAGGTTTTGTTATGAATTTTTCTGGTTGTAGAGACAGTTTTCAAAGCAGTTAAAAAGGGTTATAAAAAAGTCAGTATTTTTTGTATCACGTTCCATTTTTTTATGTTTTCTCCACGTATATTATACAGATAAGATCATGATCCATCAGTTATGTACTTCTCTTTTCCATGTACTTCTTGAAATATAGCTCGCCCGAGTAGATCAATCGCTTAAAAACCGAATGAAAAGTGGGAAAATTGTCACAAGTGTCGCGTATACATTTACCGTCTCGCAATCGGTTCTACACCTACCTGCTAAGGTCGACGAGGACGGTCGAGGCGATGGCTTCGAGGTCGAGAAAGACAGATAGTACGTGGACAGTAATATGGAAGCAGTTGAATAGATTTATGCAGGCAAAGCTGCTGAAAATGGATATAAATGTAGGCAATAATGCGGACCATGTATCTTACTGAGTCTTAATGAAGTCCCGTGTACGGCCGAAAGAATCAGCTTTATAGGCGAATAAATCCAAGAAGGCCGATTAAAGGGCATGCAGATGCAGAGCACAAGGCACTCCTGGCCGTTATTCCCTTAAGTCGATAATTCTGGGAAAGCCACACTTTCTAAATAACAGCCACCGAACGATTGGGAATTTATAATATAAAAGTCTGTGTCAGATTTTAAAATCTCACATGGTTATACTTACTTTTTTTTTCCCTGAAAATAATAACTTGGCTGCCGAAACGCGTTAGAGCAAGACTTATTTTGTTTTTTAATCTGTCGTCTTGTTTTCATGGGACATGTATATCAATTTTTGGTCACTCATCTGTTATAAAAACCTTTACAATTGTTGGGTTATCTATCTATAGGTCTGTGTGTCCGTCTACCTGCCTTTCTCTCTGCCAATATATTTGACTACATGCCTACTTTGATGACTGTAAGTCTGTCCAATTGTCTGCTACATGTCTATCAAACTACCTATTTACCTGATTATCTGTCTATATGTTTAACTGCTTATCTGTTTGCGTCTTAATGTCTACCTTTCTATCTATTTATCTGTCTATCTGTCTTTTTGTCTGCCTGCCTATATGTCTATCTGTCTACCTGTCTCTCTGTCTATCTATCTATCTATCTGTCTGTCTATCTGTCTTTTTGTCTGCCTGCCTATATGTCTATCTGTCTACCTGTCTCTCTGTCTATCTATCTATCTATCTGTCTGTCTGTCTGTCTGTCCGTCCATCCATCCATCCATCCATCCATCCATCCATCCATCCATCCATCCATCCATCCATCCATCCATCCATCCATCCATCCATCCATCCATCCATCCATCCATCCATCCATCCATCCATCCATCCATCCATCCATCCATCCATCCATCCATCCATCCATCCATCCATCCATCCATCCATCCATCCATCCATCCATCCATCCATCCATCCATCCATCCATCCATCCATCCATCCATCCATCCATCCATCCATCCATCCATCCATCCATCCATCCATCCATCCATCCATCCATCCATCCATCCATCCATCCATCCATCCATCCATCCATCCATCCATCCATCCATCCATCCATCCATCCATCCATCCATCCATCCATCCATCCATCCATCCATCCATCCATCCATCCATCCATCCATCCATCCATCCATCCATCCATCCATCCATCCATCCATCCATCCATCCATCCATCCATCCATCCATCCATCCATCCATCCATCCATCCATCCATCCATCCATCCATCCATCCATCCATCCATCCATCCATCCATCCATCCATCCATCCATCCATCCATCCATCCATCCATCCATCCATCCATCCATCCATCCATCCATCCATCCATCCATCCATCCATCCATCCATCCATCCATCCATCCATCCATCCATCCATCCATCCATCCATCCATCCATCCATCCATCCATCCATCCATCCATCCATCCATCCATCCATCCATCCATCCATCCATCCATCCATCCATCCATCCATCCATCCATCCATCCATCCATCCATCCATCCATCCATCCATCCATCCATCCATCCATCCATCCATCCATCCATCCATCCATCCATCCATCCATCCATCCATCCATCCATCCATCCATCCATCCATCCATCCATCCATCCATCCATCCATCCATCCATCCATCCATCCATCCATCCATCCATCCATCCATCCATCCATCCATCCATCCATCCATCCATCCATCCATCCATCCATCCATCCATCCATCCATCCATCCATCCATCCATCCATCCATCCATCCATCCATCCATCCATCCATCCATCCATCCATCCATCCATCCATCCATCCATCCATCCATCCATCCATCCATCCATCCATCCATCCATCCATCCATCCATCCATCCATCCATCCATCCATCCATCCATCCATCATCCATCCATCCATCCATCCATCCATCCATCCATCCATCCATCCATCCATCCATCCATCCATCCATCCATCCATCCATCCATCCATCCATCCATCCATCCATCCATCCATCCATCCATCCATCCATCCATCCATCCATCCATCCATCCATCCATCCATCCATCCATCCATCCATCCATCCATCCATCCATCCATCCATCCATCCATCCATCCATCCATCCATAAATTTCGACTTTGTTTTAAGAAATCGATTTTTAAATTGGTCTTTCACCAAATTTGATTTTTGTTGTTGTTTGGACTCTTTTACCAATTGCAATTTTTGTAAAAATGTCATTTCTTCCTTTTTATGAAGCTTTCTGCTTTTTTGCATATTTGACACTTTTTTTGAAAATTTCGACCAACGGCAAATCTCATGATTTTTTAAAATTGTTACTTTTTTTAAAAAAAATTGACCGACGGAAAATCACCACTTTTTTAAAAATTTTGACAAAAATTTCAACTTTTTTAGAAGAATTTTTTTTAATTTCAAATTAAAAAAAAGACACTTTATAACGTTTCCACATGTTTTATATTTTTTATCCTAACATTTAGACATTTAAAATTTCTTTTTTTTTTCAAAATTTAAACTTTCCCTCAAAATTTCCATTTTACTTCTTTGTGGAGTATATACAGGTTGAACCAAATTTGATTTTCTGTACGGGGATCTCACTTCGCCTCATTTAAAGTATGGCATATCATATGTTAAATTAATGAGAAAAATATGCCAAATTCAAAAATGATAAAATCCAATATGGCGTCCACAGAAAATAACAAAGTTGACATAATTTTCTCGAAAAGAGTCAAATTTAGAAAAAAATAATTTACACCAGTAAAAAGGCCTTAAAACGAAATAATTGCATATTTTGAATTTTTTAAATTTTTTTAATCTGACTTTAAACAAAGAAGTTACAGCTAACTTTTAAAAATGGCGATTTTCAGTTTTTTCTAAATAAAATCGAGACGAATTCAATTGTTTTCTCAGCAGAATAAGATTGCGAATTAAAATCTGCACTACTTTACCCATTTAAGCTTTCTTGTATCTCTAATAGTTTACAAGATCCCTAGAGTGGAAATTAAATTTGGTTCAACTTGTATATTTCATTTCAAAATTACGACTGGTCTGTAAATTTTTGATCTATTTTGAAAATATCCATCTGCTTCAAATTTTCGTCTCTTTATAAGTTTTTTATTTTATTTCATTTATTTTAAAAATTTCAATTCAAAATTTTGGGCTTTTCTCGAAGTTTTAACTTTATTTTAAAAAAATATAAGATATTTTCTTTAATTCGTACGTTTCAACTCCTTTAAAAAATATTTCTGATTTTTTTCGAAATGATGATTTTTTGACATTAGTTTTTCTCTTTTCTGAAGTATTCAAGTTTTAATAAATATTACTTACGACTATATGTTCAAAAATTTCAATTTTCAAATAATTTTAACCATTTGAAAATTTTGGCACTTCAAAATTTCCATTATTTCTAAATTTTGACTTAAATATCGACTTTGAAAAAAATTGGCATTTCAAAATTTCCACTTTCCTTAAGTTCTCATTTTTGTCAACATTTTCTCAATATTCTGACTTCAAATTTTTTAATTTTTCTGTAATTTTAATTTTTTTGTAAATTTAGCCCTTAAAAAATACACATTTCAAAGTTTTAATTGTTTTCAAATATTTTTTTCAGTTTCGACTTTTTATTAATGTGTTTCAGAAAATTTGGATTTTTTGAAAACTTCTCGGATTTCAAAATATTCACTTTTATTTTGAAAAGTTCCATTTTTTAAAATTTCTACTCCTTTTCAAAAATTTGACTGATCTTAAACATTTCAATTTCTCCATATCTCGACTTTTTATAAAAGTATATTTTATATTGAGAATTTGCTTTTCTTGAAATTTTCTCTTCCTTTAAAAAATATTAATTTTTTAAAAATTTAAAATTTTATTATTTTTATAATATAATAATTGCTGCTTTAAACTTACATTATAAATCTAGATTTGAAGTCTTAATAATAACTGAAATATTGGACTCGCAATAAAAAAAATAAAATTTCACGTTTAAGCTCGTATTAAGTTTCCATTTTTAACTAGAAGTCAATTTTTTTAATTAAAATGGAAATTTTCAGATAAATGGTAAATATTTCAAGAAGGAAATCCGAACTTCTAGTCGATATCTTGGTTCAAAAAATTTCCAATTTTCATTAATAGCTTGGAAAATATCAATTTCAATATTCAGAAGTATTCCAGCTAAAATTAGCCTTAGGAAAAAGACAAGTGTGAGTTTAGAGCAGAAGTTCAAAAAAAAACTAAACATTTGTGTTAAGAAAGAAAAACGAGTGAATTTTTTTAAAAAAAATCTGAAAAACACCTTACGGTTTTCAAAGTTAAATTCTTTAGAGAAAGTCGAATTAAAAAAAAATCAAATTTTGGTTTAGACATCGAAAACTGGAAATTCAAATGAAGTCTTTTTTGAGAAGCTTCTTTACCATTTCATGTTTCCTCTTAAACGTTTGACTTTATTTTCAAATTTTCGACGTTAAGCTATAATATAAAAATATTTTCTATTATTTCTTGAAATCTTGATTTTGAAATTGAAAATAGCAAGATTTCAACCATAACTTATAAAAAGTCTTTATATTAACATCGACTGAAAAATATAAAGAATTAAATGTATTCGAAATTCTAAAAAAACTCAGCATGGTAAGAAAATTAAATTTTTATATTTAAAAGAAACTTCGAAAGTTCAACTCGTGATTTCAAAGCACAATTTTGGGATTAAAGTGTAATTTTGACTTATAACGTAAAAATGTGGTCCAATTATGGGAAAAAAAATAGTTTAATGTACTTAAAAAATTCTTACTAGGTCACCGAAGCATAAAAATAACCTAGACATGACAAAAAAGTTTGGGAAACTCTGATTTATTACATTCCTTTTTTAGTGAATGCGAAATATTGAAAAATTGAAGTAAAAAATGTTTTTTTAAGGCTCTCAGCATATTCATGTTAGTTAAGACAGGGAGATTTTAACGACATTTTTTCTTCACTAGAAGTTTATTTATTTATATTTTTTTTACACATTTTATGCGAATGTCTGGCTCTGGCAAGGGACAGACATTCCAGCTTTGGGAATTCTCTGACTGAACCAAAGACAATAGTGGAGACACCCATAAAGGAGGTTCTGGAATTTTTCAAAAGAACGGGCCTGTTATGAGATAATCGTGGGGGGGGGCACAATAAGCGATAGCTTCAGTGCTGCAGGGATGACCGACCCCATAGTAATAATAATAATAATATATTTTAAGGTAGAAATATGTAATATTTTCAACTTCATTTACAAACTGAATTTTTTCAATGAGTTTCGCTTTTGATCTTAATTATATACCTTTATTTCCAAAATGTCTATTACTATTACCTTATTATTATAATTGTAGGATTACCTTTTCTTATTGGTAAAATGTTTTCTTAATTTCGTTCTCTTTCACCATCTCCATTTCATCCAAAAGTTGGATTTTGAAATTATAATTTCTAATTGCTACGAAGTTTAAATTTGTTGTGCTAAAGTATAAATTTTATTTTAGTGTCAACACTTTTTAATACAATTTTTATTATTTTACGAAAGTATCTAATAATTTTTCATCGAGATTTTATAATTTTCTAGATCTGAATCTCCGTCGTTGCTGTTTTATGAATTTTTGAATTTCCCTACAGTTTCTAAGTTAAAATTAAAACTTAGTCTGGTTTTTGCAATTTAATTTTTTTCTATTTTATTCACAAAATTCGGCTTTCTTTTCTTAATGTTCCTTACCTTCACGTCGAATAAAGTAAACAATTGTTACTTCCTAGGTTTACAGTGCCGAGGTAATCTTTGAGTTAAATATAAAAAATAGCCTTGCCCAAGTTAAAATCTAATTTAAAACGTACGTATAAAATTATGTAACGACGTGTCAGAAATGGATTAATTATTAATCGAGAGCGCAGACACACGGTTACCAAAACAAATAAACATACATTTTGTCGAAGTCTATGAATATGTATGTTCAATCCTCGCACCCAAAACTGTGCATTATTAGTTATTTATGGATCTCGCCTCTCACAAAATATTATTGACATCGATTAGTCTGATCAGTGGGCAATAAATTCATTAATTTACTTAAATCTGAATACATTCAGTCAAGGTTCTAATGGTTTCAAATTCCAAAACTGCGTTAATTGCGAAGAGACTAACAAATTCGAAATTTCTTGTTTAAAGGCGAAATTTGCACATAAAATGTCAGAATTTCTAGAGAGAAGTATCAAATTTCGAGAAAAGACGTTGAAATTTTAGAAAAAAGTTTAAAGTTTTCAACGAGAAATTTGAGATTTTGAGAAAATAGTCAAAATGTTAGAACAAGGGTAAGATTTTTGCGTTAAACTTTTATGAAACACAGTAAAAATTTGAAGTTTAGATTCGGAATTTAGGGGAAAAGTTCAAGTTATGCAAAAAACTAAAATTAAAAGAAGTATAGTTTTTACTTCGTTTTACTTAGTTTTGATTTTAAAAAAGAGTTTGAAATTTTAAGTATAGGCTCACAATTAAAAAAAATTATATTTTAGAACTAATATTCAGATTTTAACTGGAAATTCGCAAAAGGTATCTTCGAGTTTGTACTCCAAATTTTAAAAAATCCAAATTTAGATACAAAGCCTATTACGAAAAAAATCTAAATTTATAGAATACAATGAAACTTTAGAGAAAAATACAGAGGTTGTCCCATTTATTAGGATATTAATTATGCCCTTATGTTATGTCATTATAGCATGTCACTAATTTTAACCAGGAATGCTTAGTAATGGACAAAAAGTAGAGAAAAATTATTCCACCGTTTAAAAGAAAGACAGATCAACCCATCCTAAAAAGACGCTCCTGATTTTCAGCAAAATAGTTTACGTCTTCATAGGTCAACAGAGCTTATCACTGTATTACCCACTTATCAAGTGCAATGTTAAGGTAAACCGGAGGTAGCGAAATATCATTAACTAATGGGGAACAAAAGTTTACGTAATTATTTCTCGGAATGATTATTTCTATTTATATACACTTGAAAATAATATGAAAATAATTGCATGTATGTTACCTTTTCTTTAATCAACGACCGTAATAAGAAAAAAACAAACAAATGTCCTGGGCAGTAAATGATGAACTGGGTGTATGAAAATAATTAACCAATTTGATACAACTTAAAACAGATACCCCCATTTTGCCTAATGCAGTAAAGAAAACACTTATCCAGCAGAGAAAACTGTTCACAGAAGCTTATCACTGTATTACCCACTCATCAAGTGCAATGTTAAGGTAAACCGGAGGTAGTGAAATATCATTAACTAATGGGGAACAAAAGTGTACGTAATTATTTCTCGGAATGATTATTTCTATTTCTATACACTTGAAACTAATATGAAAATAATTGCATATATGTTACCTGTTCTTTAATCAACGACTTTAATAAGAAAAAAACAAACAAATGTCCTGGGCAGTAAATGATGAACTGGGTGTATGAAAATAATTAACCAGTTTTATACAACTTAAAAACAGATACCCCCATTTTGCCTAATGCAGTAAAGAAACCACTTATTCAGCAGAGAAAACTGTTCTCTACAAATTTAGATTCTTGTATCCAATTCAGCCTTTTTCTGGAAGTTTCAAAATTTGTCTTATTTTAATTTGGTTCTCAAAGGTCGACTTTTTTAATTTCACTTTTCTTCAAAATCTGACTTTCTCTAGGAAAGTTCATTTTTTTCCAAACTTTGATTGATTCCTGGAATGTTTACTTTCGTTTCAAGATTTGTCTTTTTCTGATTTCTCCTTTTTCTAAAAACTCACCAGTTTCTAATTAACGTTTTATATTTATTATTTCCTTGAAATTCCTTTTTTTGATTTGTTTTATTTTTCTCAAAATTCGTTTAAAGTTTAACTTTATTCTCAAATTGCGTCTTTTTTTCTCAGAATATTACTTCTCTCAGATATTTCACCCTTTTTATGTATGGCCTTTTTCTGGAAATTTATAAGTTATTTTTTTAGTTAGTCTTCGCTTTTGGTTTTGATTTTTTGTTAAATTTGTACTTTTTGCATGGGTCTTTCTCACAAAATTTCAATTTATTCTCAAAATTAATCTTTTTTTAAATCTCGACTTTATTCACAGAATAGTACACTTTTTTCTCAAAGTTTGATTTTGTATTGAAAAGTTGACGTTTTTCCTAATAAACTTTTATTGAGAGTTTCAACTCTTTTCAGAATTCGTCTTTTTTCTTTCGTAAACTTTTTCTGGAAATGTTGACGTTTACCTCAAAAGTTTTTATTTCCTGTTTAGATTTTTTCCTCAAAACTAATTTTTTTCAAAAAATTCAAATTTTTTACCAAATTAATTTATTTTTTTAAAGTTAAGTGAAATTTTAATAAAAGGTGTAAATTAGGTGAAAATACGATTTTTGGCGGAGAAAAATATTTTTTAGGACTTTTATCTGTTTTGTCAAATTTTAAAGATTGTTTAAAAATTTTAATAAAAGGATCAACATGAAGCCCACCAAGAGACGAAGCAAAGGGGACATTCCGGGGCCCGATAAGCTGTCGAGTTAGCAGGAGCGGATTTACATTTGATGAGGTCCTAAGTCAGGGGTTCCCAAAGTTTTTCTTAGGCGGATATCTGTTTTAAGTTGTATCAAATTGGTTAATTATTTTCATACACCCAGTTCACCATTTACTGCCTAGGACTTTTGTTTGTTCTTTTTTTATTAAAGTCGTTGATTAAAGAAAAGGTAACATATATGCAATTATTTTCATATTAGTTTCAATTGTATAGAAATAGAAATAATCATAATTACGTAAACTTTTGTTCCCCATGATGTTTCGCTACCTCCGGTTTACCTTAATATTGCACTTGATGAGTGGGTAATAAGTGATAAGCTTCTGTTGACCTATGAAGACGTAATATTACCGAAATTTTTCGCGCGCCAAAAAAACGGAATAAAATCAAAACAATAACCAAGATTTTTTTGTTTTAAATATATTTAATTATTTTATTTCCTATTTTTTATTAGTATACTAAATTTAATATAAATATAAATATAAATCTTCAATTATATATTTATTAAAACAAAAAAATAATTGAAATCCCTTTTATTAGATAATAATGTAAATCTTTAACTGTAACAACAATTATTTTAAAATCACGCAATTTATTAACATGAAAGTAAAATCACTTCTTATTTTAAATACAGAACTATAACCGTATCAAGTATAACAAATTAATAATCTACTATTTATTAACAAAAACAAATGTAAAATATTTTTTTTTATATATAAACTAAACAATATTTTATTAATGCAAACGCTTATGATTAAAGTTCTATAACAAATTTTTAAAAATATTAAAATATTTCATTGTATTTTATTTGTATTATTTATTATTTATTTTACTATTTACTTATTTCTTTTTTAATGAAAATATAATATATCGCATCGATATCGCGGGCTGCATTCACAGGCTTTGCGGGGCGAGGAAAAAACTGTCTCGACAATTTGTGGTCATTCTTCATGGTAGACCCTTATTGACCGGAAATATTATGTTTTTTTCAATTTATTTAACATTTCTTCGGCCCAGTTTTTTTCCTATTCTATGTAAAATAAAATAACCTCTTAATTTGTGAACTGTCATGAAGTGACGTTTTCAATAAATTTAAATATCACGTAGTCGCATTTCAAAAACTGTTTAGAAAATTGTCAACAAACCATAAAAATGTAAATATTTCCAAACTGGGCCGAAGAAATGTTAAATAAATTGAAAAAAACATAATTTGTGGTCACCTAAAATAAAAAAAAAAGTTTTTTTTCTCCTTAAGTTTCAAAGACAAAAAAAAAGTCCATACATCGATGTTTCCCTACAACTTCTTTCCATCAAGGCTGCATGTCCTGTCAAAATATGTTTTTTTTGGGGCCATAAGATAAAGCCTGTATAGCATAAACTTAAATCCAGCACTGCATGTTAGTAGTTCGTGAATTATAAATATTTTGAAGTATTCTTTGCCTGAAAATTTAGTGTTAGAAACCATGTTGTTTATGAAACTTTTTTTAATCGAAATTTGTATTTTTTTCTCGAAATTCCAAGTACAATTTAAAACTTTTTTTAACACTTTTGGAATGTTCAAATTAATTTAAAAAATTGTTAGTTTAAACTTGAAAGATATCCTTTTTAAAACAACAGCTTTGAATTCGCGATTTAAAACCACACATCCTTCAACAAATTTCCAAATTTTGAGAAGAATGCAAATTCTTCAAAAGGTTGAATTTACTAAAATTCGGAAAAAAGTCAAATTTTTTAATCGGAATCAAAATTTTCAAAAAAAAAGGTGACAGTCTTCTAGAAAGGTTAAAGTTAAAAAAAAGTTAAAAATAATCGAATTTACACAAACGAATTTTGTTCAAAGTATCAATCTTGACAGAAGGTCGAAATTTTGCGTCAAGATTTTCAAAGAATCCAAAATTTTCATAAAAATTACAAAATAACAGGAAATTCAAAATTTGGAAAATCAAGATTTAAAATAATCGAAATTTTAGAAAAAAAAAGCAAACTTGCGAGAATGTCGAAAGTTTTAAGATAAGTCCGAAAATAGGGAAATTAAAAAAAAAAGATTGGAATATTAAAAATTGGAAATTTTCAAAATAGGTCGAAATTTTCAATATACATCGAAAGTTAGATTTTTTATTTTCTGAAAGTCAAAAGTCTTAAGAAAAATCGAAATCTTAAAAAGATTTAAACTTTCAAAAATAACTGAAACTTTGAGAAGGTCTAATTGATTAAAAATCAAAATATTCGGTCAAAAATTTTAAACTATAAATTTTTAATAAGAAGGGGAATTTAAAAAAATCAAACTTTTCAAAATTAAGAAATTTTTAAAAAATTCAACCTTTGGGACAGGTTCGTAACCAGGATTTTTTTTCGGAGGGGGCTGCGATCCTTCTGCTAAAACTCCCTAGTCTTTGTTTGCATTCAGGTTAGAGCTAAGAAGCCTCGGTCCAATACTACTTTACTATTAATATTATTATTGTATAGAAGTGTACTAAAATATAAAAAAATGCACTAAAAACATTTCTAGAGTCTAACTCTTCTAACATTCTGATAAAGTGATTTAACAACAATGTTGGCTATTTATTTTAATTTCATTTCTAAATAAAAACAGATGTGTGGGTAAGATAATAAAATTACTCGAAAGATATTCCTTTTCTAAAATTTATCTTTAAACTGTCTTCTATAACCTGCACTTGTGTATAAAAAATGCCTCTAGAAAGTGCTCTATTTAAAAACATAGTTTGACGTCAGCTGGAGAGAAATCTTTTTTTTTTAATTTTTTTTTCAAATTTTAATTAAATTCATAATTTTATCTTTTATCTCAAATTTAAAGTTTGCACCTGAACATTTAGAATTTGGATATTCTTTCTAAACTCTGGAAGATTAGATGTTCTTTTTATAAATTCAAGTTTTCTCTTAGCGTCCAATTCTTTTTCTAACTGGCAACAACTTCAATTCCTAGGTTTTTTATTTTGGGCAATTTTGGGAATTATTACTATCTGAATTTGCAATGTCGAAAAGCATTTGATTCGGCCAAATTTCAAAAAAAGTTTTGCTTTAAATTTATTTATCGTTTTTTTTTAAGATGTACCGTTAACTTCAAAATTTCGAACTTTTTTTCTCAAAATTATGTACTTCTTTCTAGAAACCTGTAAATTTCGGCAAAGTTTTTGTGAAAAATATCAGATGTCGAAATTCTGAACTTAATCTTGAGTTTTTTGAATTTGGAACTAGAGAGACAAACTCGTTTTAGAAAAATTTTAATTACGACCGTGTTTATATTTAAAAATAACCAAAATTCATTATTAAACATATCTGAAAGTATTAACTTTTTTAGAAATTTTGAATTGCCTAACAAAAAGCAGGATATGTTAATTCTTAACAAATTTGCCTGTTAGAACTCGAAGTTTTTAGTTTTTTAAATTCGAAATTTTAAAAATAAGTTGTATTCTAGAATTACTCTCTAAATCAGAAGAAAAAGAAGCTATAATTTTCGAAAAAAAAGATTTGAAGTCAAAAATCTTTAATTTTCAAAAGATGAAAACTATTAACAAAAACTAATAACACTCAACATTTTGTCTTGAAACAAAACTCAAAAAAAACTGATATTTCCTGAAACTTTAGTGTTTTCTCAAAATGGCCAGAGGACTTTATATATTTATATATAGAAAGAAAGTCAAAATATTGTGAAGAAATTTGAATTTTGAACCAGTCCTAATGTAAAACTTTTGAAAAATAAATTTGTCATAAGGCTTATTTTTTTTTCAAAATTTCGACTTTACTCTTGACATTTTTAAACTCGTCATGAAACGTTGTAAACATTATATAAATAAACTTTTTCTAAAAATATGAATTTAAAGTTTGTCGTGATTAAAAGTAAAAAATGTCCGGAGATTTGATAACTAAGATAGAAATTTCAATATTTTTTTGGAAGTTTTCACTTGGAAGTCGAATTTTGGAGAAAAAAGTTGAATTTGTGTCGACATCGTAATCGAAATATAAACAAAATCAACTTCATAACAAAAAATGTCGCAATTTTTATGAAGTTAAAACTTTTTGAATAAATTACAAATTTTGAATTAAGCTGATGGGTTCAAGTTTTTAAAAAAATCCTGAATTTTCCAATTTAAAAATGCTCACGTTTTGTGTAAAACTCGGAATTTAAAAAAGAATCCATGTTTTAGACATTTTTTTTAAAGTTCAATGACCATGTTAAAAAAACTAAGAAGAAATTCATAAAAATAACTTTGATTTTTTTTCAATATGGGGGGTTTAAGCTTGAAAAGTTTACAATATTCAACAATTTGTTAATCAAATTTAAAACTGAAGATTGAAATTCGAAATAAGAAAAGAGAAATTTCAAGAACAGTTTAAATTTTTATAGAAACGAATGCTCAGATTTGAAGTCAAAATTTTGGAAAAAGTTCGTATGAATTTAAGGTAAAATTTTCAAGGTTTAGCGTGGAAATTCGAGAATGAACTCGAAATTTTAGGAACTTCTTCATTTAAAAAAGTTATACTTTTTGCGAATATCCTGAGTATAACCTAACACCTATTTTTTTAATTTCGATTAAGATTTCAAAATTTTTTTTTGTTAATTGTGAGTTTTGGCCTTTTTTAGAGTATTTTACCTTTTTGGTGCCTTCTTTAGATTTTAATTTTTGCCTAATTTAACATTTTGCTTACCTTTTTCCCTTGCTTGATTGTACTTAAAATCCGGTCTCTAATAATAAGTAATGGCGCCAAATTTGAAAAAAAACTTCCTTCCATTTCAGTCCATTAAAAATGGTTTTTAAAAATGTCGCACGTCTGGAAAGTTCATTTCTATCTAGCATGAAGCCAAAAAATTTCGGGGGGGGGGTGGCTGCAGCCCCCTAGCCCCCCTGGCTACGGGCCTGCTTTAAGATAAGGTCAAGATACTTAAAAAGTAATCTACCTTTGAAAAGAAGTCGAAATTTCAAAAAATTAAAAAGTTCGAAAAAAGTCAAAATTATAAAAAAATTAAAAAATTTCGAAAAAAAGTGAAAAATTTATTAGTCGATATTTTCTAACGTAACTGAAAGTTTCGAGAAAAGGTCGAAATTTCGAAAAAAGGTGGGTATATTTTAAACTGCCTAAATTTAAAAAAATGTCTCAATTCTCAAAACAAATTAAAGCGTTTGAGAAAGTCCAATTGTTAAAAAAAATCGAGTTATTTAGAAACGGTAGGAATTTCAAAAAGAGACGGAATATTCAACAGAGGTCGATGTTAGAAAACAATTTAAATATTCAAAAGAAGTAAAAATTTTCAAAATAATTTAAGAAAATGTAAATTCTTTCTTAAAAAAAGAAAAAGTTTTGAAAATATCGAAATTTTGAAGTGGGAATATACAAAAACGATAAAATTAAAGAACGTAAAATTTGAAAAAAATTGTTTTTTAGTATTTTTTTATTCGTCAATAACGAAAATTATGAATTAGATCGACCTTCCCTCATTTATTATGTCGTTTTGCTTAATAAGGGCATAATAGGGGTCCATGCGACCAACACATAGAAGGTCAGAAGCCCTGATATCATAATTGCCCTGGGCTCAGGAATTCTCTCGGCGAGCCTGATTAAAATTATGTTTTGGAAGTTTTGACTTTTATCAAACTTTGTTTTTTTTGAATTGGGTATTTTTTCATCAAAATTCGTTTCTTTTTTCATAAATAGGCCAATATTTTAATTACAGCAGCAATAATTTCGGAAAAAATATTTTTTCATGGAAATCTTGACAAATGACCAATTAAATGTTCTGTAATTAAACAGTTAAACGTGCTTAAAATTGAAAATATGTACAACCGCAACCATAGACTAGTTTCGACCTTCCTTGGCCTCGTCAGCATGGTACGGTGGTTGTATACACTTCCAATTTAAAGCCGTTAGTCAGTCGTATAAGTATCCAAGAGAGCAAACCTCCATTGGGTGACTTGTAACTGACTTTTAACTGATTATTACGCAAACATTTTCGCTACATGCTAATTGAAGTGGAAATCTTAACTTTTTTCTCGAATCTCTAAGAGTAGGTCTATTAAAATTTAACTATAAAAAGACGAAAAATTTCGAGAAAAATATTATTTTTAGAAACTTTTCTTTTAGAAAATTAAAAAAAGCCATATATTCAGCAGGAAGGATAGCTTAAATAAAATGACGCATTAAAATAATCAAGATTATATTTGAAATTAAAAACACTTCAACTTGAAAAGTAGCTGAAAACAGCCACTTTTATTTTGCATCTTCTTCAAAACTAATTAACTAATCTAGAAGATATTATCACTAAAATAAAAGATAAGTCTTTAGCTATATATATATATATATATATATATATATATATATATATATTAGGGTGGTCCTTATTTAGAAAATGTTCGAATTTTTTTCCACGATAGTCCTAAATCGGTTCCAAATATATAAAAAAAAATTCATGCCAAGTTATAGCTCTTAATTTTAATATCAACCCGGCCCCCCCAATAGCCAAAGTTTTAAATGGAAATAACATAGGAAAAGTTCTGTTAATACTTTGGAATTTTTTATCCCATAAACCAATAAACATATCATGTCGACAAATAATTATTTTTATAGAAAATTTACCGCTCTACAAAAAAGGTCTCTTATGATTTTTGGCTAACTTGACTGGTTTAAAAGTTATTCGAGGTTAAAATAAAAGTTCTAGTCAATCTAATGGTTTTTTTCGTTTTTGTCGTCATTTTATGATTCAAAAATGAAAAAAGAGTTATAATTTATATTTCAAACGAATTTTCTTACCTTGACGTATGCTCTGAAAGAAAAGTATTAATGAATTGAAAAAATTTATTATTAAAATTTCAATGACTTGAAAGAAAATACCAATATTATCATTTTTTTTTTTTTAATCACATACTTTTATGAAGTTGTTACATTAGTTTTCTTTAGCGCATCAGGAAACATTTGACGATGATTTTTAACTAATTGTAATACAAATTGCATTTGTTTTTCATCTTTGGTATAATGTTTACAAAAATCTTGCACTAGTTTAACTCCTCTCTCAGCACAGTCATTTACAACCGATAGTTTTTCGACAAACCGTAATGCAGTTTTGTAGCTTTCATTTTCAGCCCATTCAGAAGGATGAATTTGTAAAAATTCTGTTTGTAACTCAAATCTTTCAAAAAATTTGATCGATTCTGCAGTTACAAAAAAATCGATATCGTTGTACAATAAATCGTTTATATTCTTGCTTTGAAAGCGTTTTACGCTACATTTTTCACTAGTATAATCCAGCTCTTCTTCCGGAATAATATCAATTGAAATCTTGTCTTCTTCTGTATGCAGCTTAGCCACAATTTTTAATTTGGTTTCTAATGGAACATCTTCATCGAAAATTGCGATGATCGCTAACTCTGGCGATAAGTACCATAGATGATTCATAAATCTATTAATTGCTACAGTAGCAAGATTACTGTTGATCGCCTTAAAGTTGTGTAGCTCTTTTATAAATTGTAGATCATGGTACGGAGCTTTTACACTATTAGATGATAAATACCAAGCTTTAACATAAACAGTTGTCACAAAAACACAAATTTGTCGAAGTTTATTGTCTTCACCTTTTTTCAACGATAACTGTTCACGAAACAGGTACATTTTCAGCACGTAAATAGCTTTTGCCATCCACCGTGCATGATGGCAAGCTCCTGGCTTACGAAAACTAAATTTTTCTGGGATAACACCAATGAAGACTAGAGTAAGCTCCAAAAACTCTTTGTAATCATCACGAGGCAGCTTTGTTGTCAGAACTTCAGTGGCAAAAGTTTTTATAGACCTAATTTTTTCTACTGTTAACTCGTTTTTATTTCTTGGATCATCTAATCCTGTTTTGTAATTCAGTTTATTCAAAGTTTCCCATTGCTTTTGAAATCCGATAAAAAGTGGAACATTTGGCCCAACAGTATTTGGAAAAACAGCTTCGAACACATATCTTAGGACAATTTCGAAAATGTGATGCCTACACGGAAGATATAATAAATCTCTCTCTAATAATTTCTCCAGTAATGCAGCAGCACCATTTCGAATGCCTAAATTTGAAGCAGTAGTATCACAGGATATCGCTTTGACAGAAGTGTCGAATCCCCAATCCAGCAATGTTTCGTGAATAATAGTAGCTTGTGCCTTTCCAGTCCCATCTTCACTCGTTGGTACACCTAACATAATTTCTTTGCCCTCTGACGTAATTATCACTGGTAATCGATGAACGGTTTCGGTATTTAACAAATTAGGTAATAATTTTCCGTTCCAGTGTACAACAATAGATGATAAATTCAAGTCTTGGAAGTGTTTTTTTATTTCTACTGATTTTGACTCTCGCAGAGTTTGTCGTTGTCTTCGAATAGATGATCGATTGATAATCAAAGAGTTAATATCCACATCTAGTAGGTTTATATCAATAAGTGATTGACAGATAGCAGTTATTATAAATACAGCATCTCTGTCACTTACTTTACATCGATCGAAAGTAGCTACAACTCTATCACTGAGAATATTATAACTTCCTCTTGTTTTTTTTGATTCTGATGATCCGGCAGTAGTAGGAAAGTATATTTCTCCACTAGATGCAGATAGAGCACTTCCCTGGCTAGATAAAAGTTCAACATTTTTGTCTAAAACAAATAAGGACAATAATATGACGAATAAAATATGAACGTGAATAAGTAATAAAAAATCAATTGATTATTTGATTCTCATAATTTACCCAATAATGCTTTTTCTTCATCACTCTTTTTTTTTTCGTTTTTCAAAATGAGTTTTTTTGTTTAATTTATTAGAATTATTATCATCGTCATCATATTTTGTTTTAATATTTGCAATAAAACCAATTCGTTCATCTGATCTCTGATTAATTAAGAATTCTTTAGAATTTTCATCAATAACTTCAAATACATTTGATGGTGCATTGTCAAATAATTTTTTTAATGAACAAACAAATTTATTTTGTTTTTTTACAGCCACGTCACTCCGATTTTTGTGTTTGACAAGTATGCGCCACTCATCGTACAATTTTTTCAATTTATCTCGACATCTTTGCATATCTTGAACGGGAATTTGAGCTTTTTTCCAAAACACAATAATTTTATCAATTACTGCAGCGATACTTTCTGGTACAGAAGTATTTAAAATACGTGTATGAAAAAAGAACACTTTTAGAGCTTGCAATTTCGATGGTAATTTATTACCCACTATTTGGACGTCAACATCACCAATTAAAAAGATGTTTTGACGTAAACGTGATAGTTCCATATTTGTCTGATGACTTTAAAATCGAATTGATGAAATTTAAGGATTTAATTAAACAACGAGAAAGCATAACTATTAGTAAATATTCGTGAACGATTTCAATAGAGTTGAGATAATAAATATAGGTTATGAGTACTTTAGAATAAATTGTGATGTGAAAAGTTGAAGTAAAATCTAATAGATGGCGGCATAATCAGTTTCTGAAATGTTTTTATCTTAAAATTTAAATTTGAAACCAGATTATATCAATATTTTTATCAATCAAAATTAAAATCGTTCAATAATTTGCCAAAAATATTTTGTGTATTTTGAAATTGGAAATATAGTTGAAACTTATGACAGTTCAAAAATAAAAAAAAATTAGTGTAACTATTATTTTAGGGTCACGGTCACCTTGGAATTTTTCTGGAAAAAAATCATCAAGATTAAAAATTATAACCCTTTTTTCATTTTTGAATCATAAAATGATGGTAAAAACGAAAAAAACCATTAGATTGACTAGAACTTTGATTTTGACCTCGAATAACTTTTAAACCAGTCAAGTTAGCCAAAAATCATAAGAGACCTTTTTTGTAGAGCGGTAAATTTTCTATAAAAATAATTATTTGTCGACATGATATGTTTATTGGTTTATGGGATAAAAAATTCCAAAGTATTAACAGAACTTTTCCTATGTTATTTCCATTTAAAATTTTGGCTATCGGGGGGGCCGGGTTGATATTAAAATTAAGAGCTATAACTTGGCATGATTTTTTTTTTATATATTTGGAACCGATTTAGGACTATCGTGGAAAAAAAATCGAACATTTTCTAAATAAGGACCACCCTAATATATATATATATATATATATATATATATATATATATATATATATATATATATATATATATATATATATATATATATTATATATATATATATATATATATATATATATATATTATAATGAAATGTAATTATAAAATTTATTAAGGAATTTTCTAGAAAATTTGATAAGGGGAAGTAGCCGCGATAATAAATCAAACGGCAGATAAGCCTTCCAGAAATTTTGGCAAATGATAAGTCCTATTTCCTTGTTCCTTCTAGAATCCGAAGCGGGACTTATATAATTTTCCTCAGGTGGTTAGAAGACAATGAATAATTAAGTTAATTATTCAGTTGTAGTGTTCCGAGTTCAATTTTGAAATAAAGTGATTGCACTTCACCAAGTGTTAATCATTCGAACCGATAACGCGTAACAATATATATCGATTTTTTTTTTTTTTCGTTTCCTTAATTGCCATTTTAAATAGTAAAATGTTTCTTTAAAGAATAACGCTGCAGACCATCTCAAATATTATCTGTTTACCGGTGTTTGAAAATGATTGTATTTAAAATTAATTGTAGCAAAATATTCCGGGCCATTTAAAAATTATTGAAAATTATTTATGAATAGAATTTAACCAAATATGACTAGTAATTAAAACAAAAATATAAAAAAAATAATAGAAAGGTAACAACTTTGCAAGAAAATAATCACATTCAAAGGTGTTAAGCCTGCATATTTTTCAGGCTTGGTGCCAAAAAATTTCTAAGCCAATTTATGATGGAACATCCGAGGTCCTACACACCGTACATTTAAATTCCTCTTATTTATAATCTCATTTAATTGCGACCAGATGTAACTAAACCGATTTTACACAAATTCACATCTCGAGAAATTAAATTAACATATTTCGCGTCAAATAGATCAAAAGTGCGTGTCAAATTTCGTCAAATGAACTTGGCAGAGCACCTTGGCCGCAGATTTTCTCGGATATTTGGCTCGAATAATCTGTGCATGTTAATTTTATTACATTGACGCACATTTCTTGAAAAGACGCGGATCTTTTTTATTATCGTTAATTGGCGTGTATTTAACGGAAGATAGGATTCGTAACGCTTATAACGGAAAAGTTAATTTTAAAACTAACACTTTTGCGCATTGATATTAGTTGTCACGTTTATATCCAAACGCATTTATCATCCGAGAGACCTTCCGGCTAAATACCGTGAAATTTATAATAGTTTTATGAATATCATAATTTCTTCGTTATGAAATAGTCAGTTGGTTAATTTTGCTGCTAATCAAGATGGAAATTACTTAATACAAATTCGAGTGCCCTAGTAACTTCATCTTGATAAATATGTGTGTCATTCAATCTTAAATATAGTCATAATTTAATAAATTCGTAATTGTGGATAATAAATATGCTGTTTAAGGCATAACAAGGTGATATTTCTAAATAATATCGCCCACTGGCTCATCTCATTATCAACAATAATATTTTATGATATGATGTTTAATTAGTAATTTAAAAGTAAAAGGGCACATTATAATAATTGTGTGCGTAGGCCCAATGCTATTAAACAACATTGAATATAATCAAGAAAAATCTAATCTTAATAGTTTGGCCAAGATTCAATTGCACAACATGTCTCCGTTGATTCGACTCTTAAAACAGTCGAGCACGACCGGAAAACTTTTATTTTAACATCGCTCGAAATTGGGAAATACCAATGAATACAAGATAATTATCCGTAAATTATGCACACAGTTCGGATTTTGCTTGGCACTCTATTGCAGAACATTTCCAAAGAACCTAAACAAAATTTTATTAGAAGAGCAAATCTGGATTATTTTTTGGATTTCGTGGTCACACCGCTGTTAATGAACAATTATAGTTCTCTGTTTTATCATACTGTAACGCAATGTAAATAGATGGAATAGAATTTAGAATGGAATTGTATAATTTAGTAAATAAAAAAAAGTTTCTAGAAGGATCTGATAAGGGGAAAGCGGCCGCGATAACGAAACAAATGGCACATAAGCGTTCCAGAAATTTCGGGAACGATAAGCCTTATCCGCCGAAAAGTTCTAGAAGCCGGGGGCCAAAACTATAAAAGGCGGTCAGCTTTCCCTTGAGTCAGTTAGTCAGAACCAGTGTAATTAGTGAGTTAGTAGAAGTCAATAATAAGTGAGTTACAATTGTCAATTGTGGTGATCCAAGTTGAGTTCAGTAATAAAGTGGGTATAATCCATCATGTGTAATCAATTCGAACCGATAAAGCCCGTTACAATACAATAAATATGTCTTATATTTAGGTTGGATCCTAATTCGTTTTGCAAATTCATCGCTTACACGTCCTAAATTTTCGCTCTGGAGGCTAGAAAAGCAAACATGTTTAGGAACTTTTTCATTGTTTTGGTCGATATTTCGATTATAATCTAAATTTTGATTTAATCTGTTATAAATTTTAGCAAAGTAGAAATATTAAGAATAAAAATTCAAATTTTCTGTCTGCACTAAACGTTTGACACCAAGTTAAAACGTCGGGTTCCCTTAGAAATTTTGACATATTTCTCGAGAAATTATTATTAGAAAGGAAGGAACAGGAAGGCTAGCAAGGAAAGAAGAACTGCACCAGCTCTTGTATGTTGCAGGCTGAGTTTCGTAGCCCCAGTGATGACCCACTTCACTAGCTTTCTCAGCTTCGAGGAAAATGCATAAAGTTTAAGGAACTAACTAAACTTCTTTAAAATTCGTAGATTCTTCATTCAGTTGAAGGAATAAAATGAAAACAGTAGATGAGAGTTGTGTAATTACAATAGAAGGGCACGAGGTAGTTTCATGGTGCCGCTGCTTACCTCCCCCAGAGTGAGAAACTACCAAAGAGAAAGTAATTTAACTTGAATTGGTGAGCATATCTTACCTCGCAAACGCCAGCTCCATATCCCATCACATTGTACAAAGCTGCTACCTTAAAGAACTTAACAAAATAAAAATGATAGCTTGGCTATCGAAACGCGTTACAGCAACCTCTTTTGTGTTTTTTAGTTTTTCTTGATTAAAGGGGACAAGATTTGTGTTTCAATTTTTAAAGCATTTCCAATTTTCCAGATTTTTTTTTTCCAGAACACTAAAGTTTGTGTCCAAATTTTTCTATATTAATCTTTTGCTCGAAATTTCGAACATTTTTACTGCATACTATGTCAATTTTTAAAACAAAGTCCAAAATTGGATTACAACTGAAAATTTTGACTTTGAAATTAAAATTTTAACTGAAAAATTTAATTTTCGAATTTTTATTAAGGTATTTTTAAGTTTTATTGAAAACTAGAAAATGTTTGTAAAACTGAAATTTTAAAAATAAAATTTAAACTTAAGATTTTGGGAATAACAGATATTCCAGGAAAAATCACGAAATTATCACTCAAACAATGTTTTTAATTTGAAGTGATTTCTCTAAATATAAACTTTTTTTTTCGAAATTATCTCTTTAAATTTAAACCCTAAAGATTTACTTATTTTGATAGTATCAACTTTTTTTTTGTAGATTTCCAATTTGTTTTTGATTTCGTTTGATGTTATTGGACATTTAAACTTTTTTAAAAATTTAGAACTTTTTGAAAATTTCGATTCATTATTTCGAGTTTTTTCAAAAGTCTTGGGTCGTTTTCTTAAGGTCCATTATTGAAAATTTAAATTGTTTTGGAAATAAAGATCTTATTTAGTAATATTTTGCCATTTTTGTTGTAAAGTGCAATTCATTATAGTATCTTAAAGCAGCAAAGTGATGCAATATTAATAATTTCATTAGTTATTTTTTATTCTACATCTAACAACAAAAAATTGTAGGAAAGAGAAATCTGAATGCAAGTTTGATTTTCATTTTAGATGGAAATAATTTGGATGTAACAGTTAAGAAAAATGTATTGTAACGCAATGTAAATAGATGAAATAGGATTTAGAATAGAATTGTAGAATTTAGTAAATGAAAAAAAGTTTCTAGAAGGATCTGATAAGGGGAAAGCGGCCGCGATAACGAAACAAATGGCAGATAGCCTTCCAGAAATTTCGGGAACGATAAGCCTTATCTGCCGAAAAGTTCTAGAATCCGGGGGCCAAAACTATAACAGGCGGTCAGCTTTCCCTCGAGTCAGTCAGTTTGAAGTCAGTGTAGTTAGTGGTTTAATAATAATAACCAAGTAGTGAGCTACAGATCAGTTGAAGTGTGCCGAGTTAATTTGGTAATAAAGTGGGTATTATTCGATAAGTGTAATCAATTCGAACCGATAAAGTCCGTAACAGTATATAAACTTCTATTTAGATGGAGGCAATAATTATTATTTATTAATTCTTACATTCTTTCTTATATTAAAATAGAGATGTTGCACCAATAAACTTTTTCTCCAAAATAAACACGATAATTAAATTTGGGATTGGTTTAGTATTGTTCTCCAAAAGTTCATCTTATCCAAATATTTTGATTTTTCCGAAGCAATAAAGAATCATGCTTTTAGGGAACTAAAATTACAACTAATATGTTTTCCAGAAGATCTATTGCCACTGATTAAGATTTTTTTAAACTTCTATATCTATAAATTAAAAAATTAAAATGCAAGTTCTGTCCCCGGAAACCAAAAAAGTAAAAACTTTCAGATAATGTTAAAAATTAAAAAGGACAATTTTTGACTTGTTAAATGTGTTGAGGTTTTTAAAATTTTTTATTTGTTATATAAATTTTGATTATTTTAAGAAATTTTGATTATTTTAAGAAATTTTACTATTTTGTTTAAAAATTTCGATTTTTCATTAAATTTCAACTTTTTTAAAGAATTCGATTTTCTTAAAAAAATTGGTTCTGCTTGAAAATGGACCTGCCTGACCGTGTCAAATGGAAAATTTTGTCTCGCTTTTAAAATGTGATCTATTTGTAATATTGTGTCTTGTCAAAGTTTTTAGGGTGTTTGAAATCCTCCTTTTTTTTTGAAAACTTTGACAAATATTATCTTTCACAAATTTTGTCTCTGGTTGAATGTCTTCACCTTTTTGTAAAATTCCTGTCCCCGGAAACCAAAAAAGATTAAAAAAACACGACAAAGGTTACTCTAACGCGTTTAGCTAGCTAAGCTATTATCTTCAGATGGATACAAAGGTGCAGTTCGTTTTACCAAAAAAAAAAACGATCCGTAAATTAAAATACGAGTCTTGTCCCCTGAAATCAATAAAGATGAGAAAACCCAACAAAGGTAGAGCAACCTTTGTTGTGTCTTTTAATCTTTCTTGATTTCAGAGGACAAGATTTGTATTTCAATTTTTGAACATAACCAAGGACCAATCCGTTGCATCAAGATCTAAATTTATCAAAAAATCTAAATTTCGAGAAACGATTCTTCGCAAAAAAGTCTTAATTTCCAAAAAGTCAGTATTTTGAGGAAGGTTAAAACGAAAAGAGTAACCTTTGTTGTGTTTTTAAGCTTTCTTGGTTTTATGGGACAAGATTTGTATTTTAATTTTTGAAGATAACCAAGGACGAGTCCATTTCAACAAAATTTTGTCATCCATCTGCTACCGAAAAATAATCCTTTTTTTATTCTATCTAAAGCGTTAAGTAGGGAGATGCTAATTTCCCAAGCCAATGACTAAATCTGGAAAATTGTAAGAAGCACAAAAATAACACTCAAGTCACGATAATGTTATATAGATTTAAAAAAAATTAGATTTCCAATTTGTCTTTGATTTCGTTTGATATTATTGAGCATTTACACTTTTTTTAAAATTTAGAACTTTTTGAAAATTTCGATTCATTATTACGACTTTTTTCAAAAGTCTTGGGTCGTTTTCTTAAGGTCCATTATTGAAAATTTAAATTTCTTTCTTCTTTACTTCATCGAAAATATCGATTAAGCGCTGATCAGCTTTTGATCTGTTTTTTTGCCCAATAAAATAGAAGGTGTAAATTTATTTCAAAATGATCTTATCTGACATTAGAAAAATGGTTAATTTCATCAACTCTTTCAACGTTTACGTTTAAATAACCTGTGGCAGTTTATTTATTAAAAAAGTAATTAACGTTTTCGACGTATTATTAAAGAAATTAATGTTTAGTAAATAGGAACAAATACCGGTCATTTTTAAATTACAAACATTTTACCAAACGTACGGTAAATATATTTAAGTCACCAGTTAATAATTCTGGGAATATTTCTAATTTTTGGTGTGATATATGTGCCAACTCTGTGCGTTCACCTTTCACGTTAACGTTCGTAGAAAACACTGAATGAGGGGTCTACATTCCTGTGTGCAAACTGTGTGAAGTTTTGTTTAAACAATTAAAATTTTTCGATATATGCCTCCCATTTGACACCAGAAAAAAAAAGATCGCAGCAATTGGCTAGGCGAAGAATTACCAGGAAGTAAAACAATAGGAGCAATTAACATCGGTAAACACGGGAAAATAATTAACCCAAATTAATGAAGATTCTGGGAAACGTCAATTTCAGATTTTTTTCAATTTAGATCAAGCGCTAACGTCTGGCCCCATTCCTAAAATAAAATAATCTGTTTCTGTGTTCCAAAACGTGATTTATTTTATAATTTTCGGTTATGGAATACGGAAGAATAAGATCTTGGAATTGTAGGCGAATCCTAGGTCGAATTTTTTTTACTTTTGTGTATTGTGTAACCACAAATTATAAAATAAATCATGCATTCTGTGGCATATTTTTGCTGCGGCTTGGCGTAATGGAGTCCGATGTTGGTAAAATTACAAATTTCCACCTACCAAAATGACAGCTATTGTTGTTAAAAGACTTTAATGAGATCATAGCCGAAGCCATGAGCGAATATCCTTAGGTATTATTAACTCCTTTTATAATTCAATCACAAGATCATGATATGATGTCAGGCATGTTCATTAGAGTTTACCCAAATTGAAGTAATTAATCATCAAGGTTTTATTAAAGTATACACGTCACTCTTCGTAAATTATTCATAATTTTATACCTTTTTGACTTCACGAACCCCTTTTCGTGATTTATTAACAGAACGTATCAAAACATTACGAAATTTAGATTTGATTATTACGTTTAATAAGTGACCTAGAACACCGAGTTTCCATTATTAATCTTAAACTGGGTGATCTGATCTTGGCGAAGTTAAAGTTAAAATTAAAACGCATTCACGTTTGCATTTTTATTAATGTACTTTACTCGAACTCTTAAAAATTATAAATTTTCTCAATGACGCTTGTTTTCATTATAGAGGGTGCCTCTGAGCGATGAATATGGAGGTCCATTGATCTGGGATTCGACCATATCCAAAAAATAAATTATTGTTACCGGAATTTTGTACTAATTTTTTTGGAAATTTTGAAAATAAACTGGTTGTAATAATGCAAGTAGAATGCAACCTAAACTACAAATTCATGTAGCTCTCCAGGCGTGTATAGTGAATCATAGGTAGCGGAACTACCAACAGTTGAAACACTTCCACCTAGCGAAGCGGTTGTTCTCTAGGAAAGTTCCCAGAAGACAAGGATTCTAATGCACAGACCAATAGGTTTGAACATTTATTAGATTCGAAGTTTGGAAACCAAATACCGGTTTCGATGTTGTTAGATCTCGTCAGTTTGGTATATTCAACTCGAATGCTAACAAATGTTCCGACAAGTAAGTACTAAAGTCTGTGAATTTTTTAGTACTTGTCGGAACATTTGTTAGCATTCGAGTTGGATATACCAAACTGATGAGGTCTAACAAGATCGAAACAGGTATTTGGTTTCCAAACTTCGAATCTAATAAATGTTCAAACGTATTGGTCTGTGCATTAAAATGGTTGCAATAAGTTTGGTTTATTTTTTGAAAATCCTTGCATTGCCAGTGATTTTTCTCGCTTGACATGTAAACCTTTTTCAAAACATTTTCACTGAGGATTTTGAGAAGATAATAAAGGTTTAAGCAAACCTCAACATTTCTTCCCTAAATTTTGCTGCAAATTTCAAAATATTTAAAAAACATTGAATTTTGATAGTTTTTAATTGATTCGATCTTTTTAAAATTGGGACAATTTTTTCTAAAATTCCTAATTTAAACTTGCCTTATCGACATCTCCAACCCTTACTTTGTGGAATTCTTTAAGATTTATAACTATTAAACTTTATCGATGATTAAAAAGCAACAGATAAAAATTCCACAATGTTTGGATAAATATTTGCTAACACCGGACCAGGTTTCGCGTTATAGTTTTTATAGCTTTTATTTTTTTTATAAATTTTGACTTCAAACCTTTATCTCCATAAATTATCGCTCCTTTTTTTCTCGAGATTTAGCAGTTATTCTAAAGGTCAACTTATTTCTAGAAATTAGAGTTTAAGAAACTGAAAATTTCTCCAGGTGACCCTAAACTTGTGTTTAATTAGAGAATTTTGTCTTTCGTGAGGCATTTTTTACACTCAAGTGCATTTAACAAGACAGTACAACGATAATTTTTTAATTGTATAAAAGTAATAGCCTTCCGGTAATTTTATTAAATTTCTACATATTTGTTTTTACCTAAAAATTAAGATAAATAGGAACATAGTTGAATTCTCCTGCGTCTCAATAATAGTCAAAACTTATAGGGGACTGAGTGGGTCAGAAGAGTAATTGTTATTAAATTACTTTTCTCAGAAGTTTATGCTGAAAATTTCTTGTTATTAAGTTCAATTAAATTTTTATTTTATTGTTTTATTTAATCATGAATGTATACATATATCTGCTTCAGGCACGTAGCCAGGATTTTCGTTCAGAGGGGGTCCAACTCCCCCCCCCCACTCTTCAGAAAATATAAGAACATACATCAATTACTTTTACGTATTCGTTTCTTTTATTTTATTTATTTTTTTTTTCATTTTGTTAATTAGTAAAAGTGAAGATTAAAATCTAGTGACCTTAACATTATATAAATTTGACAAATAAAAACGTGAAACTTACCAAGGAAAAATTTCCTAATATCTATTTTGAGTTTAAGTATTTAACTTATCACCGATCAAGAATCGACTTTGTTTTTGAAGTAAAAATTACAAGAGAGTAGAAAAAACATCAATTTGAAAAAAAATTATCACGGAATGTTGACTTTTTCTTCTTTAAATCCCGAGATTAAAGACAAAATTTCGACTTTAATGTGAAAATTTCGAAAAAAAACGTCGAAATTTGGTGTTTAAAGTCAAAATTTCTAAAAAAAAGTTGAAATGTCAATTCTTAACTCGAAAATCTTACAAAGAAAAGACATCGATTAAAAAATGTCATTTTAAGAAACTTCAACTTTTTTTTCTCAAATTTCGATTTTAAGCTCGAAATTTCGACTTTTTTCTCGAAATTTAGATTTTTTTTTTAAATTTCGAGTTTATTTCTCAAAATTTTGACTTTTTTCTCGAAATGTTGACTTTTTTCTCAAAATTTGATTTTTTTCTCGAAATCTTGCCTTTTTCTCGAAATTTCGTTTTTTTTTCAAATTTCGACTTCTTTTTCGAAATTTAGGCCTTAGTATCGAAATTTCGACATTTCTCTCAAAATTTCGACTTTATACTCAAAATTTCGACCTTTTTTTATCGAAATTTCGACTTTTTTCGCAAATCTCGACTTTTTTTTCGAAATTTCGTCTTTTTGCTCGAAATATTTCGAAATTTCTACTTTTTCTCGAAATTTCGACGTTCTTCTCAAATTTCGAATTTTTGCTCGAAATATTTCGAAATTTCGACTTTTTGTTGAAATTTCGACGTTATTTTCAAATTTCCACTTTTTCGTCGAAATTTCGGCCTTAATCTGAAAAGTTCGACTTTTTTCTCGAAATTTCGGTTTTTTTTCCTCAATTTTAGACTTTTCTCTCAAATATCGACTTTTTTCTCGAAATTTTAACCTTAATATCGAAATTTCGACATTTTTCTCGAAATTTAGGCTTTAAACTCAAAATGTCGACTATTTTTCTAGAAATTTCGACCTTTTTCTCAAATTTCGACTTTTTTCTCGGAATTTCGACTTACGTTTTTCTCAAACTTCGACTTTTTTTCTAGAAAATTCGACTTTTCTCGAAATTTCGATTGTTTTCTCGAAATTTCGACCTTAATCTGAAAAGTTCGACTTTTTTCTCGAAATTTCGTCTTTTTTTCTCAATTTTCGACTTTTTTCTTAAATATCGACTTTTTGACCTTAATGTAGAAACTTTAACATTTTTCTCAAAATTTCGACTTTATACTCAAAATTTTGACATTTTTTTATCGAAGTTTCGACCTTTTTTTATCAAAATTTCGATTTTTTTCGCAAAGTTCGACTTTTTTCTCGAAATTTCGTTTTTTTTTCTCAATTTTAGACTTTTTTCTCAAATATCGACTTTTTTCTCGAAATATTAACCTTAATATCAAAATTTCGACTTTTTTTCTGGAAATTTTGTCTTTTTGCTGGAAATATTTCGAAATTTCTACTTTTTTCTCGAAATTTCGACGTTATTCTCAAATTTCAAATTTTTGCTCGAAATATTTCGAAATTTCAACTTTATTTTCAAATTTCGACTTTTTTCTCGAAATTTCGGCTTTAATCTGAAAATGTTGACTTTCTTCTCGAAATTTCGTTTTTTTTTTCTCAATTTTAGACTTTTTTCTCAAATATCGACTTTTTTCTCGAAATTTTAACCTTAATATCGAAATTTCGACATTTTTCTCGAAATTTCGACTTTAAACTCAAAATGTCTATTTTTCTAGAAATTTCGACTTTTTTCTCAAATTTCGACTTTTTTCTCGGAATTTCGACTTACGTTTTTCTCAAACTTCGACTTTTTTCTCGAAATTTTTACCTTTTTCTCGAAATTTCGACTTTTTTTTTCAAATTCCGACTTTTTTTTCGAAATTTTCATCTTAATCACGAAGTTTCGATTTTTTTCTCGAATTTTCAACTTTCATCTCGAAATTTCTAAATAAAAGATCAAAATTTGCTAACTAAAAGTAGCAATTATTGAACGCACCCTACTACAGACTGTGAAGATTGTTGGGAAAGAGGAGTGGTGGGACGCAACTGTCATCTGCCTAATTTGATCATAGTGTAGAAATTTTGACTTATTCGAAAAAAATTTCGATATTAAAGTCGAAATTTCGACATTAGTCTCGAAATTTTAAGAAGAAAGTAGAAATTTCAAGAAAAATGTCGAATTTTTGAAAAAAAAAGTCGAAATTTTGAGTGTTAAGTCGAAATTTCGAGTTTAAAGCCGAAATTTCGAGAAAAAAATTGAAATTTAAAAAAACCGAATTTTTGACAAAAAAAGTCGAAATCCCTAAACATTTTTTTTATAATCAGTGGCCTTTTTACGCTTTTGTAAAGTGTCGAAATTTCTAAATATAATTTTTTTTAATCAATGCCTTCCTATGCTTTTGTAAAATGTCGATTTAAAACTCAAAATTTCGACTTTTTTCTCGAAAATTCTACTCCATGCATACATATGTCAAGAAAGTCGAAATTTGAGATAATAAAAAATTTAAATTACTGAACGTACCCTACTGCTAAGTGTCAATATTAAATTGTAAAAGGGTTGGTGCATGTATTGGGAAGGCTTGAGCTCATTGCCAATTTTTATTAAAATGTCTACATTGCTATTTTGCTTATCATGAATAAGCTCAATAGTTGGCAATTTCGAAAATTATTTACATGCTTAAATATACAATCAGCCGTTTTTCTACTGATATTTCAATTCGTATGATCGTAAATTTTTTGGGGAATATTCATTTCGGGGAGGGTCCGGACCCCTTGGACCCCCCCCCCTGGCTACGTGGCTGACCTGCTTTAATTCTTCAGGAGTGTAAATGTACTAGGGGACATCCATAGAAAGGGATAATTAGGCACAAAACTTTTTGAAAATAGGTCTAAATCTTGTACAAATAGGCAAAAAACAAACTAAATTGAAATTGAGGCAATAATAATAATAAATACAAAGATAAAGTTAGGCCAACACTAGCCAATACTGTTCTCATGTTTGGAGTGTAGCCCCAAAGCACACTTTAGCTAGTTAGCTAGTTAGCTAGTTTGGATTCGATTCAAAGAAGAGCGATTCGCCTAATTGATGACGAAAGTTTGACCGATTTTCTCGAAACACTAGAGCACAAGCGGATGGTTAGCGACTTGACTCTTTTGTACAAGTACTATCATGAGACATGCTCGCGGGAAATAATAGGATTGATCCCCCCAAGAGAACGATTTTTGGGGCATACAAGACAGTCGGAGACAGCAAATTCCTGTGCGATCCAGTGAGTACTTCTGTCGGAGGAGACCCTTTTTTCTATAGAACTTCCAAGCTATGGAACTCGTTACCAAAAGGAATTTTTCCAAAAATTACAACCTATCCTTGTTTAAGAAGGCGGTTCATCACTATATATCCTTGTTTCTTCATCCTACTCGCAGTGCTTTGAAGGCATAATGGGATTGCCCTTTCAGAGTGGATTAAACTTAAAAAAAGACGCACGAAAAAACGCCGAAAAAGATAAAAAGTTACGATCATAGGATTTTTCTGAAATTTCGGTATCTACATATAGTTAAGTGATACTTTGCTTCCTAGACCTCTGAAGAAGTTTTTGGCATGCAAATGACCGACACCGATTTACGAATTGCAGAAGAAAATTAACGTAGAATCGCAGCAAGAAAAGAGAAGGGTATAAGTGTTATAACGTAGCTAATAGTCAAGACATATTTTCTGACGAGGAGTTTGGTGAATCTATTAGGAAAAAGAAAGGCCGATGAATTTTTTTTTAAACCATTCGATAACGTGTAGATTAGAATAATGTTCCATGTAAAGGTAAATAATGGTGGAAAATCAAAATATTACTGATGAACATTCCATTTGTATTAAAATTTTGACCACCAAAAGCATCGGTTAGAATCAGGTATGATGGATTCCGATTGAATGCAAAAGATTACCAGAAAGATATCCTATTCAGTATCAGACAAACGTCTCATTAGTTCTTAGGATCTGTAGCATATTCAATCTATTATGTACACCTTAATTAAAGTATGAAGATAAAATTGAGATGAAAAAATAAAATGTTATTAATGAATTTTAGTTTCTCTTTGAAATTTTACCTTCCAAGAACACTTTTGAGTATTTATGGTGGATCGATTTTAAGAACACAAAATCTGGAAACGTAGTACTGGTTTATACAGTGACAGATTAAATGTTGACAGCACTCTCGGCAAATTACTGTTTGGTCTGACCAAATTATATTTGATGATTAAAGAGAAAAGGTTTTATACTCGCCCCCCCCTTTAGCCCTGGGCCCATAGGTACGTGCCTAGTATGCCTTACGGATGCCACTGAAGTTGAGTATGCCAAACTGGCGAGATCTAATAAGATCGAACTAGTTTTTAGTTCCAAAACCCCTAATCTGATAAGTATTTAAACCTTTTGATCTGTGCATCATTATAGAATTATAACAAACTTATATAGGCTTGATTAAAGTTGCAAATTACTTTAATTAATCCCTGGTTAAACTATATAAAATATGAGACACCATAATTGCATTTTTTAAAATCTGATGAGCGTAAATTATGTTTTGCTTTTCAGGATCGTGGGCTGATGTGGTTATTTGGCAGGAAATCGTTCTGCAAGGTGAAATAGTTACATATGACACAGGGAGGTCAATGCTATGGCCGAATATTTATATTTTGACAGTACGCCAAGTTTAAGATTGATATGAATGCCTTCTCGTAAATGTGGCCAAACAATTTACTTTGAAATAGTGACAAGATTGCCAGAGTCGTTTAGCTTACGAACGATCCTTCATGGAAGTATCGTAAAGTGTTTCAAGAAAGGTCAACCGGTTTATTTGTTTTCATTTTGTATTCTTTAGAAATTCACTCATTAGTAAGAGATAAGGAAACAATATACATGTCATCAGAAAAAGCGTAAATATTTATGAATCCCCCTAACGTGTTTTTAAATTATCTACATCGGAAAAAAGTGCGGTCGATTTATTGTTACATTGCATTTATTTACATTATTGCCCGTATATTTATGTTATCATTAAAGTTAAAACTACAAGGTCCAAGAATCCAAGGTTAAATATATCAGCTGTTGTGTTGGCCTATCCCTAATCTTAAAGTTGCAAATTATATGCAAGAGTGCTTGTGCATATGAATAAATAATGAAAACGTGATAATTATTGCTTCCGTAAACGCAGCGACTAAATCCTCATTGTCTACTTCTACGCAGTACATTTGGAACGTGTCCTATCCAAAATAACAGTCGTAGATTATCCAATTTTTACTTTGAATTAAATCAAACATTAAATAAAATGTTACACATATTAACAAATTACACTTAATGAGATTTAATTAGGGTCAAGGTTAGGTAACTACATCGCCAATCATTCTTTTCAGTAAAACAACCTAAAATCACTCAAGTTTCGAAGCTCCACTTCCTATAAAACCTACAGCCTTCTTAATATTTAGCTTTGCATGCCCTAAGAAGTTTTGAGCTCTAGTTAAGTTTACTTTAAAATTTAATACTTCAGACATTTACTCTAGCTCCATTTAGGAATTAAAAATCTTTAGAGAAGTTTCATTAAAACGTAGGAACTCGCTTGTTTCCTTGATAGTTTTATGTCAAACTAGCAAAGTCTCCTTTACACTTCGGAATTCGAGATAAAAATTTTTTTTAGGGTTTAGAGCTCTAGATGGGCTTCCTTAAGAGTAACATTTCAGATATATTTATTTATCTTTGGACTCTAGCGCTATTGTCATAAACGTTTTTTTTTAGAATTTGGGACTTTAGGCGATTTTTATTGGGGATTTGAAGTTCCAGATGCATTTTCGTGAGAATCTTTTACTTGAATGTTTCTTCCTGATTTTCTTTGAAATGAAAACAATGTTTCTTTAAGAATTTGGAACTTTAAATGAAAGTTCTATTTTATCTATCTCTTATGGCTAGTAAACACTCGCAACAAATTCCGGAAACACGCAATCACAGAACTGTCTATGGACTAGAGATGGGTCAACTCCGAAATATTTCAAATCGAGTTTTGTCAACTCGATTTGAAATTGTGCCAACTCTGTTTGAAACCGATTTGCGTGAACTTTCAAACTGGTTTCAAACCGAGTTACCCAAACCCAGTTGGCACAATTTCAAATCGAGTTGACATAATTCAAACCGAGTTACCCCAACCAATTTGGCATAATTTTAAATCGAGTTGACCCAATTTCGTATTAGTTGTTCCTCCAGCAACAGTTCTACAATTCTGAAATAGAGTCGTATAGGCTCCCCTCAGCACTGCGGCCCATTAGGAGCTTTTGCGCGGACTCTAATTTTTTAATGATTGTCCAAGATGTTTAGACTTTTTACGTAGTTTATTATCGTTTTAGGAGCTGTTTCTCTTATTTATTGGGGTATCAGGGTCACCTTTTCAAGAAAGTTGAGCCTTTTAGAGAACTGAACCATGCACTTGGATAGCAGGCGTTCTGTTGTCTCTGTCAGTGGCGGCTGGTCTTAAAGAGCGCAAGAGCGCGCGCTCCTCGTGAAATGAGCGATCTATTCTTTTCAGTTTAATGTAAAAGACTTGGATTTATCACATTTTTAAACACAAAATAACGATATGCCAATTAACGAATAATACTTGTGAGTGACTTGGAAAAAAGTACGTAAGCTTTTGATTCCATTATATCAAATACTATAAGGAAATTTAAATAAGTTGGTGCGCGCAAAATTATGCACCTAGCGTGGCTGCTGTGTGATGCCTATCAACGGCCTCCACGGGATACGGAGAAATAATTTACAGAACACCACGTTCAAGCTAACCCGGGGTACGCCGCTCCGCGCTTATGCGCTATTGCCAAATGCTGAGTGCGAGTTAGAGTTTGGAGTGTGTATTTACGTTTTATGATGCTAAATGCGCAGGTGCCGGCTGATCTGTTTGCGATTGCTAATTGTGCCGCTTACAGACCTAACTGCCAATAGTACCGCTATTCACAAAGAAATAGCAGTACCCATTCTAGGGTCTAATTATTAATTTGTAAATTTGGTTTTAAACAATTTTGATGAGAAAGTAATGAACACTTTATTTCTTTAAAAGGTCGTAGAGCGGATTTTCTTTAAAAAAATATTTTTTAAATGTTTTTGTAGAGTTTAATTAGAACTTTGTAATAAAATATATTTTATTTTCAAATGCAGATTTAATGAAAAAGTGATATAATTTTATTCCTATGAAAGCAAACAATTTTAATTAAGTAACCCAGAGCCGTAATGACGTGCAACCCTACAGAGTACTTTAAAGTGGCTCAGAAATATCGATAATGTTTTTTTTTGTACTCGATGAAAATAATTTAGAAATGATAACCCAAAAATATTACGGAGGTTATAAGATGTTAATTAAAAATTTAATTCGTAAAAATACTATTAAATATCACACTTTTTGTATCACTTTTGTTTCTCTTAAATCTAATACCTTGCTATGGCACTGGAGTCACCTAAACTCTTAACTACTAATATTTTTGCATCTGCGCACCCCCTGTCAAAAAGTCACCAGCCGCCACTGGTCTCTGTTGTTGCGTTACAGAATCTGCAGTTTTCATCATCTACTTTTCCCATCTTCTTAAAGTGATACTTTACTGGGAAGAGTCCTGTGAAAAGTCCAGTTATTATTCTTAAGTCGTTCTTACAGGATATACTTTTTTCGGGAATGGATATACTTCTTCCGGGATTAGACTGTGTCAAAGAACCACTAAAAGTGTTCGACGTTTCGCCCACCATCGTAGGGGGCTTCTTCAGGAACAAAGAAAAGAAACAATAAATAACAAGAAAAATATGAAGGAATATGCAAAAATGAAAGCATGACAATTTTACGATTTTTTTGCTTTTCTAGTATTAAGTTATGGTTTCCGTTTGCGAAATTTGTACTTTTTCTTAAAATTCCGCTGCGCGTTTGAATTTCTTCTGCATTTCAATCTAAAATTGGAAATGTAAAAATTTTCCCTCTTTTTTCCAAAATTCCGAATTCAATCCCATAGACTTTTGAAATGGTAATTTAGTACTTAAAAATTGTGTGTAAATAAGTTTCGAGCTTCACCTCAAAATGTCCTTTTTTTATAAAATTCTGAACAGGATATACTTCTTCCCGGATTGGACCGTGTTAAAGAACTACTAAAAGTGTTCGACGTTTCGCCCACCATCGTAGGGGGCTTCTTCAGAAACAAAGAAAAGAAAAATAAATGAAAAGAGGAATATGAGGGAATATGCAAAAATGAAAAAAATGAAAAGGCCAATTTCAAAACATCAGAGCACGATAACTCAGTATATCCACCATACCAGAGGCGAAACTCTTCTGAATTGAAAATTGTTACAAAGGATAAGAAAGTTTAGTGTTCTTCTGTCTAAACTAAAGATTTGTTCCTGAAGAAGCCCCCTACAATGGTGGGCGAAACGTCGAACACTTTTAGTCGTTCTTTGACATGGTCCAATCTCGGAAGAAGTATATCCTGTACTGATTCTGGTCGTGGAAGCCTTCGTTATCAAGAATGACTCTTTCGGGATCACTTATGAAGTTTTGGTACAAAAGATAAGAAAGTTTAGACAGAAGAGCACGGTTACTCAGTATGTCCACCATACCAGAGGCTAAACTCTTTTAAGAGGAAAGAGAAAAGGGAAACTTATAGATCATTAGTCCGCGCGATCACTCCCGAAAATTTCCAGTCTTTCCACCGCTGCGTTGATGTCATCGTTTGTGTTGATCTCTCCAGGCTCTTCCAGGTTTTCTGCTAGATACTCCTTGAACTGTGTCCAGTTTGTTTTCTTGCAGGTCTCTGGAGGCTTGGGTCCACGATCATCTCTGATGGTCATCATCACTGGGTTGTGGTCTGAGCTGAGCCCACTAACTGATGTTAACTCAACAGTTTATAGAACATCCTTCATCAGTGAAACGTCCAGGACATCTTTTATTCCTGTGGCATGATGATGATGGGTTGGTTTCTTCTCTGAGAGGAAAGAGCGAAAGGGAAATTTTATATACAATTTGTCTGCGCAATCACTCTTGAAGATTTCCGATGGTTGGTTTCCAGATGGAGAAAAGCACGTAACCGTCGTCTCTGTTGATGCTTTTGGGGAAAAACACGTTAACCAAAGAAATGGTTGTGGTAATAACGAGTGGGATTGGATGAAATATTAACTAATAAAACTATGAAATGTAAAAAGAAATGATGATCTAGAATAGCAATCAAAAGAAATATATCTAGATTATTTTGTTGATTCAAAGAACCTCGAGTTAGAAATTAATCGAAATCGTTAGAGCTATTTCGAAGAAAATACAAAAATAAAAAACATGTTTCAAATTTTCGCACCTTCCTATATCTCCAAACGATGCCGATTATATAATCAGACGCAATGCCGATTATTACTCATACTCGTCTCGTGTCGTCACGATTACCATAATTGGCATCATTGTACTCTTTTTGTTTCTCTCTGAAGATGACAGCTTGGCTGTCGAAACGCGTTAGAGCAACCTTTGTTGTGTTTTTTAATCTTTCTTGGTTTCAGGGGACAAGTTCTGTGTTTCAATCATTGTACTCGTCAAATGAGTATTTGTACCTGTAATCGGAGGATGTCGTACTTACCGTGCAGATCTCTAGTGCAGATAATCCCAAAATTTGTTTCATGGATGTTCGATTTATTCAAAAATTTTAATTTTAACCTTACAATTTTAAGTTACTAGAAATTTTAAGTTTAAACTTCAAATCATCACAAAATAATTAAAATTTCCGAAAAAAGTTTTAATCATTTTAATTGACCTTTTCCGGAAATTTTACTTCACAAAGTCGCAGTTTTAAGGTAAGCATTTGAAATTGTAGATCTAAAACATTTTGACCTTTTTGCCGAAATGTTCACATTCACACTCCTTCTCTAAATAAAGAGTATTTTCAAGAAGAATGCAACCTAGACTACAAATTCATGCAGCCCTCCAGACGTGTGTAGTGAATCATAGGTAGCTGAACTACCAGCAGTTGAAACATTGCCACCTAGCCAAGCGGTTGCTCTCTAGGAGAGTTCCCAGAAGACAAGGATTCTATAATGCACAGACCAATAGGTTTGAACATTTATTAGATTCGAAGTTTGGAAACCAAATATCGGTTTCGATCTTGTTAGATCTCGTTAGTTTGGTATATCTAAATGGAATGCTAATAAATGTTCCGAATTTGGTTTCCCAACTTCGAATCTAATAAATGTTTAAACCTATTGGTCTGTGCATTATAGAATCCTTGTCTTCTGGGAACTCTCCTAGAGAGCAACCGCTTCGCTAGGTGGCAGTGTTACAACTGTTGGTAGTTCAGCTACCTATGATTTACTATACACGCCTGGAGGGCTGCCTAAATTTGTAGTCTAGGTTGCATTCTTCTTGCATACGACTTTGTTGGCGATGGCCATAGTTTCTCTATGGACCAATAGGTGGTAGTACTAAGAGTCACTCGCTTGACGTCTGTAAATGTTTTAGTACTTACTTGTCGGAACATTTGTTAGCATTCGAGTTGGGTATACCAAACTGACGAGATCTAACAAGATCGAAACTGGTACTCGACTTCCAAACTTCGAATCTAATAAATGTTCAAACCTATTGGTCTGTGCATTATAGAATCCTTGTCTTCTGGGAACTTTCCTAGAGTGCAACCGCTTCGCTAGGTGGCAGTGTTTCAACTATTGGTAGTTTTGCTACCTATGAATCACTATACTCGCCTGGAGGGCTGCATAAATTTGTAGTCTAGGTTGCATTCTTCTTGCGTACGACTTTGTTGGCGATGGTCATAGTTTCTCTATGGACCAATAGGTGGTAATACTAAAGAGTCACTCGCTTGATGCCTGTGAATGTTTTAGTACTTACTTGTTGGAACATTTATTAGCATTCGAGTTGGATATACCAAACTGACGAAATCTAACAAGATCGAAACCGTTATTTGGTTTCCAAACTTCGAATCCTAATAAATGTTCAAACCTATTGGTCTGTGCATTATAGAAAGAGTATTTTCTAAAAATATTAGGAATTATTTCTTTCGTTTTTGTTTTAATATTCATTTTGGGGTATATATTTCAAGAAATAATTTGAAAATTTAAGTTTGAATAAGAAACCTTTACTTTTTTATCCAATCTTCTATTTCAAATTGTTGACTGTAAAATCTCGAAAGTAAAAATTTAAATCTTAATGTCGCTGTCTCTCTTCGAATCGAATGTCAAAATTTCAAATCTAATCTCAAAATTGTGAAATTTGGAATACAAGGCTCGTCACATAAAACCAAGAAAACTTAAAAACAACAACAAAGGTCGCTCCAACGCGTTTCCATAGCCAAGCTATCATCTGCAGAGATTTCAGGGGACAAGATTTGTATATTAATTTTTGAGGACAACGAAGGACCAGTTCCGTTCCAACCAAATCAAAATTGTGAAATTCCTTCTTGGAATTTTTAATTTGAAGTCGATAAGAAATTTGTAGTTGAAACCTGAAGTTCCGAAAAGTCAAAATTTTGTGTACAAAATCCCAAAATTTTCTAAAAATAAATATTGAATTATTCTGCAACGTTGCCTTTTTCCTTTTAAGTTATTGACTTTAATCGCTAAAAGTTTTCAATTTTCACTCTTCTTATTTTAAATTAAAGCCTTTTTACTTTCTTTTTAAAAAGTTTGCGCAGTTCCTTGAAATCTCAATATTAATCAGAAAATTTTAAAAATTAAAGCTTAGATTCAAAAAATAGATTCACAGAAATACACAAGTTAAATTTGAAATTCTGATAGCAAGGTGGAATCTAACAAATTTTCGGAGTTCCGAAAAAGTATATAAATAAATAAAATAAAATAAAAACATGAAATGAAATAAAATGAAATGAAGTGAAATAAAATAGAATGAAATAAAATAAAAAATAAAATAAAAATAGTAAAACTATTCTTCATGGTAGACGCTTATTGACCGGAAATATTATGTTTTTTTTTAATTTATTTAACATTTCTTCGGCCCAGTTGAAATATTTAAATTTTTATGGTTTGTTGACAATTTTCTAAACAATTTTTGAAATGCGACTACGTGATATTTAAATCTATTAAAAACGTCACTTCATGACAGTTTACAAATAAAAGGTTAGTTTATTTTACATAGAATTAGATATGAAAAAAATAAAAATTTTTGTTTTTTTGATAAATTAGGAAAATATAAAAAAATACATAAAAAAAGTTGTAGCACTGGACATCCATGTTTCGCTCTCATTTGAGCTCGTCAGCAGTGCATAACATGGAAAGGGAACAATAAGGAAGAAATACTTAAAAATAAAAAAAAATTTTAAAATATAAAAAAGAAAAATAAAGAAATTTTAACATGAATAGACGTTTCATTATCAATTTACTGTGTTAAAAATTTTACTGTGTTAAAAATTTAAATATTTGAAGCCCGATCCACAAAAGTAAAACTATTGTTCCTCGAATTCTCCATCTTTTTTTTAAACTAAATTGTCGACTTTAACCTCATAATTTAAATACTATTTCTAAATACTATATTTTTCGAAATTTACCGATTACAAAATTTTGAAAAAAAAACAAATCAAAATCTCCAGAAAGAGCCAAAAATAATGTCAGAAATGTAAAACACTTCAAAATCTCCGGAGACCAATTTTTTCAAAAAATATGAAAATCGTTTGGAAATTCATATTCAAAGAAAAGCAAGAATTACAAGTATGTAATTGAAATTAAAAACAATAAATGTCGATATATTATGTTAAAAAAAGCGTAAAATCGTGAAAAATAATTTAAAGGTCCTCGCTTGCATGCCAAGCATTTTTCAAAAATTCGAAATTTACAGAAAATTTTGAAATCTCAAAAAAATTAAATGAGGCTTAAATTAAACTTAGGCAAAGTCCTTCCAAAAATATAAAATCATATTATTCATTAATTATTTTCGGGTTTTAATTAATATTCTTTGAAAAAACCCAAATATTGTGAAGAAATATGCGTCCCACTTTAAGGAAAATAAAAATAAATATTCATCTTAATTTTGTTTAATTTGAAAGGACAACATCGAATTGGACATCATTCCAGGAACCACAGACTTTAGATGCGCCACTGTACTTTAAACATATATTTGCTTATCGCTTAAACAATACCATATCCAGGTCCATTGACCTGGGATCCAACCACATCCGAAAAATAAATTATTGTTACCAGAATTTTGCACTAATTTTCAGTGGCGGCTGGTCTTAAAGAGCGCAAGAGCGCGCGCTCCTCGTGAAATGAGCGATCTATTCTTTTCTGTTTAATGTAAAAGACTTGGATTTATCATATTTTGAAACACAAAATAATGACATACTAATTAACTAATACTACTTGTGAGTGACTTAGAATAAAATATACCAACGTTTGCTTCCATTATACATTTAAAATATTATAAGGAAATTTAAATAAGTTGGTGCGCGCTGAATTATGCACCTAGCGTGGCTGCCGTGCGATGCCTATCAACGGTCTCCACGGAATACGGAGAAATAAACTACAGAACGTTAAAGCTAGCCCGGGGTACGCCGCTCCGCGCATATGCGATATTGCCAAATGGTGAGTGCAAGTCAGAGTTTGGCGTGTGTATTTACGTTTATGATGCTAAATGCGTAGGTCCCGGCTGATCTGATTGTGATTGTTAATTGTGCCGCTTACAGGCCTAACTGCCAATAGTACCGCTATTCACAAAGAGATAACAGTACTCATTCGAGGGTCTAATTATTCATTTATAGATTTGAATTTAAACAATTTTGATGAGAAAGTAATGAACACTTTATTTCTTTAAAAGATCGTAGAGCGGATTTTGTTTAAAAAAATATTTATTTTTAATGTTTTTGTAGAGTTTAATAAGAACTTTGTAATAAAATATATTTTATTTTCAAATGCAGTTTTCATGAAAAAGTGATATAATTTTATTTCTATGAAAACAAACAATTTTAATTAAGTATCCCAGAGCCGTAACGACGTGCAACCCTACAGAGTACTTTAAAGGGGCCCAGAAATGCCAATAATGTTTTTTTTTGTACTCGATAAAAATAATTTAGAGATGATAACCCAAAAATATTTTGGAGGTTATAAGATGTTAATTAAATTTAATTATTAAAAATACTATTAAATATCATACCTTTTGTATCACTTGTTTTTCTCTTAAATTTAATACCTTGCTATGACATTGGAGTCACCTAAACTCTTAACTACTAATATTTTTGCATCTGCGCACCCCCTGTCAAAAAGTCACCAGCCGCCACTGCTAATTTTGTACCTTTTTGTACCGTTAAAAAAAAATTTGTACCACAACCGAAAAACACAAAATGGCCATTTACAATTCGGATCCTAAGTCAACGTGAAAATCACTACCACCTCCATAATCGAATCTGATTATGCCATATTTTTGTGCTATTTTTGTACCTTTTTGTACCATAAGTTTTAATTTTTTTACCCTTTTAATTTCCAAGAAAAACGATATTGCAAGTCGGATTCCAGGTCAACGTGAAAATCACGATCACTTTAAAAATCGAATTTGATTATACCAGATTTTAGTACTATTTTTGTACCTTTTTGTACCATCAACCAAAAATTTTGTACGACTACCCCAACTATGAAGAACAATATTTTAAATCTTGCGGAACTCAAGTCAATGTATCAAATTCAAGTACATATCTGTATCAAAAATGAGATCTGATCATACTATAATTTTGTACTATTTTTCTACCCTTTTTTAATATCAATTAAAAATTTCGTACCACCACCACAATTAAGAAAAAAAATACTTAAATATTTCGGATCATATGTCAACGTGACAAAAACAAGTACATATTTAAATCAAAAATGTAATCTGACTATACTATAATTTTGTACTATTTCTGTATCCTTTTTTACTTTCAATTAAAAATTTTCTACCTCCTCCACAATTAAGAAAAAAAAATATTTTACATATTTCGGATCACAAGTCAACATGGCAAAAACAAGTACATATCTAAATCAAAAATGTGATCTGACTATACTATAATTTTGTACTATTTTTGTACCTTTTCTATTATTAATTAAAAATTTTACACCACCCCAAAAAGGAACAAAAAATTTTAAATTTTTCGGATCCCAAGTCCATGTAGAAAACTGAAGTACATATCTACATCAAAAATGACATCTTACCATACCATAATATTGTACCATTTTTGTGCCTATGTATAATTTTTTTTTTAATTTGGGGTGGTGGTACAAAACTTTTAATTGATGGTACAAAAGGGTACAAAAATGGTGCAATATTATGGTTTTCAGCAGAAGTCGAATTTTTCGAAAAAGTTAAAAACGAGATTAACTAAATGTCGAATAAAAAGTCGAAATTTGGAGAAATAACCATAATTATTAAATTTCGCGAAAACAGGGATTCGAAATATTTGAAAAAAATGGACGAAATATCGAAGCTTCCACTAGAAGCCTTAATGACACTTAATAAAAAAAATCTTTGAAAAGGTCAAGATTTACAAGAGAGGAAAGTTGGAAAAAGGAAGTTTTGGAAAAGGTAAAATTTTGAAACGTCTCAATTACGAAAAGAATCGAAATTTTCTATAATAAATTGAAATTTAAAAATGTTAAATGGTTGAAAAAAATTTAAAATTTTGAAAACATTCGACTTTGAAAATAACAATTTTGAAAAATGTCGAAATTTTCGATAGCATACAAAATGTTTATACTCCTTCGTTCCTTAAAAATTTGTATACAAATAAATTCCTATTAATTATGTCAAAAACAAGTTGAGTTTGTTATTTTATAGATACAATTGTTAAATTTTGATCGTAGGCGTTACTAATGTCAATAAACAATGGTAGCAGCTGTTGTGTAAAAAAAGAGGTTTTAAAATAAAATGAATATGGGCATTTTTGGATATTCTGGGTATCTTCTTTGCGATGCATTGGTATTTTTATTCATGTTTTATTGGCTTTTTCTTCGCAAGTTCCTCAACAGAAGGTTTCTGAAAATCTAGAATTGTGGAAGCAGTAATTGGCGAAGAAAAAGCCAATAAAACATGAATGAAAATAGACATTTTTATTTGATTTATTAAGCTTCCATGAAGAACACGCTACTGATACGAACATTGTAATTTAAATTACAAAAATATGATCTCAGAAATAATAACACGTCAATCACCAAACTTTTTAGTTAGAAATAAAAAAAGTTTTATTTTAACCATGCATAGCAACCTCGATTGGTTAATTAATGGTACTTGCTTGAAATAATTTTTTGCATTTTATATTAAAAAGATAAGCAAGCAATTTTATTGAGAGCACTGACACTGAACGTTTCACTATGTGCAGTCTATTTTACATTTTTTTTTGACATGATATTTATCCCGAAAATCCCGGGATTAGAAAAATTTAATCCCGAAAGTTTAGGGACTGAAAAGCGATCGAGATGCCGGGATCCCGAAAATCGGGATTCCGGCATCAAATCCTCCACGCGTGACGATAATGTGAAACCATTATTTACCCCCTATCCAAAACCGCCCCTAAAGAAGTTTTCACTTCAAAAAACAAAGGCAGCTCAACGCAAAAAGGCGTTCAGTGCGGTACCCTAATTTCTCTTTTTAAGAACCAGACGCAACCCGCATCCGTTGCTAAAGCTTGCGTGTAAATTGCTCAAGCCACGAGGAAATTGCGTCATTTTTGCATCGAATCAAGTTCTCTTAATCGACGCCGGTGTGTTCACTAAGCAAATTATTAGTTATCGCAACGTACAATTTTTCCGCGCTGCGGTTGCGACGCTTCTGATTAATTCCCGGAGTTATCTAATAATGAGAAAAAGCATCAAACACGCCGACTATGATGCGCTCAATGGTGATATCATTGATAATGACCGGCCTTGCGAATATTCCTCGAATCGGTTCGCTTGCGCGAAACTGGCTATTGAACACTGAAAATGTGAGATCAGGTAATCCTCGGCGTATTTTATTGTTCGTTACTGTCTGTCGCACGGTCACTTAGATGCCATGATATAAATAAATAAAAAAAAACCTTCAACGAATTCTTCGGGCACTCGGAGCCAGTCTCACTTAATTATTTGCAGGCATAACCTAAAAAATTGTTGTTTTTCCCCCAATGTAACATATTGGACTACCATTTGGGTTCAAAAAGACCCTTAAAAGGAGTTTAAATTTTGATCGGAAAATTTTTATATATTATTTTATTTTATAAGTGAAAACTTCTTTAGGCGCGTTGAGAGTAGTGTTCACAAAACATCGACAGGAACTATCGATAACGAACGAAGGCTTTTGCGGCCAGAGTCAGTACAGGATATACTTCTTCTGGGATTGGACCGTGTCAAAGAACTACTAAAAGTGTTCAACATTTGGCCCACCATCGTAGGGAGTTTTTTCAAGAACAAAGAAAAGAAACAATAAATGAAAAGAGGAATATGAGGGAATATACAATCGATAATATTGATAGTTATGACTATCGGAAACTATCGATTGTAATTTTCGATAGTATTGTTAGTTATAAACAAACTACGTTCAACATTTCGTAACACTGTTTCATTTTCGTGAAACATTTCTAGAAAAAATAAATTCAATACTGCGACTGAGATGGCTGTGGCATGATATTTTAATAAAATTTCAAAAATCTGAAATTAAACGAAAAGTTTAGACTCCAAATTTTGAGAAATTCTTTTCTTCAACTTTGAGTTTTTCTCGAAATTTCTTAGAAAATTTCGACCTTTTTCTCGAAACTTCGTGTTAAAACTCAGATCTCTTTTACAACTTTCAGGTTTTTCTTAAAATCATAACTTTTATTTTAAACTTGAAGTTTAAGCCTGAAATTTTACCACTCGAAAATTTGAAAAATGTTTTGTATATTTTACGTAAAAAAACTCAATTTAAAGCTTCATTTATTAAAAAAAATCTCAGAATTTCAAATATAACTTTTAAATATTGGCTTAAAATTGTAAATAAAAGTAAAATTTCAATCTTCAATTAAAATTTTCACTTTGAATTGGAAACTTTGAAATTAAACATAAAATTTTTGTAATGTTTCGAATTTGAACTCAAAATTTTAGCTCTATAAATTTGGAGGGAAATTTTAATGAAATATTCAAATTTCGCCTTTAAAATCAATCTTTCCACAAGTATATTTGCAGAAATGTTTCAGATATTTTGACTTCACTTTTACATTTCGTTTATAAAGTAAAAATTTTAACTTTAAAGATAAAAAATCAATTCAAAACTGCTTCGGATTTACAGTTTTTTTTTAATTCTTAAATATATTTTCACCTAACAGTCCGTTTAAAAAGTCCACAGGATGACACATAGATGGCGTTACTAGAATTTTTCCATATGATTTTTATTTATTACTAACCTTCAAATGAAACGTGTATAAATTTGACAGTAATCTGACTATTGATTCGTGAGTTATAGCATTTTGTGTAAAGCAACTTTTGTTATTGAAAAAAAAATAATGGAAAAAAGTGATTTTCGAGTTGTGATAAAGCATTGCTTTTTGATGAAAAAAACAATACAGTGGAAACCAAAAAATGGCTTCATAAACATTATCCGAACTCTGCTCCATCGAGACAAATGGTAGAGAAGTGAATTGATAAATTTTAACGTGGTCGTACCAACGCAAATGATGCAGAGTGCAATGGACGCCCAAATGAGGCTGTTATTCCAGAAAACATCAAAAAATCACAAATTGGTTATGAACGATCGCAAATTGAAGGTGCACGAGCTAGCTGACATTGTAAATATATCAAATGGTAGTCTTTTTACTATTTTACAGGAATATTTGAGTATGCGAAAGCTCTGTGCAAAGTGGGTGTCACGTGAGCTCACAGTCAACCAAAAACAACAACGAATCGATGCTTCAGAGGAGTGTTTGGCGCTATTAAACCGCAATAAAATGGAATTCTACCGTCGATATGTGACAGTGGATGAGACATGGCTTCACTATTACACACCAGAATCCAAGAAACAGTCAGCTGAGTGGACAGCAGTCGACGAACCGAATCCAAAGCGAGCAAAGACGCAACACTTGACTGCTAAGGTGATGGCTAAGTGCTGGCCTAAACTTTAGGCAACCCACAATCCACACAATCCAGAATCCAGAATCCAGAAGGTGCACGAGCTAGCTGACATTGTAAAGATACCAGATGGTAGTGTTTTTACCATTTTACATGAACATTTGGTATGCGAAAGCTCTGTGCAAAGTGGGTGCCGTGTGAGCTCACAGTCGACCAAAAACAACAACGAATCGATGCTTCAGAGGAGTGTTTGGCGCTATTAAACCGCAATAAAATGGAATTCTACCGTCGATATGTGACAGTGGATGAGACATGGCTTCACTATTACACACCAGAATCCAAGAAACAGTCAGCTGAGTGGACAGCAGTCGACGAACCGAATCCAAAGCGAGCAAAGACGCAACACTTGACTGCTAAGGTGATGGCTTCTGTATTTTGGGATGCAAACGTAATAATGTTCCACAACTCCAAAAAGAAACCACCATCAACAGCGACTATTACTGTGCACTTTTGGATCGATTGAAGACTGAGATCGCAAAAAAACGGCCACATTTGCAACAGAAGGAAACTGTTGTTTCACCAAGACAATGTGTGATGAAAACGATGGCAAAATTGAGTGAATTAGTCTTAGAATTGCTTATCCACCCACCGTATTCTCCAGATTTAGCCCCCAGTGACTTTTTTCTGTTTTCAGATTTCAAGAGAATGCCAGTTGGAACGAAATTGAAGTCCAATGATGAAGTAATCGCTGAAACTGAGGCCTATTTTGACTAGAAAGAGAAATCGTACTATAAAAGTGGTATCGAAGAGTTGGAAAATGGCTATACTCGTTGTATCGCCCTCAAAGGCAACTATGTTGAATAATAAAATCGAGTTTTGTCAAAATTTCGTTTTTTTATTACTGATCCTACGGACTTATTAAATGACCTGGTAAAATTCCACACAAAAGTTTGATTTAAAATAACGACTTTCTTTAATTTTTGATTTCAAAAATTAATTGTTTTTGAAAATGTCGACTTTTTTGAAAATTTAGAAGTTTTTCATTTCCATATATTTGAAGATTCTGGTTTTATAAAAATATTGCTTATTTTTGAATTTTTAATATTTTCTAATATTGAAACTTTTTCAAAATTTTAAATTTTCTTAAATGTTCGATTTTTTTAAAGAATTTAAATTATTTTGAAAGTTTTCACTTAAAAAAGCCATTCTTTTTTAAATTTGACTTTCTAAAAATCGTTTTTTCACTTTATTGAAAATTTAGACCTTTAGCGAACTTATTCTCAAAATTGCAATTTTAACAATTCTGGCCTTTTTATAAAATAGATAATTTTTTAAAGTTTGATTCTTAAAAATATCATTTTTTTGAAAATTTAGAAGTTGGCAAACTATATACTATTTTTAGCTCCTTTTGAAAAAAACTCGTGTCGAAATTTTCCATTTGTTGAAATTTTTACCTTTTTTGGGCTTGTTCTCTGCATTATGATTTTGAAAGTTTTGATCCCTTTTCAAGTATTATTTTTTCGTCTTTTTTTCATAATTTCGACTATTTTTAGGTTTTAACTTTTTTAAAGTTTTATAGTAGTTCAACTCTTTAAAGAAAAATTCCTTTATTACAAATATTATTTTACAGATCTTGTAAGCAGTTATATTGTTACGGGCTTATCGGTTCGAATTGATTATTAACACGTGAATTGAATAATACCCACTTTATTACCAAACTAAACTCGGAACACTACAGCTGAATAATGAACTAACTTATTTACTTCTAACTAAACTCACTAATTAAACTGACTGACTCTAACTAGCTAACTCAAAGAAAAGGCGACTGCCTTATATAGTTTTGGCTCCCAGGTTCTAGAAAAATCCCGCAGATAAGGCTTATCGTTTGCCGAAATTTTTGGAATGCTTATCTGCCGTTTGCTTCGTTTTCGCGACCGCTTTCCCCTTATCAGATCTTTCTAGAAAATTTTCTTACCTACTAAATTCTATAATTTACATTTCGTTACAATATACACTTTATCAACACCACTTTTCTATGCTAGAAACTGTTGTTATTATAAATAGAATTTTTTTTCTAGGTTTTGGCTCTTTTCTTAAATATCCCCGGTTTCATTTTAATTTCCTCTCCTAAAATTTCTGTATTAAACTCTAAATTCCCAAAATTTTGTTTTAAATCTTATTTTTACCACATTTCGACTCTTTTCTCAAAATTTCGTTTTTAATCTTTTTTTCCTATATTACAACTTTTACGTTAAAAGTTCAACCTTAAAGTGGAAAAAAAATTCTTAGATTGTTATCGTTTTTACATTTTTGATTGTAAATTTTATTTTTATTAAAATTGCAGCTTTGAATTACTAAGTATCTACTTTCAAAACTTTATTTTTTTGAAGCTTCGGGATTAAATTAAAATATTTTTTATTAATTTCAGTTTTTTTTTCTTTAATTTAGGTTTGTACTATATTTGCTTTCCAAATTTGACTGTAATCCCAAACATACTAATCTTTAAAGTTTCAAGATTAAGCTTGAACATTTTTGCTATAAATTTCATTTCTTTTAATTTAGACTTCTTTTAGAATATTGAGAGTAAAATAGTTGACATTATCAATTTTTTAATTGTTAAAACTTTAACTTTAATGGCAAAAGTTAGATTTTATTCTCGAAGTTTCTGAAAAAAATCTATTCTCAAAGTTTTTTGTTCTTTAATTTAGGTCTGTACTATAATTGCTTTTCAAATTTGACTGTAATCCCAAACATACTAATCTTTAAAATTTCAAGTTTAAGCTTGAATATTTTTGCTATAAATTTCATTTCTTTTAATTTAGACTTCATTTAGAATATTGAGAGTAAAATAGTTGACATTATTAATTTTTTATTGTTAAAACTTTAACTTTAATGGCCAAAGTTAGATTTTATTCTCGAAGTTTCTGAAAAAAATCTATTCTCAAAGTTTTTTGTTCTTTAATTTAGGTCTGTACTATAATTGCTTTTCAAATTTGACTGTAATCCCAAACATACTAATCTTTAAAATTTCAAGTTTAAGCTTGAATATTTTTGCTATAAATTTCATTTCTTTTATTTTAGACTTCTTTTAGAATATTGGGAGTAAAATAGTTGACATTATTAATTTTTTATTGTTAAAACTTTAACTTTAATGGCAAAAGTTAGATTTTATTCTCGAAGTTTCTGGAAAAAATCTATTCTCAAAGTTTTTTGTTCTTTAATTTAGGTCTGTACTATAATTGCTTTTCAAATTTGACTGTAATCCCAAACATACTAATCTTTAAAATTTCAAGTTTAAGCTTGAATATTTTTGCTATTAATTTCATTTCTTTTATTTTAGACTTCTTTTAGAATGTTGAGAGTAAAATAGTTGACATTATCAATTTTTTATTGTTAAAACTTTAACTTTAATGGCAAAAGTTAGATTTTATTCTCGAAGTTTCTAAAAAAAATCTACTCTGAAAGTTTTTTTTTTCTTTAATTTAGGTCTGTATTATAATTGCTTTTCAAATTTGACTGTAATCCCAAACATTCTAATCTTTAAAATTTCAAGTTTAAGCTTGAATATTTTTGCTATAAATTTCATTTCTTTTAATTTAGACTTCTTTTAGAATATTGAGAGTAAAATAGTTGACATTATTAATTTTTTATTGTTAAAACTTTAACTTTAATGGCAAAAGTTAGATTTTATTCTCGAAGTTTCTGAAAAAAATCTATTCTCAAAGTTTTTTGTTCTTTAATTTAGGTCTGTACTATAATTGCTTTTCAAATTTGACTGTAATCCCAAACATACTAATCTTTAAAATTTCAAGTTTAAGCTTGAATATTTTTGCTATTAATTTCATTTCTTTTATTTTAGACTTCTTTTAGAATGTTGAGAGTAAAATAGTTGACATTATCAATTTTTTATTGTTAAAACTAACTTTAATGGCAAAAGTTAGATTTTATTCTCGAAGTTTCTGAAAAAAACCTATTCTCAAAGTTTTTTTTTCTTTAATTTAGGTCTGTATTATAATTGCTTTTCAAATTTAACTGTAATTCCAAACATACTAATCTTTAAAATTTCAAGTTTAAGCTTGAATATTTTTGCTATAAATTTCATTTCTTTTAATTTAGACTTCTTTTAGAATATTGAGAATAAAATAGTTGACATTATCAATTTTTTATTGTTTAAACTTCAACTTTAATAGCAAAAGTTTGATTTTATTCTCGAAGTTTCTGAAAAAAATCTATTCTCAAAGTTTTTTTTTCTTTAATTTGGGTCTGTATTATAATTGCTTTTCAAATTTGACTGTAATCCCAAACATACTAATCTTTAAAATTTCAAGTTTAAGCTTGAATATTTTTGCTATAAATTTCATTTCTTTTATTTTAGACTTCTTTTAGAATATTGGGAGTAAAATAGTTGACATTATTAATTTTTTATTGTTAAAACTTTAACTTTAATGGCAAAAGTTAGATTTTATTCTCGAAGTTTCTGAAAAAAATCTATTCTCAAAGTTTTTTTTTTCTTTAATTTAGGTCTGTACTATAATTGCTTTTCAAATTTGACTGTAATCCCAAACATACTAATCTTTAAAATTTCAAGTTTAAGCTTGAATATTTTTGCTATAAATTTCATTTCTTTTATTTTAGACTTCTTTTAGAATATTGAGGGTAAAATAGTTGACATTACCAATTTTTTATTGTTAAAACTTCGTTTTTAATGGCAAAAGTTCGATTTTATTCTTGAAGATTCTGAAAAAAATTTATTCTCAAAATAGTACTTGTTCTAACCCACATATAACCAATACATTTTTTATCAGTTTTGTCATTTATATTTATCCACGAAAATTCGACCTTAAAATACAATTTTAGGTGATTTTTTCTTGATAAATCCCCTATTCTTCGAATTGTCGACTTTTTGAATGTTGACTTTATTTTTATTTCTAACTTTCCATGTTTCCTTTTTTGTAATTTTCCACTTATACTCAAAATGTTGACATTTTCAGTCATTTTGATTTTTTCGAAATGTTTTTTTTTTTAAATTAGCTTCTTCTCGTGGAATCGTTACTTTTGGATCATTTTGACGTAATTTTTGTGGATTTTGTGGTCGCATCAAGTATGTGAAACACATCGCTCGTCGATTCTCACATCGAACAATCAATTTGAGAACATTTAGTTTGTCGTTTGTTTCTTTCAGGAAATAAAATCCAAGGTAAGCAGGTCATTATTACGCAAACGAAAATACATTTAAATGCACTATTTACTGTAAACGCTTTGATAGAGTAATGCATTATTTATCATCTAGTAATATATGGTGGGTTTCGTAACGAACTATTATGATTTTTGCTACCGGCATCGAAGCAAAAAACTCGTTGCATGTTGAAAATGCGACCGAAGCTGGTTGCGATGTTTATTCCGGCTAGAGGCATTATCCTTGTAATGCCAAATATAAAACCATTTCGTTCGAATTGCAAAATGCCTAAGCGCTTAGTAATTCAACATTTCGAAACTGCTTTATTAATTAGGAATGCCTGCGATCCATTTTCAAGCATCTAAGATGTCAAGGTGATTTCTCAGTCAAATGCAACTTTGCGGAGATGACGATATATGCCTCTTGCAGGTCCCCAAATTTGCTGCATCCTCTTTTAAGACAAAATATATATTTATTCTGATGTTGGATCACATCAAGGATCAAGAAACTGTTGAAGTATGCAACATTACTCCAGGAAGAGCACGTTAACTAAAAGGAGACGGCAAGGCTATGAAGTATTTAAATCGAAGCGACACTCCATAGGGACTGGCTTTATCAGATTTTTCCGGCCTCATGTGCCGCCATGCTAATCCTAAAGTACCCTTATTGTAAAGTAGAAATTTTGCCATACTTTAAAAATTTAGGTTATTTATTAATCAACCACAAAATTTAATTTATAATTTATTTTAATGACATTTATAATAAATTTAAATAATTACAAATTAATACATACAAATTAATTTTTTTTAATTTTATATTTTAATTTAAAATTTTGAGGAAAAAATCTAAATTTATACAGAAACAGTTGAAAAATTTTCGAACTCCCCAGCAAAAGATGTTGGCCATTCTAATTTAAAAAGCAATGCCTAAATTTCGTCAAGAAGCAATTATAATTTTTAATTAATGTATATATTTAAAGCTTAAAGTAAGTAATTTCAAATTTATTAACTAAAATTTTATCAAAATATGGCTCTTTCTAAAAAATTTTGAAATGTTTATATTTTCGAGGAAGAGGTCTATAGTTTGATAAAAAAAATGTATAATTTTTAGACATTTTGTTTAAATTCCAAGTGGAAATTAAAACTTTTGAAAAAAAATTTAATTTGTTACAAAAACATTTTCCTAAAATTATGATTTTTAATATTACTACTTCGATTGCTGTAGAAGTTTTTAATTTCTAAGTAAAAATCGAATATTAAAAATTTTATTAATATTTCGAGTTAAAATCAAGAATTTAAATGCAAATATTTAAAAATGTTTTCGTAAACTTTAAACCTCTGGACCTTTTTTCTCGTAATGCTACCATTAAGGTAAAATTTATTGTTGAAGCTTTTCAAAATTTTGAGTTTCCTGTCGAAATATCGCAATTAAATTTCTTTTTAGGCTCTTATAGGTCAAAATGTTTTTAAAAATTTATATATTTCGTAGTGTATTTCAAAAAATATTTCAGAATCTTATCAACTTCCCTTAGTAACAATTTAAATACTTAATATTTTTAACCCTTACTATTTTAGAATTCTTCAATATTTCTTTGGGTTTTTTTTTTTAAGTTTAATCCACTCGCAAAGGATTTTGTGTCCACAATTTTGAGTATGTATGGGTTTTGCTTTAAATTTCAAACTATTTTCTTAAAATTCTGGGCTGCGACCTTGAAAATTTAGTCTACAAAAAATCTACGGGAAATGGTTGATACTAATTCAAAGAATAAATCGGGCTAAAGCGATTTCGAAAGCTTTGGTTCAGACATCTTCGGGAATACAGAAACGAATGGATGGAAGTATGTTAGTTGCTCTGTCACAGCTGGAGACCTAACCATCATCAAGATTCTTGGTAGCATACGATTGAAAAAACTCATGTTAAAATCATCTCTTACGTTCTACAACCACAATCTTAAATTTCAAAGAAGCGAGAAATTGTTACATCGTTTGCTTGTAATATCTGGAACCAAAATAACGAAGTCCCTGTAGAGTTACATGGTGAAACTGATATTAAGGAGTCGTTCATTCTAATCCTGTAGGCTGCATTATTGTTGGCATTACTAATCATTGCTAAAAATACGTACAATCAGCATCAATTGCATAAGTTTGCGTTCAAATGTAGATTCCCAGGGAACAACTTTTATAGATTACGAGCGAGGTTCTATAATAAATTGCGAACTCTAATGGTTGTGGAGTCATTTTACCTTGTACGTTAGCTGCCAGTTAAAGATTAACCAAACACTTTGTACATGTAAATCTAACCTTGATACCGAACGTTTCAGTGCATTTAATCGATCTTTTAACAGAATCAAAAGTTTTCAACTGCTTGGATTCTTTTCCCACTGCGCCAGTTAGAAGGTCAGGATCACGATTACAAACACATACAAAGTGCACAACCTTGAATATTAATCGTTTTTCCTTTTTGATATTACTGTTTTCATAATTAGAATTACGAAATCTATTCCAAATAATTACACGGCAAAAAAGGTGTGTCCAATGTTTTATTAGATTAAACCGATCTCCATAAATTTTGTTAAATATGTATTTAAGTGTATCATTTTAATTTAATAATACAATCGAATTTAAATAATGTGCGTGTTAGGTCAGATTTATCACATAAAACACACCGAATTTGAATCACTTTCAGGAGTAACGCTCCGCGATCACAAGGTTAAACGAGTTGAGCCGTTAAAAAGAGACATTCCCTCATGCACCTATTGCCGAAGAAAATAATAAACGAAAATTTGCATGTTCTAATAAGCCAGCAAAATCCGCTTGCCGGCTCACATGACGTAATTATTTGCCTTTTACGACCTTCCTTTAACTAGTTTTTCCTCATTCGTGGACGATGATATGCCTTCGATTGCTAACTAAGAACACCTGCTCCAGAACGACGATCCGGTAAAAAATTACCGTGAGAACCCATTTAAACTGCATAAGTCACTATTTTATGCTGCGATGGATTTAAAACCGACCGAGACTCGCTTAGATTATGTCTGAGAATCTGTATTAATTGGAGGCAACCTAGTAGTCGCTTATTGGCGATTTTTAGAAAAGCCGCATTCCACCGTGGGGCATGAAAATTGCGTTTCAGAGATTATAGCAGGCTTTATTAATTTAAGAATGTTAATTGAGTAGAAATAATCAATAAACCTAATCTTTATGGAAAACGGCCTGACTTGTATATTGGAGTGCAACTTGAAATTTATGAGGTGTAACATTCAACTCACGTCGTCACATTAGCAATTTGCCGAGAAGAAATTTTCGCTAACGGGAAGTTGGATTTCAAAGTTTAAAATTCTATTAAGTACCACCGAAGAAAGCTAATCAATCAGAGTCAACTACATTAAGTGAAAATACCTTAAACATAAAAATAAATTTTCCTCAACCGATTTTTAAAATAGGGAAACAGAAACAGCTAGTACTCCTAAAATCAGCTGATTTTCGAACAGGGTTATGTAGATATTTTAGGCTGCCGTTTGGTAACATTTCCGTTAACTTATATATTTGCGCGGTAAAATCATAACCGTGCCTAATTCACTATTTAGTGATGAAAAAAGACGGATAATAACGCAGCTTGAAAAAAAATACACAAATTGTTGAAAAAATAAATGATAATTACTAGCAAATTTATAATAAAATTTTCAGTTGTTTAAAAGTTGTTATACAAGAAAAAAATTAAACCCACCCCCATAAAAGTTAGGCAACCCACTGGCATAAGTCAGACGCTCTTAAAAGCACATTCTTATGGGAAGTAACGTAACAATGGTTTTACCGAAAAATTCCAATTTTGAGGGTTATCTTTAGGGGAGAGGTGTCTGCCCTCTAAATCACAGACTAAGCATCTAAAAAAATTGTTGATACATTATTTTAATGAAATATCGAAATATAATAAGTTAAAGGTGAAAAAATAAATGTCATAATGATCAAATCCATGGGGTTCTCCAAGAGTAATAAAAATAAGGGTATTCCGTTATTTCACTGCTAATGCAAAATATAAATATGTCAAAATAATCATTATAGGAACAAAATTGAAAATATATGTTGTTATTTATTTTCCATATCACTGTACAAAAAAATATTCCCCTTTCGATGATTTTTTTTTGCAAAACCCCGAGAGAGGTCAAGTTTATTTTTTAGTGTTTTTAAAGAAATTTCCAAATTTAATGAAATTCAGTTGTTTAAAAGTTAATATGTAAAAAAAAGTCACCTCCATAAAAATTAGAGGTTTGGCATAAGTAATATGTTTTTAGGAGCGCATTCTTATAAGAAATAATATAGTATTTGTTTCATAAAAAAATTCTAATTTATTCTTGAGTTATTAAGGAAAAACTGTTTTTGGGGTTTCTTTTAACCCTTGTCCGGGCAAAATAGTTTATGAACGTTACCGGTCAACTCGAGCCTGGGAGGCCCTTTGCAGTGGCGGCTCGTAGCGAAAACTAATGGGGGTGCTGCCACAATGTTTAGCGTTTTAAAATTTTTAAGATTTCGACTGAAAATTTCAAGATTTTCAAAACGTCGCTTTTCGAAAATTTTATATGTCTTTGAAAACTTGACAACGAAAATGTTTTGATAATGTCGCGTTTTTTGGGACGGATTTTTTCCAAATTTCGACTGTATTCCAAATTTTAGATTTTTTCTTGTAATCTCGACCTTATTATTGACTTTTCTGAAAAATTGTGTATACTCTTTTAAAAATTTCCATATTTTTTTATTAATATTTAGACTTTTTGGTGTTCTGTTTTTTTTGTAATTTTTTTTTGAAAATTAATTATTACATTTTTTTAATTTTTACCATTTGAAAATTCTTTCTTTTTCTGGAAATGTAATTTTTTTCAAAACTGGACATTTGACTTTAATTTTCGACTATTTGCTAAATTTCGTTTTTGTTTATAATTTTTTTTTAGAAAATTATAATTTTTTCATTGAAAATTTCGGTTCTTAATAATTTTGACTGATTTTTATTTAAATGTCAACTATTTTCAAAATTTCGACTTTTTTTTTTGCAGTTTCGATTATTTTTTAATTTTTGTTGTTGAAAATTTCGCTACTTTTTAGTTTTCGAAATTCTTTCAAAATTTCGATTTTTTTGACAATTTTGAAATTTTATGAATTGTTTGACATTTTTTAAAAATTTTAATTTTTTTCACCTAAAATTTTGACTTTTTAAAAAAATGTTCCACTTTGATTTGTAACTTTTAAACTTCTTTCAAAATTTTAATTTCTCAATATTTTAACTTTTGAAAATCTCGATCTATCTGATAATTTTCACTTGTTTTCAATATTCCGGTTTCGAGATTTTCGTTTTTATTGAAAAGTTGAGTGCAATTTCCCAACTATTCAAAATTTAACCTTTTTTAAAATTAAAACACTGAACTAAACAATGTGGCTTGTAATTAAGTCCAAAGTCCACATCGGCGATTAGATAAATAATTATGCTTGAAAATGCCAGTTCTGCTGGCGAAATACGTATCGCGTAATTATTTATTTAATTGCCGATGTGGCAAAGGGGTGAAACCTTCTTTGGACTTTTTTAAAATTTCGAATCATTTCGTAGTTTTTTCAATTTCGACCTTTCTTTTTGAAAATTTCTTCTTTTGCAAAATTTTAACTTCTTTTGGAAATTTGAAGGATTTTGAACATGTTTGCCTTGTCAACAAATTTCGATTTTCTTTATTGAAAATTTGAACCTTTTCTTAAATCTGCACTTTTTTCAAATCTTTGACTTTTTATTTTAATTCCCAGTTCGTTGAAAATTCCGCCCTTTTTCAAATGTTCGATTTTTTAAAAATTTTAGTCATTTTCCAAAATTTAAAATTTTTGGAAAATGACTAAAATTTTGAAAAATTCGAACATTTGAAAAAGGCCGGAATTTTCAATTTAAAAATGTTGACTTTTTTTTAATTTCAAATTTCAAAATTTTGACATTTTTTGCAAACTGTCGATCCTTTATTTGAAAATTGTGATTTTATTTAAGTCAGACATTTCTTGAAACCTTTTATTAAAATTTTCGACTAATAATTCGTAAAATTTCGACTCCATTTCAAAACTTCGACTTTTTTTTCAAAATTTCGACTTTTTGAAAATTTTATATATACATTTTTTTAAACATTTCCAATTAAATCTTCGACTTTAAAGAAAAGATTCTTCTTTAAACTTGAACTATTGAAAATTTCTACTTTTTTCAAAATTTTACCTTTTCAAAATTTCAACTTTTTTGATAATTAGAAATTATTCGATAATTTTGAGTTTTCTTCAATATTCAAAAAAATTAGCTTCTTCGAAAATTTAATAAAAAACTGCAATTTATTTTACATGTCGATATTTTTCCAAAAATTCGTCTTTTATTCACATTCCCAAAATTATTGAAAATGTTGACCATTTTAAAAATTGAATTTTTTTTTCAAAATCCTTATTTTCTTTTGAAAATTGGACTTTCCATGAAAATTACAAAAATTTTTAGGATTTGACTTTTTTTTCCAAATTCCTCTTTTCTGTTACTTTAGTTTTATTTTTTAAAAGTGGTAATGTTTCTATTTTTAAATCTACATTCTTTGGAAAAAATTTCGAAATAACACTCGAATTTTAAAAAAATAATAACAATATATTCTATTTTTAAAATTGTGCACAGTTTTGAAACAAATTTCCAAGAAAAACTTTCATTTTATGTACAAATAAATTGTCAAAAGTTGGATTTTAATCACAAAAAAATGGAAGCTGGAATATCTGATTTTTGAAATTTATCTGAAACTTCAAAATTACTAGAAGAAAATTAAATTGACGGTAAATTGTTAATGAGTTTTTTTTCAAAATTTTGATTAATTTTTATTTCGAAATTTTGAGACTTCTAGAAATGTTGATTCTTTTTCTCCAATATTTCAATAATTCCCACTTTAAAAGTCAAAATTATAAAAAAAATGTTGACGATTTATTTAGAAAAAATTTTTTTATCTTTAATTCCGAAAACGTTATTTTTTTTAAATGTTGTTTGCAAATAAGAAATTTTAATTTTTTCTAAAAATATGATCTGCTTTCTCTTGAAATGTTGAGTTTAATCTTTAAATTTCGATCTTTTTTTTTTATCGAAATTTGAAATTTAAATTCTAACTTGAGAATTTCAAGAACAAATTTAACATTTCTAGAAAAACTGGAAATTCCGATTCAGAATTTTCTTTGGTCCTACAGTAGTAGTAATTTTTTAGAGAAATATCAAATTGTAAAAAAGGTTGAAATTTACAAGGTACATTTTTTCTTGAAATTTCAATATTTTTCCCAAAGTTTTCTCATTTTTATGCAGATTTGAAGTTTATTTTCCCTAAATTTATACTTAATAATTTTCAGTTTCTTATCAAAATTACAAAATAAAATGATCTTTAAAATATTAAAATTTCGATAAAAACTGTTAAATTTTCATAACAAATTAGAGAGAAATCAAAATTTCTACAAGAAAAAATACATGTATTTTAAAGACAAAATCTCCAGAAAGTCAAAATTTCAAAAAAAATTCTTTGTATAAAATGTTTGGAGAAAAACACAAATTTCATTCGAAAAAGAGCAAAATTCCTTAGAGATAAAATCGAAATTTGAAATATCTTTACAAAAAAGTCGAAATTTTTTTTTCCCCAAAATGTTGAAATTTTTATAAAATTTTTAGAGTTTTTTCCAAACATTTTTTGTCAAAACTACAAAATAAAATGAACTTTAAATTGTCAAAGAGTCATCAAAAAAATTAACATTTTTAAGGGAACATTTTTAGAGGAACATAAAGGAAAATCTGAAAAATTTCTAGAAGGAATTTTAAAAACAAGACTTTCAGGAAAAATGGAAATTGCGAGAAAATTTCTTTTTATAAAATATTTAGAATAAATGGAAAATTTGCAGAAAAAATTAAAATTTCCTAAGAAAATCGAAATATCTGAAAAAACTCAAAGATACCGTATAACTTATTTTTTAGAGAAATAGTAAAATGCGAGATGAGTTGGATTTAGATTTTTTCTTAAAATTGTAATTATTTTCTCAAAATGTTGACCTTTTCAAAGAAATTTGAGTTTTTTTCTTAACATTTTAATGCTCGAAATATTGATTTCTTCCTCAAAACTTTTACAAAAATTAGTTTTTGAAAATGTGATTCTGATCAACATTAAAAATAAAATAGGGTCACAACTTCGTGAAAGAAACCTAAAATGTCCATAAAAAGAAATCAAGAGAAAATTTAAAATTTCTACAAAAAATTGTGTAATAAGTGTTCAGAAAATTGTGAGAAAAAAAACTCGTAAGCAAAATTGGGGATGCTGCAGTTCCACAGTGCCTATACGTCAGCCGCCACTGGCCCTTTGGCTTATTGAGACATGTTCGCCCATAGAAATATCAAACACACGATTTAGAAAGAGTTTTTTATTCCAAAGTATTAAAAAATGAACAAGATAATTTAATTAGATTACAAAATATTATTCATTACAAGTGTCACAGATTATTTTATTTGTGGAATGCTCCTTGCAGACATTTTATTTGCAGATATCGCAACATGGTTTTTGTTTTCTGGCTTTCGCTTTGGGACAGATATAACATCTTATTCTGCACACTGTTTCTGATCCTCTTTTTCGTCTTTTTGGTCTTTCGCTTTCAAATTCTCCTATACATTTCAATATGATGTTTTGTAGACCTGCCGTTTTTCTTCTTTGTATATGAAGAGTTATTAGCGCCTCAGAAATAGAAACCACTGCTCATCCACTGTGATGTTTTCCCCTGGCAAGTAGTTCCTCATAAGGTTTCCATTTACTTTTTCCCAAATTTCTCTGATAGCTGTTAATCTTTCTTTTTATCTTCTTGAAGCACCTATTTCCTTATCATCAAATCTAATAAACCGTAATAAATTTTTGATTCGTTTGAGCCCCATTGTAGCTCGAAAAATTGGTGGGCCAGCTGACTCCACAAGACATCGTAGCTAGTATCGTTAGCACTTAGATGTCCTGCAGTTAGCAGCAAACCAATAAAAGCTAAAATTTCGATGACATCACATGGCTTCCAAACAGTACTTTCTAGTACCCTTCTCGCTTACGAATTTGTGTGTAACACTATCTCACTAACAACTTCTTCGGATAGAAACAATAGAAATGTGTCTACAGGATCTTCAATCAGTTTTCCTGGTGGTAAAACAACTTTATGTACTTTTGATTTTATAATATTACGAGAAGGAACTCGACTTGTAGGTGGTGGCGTTCTGCTTCACTTGGTACCATCTTTTCCAATAAATTTATTATTATTTTTCGAAGGAACGGACATATCCGTATATTCCTCTGCCTCGTGTGCCACTTGAACATCTTCATCTTCACTAGCAGACGAGAGGTGGTCTTCTTCTTCATATTCGCTGTCCGACATTATAAATTCTACGTCGTCGTCATCTGGTAAACCATCTAATCTTTTCGCAAGCTCCAGCTCTGTCAAACGCTTTCAAGACATTTTATAGTAAACAAAACGAACTGAATGTAACTGTATCACGTCTCAACTCAAAGTAAGAAAGTTCTTTTGGACCTGTATGCATGTATAAGAAATTTTTGTATATAACTGTAATTATTTACATAACTACCCAGATAATGATAATGATAAAAATAATTACCATGATCAACACAAATCTCTTCTGTAAAAAGAATAAAAGATATTACAAAAACATAATTCTGAAACCAAAAGTAAATACGTTCAAAAAAAAGGTTTTAAATATAATTAGTAGAATGGGCCTCTTAAGCCCGGATGCCCGTTAATGAGAGTTTAACAATAATGAATAAATAAATACAAATCATAATCTGACGATTAAGTAGAAACACATAAAAACAATAGTAAACAAAATTTGGGAAGAATATTAGAAAGCCCAAATATCTAAAAAAAATATTTACGTAAATATTAACATTTAAATAAATGGTCGGGCCTGTCAGACCCTCCTTGCCCGGACAATGTTTAAGGGGAGGCTTCACCACCTAAGTAGCCGAGTTAGCATCTAAAATAAATACGTGTCCAATATTTTTTTTATATACTGTAACGTATCACAAAATGAAAAATAAAAATGGTAGTGTATACCTCGGGGACTTTCCTTGTAAGTGACGAAATACCCACCAATATGGGTATAAGACAAGGTGACAGTTTCAATCCAATAATGTTCAACCTTATAATGAACAGAATTATTGAAAAAGTAAATTTAGTGCCGTGAATATACACATCAGGAAAGTCAAACACTATAGGGAGAATGGTAATGAGAGATTTAACATTAAGAGCTAATAGTGGGATAGATGGGCGGCGCCTTGTATTCTCCTACACCGGTGTAAACAATTCAACGCAGAGCGCAGCGATCAGTGCTGATGGAGATTTCAATAGTACATCATAGCTTCTAACGTGTTTTGTTATGGGATTACTACTGGCAGGCAACAATTTTATTAAAATTTGCGTACCACATGCTCTTTGTTCTTTTAGTCCTTTGATTTAATCAACGTCTGAGGCAAAATAAAACTGGTATTCTTTGATAACCAAAATAAATAAACGAGATTTCTTAAACAAAATAAATGTTAATTCTAATGAAGAATATAACAAAAATAACTCTTTAAACATTACAATATGAGTTCAAGTAAGCCGCCAGACTGTACTAAACATTATTCCGGTCTGTTGTAAAACTCTCGACGAGTTTTTTCTAACATCTAAACTGGAAGATACGAGCATGCTACGTCAAAGTAGGGGAATACGTTCAGTGGCCGTAGAAAACTATGGAAGGGACAATTCTTAGCCTTTTATATGGACAATGAAAATTTTTCCTTATCTGTATATGATGGAAAATACGCAGTTCAAGATCATATGTTATGCAGATGACACAGTGCTGTTGGTCGACAGCAAAGACGATCTACAACGTCTGCTCCACAAATTTATCACAGTACCGGAAGAATACAACATGTTAATATCGGTAAAATCCTTCCGATGGGATCTAATCTATCTATCCTAGAACTGAAAAATCATTATGACGATTGTTATTTTTGTATGACGAGTGTAACAGGCATTAACAAAAACAATCGCAGCAAGTGGAAGTACCCCAATATCCCCTCAGCTGTAAAACCTATTCCTCATTCAGACACCGTTTCAATACCAGCTTTTCATCGGGGAAGTTCAGGAATGTGAGGAGGATGAAATGGAAATTTCTGAAGAAGAAGATGATGATAATTATAACTACTGTGGAGAAACATCGAATCCTAAAACTTTTTCACAAGGTGAGCTCAGAGACTTATATCTTTCAAAAGAGCGTACTGAGTTGGTATCATCAAGATTGGAAAAAAAAAATTGCCTTTCTTCTGGTGTAAAAATTACTTTCTATCGCACAAGAGAACAACACTTACTACAATTTTTGTCTTCTGATGAAAATTTGGTATATTGTCATGACGTGAACGGATTGATGACTTTCATGGGCTTGAAGACTTATCATGCAAGTGATTGGCGTCTTTTTATCGACAGCAGTCAAAGAAGTCTCAAAGCAGTCCTTTTACACAATGGCAACAAATGTGCTCCTACTCCACTTGCTCATTCTACATCTATAAAAGAAGAATACAAGGTAATATCAGTTCTTTTAGAAAAAATAAACTATTCTGAACATGATTGGGTGATTTGTATCGACTTGAAGATGGTTAATTTTCTGTTGGGCCAACAGAGTGGTTATACAAAATACCCTTGTTTCATTTGTTTCTGGAACAGTCGAGCTAGGTCTAGTCATTGGACTCAAAAAAATTGGCCTGTCAGAAATCTTGTTCTGGGTGAAAAGAATGTCATAAACCAGCCTTTAGTTCCACGAGAAAAAATCATTCTTTCACCTTTGCACATAAAATTAGAGCTCATGACACAATTTGTCAAAGCTCTTGACAAAAATGGTCAATGCTTTCAGTTCCTGTCTCAAAAATTTCCTGGATTGAGTACTGAGAAATTAAAGACAGGAATTTTTGATGGGCCTCAGATACGTCAATTGATTAAAAGTTCTACGGTTTTTGAAGCTTCTATAACTGAAATAGAAAAACTGGCGGGGAAATCTTTTGTCGTTGTTATACAGAACTTTCTTGGTAACCATAAGGCAGACAACTACAAACATTTAGTCGAGGAAATGCTGCTGAACTTCAAAAATTTGGGCTGTAATATGAGCTTGAAAGTGCACTACCTCCATGATCATATTGATCATTTTGAGCATAATTTAGGAGATTTTAGCGAAGAACAAGGTGAACGTTTCCACCAAGATATAAAAACAATGGGACACAGGTACCAAGGCAGATGGGATATTCATATGATGGCTGATTATTGCTGGGGACTTATGTGTGATCTCACTCAAGAAAATCACTCAAAAACAAATTTCTTGATTAATAATTTCCAAATAAATTTATATTTTTGAAAAAATGTGTGTTTTTCTTCTTTCTTATAAACGAGAGCTGATGTGAAAAATGTGACTGATATATTCGTATCAGCTCACAAAATATACCCAAAATCAGGTCTAAAATCTCAGGCACCAACATGAGTGTAGGCCAGTGTAATTGTCATCTAGTAGCGCGTTGCTTGGTTGAGATCGTCATGCAATATGTCTCAGGTGTGCAAACGTTTGACGAATATCGCATTATTTCACGCTTGTTTAGCTATATCTATAAAAGGAAAAATTTTATCAGACTTAATAATGTATCGCCCGAACAATTTGCATCTGAAATAAGTCATGAATATTTTTTACAATACATTTCACAATCGCTAATAATACACAACTGGGAACTGCGTAGCGAAACACATTTCCAACAGACCATTAACTATTTCATCATCGTATATGCTTAATCCCGCACGTACAATTTCTTTTATTAGTTTGTAAATTGCAAATTATTGGTACGGGCGACAGGCTGTCTGAGAGAACGATCGAACACCATCACACACCATTGTCGTGCGACGGATTACGTAGGAAATTTTCTTGATAATTACTCACGGCGTTCGCTCGTTAATTATGTAGAAATAATATGATTCATCAAATTTCAACTAAACCGTTCTCGGAAAGTGCATAATAAGGTATTATCCGCAATACTTGGACATTTTCGTCGTATGCTGTTGCTTTCTGTATTCGTCAAGGTTTCGAGGTAAACTTTGCAACGGAATACTACCGCCTATATAATAATTATAGTGCAGCCAAGTAGTCTGCCTTGCTTAATACGAATACGAAACTTGCTAATTATAAATACGCTAGAACCTAGAAAAAATTTATCAAATTATTTAACCGTCGTACAAAACCAGATCATGGAACCGAAAAAAAACTAGAGGTTTTGAAAAAAAGTAAATTTTTCGACAGGCTTTTCAGCAGCTCTGTAGATTTCACAAGACATCAAATCATGGATAGAAGCATAAAACTGTACACAATTTCTTCCGAGGAAAGTTGTGTAATTTGGGAAACCCCGAGCGACGAATCCCGCCTCTATTTAACGAAACGTCGGCCATCAGCTTATCTAGCGCCGTGTTTCTAAATAATTGACTGCATCGTTATCTCTTTTGTTTGTTAAGTTTTGCAAACATCGTCACGTAAACACCAGCATCGTATATCAAAATGTCGCCGAGAGCATTTAATCTTATCAAGTTGGCTTCGACTTCAAAGTCAGCGACTGCATCAGGTGAACAATTGTTTTAAAATCCTTCGAGTCGCGACCGCATGCATCGCAAAAATAGATTGACGTCAGCGGGTTTATAACCAGACTGCTCGACGCCCGGGTTGACTTGACATCGACCAAGGTCGCACTAAAACTATTATTGCTTTTAGCGTCGGATTTACTTAACATGTTCCGATGCGTTATGTTCGATTACTAATGGGATATTTCGTGGAGTAAATTGCACATAAAACCCAAACAATTATGGGGTAATTGCAATGCGATAATAACAAATGTTTAGATTTTTAATGTTCGAGAACGTCAAGGTATTTGAGTTTTATTCACTTAGATGTTTTCCTGCTCCTGTTTTTAACAAACCAACTCATTTTTATCCATATCTCAACCAACTAGGTATTAGATGATTAATGGTTATTTTCATTTGAAGATCGAATTTATAGTATGCAAACATATGCCACTACAGAGAAGCCCAAACCAAAGGGAATGATGTGTTGTGATTGAAAATGTTTTGGGCACGACAAGTCACACTTAACAAAATATATAAGGAAAATTGATGGTTTTTTTTAGCCGTCAAAAATATTGTAACGCAATGTAAATAGTTGGAATAGAATTTAAAATAGAATTGTATAATTTAGTAAATAAAAAAAAAGTTTCTAGAAGGATCTGATAAGGGGAAAGCGGCCGCGATAACGAAACAAATGGCAGATAGGCGTTCCAGAAATTTTGGCAAACGATAAGCCTTATCTGCCGAAAAGTTCTAGAAGACGAGGGCCAAAACTATAAAAGGCGGTCAGCTTTCCCTCGAGTCAGTCAGTTAGAGTCAGTGTAATTAGTGAGTTAGTAGAAGTCAATAATAAGTGAGTTAATTGTCAATTGTGGTGATCCAAGTTGAGTTCAGTAATAAAGTGGGTCTTATTCGATAAGTGTAGTCAATCGAACCTATAAGCCCGTAACACTATATTATATTCGACTGCAAGCTGAAGCTTATTACATTCGACTGAAAGTTGAAGCTGTATTACATTCGACTAGAAGTTGAAGCTATGTTATATTCGATTGTAAGTTGAAGCTAAGAGGTCTGCCTGTATCAGAGACAGAACAGGGGACAGAACAGACCCTTGAGGCACCCCCACGTTAATCGCAAATGCGTCAGATTAGATACCACCAACGACGATCTGAAGATATTTGTCAGCGAGGAAACTTGATATCAAATGACACAGACCTGCTGGAAGGCTGTAAGATGAAAATTTAATTTGATTGTTGATATTTAATTTCAGAGCATCATATAAACATTTGTACAGTCGGATGCACAGGGCCCAGAACAAGTTTAATTTCCTTATTACCTACTTTGAGAAAGCTTGACAAAAGATTTTTTCTGAAATTGTTCTAGATGGCCTACTTTCGTGGCGTAACGTCAGGCCCCAAAATACGTTATTCCAGTATTTTAATCCGTTCTTAAGGAATCATCATAAAACAGTCCAGAAAGTTTTTTCCATCCTAGGGTTAGAAAGTAGGTAACTTTCCCAAATTGGATAAGAACAAACAGATAGTGATTGTCAAGGAAACGATTTCATAGATAATGAAAACTGTCATGAATTTGTAAAAGTCCCAAGGACCGTGCGGCGAATTTTCCCAGTATGATACAACTCTTCGAAATGCTGCCCCATATTTTTTTTTTATTTTTTTCGCACAATTTTATTTCAATCTGGAAATTTCGATTATGATTATTATTTGTGGGCTTTTCCTCACATTTTAATTTGTTTTATTTTATTTATTTTTTTTAAATCTCTAGTTTAAATTTGCATTTTATTATTGTCTTTGGGCGTTTCCGCTGGAGACGATTCTGAGATAAACTTCTAAATCGCAGTATTTGTTACGTTTTTGATGTCAATACAAGAAACCAAAATCTGGTTTAAATAATAAAACTATTTTTGTAGCCTTAACTTCGCATTTAAATATTTGAAGTATTTATACATAGTATCATTTGAATATATGCTGCAAAAAACCAACTGAAAAATGGTACCTGGGACACTATCGCTCATTGAGATTTTGTCTTTGGGTTCTAAGCTATTGCTTCGTGACAAAGAAGTATACTAATTAGTAATATACATTGCTTGATTTCTGATTTTGTCAATTATTTGCGTATAATGAAGTTAATGTTCTCAGAATTTAAGGTGCTTTGCAACCCCAATAATTTGAAGTTGCACCCGCTATTGCTTTAAAGCCGAATAATTCATTTTTTATCTTTGAATTCTATATTTTTTTTGGTTTATTTTAATAAATTAATTTATACTCTTTTAAAATATAAAGACATAATTTAATAAATGTTTCACAATTAATAAGTGTTTGTGTTTTTTTTACTGAAATGTGGAAAGGAGAGCCGATTTGATTGCACCCGCGATAGCACTTTAAACTTCCATTGTGACTATTTATATTATATCATTAAAATTTTTATAACAAATCAGACGAGAATAGGTTGAAATCTAGCCTTTCAGAGAATAATTTCATGAAAATTATTTTTATTTTAATAGTTTCTAACTTTTAGAGTTGCCTAAGTGTTGCACTCGCGATAACGGAATCGCTCCTTTCCAAAAATAACTTTAAATTAAAATTGAAACTTTCTCTTTGTTTCCCGAATTCCAAATAATAATTACAAAGTTTACACATTTACTGGAAATTTGAACTTTTTCTAAATATCTAATCCAGACCCGTAACCAGGATTTATTTTGGGGGGGCCTGCAATCCTTCTGCTAAAACTACCTAGTCTTTTCTATAATGCACAGACCAATAGGTTTGAACATTTATTAGATTCGAAGTTTGGAAACCAAATACCGGTTTCGATCTTGTTAGATCTCGTCAGTTTGGTATATCCAACTCGAATGCTAATAAATGTTCCGACAAGTAAGTACTAAAACATTCACAGGCGTCAAGCGAATGATTCTTTAGTACTACCACCTATTGGTCCATAGAGAAATTATGGCCATCGCGAACAATGTCGCATGCAAGAAGAATGCAACCTAGACCACAAATTCATGCAGCCCTCCAGGCGTGTATAGTGAATCATAGGTAGCTGAACTACCAACAGTTGAAACACTGCCACCTAGCGAAGCGGTTGCTCTCTAGGAGAGTTCCCAGAAGACAAGGATTCTATAATGCACAGACCAATAGGTTTGAATGTTTTAGTACTTACTTGTCGGAACATTTATTAGCATTCGAGTTGGATATACCAAACTGACCAGATCTAACAAGATCGAAACTGGTATTTGGTTTCCAAACTTCGAATCTAATAAATCTTCTTCAAAATTTTTATTTTCATAGTTTACTTTTTGGAAAAATTGCCTCTATTCTGAAATTTTGTTTTTTCATCATAGATACTCGACTTGTAAAAATTTTGCGATCTTTTTTAGTAATTTCCACTTTTTTTTTAAATTTCGATTGATTTTCAAAAATTTCATTTGTTCTCTCAGTTTTTACTTTACTTAAAGATTTTGACCTTTGAAAAATTCTACTTTTTTGAAAACTTTTAACCTGATTAAAATATGTATTTTTTTAAGGATGTTTAAAATTTTTTAAAAATTACGGATTTTAATTTTTTTTTTAGAATTTTGGCTTTTTGTCAATATTTTTACTTTTTTTTTATAATGTTGACTTTAAAAATGTTGTTCTTTTGCATAATTTTTACTTTTATCAAAAATTCCAACCATTTTTCAAATTTTCAACTGTTTCTCATACTTCAGAATTTTTGTTGTTGTAAAGTTAGGTCTTATTTTCGAAATTTCGATTTTTCCTCGAAATTTCTAAAAAAAAGTTTTAATATTTCGGTTTTTTTAAGTCTGAACCCTTTTTAAAGTTCTGACTTGGGTTCATAATTTTTAATTTAAGAAAAACACTTTTTTAAACTGAGTTTTTTTCTAAATGTTGTCTTATAGAGTCAAAATTGCTTTCGAAAACCTTATTTTTAGCTTATAAAACAAAATTTAAAAGTTTTTCAGTCGATCAGAAGTTGTCTAATTATAATATTAGTCCAAATTTTAAAAATTATTTTGTTGTAAATTTTGACTTATTTCTATGGATATTAGTTCCAATTTTCATATTTTTACTAAAATTTCGATTTGAAATTTTGATTTTTTAGAGAAATAGTCAATTTTTCTTCAAAATAAAAAACTCGTGCCTTTAGTAATGAATGCAGTTTATTTTTTAACTTGATATTATTCTGGAAATGTTGGCATTTTTTATATATTTATATTACGTAAGTTATTGTTTTTTTTTTAATTTTGGTTTTTTTTCTCCGGATTTTAATTTTTCAGTTTTATTTTTCGAGTTTCTCCTGAAATTTTGACTTTAAGCTTGAATGTTTCACTTTTTGAACTTTTGACTTTAAGCTTGAATGTTTCACTTTTTGAACTTTTGACTGTTTTCTCGAAATTTATCTGTTCCCAATTTGTCCAGCTGTTATTTCAAAATTTTTAAAAGACATTTTTCCAATTTTGATTCTTGTTCAAAATTTTTAGTTTAAGACTGGAAAATAATAAGAATTTTTAAAAGTAAATTTAGAATTTTAAGAAATAAACGAAATTTTCGACAAAAAAATTCGACTTTTATGGAAAAATGTTCAAGCTTTTTTATTTTTATTTTTTTGCTTTTTCATGAATATCAATTTTATCTCCAAAGTTTGGGTTTTTGTTAAACCTTTATAGTTCGCACTCAAGTTTATTTATTTTTTTCATAATTTTCCTCAAGCGACGTTTTTTTTTCTTCTTCTGTTTGCGAAATTGAGACTTGATTGATGGGACGTGATTGATGACTTTTTTTTTGATGGTTTTATGTCAACTAATTTCCAAGATATCTAAGTTTTGAATTATTTCAGCAAAATTTCGAGATTCAGTTCGAAATCTTGTCCGTAAAGAGTTCTGCACTTTTTCGGAAGTCGTAAAAAAGTCCCTTAACTTAAGTAATATTAATTGAGATTTCAGAAAAAATAGTTTGTGTACCTCATCGTAAGAGCACATTCTCGGACTTCAATGTTTGTCCGAAAATATCGGCGGTTATACCACCAATTTGTGTAGCCGATGATGCTGTGAAGCGAAACCTGGTCCGGTCTTAGCAAATATTTATCGAAACATTGTGGAATTTTTAATATCTCTTGCTGTTTTAATCGTTAAAAAATTCAATAGTTATGAATTTTAAAGAATTCCATGAATTAAGGGTTGGAAATGTCAGTTTTTTTTCAATAATTCGTCTATTTTTTAAAAATTATTTGGAATTTAATTTGCAATTTCAATATTTGTTCTGATAACAATTGCAAATCTATTTTTAAAACTTTTAATGTTTTTCTCAGACTACCATCTTTTTTAGTTTCTTAAAAATTTCAACATTAAATTAAACGAAATTTGTTTATAAATTGCTAGCTTTAGTTCTAACGCACAGATCAAGACAAGTAAGTCTTACTTGTCAGAACATTTGTTAGCATTCAAGTTGGATATACCAAACTGACGAGATCTAACAAGATCGAAACCGGTATTTGGTTTCCAAAGTTCAAATCTAATAAATATTCAAACCTATTGGTCTGTGCGTTTAGAATCCTTGTCTTCTAGGGACTTTCTTAGAGAGCAACCGCTTCGCTAGGTGGCAGTATTTCAACTGTTGGTAGTTCAGCTACTTATGATTCACTATACACGCCTGGAGGGCTGCATAAATTTGTAGTCTAGGTTGCATTCTACTTGCATGCTAACTTTAGGTTGATATTTATAATTTTTATGCTTTTCCTAGAACTAGAAAACTTGAAGTGAAAATTTGAATTTGTTTATTACCTTTTTCTTTCTTCGAAATTTCGATTTTAATATTGAAATATGTTATATCGATCCTTAAATTTCAAGACTTTTTTTTCTATTCGAATATAAGTTAAGGGTTCGATATTTTTCTAAAGTTCCACTTTTTTCTCAATGCAAAAATTTTCGATTTCTTCCGTTTTTTTGGAATTTCCACTTTAAACTCGAAATCTAAAAATTTTGAAACTTCTTGACTTTGGAAATTGGCAATCTTCCAATTTTTGAAAGAATTTCTTAAAATTGGTTATTTAAACCCAAAATTTTCTACATTTTTTGATTTAACGTTTGTAGAGAAGACTCAAGGCTTTTTTTTTCATTACTCCATTCAGAGATTTTCTGGACGTATTTTCAAGAGTCTTTAAAATTTTAAAACTTCAATTTTTTTCTTTTTTTTAACTAGGAGTTGCAAATAAAACAAAGATGTTTGGAAACATTAATATTTATTGTTTTTTTTTTTTCCAAAAGTTTCATTATCGTTTGAGAAAAACAGGACAAGCATTTTGACTTAGATATTTTAAAGTTTTAATTTTTTTATCGAAATTTCGAAGTCAAACATGCATTTTTACATAAATTTTGCGTTTTTCGGTATATTCTTTTTTATGTGTTTTGCTTTTTCCCCAACTTTCGATTGTAAACACACATCTTTTAAATTTAAGTTTTCTTTCTTAATCACCATTCTAAATTTCTGTCTCGAAGATATCTCCATCCCCAATGATAGTAAATTTAAAATTCATTCAGTTAGCGAGCCTTTTTTAAATTGGTAGAATGGAAGATGGAAGCAATTTTTTTTTAATTTGCAACTAATTGGGGATCTAAAAGGACATATTAGTGGAACTTGGGGATTTGAAATTCTCATAATTTTAGTTGGAAATGTTTAACCCCCTCCCCCCTTTTCCCGCCATAAGTAAGGTTCTAGCGACACCACAGCTTTAAATTCTTACTTTTTTTCCCAAAGCATTCTCTTTTTTTTAGAAATTATGACCATTTTGCTAATTTTAGAGCTTCATCTTGAAATTTCATCTCGAAATTTCAAATGTAAGGTCAAATTTTTATCGACATTTTCACCCCAAGTTTGAGTCCGATTTTGATCTTTGTTCGAAAAAGTCAACAAATATTTTTTTCAGATCTTCCACTTTCAAATTCAAGGTACTGGATTTTTTTCTAATATTTAATTTTCTAGAATTTTGATTTATATATTAACTTTTTTTCTTAATATTTCAAAATTTTTTTTTCTGCCAATTATAGTTTTTTGAATTTTGCTCCCAAAATCACATTTTAATGTTTACGTGTTTTTACTTTTTCAAGAATTTTGATTTATATATTAACTTTTTTCTTAATATTTCAAAATTTTTTTTTCTGCCAATTATAGTTTTTTGAATTTTGCTCCCAAAATCACATTTTAATGTTTACGTGTTTTTAAAGCCTTTTTAGATATGCAGTTTTCTTAGAAAATTTCACGTTAATCTTCAAATATCAGCTTTTCTCTAAAAAAAAAAAATTAAAATAAAAATTGAAGTTTATTTTTATAAAATTACCACTTCAGTATTGAAATTGAAGTTTTTTTCTATGTAATATCTACTCTTATTAAAAGAGATTGATCAAAGCATGTAGAACGCAAGAAAGGATAGAGAATATCGTAGTAATAAAAACAAAAAATAAGAAATGCCATATTTTTGAATTGATGTAAAACCTCAAGCAAATGAAATCAGTCCACTGAACATCCAAACCTTCATTAATACTACAATTACCCAATTTATTTACAAAAGAACTTGCAATCATCACACGATGTTTCTCTTTTAATTTCTACTTTTTTTGAAATAATTTTGAGAAGGTTTTCCTTCCGTTTCTAGTTCAAACTTTAAAGCAAACCACAAATTGAGATTTTTTCTTAAAACAAATGCCACAAAAATATTTACATTAACTTTAACGTGTTTTTTAAATTGATATTTTAAATCCACTTTTTCTAATAGTTGTGTCTTTTAAATGAAACTTCTAATCAAAATGTTAAGCTTTTGGAGGCTTCAGTAAAGATGCTTTGATTTTTTGCTTACAATTTTGTCTTAAAATATTCGAGAAAAAGATCGAAACTTAGGTTTTTAGGAACAAAATGCTAAAATATGTTTACCTCAATTAGAAAATGTTTCAAAACTTCAAAATTCTGAATTGGAATACGCACATTTGGACCTTTTTTAGAAATAGCGTCTCCTCGTAATTTAGATTTTCATTTCAATATTTCAACGTTGTTCGAAAAGTTGTGTTCGAAACCAGTGGCGGCTGGCGTATAAGCACTGTGGAACTGCAGCACCCCCAATTTCGCTTAAGAGTTTTTTTCTCAAAATTTCTTGAACAGTTTTTGTTGCACAATTTTTTGTAGAAATTTTAAATTTTCGCTGATTTCTTTTTATAGAAATTTTAGGTTTCTTTCACGAAGTTACAACATTTAAAAACATATTTTATTTTTAATTTTGAGCAAAATCATATTTTTAAAAACTAATTTCTGTAAAAGAAATCAATATTTCGAGCAGGAATTAAAATGTTAAGAAAAAAACTCTAATTTCTTTCAAAATGTCAACATTTTGAGAAACCAATTACAATTTCAAGAAAAACCTAAATCCAACCCATCTCGCATTTTACTATTTCTCTAAAAAATAAGTTAATTTTTACGAATTTTTACCTCAAATCTCATTTTGTATGGAAATTCTAAGTTTTTTCAGATATTTCGATTTTTTTAGGAAATTTTGATTTTTTCTGCAGTTTCCTTTTTTCCTAAATATTTTATAAAAATAAATTTTCTCAAAATTTCCATTTTTCCTAAAACTGTTGTTCGTAAAATTTATTCTAGAAATTCCAACTTCTCCGGATTTCTCTTTTTGTTCCTCTAATTTAAAAATGTCAAGTTTTTTTACGACATGGACAATTTAAAGTTTATTTTATTTTGTAGTTGTGACAAAAAATGTTTGGAAAAAACCCTAAAGGCTCTATAAAAATTTCAACATTTTGGGAAAATCAAAAAATTTCTACTTATTTGTAAAGAATTTTTCAAATTTCGGTTTTTTTCTCCAAAAAATTTTGCCATTTTTCCCATGAAATTTGTGTTTTTCATTTAACATTTTATACAAAAAATGTTTTTCAAAATTTTGACTTTCTGGAGATTTTGTCTTTAAAATATTTTTTCTTGTAGAAATTTTGATTTCTCTCTAATTTGATTTGAAAACTTAAAAGTTTTTTAACGAAATTTAAATATTTTAAAGTTCATTTTAATTTGTAATTTTGATAAGAAACTGAAAATTGTTAAGTATCAATTTAGGGAAAATAAACTTCAAATCTGCATAAAAATAAGAAAACTTTGGATAAAATATTGAAATTTTAAGAAAAAATAAACCTTGTAAACTTCAACCTTTTTTACAATTTGATATTTCTCTAAAAAATTTCAATTACTATAGGACCAAAGAAAATTCTAAATCGGAATTTCCAATTTTTCTAGAAATGTTAAATTTATTGTTGAAATTCTCAAGTTCGAATTTAAAATTCAAATTTCGGTAAAAAAAAGATCGAAATTCAAAGATTGATCTCAAAATTTCAACAAAAAGCAGATCATATTTCTAAAAATAATTAAAATTTCTTATATGTAAACAACATTTTTCAAAAAAAATAACTCTTTCAGAATTAAAGATACAAATTTCAAATAAATTAATTGTGAAAAATATTCTTATAATTTTGACTTTTAAAGTGGGACTTATTGAAATTTTTGAGAAAAAGAGTCAGCATTTTTAGAAGAGTCTGAAAATTTCGAAATAAAAATTAATCAAAATTTTGAAAAAAATTCATTAACAATTTACTGTCAATTTAAATTTTTTCTAGTAATTTTGAAGTTCCAGGTAAATTTCCAAAATCAAATATTGAAGGACATTGATTAAAAAAATATTTGTAGAGATTTTGACATTTTTTTTTCGAAATTTCGATTTTTTTAAAAAAATTTATAGTTTTTTTTTCGAAATTTCGACTTTAATCTCAAAATTTCGACTGTAATCTTGAAATTTCAGATTTAAACGCGAAATTTCGTCTTTAAACTCAAAATTTCGACTTTTCACTCAAAATTTCGACTTTTCTCTCGAAAATTCAACTTATTTTTCGAAATTTCTACTTTTTTCTTAAAATTTCGAGATTAATGACAAAATCTCGACTTTAATCTCGGAATTTCGACTTTGATATCAATTTTTTTCGCGAAATTTCGAGAATAAGTCCAAATTTCTATATTCTATAGTTAAATTAGGCAGATGACAGTTGCGTCCACCACTCCTCTTTCCCAACAATCTTGACAGTTGGTAGTAGAGTGCGTTCAATAATTGCTAATTATAATTAGCAAGTTTTGGTGTTTTTTTATAGAAATTTGGAGATAAAAGTTGAACTTTGAGAAGAAAGTCGAAATTTTGAGAAAAAGTCGAAATTTCGACCTTATAAGGTCGAAATTTCGAGAAAAAAGTCGAAATTTTTGGAATAAAGTCGAAATTTTTGGAATAAAGTCGAAATTTGCGAAAAGAGTCAAAATTTCCAAAAAAAAAGTCGAAATTTTAAGTTTAAAGTCGAAATTTTGATATTAAGCTCAAAATTTCGAGAAAAAAGTCGAAATGTCGAATTTTAAATCAATATTCCGTGATTAAAATCGAAGTTACAGGAAAAAGAATCGAAATATAAAAAAAAGTCGAAATTTCGACCTTAGAAAGTAAAAATTTCGAGAAAAAGGTTTAAATTTGAGGAAAAAGTTGAAATTTCTACAAAAATAGTCGAAATTTCAAAAATAATGTCGAAATTTCGATATTAAGATCAAAATTTCTAGAAAAAATCGATATTTGAGAAAAAATTCGAAAATTAGGAAAAAAAAATTCAAAAAAAAAAGTCAAACTTTTCAGATTAAGGTAGAAATTTCGAGAAAAAAGTCGAAATTTGAGAAAAACGTCGAAATTTTGAGAAAAAATTCGAAGTTCCGAAAGATTTCGAGAAAAAGTTGAAATTTGAGATAAAATTCGAGATTTCGAGAAAAAAGTCGGAATTTCGAAAAAAAAACGTGGAAATTTACGAAAAGAGTCAACATTTCAAGAAAAAAAGTCGAAATTTTGAGTTTAAAGTTGAAATTTCAAGAAAAACGCCGAAATTTCGATATTAAAGACAAAATTTCGAGAAAAAAGTCAAAATTAAGAAAAAAAAAACGAAATTTTAGGAAAAAAAGTAGAAATTTGAAAAAATGTCAAAACTTCGAGAAAAAACTCGAAATTTCGAAATATTTCGAGAAAAAAGTAAAATGTGAGAAAAAAGTCTACATTTCGAGAAAAAAGTCAAAATTTCGAGGAAAAAAGTTGATATTTCGAGAAAAAATTCACAATTTCGAGAAAAAAGTAGAAATTTGCGAACAAAGTCGAAATTTCTAGAAAAAAGGTCAAAATCTTGAGTCTAAAGTCAAAATTTCAAGAAAAAAGTCAAAATTAAGAAAAAAAAACGAAATTTTAGGAAAAAAAAGTAGAAATTTGAAAAAACGTTAAAACTTCGAGAAAAAACTCGAAATTTCGAAATATTTCGAGAAAAAAGTCAAAATGTGAGAAAAAAGTCTACATTTCGAGAAAAATGTCAAAATTTCGATAAAAAAAGTTGATATTTCGAGAAAAAATTCACAATTTCGAGAAAAAAGTAGAAATCTGCGAACAAAGCCGAAATTTCTAGAAAAAAGGTCAAAATCTTGAGTTTAAAATCGAAATTTCGAGAAAAAAGTCAAAATTAAGAAAAAAAACGAAATTTTAGGAAAAAAAACTAGAAATTTGAAAAAACGTTAAAACTTCGAGAAAAAACTCGAAATTTCTAAATATTTCGAGAAAAAAGTAAAATGTGAGAAAAAAGTCTACATTTCGAGAAAAAAGTCAAAATTTCGAGGAAAAAAGTTGATATTTCGAGAAAAAATTCACAATTTCGAGAAAAAAGTAGAAATTTGCGAACAAAGTCGAAATTTCTAGAAAAAAGGTCAAAATCTTGAGTCTAAAGTCAAAATTTCAAGAAAAAAGTCAAAATTAAGAAAAAAAAACGAAATTTTAGGAAAAAAAAGTAGAAATTTGAAAAAACGTTAAAACTTCGAGAAAAAACTCGAAATTTCGAAATATTTCGAGAAAAAAGTCAAAATGTGAGAAAAAAGTCTACATTTCGAGAAAAATGTCAAAATTTCGATAAAAAAAGTTGATATTTCGAGAAAAAATTCACAATTTCGAGAAAAAAGTAGAAATCTGCGAACAAAGCCGAAATTTCTAGAAAAAAGGTCAAAATCTTGAGTTTAAAATCGAAATTTCGAGAAAAAAGTCAAAATTAAGAAAAAAAACGAAATTTTAGGAAAAAAAACTAGAAATTTGAAAAAACGTTAAAACTTCGAGAAAAAACTCGAAATTTCTAAATATTTCGAGAAAAAAGTAAAATGTGAGAAAAAAGTCTACATTTCGAGAAAAAAGTCAAAATTTCGAGGAAAAAAGTTGATATTTCGAGAAAAAATTCACAATTTCGAGAAAAAAGTAGAAATTTGCGAACAAAGTCGAAATTTCTAGAAAAAAGGTCAAAATCTTGAGTTTAAAGTCGAAATTTCGAGAAAAAAGTCAAAATTAAGAAAAAAAAACGAAATTTTAGGGAAAAAAGTAGAAATTTGAAAAAACGTTAAAACTTCGAGAAAAAACTCGAAATTTCGAAATATTTCGAGAAAAAAGTCAAAATGTAAGAAAAAAGTTACATTTCGAGAAAAAAGTCAAAATTTCGAGGAAATAAGTTGATATTTCGAGAAAAAATTCACAATTTCAAGAAAAAAGTAGAAATTTGCGAACAAAGCCGAAATTTCTAGAAAAAAGGTCAAAATCTTGAGTTCAAAGTTGAAATTTCGAGAACAATGTCGATATATCCATATTAAGGTCAACATTTCGAAAAAAAGCCGAAATTTCGATTTTTGAATTGAAATTCCGTGATTAAAATCGAAGTTTCGGGAAAAAGAATCGAAATTTGAAAAAAAAGTTAAAATTTCCACCTTATAAGGTGAAAATTTGGAGAAAAATGTCTAAATTTGAGGAAAAAGTCGAAATTTCTACAAAAAAAGTAGACATTTTGAGAATAAGGTCGAAATTTTGATATTAAGGTCAAAATTTCGAGAAAAAAGTCGATATTTGAGAAAAACGGCGAAATTTCGAAAAAAAATCCGAGGTTTCGAAAGATTTCGAGAAAAAAGTTGAAATTTGAGACAAAATTCGAGATTTAAGAAAAAAGTCGAAATTTCGAGTAAAAGAGTCGAAATTTTGAGTTTAAAGTTGAAATTACGAGAAAAATGTTGAAATTTCGATATTAAAGTCAAAATTTCGAGAAAAAAGTCATAATTTGAGAAAAAAAAAGAAATTTCGAGAAAAAAGTCGAAATTTGAAAAAAACCTTGAAATTTTGAAAGAATTTGGAAAATGAAGAAGCAGGTAAATTTTCAACAAAAAAAAATCAAATAATAATCGAAACGTTGCAAGTAAAGTCGAAATTTTGAAAAATAGTAGACATTTAAATTAAAACTCGTTGAAATTATTAAGAATCGAAATTTTCAATAAAAAAATTATAATTTTCCAAAAAAAATCATAAACGAGGATAAAATTTAGAAAAAAGTCGAAAATTTAAAAAGTCAAAAGTCCAGTTTTAAAACAAATTACATTTTCAGAAGTAAGAATTTTCAAATAGTAAAAATTAAAAAAAAATGTTGTAATTAAGTTTCGAAAAAAATTACAAAAAAAGATAACATCCAAAAGTCTAAATATTTACGTAAATACGGAAATTTTTAAAATAGTATTCAGCGTTTTTCGGAAAAGTGAATACTTAAAAAAAATAAGGTCGAAATTACAAGAAAAAGTCTTAAGTTTTGCAATACAGTCGAAATTTGGAAAAAAAATCCAATCTTTCAAAAAACGCAACATCATCAAAAATTTTCATTGTCAAGTTTTCAATGAAATCTAAAATTTTCGAAAGGTAACGTTCTGAAAATGTCGAAATTTTCAGTCGAAATCTTAAAAATTTTAAAACGCTAAACATTGTTGCAGCACCCCTACTAGTTTTGGCTACGAGCCGCCACTGAGTAAGAGTGTTTATTGTATTTTTTTAATTTACTTAGTATTATTTGTAGTAAAAATTCTAAAATAAGAAAATGCCACGACATAATGGATTTTCTAACAGTTTTGGCTACGAGCCGCCACTGTTCGAAACTTTAAACAAAACTTTGAGACAAAACTCGAAATTGGAGGTAAAACTTAACATATTTAGTTTTCTCTAAAATATTAACTCCCAAGTTTATAATTAAAACTTCTGCATTAATCTAAAATGTTACATTTGTGTCACAATTACGACCTGAGAGTTTCTATAGAAAGCTGATAACATAATTTTAAAGTAATAATTTCGCGAAAGATGTTTTTTGTCAAAATTTCGATCATTTTGTTTCTTTGCTGAAAACTGTTAATTTTTATTTCGTTTTTTAAATTCCTTCTTTGACTGAAAAATGTAGACTATTTTTTCTCAAAGTTTCGATTTTCATACTGAACACCCAATTTTTTTTCTTGAAGTTTTGACTAGCTGTCAAAAACTGCAACAAAATTGTTATTGATAAAATTGGTGCTTTTTCTTGGCCTTTGGGTTTGCAGCAATATTTTCACTTTAAATTTGAATTTTTTACTCTACCACATTGTTAAATCTAGAGAAAGGAGGATAAAAATTCTTCAAAACAATTTGTTCGGAAAAATTAGTTTTTCTTCGGCTAACTGGGGCAATAATCTCCTATGTTTACAAATCTACAAACTTAAGACGTAGTAATAGCAGATGTTAATATATTGCAGGATGATTCAAGCTGATTCACGTAAAATAACCCAACTGCTGCGTAGTTTGCTTGCACCCTTTTGCTACTAATTAACCGTTTCTAAATATACGCTTTATGTTCTCTCGTTACAAGTTCTATTTTGGCACAATAACGTGTCATAATTTAAAATAACATTATAAACGTTGACACTCGGATATATGTATTAATTTGTCTTGTTCTCCTATGAAGATGGACCGAAATAGCTGTCATTTGTTTTTGTGCGCCTCTAAACTTACATGGGATATGTTTTCGTTGTTGCTGTCGCATGCAATATGTATCGGTGGTGTGGAAATCGAGGAAGTATTAGTAGAAGCAGTGATGGATGTCACCATATGACGGCAGAAACAGATATATTCCTCCTTATGAGCTTATATCATCGAATATTTTTAGCTTTCATTGTTTGTAAACGAAATGGGTGGTTAAAAAATGGAACGTCCAAATATAACCCAACACGAAAAACCGATAGATTGTCATTCAACTTCTGTAACAAATTATATAAGCTTGAAGTGTCATAAGTAATTTCATATTTGAAGCCTTCAAAGAAATGAGTTGCAGAGAAAACCTGCACTTTATGAGCTGATATATTCGTAACACATGTGTTGCGTAAAATAGTACTTATATTATGACATTGCTAAACGTGGCACAACCAAGACCTTTTGATTGTACTCTTAACGCCCAAAAAACTACACTGCTAATATTCAATAATGTGAGATGGCTGAGGTGACGGAAACTCCAATATTATAAATATAACATAAGGACATTAAATGTGTTGTAGTCTCATCTATTCTTTGTGTCATTGTTGATTATTTATTTTAGAAGAATTTCACGTGTGGTATGGTGGACATAGTGGGTTACAGTCCTCTGCTGTTTTGAATTTGGTTTTTAATTTCTCGTATAATTTTCTTGGATTTTTGTAATTTTCATTTATTGTTCCACTTGTTCCTGAATAGGTCCTTTGCGGGGTGGGAGAAACGTCGAACACTTTTAGTAGTTTTTTGATACGGTCCAATCCCGGAAGAATATCTTATATAATATCTTGTATTATTGTAATTGTCATGTAAATAGAAACGTCTCAAATTTCGTCTCGATTTTTAGCTGACAATTTTGTCTTCAAATCCTTGTAATAACTTCGTTAAGCAAAATAGTTACTACCCATGAAGACATTTTTATTTTTAACCCTACGGCAAACGTATAATAGGATAATTTCTTGTGAAAGATGGTTTTCTAACAAATTGCATATTTTATTATCAAGCCAAGTTTCTTGAATTAAAAAATTATTAGAATTATAGAGGTACAATGCACGATTAACTCTTTCTAGGTAAAAAGAGTTAAAGAAGAGAAAAAACCAGTGTTTGGTTGGAACTGGTTAAAATTTAGCAAAGAATCAAGAAATTTATAGGAAACAGAGATAGTGATTACATAAATGAAATAATTGTCTGAAAAACTGACGTCATTTATTCGCTACGTAGTCCTGACATCTAGGTTAGGGGAATAATGAATGATATCCTTCTAAAAAAAAATGAGCATAATTCAACATTTTATGAGATTTAAATTTACAGTGGCGGCTGGTGACTTTTTGACAGGGGGTGCGCAGACGCAAAAATATTAGTAGTTAAGAGTTTAGGTGACTTCAGTGCCAAAGCAAGGTATTACATTTAAGAGAAACAAAAATGATACAAAAGGTGTAATATTTAATGGTATTTTTACGAATTAAATTTAATTAACATCTTATAACCTCAAACATATTTTTGGGTTATCATCTCTAAAATATTTTCATCAAGTACAAAAAAAACATTATCGACATTTCTGAGCTCCTTTAAAGTACTCTGTACGTTGCACGTAGTTACGGCTCTGGGTTACTTAATTAAAATTGTTTGCTTTCTCAGGAATAAAATTATATCACTTTTTCATGAAAACTGTATTTGAAAATAAAATATTTTTTATTACACAGGTCTAATTAAACTTTAAAATTGTTTAAATCCAAATTTACAAATTAATAATTATACCCTAGAATGGGTACTGCTATCTCTTTGTAAACAGCGGTACTATTGGCAGTTAGGTAAACGGCACAATTAGCAATCGCAAGCAGATCAGTCGGCACCTACGCATTTAGCATCATAAACCGTAAATAGACACCCCAAACTCTTACTCGTACTCACCATTTGGCAATAGCGCATAAGCGCGGAGCGGCGTACCGCGGGCTAGCTTTAACGTGGTGTTCTGTTAGCATCATAAACCGTAAATAGACACTCCAAACTCTTACTCGTACTCGCCATTTGGCAATAGCGCATAAGCGTGGAGCGGCGTACCGCGGGCTAGCTTTAACGTGGTGTTCTGTAAATTATTTCTCCACATCCCGTGGAGGCCATTGATAGGCATCGCACGGCACCCACGTTAGGTGCATAATTCGGCGCGCACCAACTTATTTAAATTTCCTTATAATATTTAATATAATGGAATCAAACGTTTGCGTACTTTATTCCAAGTCACTCACAAGTATTATTAGTTAATGAGTATATCATTATTTTGTGTTTAAAAATGTGATAAATCCAAGTCTTTTACATTAAACAGAAAAGAACAGATCGCTCATTTCACTAGAAGCGCGCGTTCTTGCGCTCTTTAAGACCAGCGGCCACTGTAAATTTGTTTTTAAATCTCTTGATTAACCCATGGTTTTAAAATCTAATTCAAAATATCGTCTTTAAGTTCGATATTTTGGAACAAAAGCTTAAAATTTGGACCTTAAAATTCAAATTTGAATATCAGAATCGAAAAGATGAGTCTTTTTCATTTTTGGATCATTATTAACTGGTCTTAAATTCTTTCAAAAATTTTAATTTGCTTAGTATGTTTAATTTTTTGGTCATCTACATTTCAATCCCTTTGTTTTTTCGTTTCTCTGTGAAAAAACGACTATTTTTGTTAGATGTCATAAGGTGACGTTTTAAGAGATTAAAATATCTTGTAGTCGTGTGCCAAAAACTGTTTTCAAAAGTAAACAATTTCAATTATTTAAAGAATAATTTAAGTATCCTACAAACAGAACTGATAACCTAAATTAAAAACTTTGAAATAACGAATATATAAGATCAGAATTTCGACAAAATTAGAGATTTTTTTCAGAAGTTTGTTCCTTTTTTTCCATAAATTGTTACCTTTTGGATATTTTGTCATTTCTAGAATTTTAAATTTTAAGTATGGATTAAATAATTTTTAATGCGACTTTAAGAAACAAGTTCAACCCAAAATTGAGATTAAATTTAAAATTAGTATTTTAACTCAGAATTTAGTAAAGTAGAAATTTCGAGGAAAAGTTGTATTTAGACCAAAAAGTCGAAATTTTAAATTTAAACTCTTAAATCGTCTACTGTTAACTTCAGACTTTATCGAAAATAGTCTAAACAAGCTTAAACTAGATATTTCAGCTCCTCCAGGAAATTTCAACTCTTTTTCGAAATACAAATCTTTATGACTAATACACTTTATTAACGATAAAAACGCAACAAAATTTAAAAAAAATGTCAATTATACAAATCTTGTTACCTGAAACCAAGAAAGATTAAAAAACACAACAAAGGTTGCTCTAACGCGTTTCAAAACACGTTAGAGCAACCTTTGTTGTGTTTTTTAATCTTTCTTCGTTTCAGGTAACAAGATTTGTATAATTGACATTTTTTTTACAAATCTTATCCCTTGAAACAAGGAAAGATTAAAAAACACAACAAAGGTTGCTCTAACGCGTTTCAAAACACGTTAGAGCAACCTTTGTTGTGTTTTTTAATCTTTCTTCGTTTGAGGTAACAAGATTTGTATAATTGACATTTTTTTTTTACAAATCTTATCCCTTGAAACAAGGAAAGATTAAAAAACACAACAAAGGTTGCTCTAACGCGTTTCAAAACACGTTAGAGCAACCTTTGTTGTGTTTTTTAATCTTTCTTCGTTTCAGGTAACAAGATTTGTATAATTGACATTTTTTTTACAAATCTTATCCCTTGAAACAAGGAAAGATTAAAAAACACAACAAAGGTTGCTCTAACGTGTTTCAAAACACGTTAGAGCAACCTTTGTTGTGTTTTTTAATCTTTCTTCGTTTCAGGTAACAAGATTTGTATAATTGACATTTTTTTTTACAAATCTTATCCCTTGAAACAAGGAAAGATTAAAAAACACAACAAAGGTTGCTCTAACGCGTTTCAAAACACGTTAGAGCAACCTTTGTTGTGTTTTTTAATCTTTCTTCGTTTCAGGTAACAAGATTTGTATAATTGACATTTTTTTTTACAAATCTTATCCCTTGAAACAAGGAAAGATTAAAAAACACAACAAAGGTTGCTCTAACGCATTTCAAAACACGTTAGAGCAACCTTTGTTGTGTTTTTTAATCTTTCTTCGTTTCAGGTAACAAGATTTGTATAATTGACATTTTTTTTTACAAATCTTATCCCTTGAAACAAGGAAAGATTAAAAAACACAACAAAGGTTGCTCTAACGCGTTTCAAAACACGTTAGAGCAACCTTTGTTGTGTTTTTTAATCTTTCTTCGTTTCAGGTAACAAGATTTGTATAATTGACATTTTTTTTTACAAATCTTATCCCTTGAAACAAGGAAAGATTAAAAAACACAACAAAGGTTGCTCTAACGCGTTTCAAAACACGTTAGAGCAACTTTTGTTGTGTTTTTTAATCTTTCCTGGTTTCAAGGGACAAGATTTCAAATTTTAAACATAATCAAGGACCAGTCTGCTCCACAAAAAATAAACTCCATTTTATTTTCGACTATTTTCCAAAAATTTCGAATTGTGTTCGCAATTTAGAATTTATTTCACAATTGGTAATTTTTTTGAAATTGTCAGTTTCTCAAAATCAGTTTCCTGAACATTTTTTAATCAGACTTTGTTAAAAATCTGGATTTGACCCTTAAATTTTGCTTTTTGTCTCAAAATTAGTCAATCTTTAATGAAAACGTAAGCATTTCGAGAAAACTATTTGTCTTTGGAAATACTAAGAGAAATAAATTCTTGAAATTTCCACTTTTTTTCTGGACATTTTCAGATTAGATGCCAAAATGTTTAGGTGTACAATAAAAAAGGAAATACAAAGGGTCTACTATGAAGAATAAAAAAGGAAATACTCTGACTAAAATATCCCATTCAAAAATGTCTACCCAAAATTTCGATATTTGCTCGAAACAACATTTTTTCGAAATGTCGACTTTTAGCTTTATTGTCCTGTTATCGTGAAATGCCAAAAATTACGACTTTAAGCCATAAGAGTGTTTATATCTTCGGCAATTTCGCTCAGATCGGTTGTAATACAGCTTTTTGAATAGAGAAGAGGAGGGGGGAGGGTGAAGGGTAGAGGACGATATTTCTTCCACTGAAAGTTTTAGTTCTTTATATTTAGTAACTCTAAACATTTCATCCTTTTTTCGAAATTTTGATTTTTATCTCAAAATTCAACATTTTCAGTTTCTCAGAATTGTGGCTTTTTTTTCGAGCGTCTTCGTTTTCTCGACATTTTGATCTTTTCTTCAAAAGGTCAATTTTGTTTCAAAATTGATTTAGGTTTAAGCTTCTTAAAAAGGTTCATACTGAAAGTTTCCACTCTTTTTATAAATCAATATTATGAACATTTTGTCTGCTATTTCATAAGTTGACCTTTTCTTCGCGAGTCTTCTTCTTCTCCAAACTGCGATTAACTCTAAAAATTTGTCATTGAGAAAAATGTATCTGTAATCTATAAAACCAATTTCCCTGATGTGCAATTTTGGTTTTACTAACGATTTAGATTTGTTTTATAAAAATGTCGATTTTTGTTGAAAACTTTTTTATTTTCTTAAAGCTTTCTGAAAGTTTAATTTTTTTTTTCATTCGTTGTTCAAAAAATCGAAAAATATCTAGCCTTTGCTCGAAATTTCAACTCTGATATGAAACTTTAAAGCGACGTTCTCCTGGGGTCGTCTTTTTCTCGAAATTCCACCTTAAAACTTTTTTTTTACTTTCCTGAATTTTTTTTTAATGTAATTTTATATTCAGTAACTCTAAATATTTCATCCTTTTTTCGAAATTTTGATTTTTATCTCAAAATTCAACATTTTCAGTTTCTCAGAATTGTGGCTTTTTCTTCGAGCGTCTTCGTTTTCTCGACATTTTGATCTTTTCTTCAAAAGGTCAATTTTGTTTCAAAATTGATTTAGGTTTAAGCTTCTTAAAAAGGTTCATACTGAAAATTTCCACTTTTTTATAAATCAATATTATGAAAATTTTGTCTGCTATTTTATAAGTAGACATTTTCTTAGCGATTTTTCTTTTTCTCGAAATTTTGCCTTTTTTTTCAAGATCAGTAAAAATCTTAGAAAAAAATTCCAGGAATAATATTTTTTATAAGAGCCAATTTTTTCTCGAGATTTGTTTAATTTCTTAAAATTAGATTTCAATTTTGTTAAAAACTATAATTTTCGAAAAACATTTTTCAAAAATATGCTAATTTGGAAACTCCACTGATATTTCTCGAAATTCGACATTTTTTAGTTTCGATTTTTTCTTCAATCGGACGTATTGCGATTTATTTCTCGAAATTCACCTTTTACATAAATGGTGACTTTATCTTTGGAACTTGAGTTCACATTTCGAGTTTTCCAGAAATGTCACCACTTTTGTCAAAATTCGGCATTTTTGGACACCGATTAAGTCTATAATTCCATTTTCTAAACCTTTTTTGATTCCAGTTTTCTTTGATCCTAAAATTCGATCGTCTGGGGTCCTTGAATCCTTTCTTTCTTCAAACTAATGTATGCAACGTTCTTCTTCTTCTTCTATTCTTCTTCTTCTTCTTCTTCTTCTTCTTCTTCTTCTTCTTCTTCTTCTTCTTCTTCTTCTTCTTCTTCTTCTTCTTCTTCTTCTTCTTCTTCTTCTTCTTCTTCTTCTTCTTCTTCTTCTTCTTCTTCTTCTTCTTCTTCTTCTTCTTCTTCTTCTTCTTCTTCTTCTTCTTCTTCTTCTTCTTCTTCTTCTTCTTCTTCTTCTTCTTCTTCTTCTTCTTCTTCTTCTTCTTCTTCTTCTTCTTCTTCTTCTTCTTCTTCTTCTTCTTCTTCTTCTTCTTCTTCTTCTTCTTCTTCTTCTTCTTCTTCTTCTTCTTCTTCTTCTTCTTCTTCTTCTTCTTCTTCTTCTTCTTCTTCTTCTTCTTCTTCTTCTTCTTCTTCTTCTTCTTCTTCTTCTTCTTCTTCTTCTTCTTCTTCTTCTTCTTCTTCTTCTTCTTCTTCTTCTTCTTCTTCTCCTTTTATTTAGGTCCTGTTTTTCTTCACGAATTTTATGGTTTTTCTGTTAAGATAGATGCCCAGCTTTCTATTCGTCTTCCGTTTGGCCTTCTTGGATGTCTCTTTTTTACTGGTTTTCCGTCACGTGCTATTCTTATTAATCTATCTTCATCTGCTCTTTAAACGAGTTCATTCCAATCTTTTCGTCTTTTTCTCATAAATTTCATTATGCATATTATGTTACATTGATCTCTATTGCTACGTTTCTAAAACAATATCTTCTTGTTTTTCCTACTCTAGCTCTTAAATTATTCATTTCGCTTGTTCATAGCAGTTGTTTTGTTCTGTTTGTATCAGCTCGTGTCTCTGCTGCATAAGTCATTGTTGGTTTGAGTATCGTTTTGTAAATCTTCACTTTGCTTTCCGTTTTGGGATATTTGTTCTTCCATGCTACATCTCTTAGGAATCCAGATTTTTGGGCTCCTTTTAAAGCTTCGTGTCCTACTTCTTTATAGTTGTTCCTTGTGCTTGATATTTCTACACCCAGATATGTTACAGTCATTACTTGTTCTATTATTTTTTCATCTACTGACACTTTGCATCTTATTGGAGCTTTTGAAACTGCTAATGACTTAGTTTTTTTAGTGAAGATTGACATATTCTAGATCTTTACAGTTGCGTTCAATCCGTGAATAAGCCTTTGAAAGTTATCTTCGGCATCAGCGATTAATACCGCGTCGTCTGCATAACATAAAATCCTTAAACTCTTCTCACCAATTTTATATCCCTCCATAGTTTGAACAATAACAATTACTTTGTCCATTATCAAATTAAAGATTATTGGGTTAAGTGAATCCCCTTGTCGGATCCCTCTCTTCGTTCGTATTTCCGTCGTCTGGTCTCTTCTTATTTGCGCTATGGTTGTCCTGTTTGTATATAGGTCCTGGATTATTTGGATCAGCTCTGGTAGGATGTTTTTTCTTGGAGTATTGTGACCACGTCTTTTAGTTTAATCCGATCGAATGACTTATTCAGGTCTACAAAGCACATATGAAGACAGGGGCGTTGAATTCGATCGCTTTCTTAACTATTTGGTGTATCACAAATATAGTATCCATGGTTGATTTATTAGAATGGAATCCCTGTTGTTCTTCATTTATGTTTGGTTATGGTTTTAATTTGTTCAGGATCATTTTTGTAAATAGCTTCTGCGTTGGGCAGGGTTATTCATCTACCATTTTCGGGATTGTTTGCCCCTTTTTTGAATATTGGGATAGTTATGCTGCACTTCCATTCTGATGGTACATTCACTTCAGTATAACGTTACATAATAAGGTTATCTCATATATTAATTCTTCACCTCCATATTTTAAAAATTCGTTGCTAATTCCGTCGGTTCCAGGTGCTTTTCTGTTTTTTAGGGTGTTTATACTTTTCTTTACATCATCTTTCGCAATTTGTATTTGTTTGTTTGTATCCAGTTCTTTATATTATGTGCAGGAGCATTATCATCTTCTGCATACCAATCTACTGATACTCCAATTCCTTGAAATGTCTTTTTCATTAGGTGTTTTTGATTACATTTATTTTTACGGTCTCGGTTATTCCAGATTTTCTTTTTCGTAGCATCCTCCAAATTTTCTTTTTTGGACCGTATATATCATGTTCCATATCCTTCGTATATCGTTCCCAGTATTATTCTTTCAGTTGCCTTATTTTTCAATTAGCTACGTTTCGTTCTTGAAGATATATGTTATAGTCTTCAGGGTTTCTGGTTGTTTTGTATCTTTTATATGCTTTTCTTTTTATTTCTGTTATTGATTTTACTGCTTCAGTATACCATGGGATTTTTTTCATGATCAGATTATCTTGGTTTTCCTTTTCCTTACCCAGTTTTCTTCAGATTTTGTGAAGTATTTTTTACCTTGCCCCAAGCTTCTTCGGAGTTATCGTGCTTCTCTATTGGTGTTTCAGCTGTTGCTGATTCTCATTTCGTAAAGATATTTGGTGCTTTTATGTTCAAGTATCTTTGTTATCCTTATTACTTTTTGTTTTGTTACGGTTTAAATTTCCGTTAGAGATAGTGCTTGTGGCTAGGCCACCAAACAAAGATCGGTTGGTTTTGTAAGTGCTGGCATATCTTCTGTTAGTCTTGGTCTGGTGGAAATCGGCCATCTTCTCTCTGGTCGTTCACTTGGGTGTCATCCTTCTCAAAGTGAGGTTACAGAGTTTTCCTCTTGGGTGTTTTTTCTGTGAGGGATTTACTGTAACCCACCATCGGAACATCTGGGGCGATTGTATTTTGTAGTGTTAGTGTGTGTGAACTAAAGCCTCAGATGGTTCCGGTTTTTCCGGAATAAGCAGGGAGGTGCTCCCCAAGCACGCGCCAGCGCCGACCAATAACCAAGGCTCTTTTTCGGTTGGGATCCTTGTCGGATTCATTTCTAAATCCTTGTCATCTGTATTTTGGATCCATCTTTGATCTGTCAATCAGGACCTGTGTATAGACACGAGGAGTTCCAAAGGAGTGGTCATCATCTCGTGGAAACTTCCAAGTGTGGGCTTCGAGGACTTCAAAATAAAAATTTTGTTTTTTTTTGATAAATTAGGAAAATATAAAAAAAATATAAAAAATACATAAAAAAGTTGTAGCACTGGACATCGATGTTTCGCTCTCATTTGAGCTTGTCAGCAGTGCATAACATGAAAAGGGAACAATGGGGAAGAAATACTTAAAAATAATTTTTTTTTAAAATATAAAAAAGAAAAATAAAGAAATTTTAACATGAATGGACGTTTCATCATCAATTTACTGTGTTAAAAATTTACTGTGTTTACTGTATCTAATTTTTGGTCTCCTCTTTTTCATTATTCCTGTTCTATGTAAAATAAAATAACCTCTTAATTTGTGAACTGTCATGAAGTGACGTTTTCAATAAATTTAAATATCACGTAGTCGCATTTCAAAAACTGTTTAGAAAATTGTCAACAAACCATAAAAATTTAAATATTTCCAAACTGGGCTGAAGAAATGTTAAATAAATTGAAAAAAAAACATTTAAAATTGGAATTTCGAATTTCGCAATTTCGAATTTGATGACAAAATTTAGATATTCCTCCTAAATTTGAACTATTTTTAGCTATTTTAACAGTAATTCCAAAATTTCGAATGTATAATTTACATTTTTGATCTGCTTTACCATTTACATGTATCTTTTTTTAAAGCTTTAGAATTCTTGAACTTAGATCAAAATTTTAAGTTAAACTTTAATTTTTTTATAAATTTTGAATACTTGGCAATAAAACAAATAGATAGAAAGGAGGTATAATAAATAGAGGGGAAAAAGGGCAGACATGCACAGATAGGTAAAAACTAAGCAAACAGAAAGATAGACAGAAAACAAGGCAGACTAACAGAAAGAAGAACAGATCACTAAAACAATTCTTGAGTTGTGGAAAGAACTACCTGTCGGAATACACCCATCATAATACACCCCCAACTTACTGCTAATTTCTTTAAATTAATTACAATTTTTTATTTTAATGCAAAATTTCGAGAAAAACTTTTTTTTTTAGGCTGAATTCTACTTTCAACTTCAATTTTTGAGAAAAAAGTAGAAATCCATGTTTAAATTCAAATTTTCGACTTTTTTCTCAAATATCGAGATAACGTTCATCACTCTCAGTGTACAGTCATTATTGCCAGAAATAAATCATTTTTAAAGAACTCAATATTATATATTGTATAAATATATTGTAAAAACACAAGTGGAAATTTCAATTCGAATTTTGAATTCACTTTACTAAAATCTTCAGTTTAATGGCGAGACTCTAGCATAAACATTTTTGCTGTTAAAGTGAAGATATTGGGACATTTTGAAATTAGTTTAAATTGACTAAAATTTGCAGTGTTGAGATAAAAGTAGATTAGGATAAATTTGAATTTTCGACTTTCTCCCAAAGTTTTGAGTTTAAAGTCGAAATTTTGATTTAAAAGTTAAAATCTTAGGCTTAAAGGAAAATTCAAGGAAAAGGTCAAACATTTCTGTTCAAGCATTTAACCAATGCAGGATTTTTCCAACGATTAGTAGTACATGCTTTTAACGTTTGAAAATCTGTTGCTTATACACTACATTTAACTGACACAGTCAAAAAGGTTGTGTTTTTAATAAACTGATAAGATGTTTTAGCTTTAGATAGAGAGACGTAATTTAAAACATTAAGCTATAGAGCAATATGGACGAAAGAATGTCTTCCGGGAGATTTTAATTTATTTTGGCCAAACCTTTCTATAGAATTCGATATAAGAAATAATATATTCCTTAGCTATGAATAAAGTAGTGAAATTTAAGTATTTTTCAAGCAGAAACAGTTTTTGCTTAATTGCAATTTGAATTTAAACATCTCACTGAATTTCGATGTTTCATTCCACACGTTAAGGAAATATCTTGAAGTAATAACAAGATTACTAAAACTCTGTACGTAAATTTTATCGCATAAACCTGCAGTAATGTTGGTTCAGAAAATCAACTGCCAAACGGTTGAGGATTTGTATTATTGTATCCAGGTGGGCAGTCTATGCTCAAAATCGAGTAGTGGTGGCACTCGTTCTAACGTTCTTAACTTTCTTGAAACTTTTTGCTACGATTACTGCCTGTGAACTACCCTAAAGGTCATGTGTTAGCATTTAATAAAAATTAGTTGCTTCTCGTCGTAGCATATACCCTTAAAATTTGCGGCATCGCTAGGATATGCACAGTCATTTAAATACACTGAAAGATTATCATTTCAACGAGATTTATTTGCACTAACTCGTTGAGGCTGTTTACCTTTTAGGTTATCTTTTATTATTCCGAGAATAATGTGTATGTACCTATGTATGATTTATATTGTAGACGATGCAGCTGCGTATCCGTTTTTATATTTTATGTGAAATTATAGGTCGAGTCGGAAAAAAGCTGGAGAAACGTAAGAATGCGGCTGGAGCCAGTCAATAAATACCACAACATAGTAATCGCTCTGGAAGCCTATATAATTGTAGTATAATTCAATTTCAAAAGATAAAAGCTGCGACATGTCCATTTTTCTGCATTCTTTGGCTCATTTTAAACGAAGTGAACGCAAATATTACTTTCTAGGAACGCAATTAATGCGTCCTCTCTTCCCCTAATGAACGACTTGCCTTGTAGCACAAGAAGATTATCGACAATTGCAATGCACATAATCTACCAATTCAATGAATTTTGTAACTTCTAAGCTTTTTTATTACATCCCAGTTCCGTGGTTCGCGGGGTGCTGTCGAGTAATGCTGCACCCTCGACTATCCATAATGAAACAAACAATACAAATACAATACGACCTTGACTGTACAAACAAATACAAATATAATACGACCTTGACTGTAATAATGCAACTCTTGAAATGTATGTAGTGGACAATTCGACCAACAGTTGAGCCAGTGACGTTTAGCAGAAACGGTCACACTGGGAAAGCCCAAAGGACTTAATTCTAATCCATAGATCATTAGGTTGAAATATTTATTTTGAGTATTTACAAAATTTACATGTATTGGAAAAAAATATAATATTAGTCGATATGGATAATTTTGAAAGACTTTTTGTTAGGCTTAAACAGTTATAATTTGGAAAAGTTTTGCCTAGTAATGTCCCTAAGTTTTCTATCATTCACATCACTTATTTAGGTTTTAGGTGTAACTCTTTTGGTCATATGGAGCATCATGTTAGAGGTACAAGTGTGTCCACTGGCCATTTTTACGACGTAAAAGTCGTTTTATTTACTTGCTTATTTTAAAGCGCCCCACCATTCGACAGCTGTCGGAAGATTTTTTTCGATTTTTACCGTTTATTCTAAGCGTGGGGTGTTTAAGCGTAACACAATATTATTCTGTTCATTCATGCTTTAATAAATCCAATTAACCTTGTTAATGATATTAGCTTTTTAAGCCGAGCGGTTCACAGAATTTCTCGTTTTCGTATAAACGTCGAGTTCAACGGAACCCGAATTAGTTTGGCAATGAGCCGGATCTAAGCTAATGTGATAATGATTATACATTTTTGAAAATTGTATAAAAGTTAATAGCTTATTATTAGCCTAGGTCAACAACATGGGAATCTTATTACATACCGTACAGATGTGTATGAGTGCGAACAATGACCCCCCTCAATGAAAATCAAGTGTAATAAGTAGAAAGCGTTCTAGTTTAAATCAGAATTTTTGCTGTTGGGCCTCACTCATATTTTGCAGTGAGGCGTATTTTTTTTTTGAAGTACAGTGGCTCAGATAGGACGCATTGAGGGGATCAATCAAACAAGTCTAAACCATAAATGGACCAAAAAAACTCCAAGGACTCAGAATTTGCTTTTTTTTATCGTAATGAGTAGGACTTCGAACCCTTAAGTTTTATTGTTTTGTTTAATTGAAAAACATATGTACTAGTTTTTAAGTCGGTTAAAAATAACGGGTTTCTTAGTTATTGTTTCAGTCCTCGTTGAGGTAAATTTTCGAAATACGTCTATAAAATCTGCAAAATACAAAAATGAACCAATTTTATCTCTCGTAAGACAAGTTGGGGCTAGGCTAAAAGCCCTAAAAACGTCATAAAATTTATAGAAAAAATTTAGAATTCAAGATTAAATTTCAGGAAAAAGTCGAAATTTCAAGAAAATTTGCAATAAAAGTAAAATTTTAAAGTGGAACTTTTTCCAAATTAATGAACTAAAAAATGCGGATTTCGTACGCAAAAAAATATCTAGAAAATATCAAATCTTCGGAATTAAAGACGACACTTTGAAAATAGTAGAAATAATTAAAAATAATTCGTGTTTAGAAATTAACTTTTACAAAAAACCATAAAATGAAATTATAAACCTAAAACATGGAATAAATCCTAATTTCGATAAATCTTAGAATTTATAAAAAAAGTCAAGCTTAACATCGACAACAGAAAAGCAAAATTCTGAAATATGTTCGAAAAAGATAAATTATCTTGCAAACAGAAGATATTTGGGATTTGTACTTGAACTTGTAGGATAAGGATTAGAAAGTGAAAGTCCAAATTAGGACTTTTATGAGGGCAGTGTGAGCTTCAAAAAAAAAGTTTTGCAAATCAAATTTGCAGTCAAAATCTTAAGTGTCAACTTGAATGTATGGAAAAGATGTATTTTAAAAAAGGGGAAGGTCGATATTTGAATAAAAACTAAATTTCGAAAATAAAAAAGTGAAAACAAAAGCAAAACAATCAAGATTTACCTCGAAAATTCCAGAAAATTTGCAATAAAAGTAAAAATTTAAGGTGGAACTTTTTCCAAATTGATGAACTAAAAAATGGGCATTTCGTACGCAAAAAAATATCTAAAAAATATCAAATCTTCGGGATTAAAGACGACACTTGGAAAATAGTAGAAATTATTAAAAATAATTCGTGTTTATAAATTAACTTTTACAAAAAACCATGAAATGAAATTATAAACCTAAAACATGTAATAAGTCCTAATTTCGATAAATCTTAGAATTTATAAAAAAAAGTCAAGCTTAACATCGACAACAGGAAAGCAAAATTCTGAAATATGTTCGAAAAAGATAAATTATCGTGAAAACAGAAGATATTTGTGATTTGTACTTGAACTTGTAGGATAAGGATTAGAAAGTGAAAGTCCAAATTAGGATTTTTATGAGGGCAGTGTGAGCTTCAAAAAAAAAAGTTTTGCAAATCAAATTTGCACTCAAAATCTTAAATGTCAACTTGAATGTATGGAAAATATGTATTTTAAAGAAGGGGAAAGTCAATATTTGAATAAAGACTAAATTTGAAAATAAAAAAGTGATAACAAAAGCAAAACCATCAAGGTTTACCTCGAAAATTCAAGAAAATTTGCAATAAAAGTAAAAATTTAAAGTGGAACTTTTTCCAAATTATTGAACTAAAAAATGGGCATTTCGTACGCAAAAAAATATCTAGAAAATATCAAATCTTCGACATTAAAGACAAAACTTTGAAAATAGTAGAAATGATTAGAAATAATTCCTGTTTTTACAAAAAACTATAAAATTAAACTATAAACCTAAAACATGAAATAATTTCGATAAATTTTAGAATTTATAAAAAAAAGTCAAGCTTAACATCGACAACAGAAAAGCAAAATTCTGAAATATGTTCGAAAAAGATAAATTATCTTAAAAACAGAAGATATTTGTGATTTGTCCTTGAACTTGTGGGATAAGGATTAGAAAGTGAAAGTCCAAATTAGGACTTTTATGAGGGCAGTGTGAGCTTCAAAAAAAAAGTTTTGCAAATCGAATTCGCAGTTAAAATGGTAAGTGTCAACTTGAATGTATGGAGAAGATGTATTTTAAAAAAGGGGAAAGTCGATATTTGAATAAAGACTAAATTTCGAAAATAAAAAAGTGAAAACAAAAGCAAAACAATCGAGATTTACCACGAAATTTCGAGAAAATTTGCAATAAAAGTAAAAATTTAAAGTGGAACTTTTTCCAAATTAATGAACTAAAATATGGGCATTTCGTACGCAAAAAAATATCTAGAAAATATCAAATCTTCGGAATTAAAGACGACATTTTGAAAATAGTAGAAATGATTAAAAATAATTCGTGTTTAGAAATTAACTTATACAAAAAACCATAAATAGAAATTATAAACCTAAAACATGGAATAAGTCCTAATTTCGATAAATCTTAGAATTTATGAAATAAGTCAAGCTTAACATCGACAACAGAAAAGCAAAATTCTGAAATATGTTCGAAAAAGATAAATTATCTTGCAAACAGAAGATATTTGGGATTTGTACTTGAACTTGTAGGATAAGGATTAGAAAGTGAAAGTCCAAATTAGGACTTTTATAAGGGCAGTGTGAGCTTCAAAAAAAAAAGTTTTGCAAATCAAATTTGCAGTCAAAATCTTAAGTGTCAACTTGAATGTATGGAAAAGATGTATTTTAAAGAAGGGGAAAGTCGATATTTGAATAAAGACTAAATTTCGAAAATAAAAAGTGAAAACAAAAGCAAAACAATCAAGATTTACCTCGAAAATTCAAGAAAATTTGCAATAAAAGTAAAAATTAAAAGTGGAACTTTTTCCAAGTTAATGAACTAAAAAATGGGCATTTCGTACGCAAAAAAATATCTAGAAAATATCAAATCTTCGGAATTAAAGGCGACACTTTGAAAATAGTAGAAATAATTAAAAATAATTCGTGTTTAGAAATTAACTTTTACAAAAAACCATAAAATGAAACTATAAACCTAAAACATGGAATAAGTCCTAATTTCGATAAATCTTAGAATTTATAAAAAAAGTCAAGCTTAACATCGACAACAGAAAAGCAAAATTCTGAAATATGTTTGAAAAAGATAAATTATCTTGAAAACAGAAGATATTTGTGATGTGTCCTTGAACTTGTAGGATAGGGATTAGAAAGTGAAAGTCCAAATTAGGACTTTTATGAGGGCAGTGTGAGCTTCAAAAAAAAGTTTTGCAAATCGAATTTGCAGTCAAAATCTTAAGTGTCAACTTGAATGTATGGAGACGATATATTTTAAAGAAGGGGAAAGTCGATATTTGAATAAAGACTAAATTTCGAAAATAAAAAAGTGAAAACAAAAGCAAAACAATCAAGATTTACCTCGAAAATTCAAGAAAATTTGCAATAAAAGTAAAAATTTAAAGTGGAACTTTTTCCAAATTAATAAACTATAAAATGGGCATTTCGTACGCAAAAAAATATCTAGAAAATATCAAATCTTCAACATTAAAGACGAAACTTTGGAAATAGTAGAAATGATTAGAAATAATTCCTGTTTTTACAAAAAACTATAAAATTAAACTATAAACCTAAAACATGAAATAATTTCGATAAATTTTAGAATTTATAAAAAAAAGTCAAGCTTAACATCGACAACAGAAAAGCAAAATTCTGAAATATGTTCGAAAAAGGTAAATTATCTTAAAAACAGAAGATATTTGGGATTTGTACTTGAACTTGTAGGATAAGGATTAGAAAGTGAAAGTCCAAATTAGGACTTTTATGAGGGCAGTGTGAGCTTCAAAAAAAAGTTTTGCAAATCGAATTTGCAGTCAAAATGTTAAGTGTCAATTTGAATGTATGAAAAATATGTATTTTAAAGAAGGGGAAAGTCGATATTTGAATAAAGACTAAATTTCGAAAATAAAAAAGTGAAAACAAAAGCAAAACAAGCGAGATTTAGCTCGAAATTTCGAAACATTTTTTTTTTAAATCGAAATTTCCAGTTAAACCCGATATAGCATTTTAATATAAATCTGGAAACTTCTATACTTTTCATTAAAATCTACTTTAAAATAAAGTCTCAATTTCTTTTCAAGTAATGTTATGTCAAAATATCGAAAATTCGAATTAAGGAATGCTAGCTATTTTTCCAAAATTTTCGATTTAATTTCGAAATCTCGTTAAATAATCCTAATTAATTAATCAAAAATTTTGACATGAAACTTGAAATTTTGACACGAAATTTGAAATTTCGACACGAAATTTGAAATTTCGACTTAATCAGATTTCCAGAATTTTGTCTTCGCTTGTGGACTATCGCAATTAGTTGAGGAACCCACAAGAATTCCTGATGTAGATACCCATCAACCTAATCTACTCGACATTTTCCTTACAAATTCACCAAATTCGTATAAAATCCCTGTGACATCATCGCTTGGAAATTCGGATCACAAGCTTATAGCAGCCTCTCGCTCGCTTCATATACCACCTCCTTCTCAGACGCAGGGTTTGGCACCTTAACTCTGCAAACTGGGAAGAATTAAGAGGCTTCTTTGCATCTTTCCCATGGCAGAAGTCTGCTTTAACTCAGACAACCCTTCCTTAGTCGCCGAATCCATCACGGAAACTATCCTGATTAATATAGAATGCTCAATTCCCCACTCCCAAAAGAAGTCTGCCTCCAGTAAATCTTGGTTTAGTAAAAAATGTGATCGGGTTGTCTCCTGAAAAAATCGCGCATATCGTCGTTGGCGGAATAATCCCCCAGTCGAGACCCGGACCATATTTGTAGATGGACGAAATTCTTGTAAACAGATTATTGACGAGACAAAAGGTGATTTCGATCGATCGTAAAATGCCCCAGAGGCTTATCAACTGTCCAAACGGTTCCAGGTCCTTTTGGGAATTTGCAAAGTCGATTGGAAAAAATTTTACACCTTTAAATTTTTCACCTTTACTCGATGAAAATAGCAATATTGCTACTACCATCAAGGAAAAGGCTGACATGTTAGCCTTAATGTTTCCTGAAAATTCCAATCTTGATTTTTAAAACGCAGAACCTCCTCTTCTTTCTAGGGTTGGCAACTGGATGCCTGAAGTTGTTTTAGGCAACGCACAATCAGAAATATTCTCCTTGAGCTCGACACCTCGAAAGCTTCTGGCCTTGATGGTATTCCCGCTATTGTTCTTAAAAAGTGCGCTTCAGGGGTGACTCCTGTCCTAAGCAAATTGGTCAAACTCTCTTACAACAAAGATGTATGTCCTAACATCTGTAAATCTGCTAGAGTGCAGCCTGTCCCCAAAAAGGGAAAAGTAATCTGGTTAACAACTACCGCCCTATATATTTGTTGCCCATTATAGCTAAAGTCATGGTAAAGGTTATTAACATCGAATCTGGCTAACAACTATCGCCCTATATCTTGGTTACCCGTTATATCTAAAGTGATGGAAAAGATCATCAACATCGAGATTCTCAAATATCTGAAGGAAAATAGAATCATCTCCGATGGGCAATACGGTTTTAGACAACAACGTTCCACTGGCGATCTACTGACATATGTTACTCATATCTGTAACTCAGCTATGGAAAAACATGGTGAGGCTAGGTGGCATTGGATATCTCAAAGGCTTTCGACAGAGTCTGGCACCGATCTATGCTCGCCAAATTAACATCCTATGGTCTTCCTCCTGGACTCTGTCATTTCATATCCAATTTTCTCGCTGACAAATCTCTTCAGGTCGTCGTCGATGGCATCTCATCCGAGATATTTGCGATTGACGCAGGGGTGCCTCAGGGACCTGTTCTGTCTCCTACTTTATTTCTGGGGCGAAGGTATCAGTTTTTATTAGCGATTTCGAATTATTTGATTTTTAGGGCGACATTCCTCTTCCAAAACCTGGTAAACCACTGCCGCCCAGCAACGTGACGCCTTTAATTACGTCTCTGTCGCCGACCGCCGCAGATTGGAAAGTGAAACCTTCGGAACGGGAAAAATATAAAAAACTGTTTGAATCACTTCAGCCACTTAACAGGTATATTCCAGGAAATTAGGTAAAAACCGAAATCGTTATTTTGTTCTTGGTGAGAATGGTGAGAATGACAGAGTATGAATGAATTGATGGGATAAGATGAATTGGGATGGGTTGGGTTGAGATAGAATTGGGATGGGTTGGGGAAAGATAGAATTGGATGAATGAAAAAAAAGAAGGATGAAAGGTAGGGAGAATGGAGTGAAGGAAAGGAAGAAGGGAAAGAAAGGACGAAGGAAAGGAAAAAAAAAGAAGGAAAGAAGGAAAACTGGAATGGAAAAGATACAAGGGAGAAAGGAAGTAGTAGAGATGAAAGGTAGGGAGAATGGAGTGAAGGAAAGGAAGAAGGGAAAGAAAGGACGAAGGAAAGGAAAAAAAAAAGAAGGAAAGAAGGAAAACTAGAATGAAAAAGATACAAGGGAGAAAGGAAATAGTAGAAAGAAGGGGGGAAAGAGGCTAGAAGGGAATCAAGGAAACGAGTGACGGATGAAATGGAAGGATTGAGGATGGAAAGGAAAGGATGGAAGGAAGGTAAGAATGGAAAGGAGAAGAGAAAAAAGGAGGGGATGGAGGATAAAAAAGGAAAACGGAGTGGGATGGAAGAAACAAGAGGGTGTCAGGGAGAGAAGGAAGAGGGGCGACAAATAAACGAAAAATGGTGGACTGGAAAAAGAATCGAAGAAAGTAAAGGAAGCAATGGAAGGAATGATGGAGGGAGAAGAGGGAAAAGTTAGGTGATGGAAAAGGGGAGAAAGGAGATGATGGTGTCAGGAGGTGAAGCAGAGGAGAAAAAAATAAAAAAAAGAATTGTCTGGAAAGAAGGAAGATGGGAAAGGATCGAAGGGAGAAGAGGAAAAAGGAACAAAAAAGAGAGTGTTAGGAGGTGAAGGAAGGGAAAAAATAAACGAAAGGATTATCTGGAGGGAATGAAGATGGGGAAGGGTTGAAGGGAGAAGAGGAAAAAGGCATAGAAGAGAAAAAGAAAGAAAAAAGAGAGTGTCAGCAGGTGAAAGAAGGAAAGAATAAAAGAAAGGATGGGCTGGAGGAAAGGAAGATGGGAAACGATCGAAGGGAGTGAAGGAAGCGGGGAAGGAATAGAGGGAGAAGAGGAAAAGGAGGTGGGATGGAAAAAGGAAGAAAGGAGAGGGTACCAGTGGAAGAAGGAAGAAAGAAAACAATAATGGAACGAGGGTGAGCTGGAGGAAAGGAACGAAGGAAGTGAAGGAGGCGATGGAGGGATGGAATGGAAGGAATGATGGAGAAAATGGAGATAGAAGAGGAAAAAGGGATGGGATGGAAAAAGGAAAAAGGATGTTCTGTTACACATAAATGATCTCTTAGCTTCAACTTCCAATCCTATATACAGCTACGCAGATGATAGTAACCTTGTGTCATCTTTTTTCTCCGACAAACCATAACTTATCGCTGCTTCAGATCGACTAAGGGAACAACAGATACAGAAGATTAATCGGGATCTTGAGGTTATTCTGGAATGGGGTAAAAACAATTTGGTCGACTTCAATGCTTCAAAAACTCAGGCCGCGGTTTCCTCTAAGCAAACATCAAGGGATAATGCAACAAACATACTAATGGACGGTAAAATCCTTCCGATGGGATCTAATCTATCTATCCTAAGAATGAATGCGAGCACTAACTTCTCTTGGGACGATCATGTGCACGCCATTGCCAAATCCGCCTCTCAGAAACTAGGCTTTCTTTTTAGAGCTAGAAAGTACTTCACATCTCATCAGCTATTAACACTATACAAAGCTCAAGTTAGGGCAACACTAGCCAATACTGTTCTCATGTTTGGCCATGTTCAGCCTCAAAACACACTTTAGCTCTCTTGGATTTAATTCAAAGAAGAGGGATTCGCCTAATTGATGACGAGAGTCTGACCGATTCTCTCGAGACACTAGAGCACAGGCGTATGGTTGGTGACTTGTCCCTTTTCTACAAATACTATCATGGAAGATGCTCGCGGGAACTAACAGGATTGATCCCCCAAAGGCAATTTTCTTGATTTGTACTAGATAGTCGGAGACATCAAATTCATGTGCGGACCAGCTTGACACAGTGAAGACTTCTGTCTACGAAGACTCCTTTTTCTATAGAAGTTCCAAGTTATGGAACTTGCTACCAAAAGGAATTTTCCTTAAAAATTACAACCTTTCCTTGTTTAAGAAGGCGGTTCATTGTCATCTATCCTTGTTTCCACATCCTACTCGCAGTGCTTTGAAAGCATAATGGGGTTACCGTTTGCGAGTGACTTAAACTTTAAAAAAAATCCCCCTCGTCCTAATATCCGTCCCTGATGATTATAATTTTTTATTTGTGAACAGATAGCAGTAATAAGGAGTGTCCTAGTATTACCACGTATAGCTTTAAATGTGCAGACTTTAACACTTATACAAAGTTGGAAGCGCTTTATGGTAATAATACGGTTTTTCCGGATGTCTGATATAAACTGTCCTCAATTGATTTCGCAGTTGCGAGAATTTTGAATCCTACTTTGCATTTTACGAGATCTCTTATTTATATTGTTTTGCCTAGTTTGAAACTGCTCTATTTGTAAACAAACCTATATTAAAAAAGGGTCGAACTTTGCCAATTTCTCACAAGACGATAACATTATTTGCTTTACTCCGCTTTTCCTGGCTATTAAAACAATTAAACTTTCCGCAAGAAAAAACTTGACACGCTTAACCTTTAGAATTTTTAAATGGTATAATTATGATTTCCCGGTAAACCTTATTTCCAAGTTATCGCAAATACAAGCGGTCATCACGTACACATCTACGTAATTACCTCGCGAAAAAAGTTGTATATTTACATGGCACTATTGGCCAATTTTCTAGGTAAATAATTTAGCGATAATTTTGTACACATAATTGGTAATTAGAATTGTAGATTTGTAGAAAATCGTGAAAAAAATGTTTTATGCCAAAGTCTGAATTTAATGGGAATATTAGCTATTGCATTTTTCTAAATTATCAAATTACAAGCTGAAATATACAATTTCCTTATCTGCAGTGGTATCAACTGGGATCGAATCAGTTCAGTTCAGTTTCAGTTTGTACTGAGAATTTTAAGCTTTAATACGAAGCAGTTTTCTGTTCAAGTTTTTGATTTGGGTTATATGTAATTCTCGATGCTAAGTAAACGAAGTTCAACTATGTCCACTGTTTCAAAATATACGACAATATCATACTTCTCTTATCAGAATATACACTTATTTTCCCTCAATCTTCTCAGTAATTACCTAGAACATCGAGGGAAGCAACGTGCGACAATATGACTAAAATAAACTGAGATTTGTAACATGTGTTTCTTCTTTTAATTTAGTCAGTAAGTACTTACATGTTTAGTGACCTGAAGAAAAAAATAGAGAATGAAAATCTGATAGAAACTGGTCTTATTTCCTATTTCAATATTTCTACCACGTAGAGAAATGAAGAAATAAATATGAGACACTAGTATAGATAGCTTTTTCTGGTGGTGAGGGATGGAATTTCAGTTAGTTCTATATTCTCAATAAAAATCATTTTGCACCTGTGAAATGCAACTACATAATAAATGGTTAGATTTATCACTTTACAAGTAAATATTAATAAAAAATTATTATAACGATTCACTGGTCAACGAAATTGAAGTTTTATCATATGACATGAATTTCTTTTGTCTTTTTTGATAGTGTTAGTTGTCATTTAAAATTAGCAGTTTTGAAATTTTTATCACCCACGACATTTGTTTGTTAAATGTTTGAAAAATGATGGATCTCCAGACATATATTATAAAAAATATACATTAGGAACTTATAATCTTTGTTTTTGTAGATTATTTAGCCTTTTTGGTCCCTCTTGATCAAGCAGTAGTAGTCAGTCAACACCCTTCAGTTTAATCTGCCCTGATAAAATTTTTCCATCGTTGGAGTGTCCGCAAGAAACTTTTATCAGCTCTTGTCACTTAAAGCCGCCCAGAGCTTCCTAATTCGTAGGAATAAAGTCAAGATATGTGTCTAAAAAATAAATCTTGATCCCCATATTGCAACCTAAAGTTTTATACTCCAATAAGAGTTTGTTAACCAAAAATGTTTTAAGCATCTTCATGCTGATTTTTTTCATAATTGTTCTTTAAACAATGAGTCTTTTGTTAATTTTTTTAATTTGAGGTTCTGCTTCTACTACTACTTTACTCATTCTGGGGAATTTCTCTTTGAAATATAAAAATCTATATTTATTGGGTCCCATTCCCTCTAGAAAATTTTTGGTAAGCCTAGTTTTATATAAAGTGGTGGTAGAAATATACCAGAGAGCTTAACAAGTGTAAATGCTTTACCGTTTTCTATTTCCAAATTAAAGATCTACGTCTAAGACAAACTTTTTTCTAATTGTGATTTTTTCGATCCTTGGTGTCCCACTCATATAAAAAGTATCCAAATTTTAATGACAAAAAAGACTTAAAATGAAGAATTAATATGATCTTGAAATTATGTTGTATTTCTCATAAAATTGTTTAAGGTGTAAATAATTTATGGGCTAAATAAAAACGAACAGTATTTGGGAAGACCACATTTCCAAAAATAAATTTTACCTTGCCCCAAAAAAACTGAGGGTGATGGAAAAAAATAAGTACGGTTTCATGATGAGAGTAGGTAGTCCAAACACAATTACCTACCAGAGTTCGTGTGACAAAATCAGTGTTGACCATTGTTATTAGAGAAAGTAGCTGATATGTGACCCAACCCAATTCTTTCTTTAACGTATGAAAGAAATCGATTTTTTAAATTTGGATTTTCTGAAACTGCATTTTTCCGACTTTTCCAAAATATCAACTTTATTTTAAAATTCTTTGTTCTTTTCAACACCTTAGCTTCATTTTGAAAACTTCAACATTACTAAAATTAACGATTTTTGTTTAATTATTAGATCTAAAAGTTCGTCTTTTTTAAAAGTTTGACTCCTTGAACATTCAATGTTTTTAATTTCAAATTTCTAAAATTTCGACTTATTTTGTTATCAAAATTTCGGTTTTTTTGGATACTTCGGCCTTACGACTTTTTCTTTCAAAACTTCGACTTTTCCGATAATTTCGACCTTTTTAAAAATTGTTTTTTTTCGACAATTTTAGATTTCTTGGAAAGATTGACAATACAAATTTTTAAAAATGCCTAGTTGTTTAAAAATTTGTATTTTTTGAAAATGTTAATTTAATTTCAAAATGTAGACTTTGTTTTTCAAAATTTCGGCTTATTGTCAAAATTTGTGTTTTTTTAAAACTTCCTCTTTACCTCAAAATTTCTATTTTTTTTACATTATTATTTTTAAAACTTTCATTTTTTTAGAGTTTCACTACTTTTGTGAAAATTTGGACATTTCTGCTAACTTTCAATTTTATTTTGAAAATGTCAACTTTATGTTCGAAAATTTGGATTTTTTTAATCAGGACATTCCAATAAAATATTGACTTCTTTTGTGATATTTTGAATTATTTTATAAAACTTGTTTTTTGAAAATTTCACTTGTCTTTAAAGCTTTAAAGCTTTTTTAGAAACTGTCAATTTTTTTCAGCTTGTTTTCGAAAATCTGGATTTCTTTTGAAAATTTTAATTCTTTTTTCAGAATTTGAATCTTTTTAGAAATACCTATAACTAAAGATTTCGACTCTTTAAGTAAGGTGAGTTTTAACTTTTTTTAAAAGATTTAACTACACAAAATTTTAACTGTTTCTCAAAATCTTACCGTTTTTAGTTTTCTCTTAAAATTTTGAATTTTTTGGTAATTTTTAATTTCACGCTCAATACTTAGGCTATTCGAAAAAGTAGGTTTTTTTTGTAAGATTTGACTGAAAACCTTCTTGAATTTTAGATTATTTATCATCACAATTTCAACATTTCCAAAAGTCTGGAATATTTTTAAAAATGTCTTCATTTTATAAAAATTTTTGAATTTTCAAAGATGTCCACTTTTTCCAAAATTATTATTATTTTTTCGTTGTTGTTGACATTATTTTCCAAAAGTGAAAATTTGGAAATTTTACTATACAGGGTAGACCATAATTAATGGTACATGGAGCAAGAGGAGATTTTTCGCATAAAAATAACGTGATATAGCCACATTTACCTTATACTAAAAGTTGATATTAACAGAGATACAGGGAGCTAAAGTTGAAAAAAAAATTGTGATTTTTTCGCATAACTGATGAACACATTTCACTATAGACAAGAAATTTGGCATAGAAATGTTTCCTTGGTCAAGAAATTTTAATTTGCTAACAGATTATCAGTAACCCATAGGGGGCGCCACCTGCACTATCTTATATTATTCTAAAGCATCATAACTTTTTTGTGCCTCCATGTACATTTATTTTAAATATATTTTTTTATTTGCCTACATTTTTCACGTAAAAAAGGTATAATTTCTAAATGTTGATACAAGCAACCGTTTTCAAGATATTTGCCTTCAAAGTTTGTCGTACGTTTATTTTCGCACTAGGTTTTGAAACAAAGGTAATAAAACTGACTTTAAAATGGTTTATAATAAATATTACTCTACTATTATTACTATTACACTTATTTTTTAAATTTCTAAAGCAAATTTAAATAAAATACCAAAGCAATATTTATTTTCAAAAATAAGTATGTGGGAAATGACCTTTTTCATGTAAAGGAATTGTAAACAATTAAAAATCTACCTGTTTTTTTATTAAAATTCATCTTCAAATATCTGCTTTGACCACCCAGACTATTAAAATTTTCTTGTGCGGACTTAGAGATCATATCTCACATCTCTATGGTAAAAAACAAATTACGTCTTAATTTTTTGGATTTTCTTTATTGAGATTTTTAAAATTTAGGTAGTAATATTATTAGTAAAGTAATATTTGACAAAGCTGCCCTATGATTACTTTTTTTTCAAGCCTACTTCGAAAATTTAATATCTTAGTAATTTAAAACCAAGGCACCTCAAGCTTTAAAGGCAAATATCTTGGAAACGGTTGCTCGTATTAACTTTAAGAAAGTACACCTTTTTTACGAAAAAATCGAATTTTTTTTCTCAACTTTGACACCCTGTATCTCTGTTAATATCAACTTTTGGTATAAGGTAAATGTAGCTAAATGACATTATTTTTATTCGAAAAATCCACCATTGCTCTCTGTACCATTACTTATGGTCCACCCTGTATATCGTTTATTAAATTTTTTTAAATTTCAATTTTCCTTAAAATTACCATGTTATGGAAAATATCAATTTTCTCTTTAAATCGAGACATTTTATTAAAATGTCGACACTTTTCGAGATTTTGGACTGAATACTTTGCAAAATGTAGATCTTGTTACACATTTTGTTGTTTTTTAAAATTTCTGATTTATTTCGAAAATTTCAAATTTTTTCATTAAAATGTCGACTTTTTTTTCAACATTTCGTTTTAATCTTGACTTTATTTGCACTCTTCAACATTTTTTCAATTTATATTTAAAGTTTAGTTAAAAATTTCGACTCCTTAAAAATATGTGACTTCCTTTACTTCTTTGTCAAAATTTTTACTAACCAAAATTTAAACTATTCTAAACGTCTACCTTCATATATGAAAATTTCTGATATTAATTTTGACTTCTTATGAATACTTGGGCTTTTCAAAGTTTTTTTTAAGACGATTTTACATTTCTTTTTAAATGTCGATATTTCATTAATATTTTTTGAATTCCCACTGTATTGAAAGCTTTCACTTTTAAGATTTTGGTTTTTTTTTAAATTAGATTTTTTTGAATATTTTTGCACTTTTGAGCCACATTTTAAAATTTTAACTTTCTAATAGGTTTCGAATTTGTTTAAAAATTTCACCATTTTTTTTTAATTCTCGAGTTATATTTGAAAATTTCGACTTCCCTAAAGTTTTGACAAATTTTTTTCATAATTTTGACATTTTCTTAAAAATTTTGATTATTTTGGAAAGTGACACTTTTTACAGGTTTGATTTTTTTCAAAATTTCCACTTTTTGAAAATTTCAACTTGCTTCAAAATTTCGATTTTATTTTTAATCGAGCCGTTTTTTAGCTTGTTTTGCCTTTTCTGAAACTTTCGCCATTTTTCAAAATGTTACTTTTTTGAAAATTTTATAAATATTATATATATATATATAATATAAATCTTTATAAAGTTTTTTGTCTATATTATTTAAAAATTCGATAATTTTCAACAGTTCAATTAATTTTTAAAACTTCCACTCTTTTTGAAAATTTTAATTTTTTTAAAATTTTTTTTTAAATGAAGGCCTTTTCAAATTTTTGACTTTTAAATTTTTAATTTACTTTTTGAATTCCCACTGTATTGAAAGCTTTCACTTTTAAGATTTTGGTTTTTTTTTTAAATTAGATTTTTTTCAATATTTTTCCTTATACCCAGTTAAGCCTGTTTTGCATTTTTTGAAACTTTGCCATTATTCAAAATGTTACTTTTTTGAAAATTTGAAATGTTTCTACTCTTTATAAAGTTTTTTGTCTATATTATTTAAAAATTCGATAATTTCCAACAGTTCAATTAATTTTTAAAACTTCCACTCTTTTTGAAAATTTAAAATTTTTTTTTAAATGGAGGCTCTTCCAAATTTTTGACTTTTAAATTTTTAATTTACTTTTTGAATTCCCTCTGTATTGAAAGCTTTCACTCTTTAGATTTTTGTTTTTTTTTAAATTAGATTTTTTTCAATATTTTTCCTTAACACAGTTTCGAAGTGTTTGATGGTTCTTCGTTACTTGCACGAATTTCCTTTCAAAGTATTCCGCAGTGTTCACAATTTGAGATTAATTTTCTTTCCCAATTCGCTATTGGTATTGACTGATTGTTATGCGAAAAACAAATCACTCAACGTCCTCCTTGGTGCTTTTCAAAACAAAGTATTATAACCTAATTAGAATTTTCTATTTTCGCATAATTTTGTACTTTCGAACGCATTTTACTGTACGAGAACGACAATGCGAGCTCTCATACATCGGATCCGACAGCTACATTTTTGAGCACCCAAAACATCGATTTGATGAGTCATCCGCCTGACTTGGCACCGAATGACTTCTTTTTAATCCCGTACGTAAAAAACAAACTGAGAGGTCAACGTTTTTCAACACCTGAAGAAGCGGTTGCTGCATTCAGAATGCATATTTTGGAGATACCTCAATCAGAGTGGCAAAAGTGCTTCGACAATTGGTTCAAACGCAAGCAAAAATGTATAGATCTTCATGGGGAATATTTTAGAAAACAATAAAGTGATTTTCGATGATTAATATTTGTTTTTGTTCTCTAATTTCGAATAAAAGGAAACCCTCGTATAAGCAGATTTTGTCCCATTAGGGAACGAAATCTAATGACCGCTTTTCAAATTTCTAACGTTCAACTTAACGATTTTTCATACAAAATTTCATTCCCTATTTGACACTCGTCGGGGATATATTTCGAAAAATTATTTGATATTAGTGCCCATATGTGGCAATATAAGAAACTCACGTGCAAATTTCGTGCTTTTAGACCCAACGGTTTATGCTGCGCATTGTCTGTGACTCAGTGTTTAGAAATTTATTAAATACGAGGCTAAATCAAATATGAAACGGATCTTCTATCATGAGGGCGTCGGAAACGTGCGCATATTCTTAGATATGTTAGGTGGAGATATCACGTGACCTCCTGCGCTCAAGCGAATTTCGTTCTCGCCGTTTGTCAATTGTAGTTAAATACAATGAGTGAGCAAGAGGTTCATCCGCACGTTGCACAGCGTATTATTATTAATTTTTTTGACGTTTAAGGTGTAAAGCCCGCCCAAATTCTTCGTAGACTAGAGGCACAGTTTGAGGATACTTGTTTGAAGAAAACTCAAGTTTATGAATGGCACAAAAATTTTTGGAAGGACGAACTGAAGTGGAAAATAAACCCCATGCCCGTCGTCTTCGGACCAGTGTGCCTACGGACAAGACTAACGCTGTTCAACGCCTTTTGGAAGGTGGTTTCCATTTAACTGTTGGTAAAATTGCAGCTCAGATAGAAGTAAGCTTTGAAAGTGCTCAATCCATCATTACAGATGAGCTGGGGTTTCGAAAAATGTCTGCCATGTGTGTACCTCGTCTTTTAACTGAAGAACAGAAACAATAACGTCTGGAGATTTGTCAGCACCATCTTGGACATTTCCAACGCGAAGGTGATGGTTCTTTGCAACGTGTGATGATATTTGGGTCCACCATTACACCCCTGAATCTAAACAAGCAAGCATGGGGTGGAAAAGAAAGGGGGAAGGTGCACGCTAAATGGCAAAAACTCGCCTCTCAGATGGAAAGGTTCTTGTGACAGTGTTTTGGGATTTTAAAGGAGTTGTGCACGTCGATTTTCTGTATAAACGTCGTACTGTTAATGTTGCCTAATACTGCCAGCTATTGGATGAAGCAAAACGTGCAAATGTTCGGTCAGAAATGTACTTTACGGCAATGCCCACCCCTACTCAGCCAATCTGACACATCAAAAATGAGAGCATTCAGCAACATTAGAATACCCGCCTTATGAGAAAAATAGTTAATAATTTTCATATATGTATCTTGTACCAATACACTTTTAAAAACAAATTCTGGTTTATATTTGATTTACCCTCGTAGATTGTAATCAAGTTCCGCTCTAGGTGAGCACGCATTTCTTTGCAGCAGCAAATTCAAACGTAGGACATAATTCAAATTCGCAGTCATAAATTAATTTCTAAAAAATATACAAATGTTCGGTTTTTAGAAATTTTTATTTTTTGTTTTGAAACTGTCGCCTTTAGTTTCAAAATGTATAGGAAACTCAAGGATTCTGCCTTTTTCCCAATATTGCAAGTTTAATTTCGAAATGTGAGCATTAAAATTTAAACTCAAAAAAGATAGCAATTTCGAGTTTAAAGTTAACAATCAGAATTCACAATTTTAAAAACAAATCGAAAATTTCGTTCCTAGTCAGCTGCCTCATTTACGGAAGATACGCTACTGTTATTATATGCGTTATTTAATCTTTATTGAAGTAAAAACCTAATGATCTGATTAAAGTGCCTGATTTCAAATGATTTATGATTTTCAGCGATTAAATTTATAATGTTTACATTTCGTAAAACCACAATTAGTTGTAAAAATGTTAAAGCGCATTATCGCCCTTAAACATTCGCTGCATTGATTAGATAAAAAGTTTACATGTAAAAATAAATAAACTATAAACTATAACGACCGATAAAAGTGCTCGTTTATCGGGAAGAAGTCCATTACGAGAGTATTTTATATAAAGCTTATCTTAGAACGTTTTAACTCTATATTCCATATTTCATAGTGTTCTTGCTATCCTCGACCAATGGGTTTTGTTCTTATATTTGCACCAGAACTACGGCTTTAAAAGCATTATCTTATCTAAAAAATCTCATCGTGCTGCCTCGGAAACAAGCTACTACTAACTTACAACCGCAGATTAAATTAATTACCATACCGGTGTGACTGCCAGTCTACAAACAATAATTAATGGATCATTATCTCCTATATTTTAGCTACTTTTTTCGCCGCATGGAAATGAAGTCCCTATAGTGCGATAACATAAATAAATATATGTTTATAAAGTTAAATGCTACATTGAAGCTTGGCTAAGCCATAGTTGAAGAAAACTAGCCAATACACACCAGAGTAGCTACTAGGGTGTCTCAGTCATGCACTCATGTGTTTGAATGGCTTAATAAAGATAAAAAAATCTAAAAAACTTCATACAAAAACCTAAGCTTTAAACTTTCCCTTACAGGAAGCTCCTTGTTTTTAATAAAGTTTCTTAATAACCACCGTTTACAACTTCATAGGTCAACAAAGGTTATCACGTTACCGTGTGCTCATGGACGAAGTTACGTCACATGATCTCGATGGCTAAAGCGCACCCTGATTCACAGATAATTTCGCATAAAAACTAGTTTTTAATGCTTAAATTACTATTACTTATATTAATTTTATTTATTATTGATTGACCAAAATAGGAGCTAGTCATTTAACATCTTCTTTCTTTATCTAAATATTTATTGTCAACAGAAAAAAAAACAAGTCACTCCTACTTCACCCAAATATTTTCTTTTTCGACCAAGAAAAGTCCTCATCGACTTATATTTCTCTATTGCGCACAAGCATTTTTTATGCACCACAAAGCACTCCTGAAATTCACAAATTCATACAAGATATCATTTATCTCTTGAGAGGGAGAAGATAACTCTGACATTTGGGGGGTTGGACCTCCTAACTTCCACCTAACTTTGCCCATGTCTGTCATCAAGTGCAGTAGACTGTCGAAAGCAAATATTACTAGCTGATGACTTTATACATATCATTTCGTTGTATAATTACATTGCTTGACCAATTTCAAAAATATTTAAGAACTTTCTTCAAATTTACCTATTTATTGATTTGTACCAGAGAACAGAGACTAATTTGTACTTATCGCTTATTAAGAATATATGCATAACTTCATTCAAACAATTTAGTACGTAAGAAAAGTTTCTAGAAAGACCTGATAAGGGGAAAGCGGTCGCGATAACGAAACAAAGGGCAGATAAGCGTTCCAGAAATTTCGGCAAACGATAAACCTTATTTGCCGAAAAGATCTAGAAGCCGGGGGCCAAAACTATAAAAGACGGTCAGCTTTCCCTCGAGTCAGTCAGTTAGAGTCAGTGTAATTAGTGAGTTAGAAGAAGTCAATAATAAGTGAGTTAATTGTCAATTGTGGTGATCCAAGTTGAGTTCAGTAATAAAGTGGGTCTTATTCCATAAGTGTAATCAATCGAACCGATAAGCCCGTAACACTATATTATATTCGACTGGAAGCTGAAGCTTATTACATTCGACTGGAAGTTGAAGCTGTATTACATTCGAGTGGAAGTTAAAGCTATATTATATTCGACTGGAAGTTGAAGCCAAGAGATCTATCTGAATCAGAAACTGAACGGGGGACAGAACAGATCCCTGAGGCACCCCCACGTTAATCCCAAATGCGTCAGATTAGATGCCACCAACGACGATCTGAAGATATCTGTCAGCGAGGAAACTTGATATCAAATGACAGAGACCTGGTGGAAGGCTGTAAGATGAAAATTTAATTTGATTGTTGATATTTAATTTTAGAGCATCATAATAAACATTTGCACATAGTTGTGTTGTTTACGCAAATAATGCCAACAACGGAATTTTCTGATATTGAATGTCTCACTGTAGAGGAATACATAAACGCCTATTTTTACGAGGGTTGCGGGATCTAAGTTAGCAGCAATGTAGCATCTAATTTATATCCATATTCACTACACTACAATTGAAAATCAATTAGATTATTTCATTCTAGATTAAAGAAATTGCTACTGGGGATGTGTATAAGGCCAATAAAACTCTAATAAAAGTAGTTCTTTGGAAATTACTACTTAAATTTGGAAATTCTAATCGGCATCACCTCATAGGTTAACAAAACTCAAAATGCCGCGATTGTCGGAAAATATCTCTCAAATAATTGATATTTTTAACCGTTACTTCGTGGAATTCTTTAATATTCATAACTATTAAACTTTATTAACGAATAATAGGCAAGAGATATTAAAAATTGCAGAGTATTTCGATAAATATTTGCTAACACCAGACCAGGTTTCGTATTACTGCTGGTATAATCGCCGACGATACAGTAATGGGAAACCTGGTCCGGTTTTAACAAATATTTATCAAAACATTGTGGAATTTTTAATGTGTTGCTTTTTGATCGTTAATAAAGTAAAACAATTATGAATATCTCTCAAGTATTGCTCACCTTGTAACACTGCACCCATTTCTCTTTAAAATAGTACATACTGTTCTCTATTTCACTTTAATTTTTTCTGCTATTTATGATTGCGATCGACCGATTTTCTTGCGAAAATGCAAATCATCCAACAAATTTTTCGGACCTCTCAGTAACGAAAACATCAGCATATTTTCTTCTTTCGGACATAACCTAAATAATATTTTGTATCTCCTGATTCCTCATTGCAAGTTGTTGTCGCATTATCTAACGATGTCGAAGAAGCTTGAAAAGTGGGTTATTAAAATTATTATTTGGAAATATTTATTTTCCAGCCAGGCACGTAGCCAGGATTTTCATTCGGGGGAGGTCCAACTCCCCCCCCCCACTCTTCAGAAAATATAAGAACATACATCAATTACTTTTACGTATTCGTTTCTTTTATTTTATTTTTTTTCATTTTGTTAATTAGTAAAAGTGAAGAATAAAATCTAGTGACCTTAACATTATATAAATTTGACAAATAAAAACGTGAAACTTACCAAGGAAAAATTTCCTAATATCTATTTTGAGTTTAAGTATTTAACTTATCACCGATCAAGAATCGACTTTGTTTTTGAAGTAAAAATTACAAGAGAGTAGAAAAAACATCAATTTGAAAAAAAATTATCACGGAATGTTGACTTTTTCTTCTTTAAATCCCGAGATTAAAGTCAAAATTTCGACTTTAATGTGAAAATTTCGAAAAAAAAACGTCGAAATTTGGTGTTTAAAGTCAAAATTTCTAAAAAAAAGTTGAAATGTCAATTTTTAAATCGAAAATCTTAGAAAGGCGTAGAAAAGACATCGATTAAAAAAATGTCATTTTGAGAAACTTCAACTTTTTTTTCTCAAATTTCGATTTTAAGCTCGAAATTTCGACTTTTTTCTCGAAATTGAGATTTTTTTTTAAATTACGAGTTTATTTCTCAAAATTTTGACTTTTTTCTCGAAATGTTGACTTTTTTCTCAAAATTTGATTTTTTTCTCGAAATTTTGCCTTTTTCTCGAAATTTCGTTTTTTTTTTTCAAATTTCGACTTCTTTCTCGAAATTTAGGCCTTAATATCGAAATTTCGACATTTCTCTCAAAATTTCGACTTTATACTCAAAATTTCGACCTTTTTTTATCGAAATTTCGACTTTTTTCGCAAATCTCGACTTTTTTTTCGAAATTTCGTCTTTTTGCTCGAAATATTTCGAAATTTCTACTTTTTCCCGAAATTTCGACGTTCTTCTTAAATTTCGAATTTTTGCTCGAAATATTTTTATATTTCGACTTTTTGTTGAAATTTCGACGTTATTTTCAAATTTCCACTTTTTCGTCGAAATTTCGGCCTTAATCTGAAAAGTTCGACTTTTTTCTCGAGATTTTGTTTTTTTCTCAATTTTAGACTTTTTTCTCAAATATCGTCTTTTTTCTCGAAATTTTAACCTTAATATCGAAATTTCGACATTTTTCTCGAAATTTAGGCTTTAAACTCAAAATGTCGATTATTTTTCTAGAAATTTCGCCTTTTTTCTCAAATTTCGACTTTTTTCTCGGAATTTCGACTTACGTTTTTCTCAAACTTCGACTTTTTTTTAGAAAATTCGACTTTTTTCGAAATTTCGATTGTTTTCTCGAAATTTCGACCTTAATCTGAAAAGTTCGACTTTTTTCTCGAAATTTCGTCCTTTTTTCTCAATTTTCGACTCTTTTCTCAAATATCGACTTTTTTTTCAAAATTTTGACCTTAATATAGAAACTTCGACATTTCTCTCAAAATTTCGACTTTATACTCAAAATTTTGACATTTTTTTATCGAAATTTCGACCTTTCCTTATCAAAATTTCGATTTTTTTCGCAAAGTTCGACTTTTTTCTCGAAGTTTCGTTTTTTTTTCTCAATTTTAGACTTTTTTCTCAAATATCGACTTTTTTCTCGAAATTTTAACCTTAATATCGAAATTTCGACTTTTTTTCTCGAAATTTTGTCTTTTTGCTGGAAATATTTCGAAATTTCTACTTTTTTCTCGAAATTTCGACGTTATTCTCAAATTTCGAATTTTTGCTCGAAATATTTCGAAATTTCAACTTTGTTTTCAAATTTCGACTTTTTTCTCGAAATTTCGGCTTTAATCTGAAAATTTTGACTTTTTTCTCGAAATTTCGTTTTTTTTTTCTCAATTATAGACTTTTTTCTCAAATATCGACTTTTTTTCGAAATTTTAACCTTAATATCGAAATTTCGCAATTTTTCTCGAAATTTCGCAATTTTTCTCGAAATTTCGGCTTTAAACTCAAAATGTCTATTTTTCTGGAAATTTCGACTTTTTTCTCAAATTTCGACTTTTTTTTCTCGGAATTTCGACTTACGTTTTTCTCAAACTTCGACTTTTTTCTCGAAATTTCTACCTTTTTCTCGAAATTTCGACTTTTTTTTTCAAATTCCGACTTTTTTTTCGAAATTTTCATCTTAATCACGAAGTTTTGATTTTTTTCTCGAATTTTCAACTTTCATCTCGAAATTTCTAAATAAAAGATCAAAATTTGCTAACTCAAAATAGCAATTATTGAACGCACCCTACTACAAACTGTAAGATTGTTGGGAAAGAGGAGTGGTGGGACGCAACTGTCATCTGCCTAATTTGATCATAGTGTAGAAATTTTGACTTTTTCGAAAAAAATTTCGGTATTAAAGTCGAAATTTCAACATTAGTCTTGAAATTTTAAGAAGAAAGTAGAAATGCCAAGAAAAAAGTAGAATTTTTGAAAAAAAAAGTCGACATTTTGAGTGTTAAGTCGAAATTTTGAGTTTAAAGCCGAAATTTCGAGAAAAAAATTGAAATTTAAAAAACCGAATTTTTGACAAAAAAAGTCGAAATCCCTAAACATTTTTTTTTATAATCAGTATCCTTTTTACGCTTTTGTAAAGTGTCGAAATTTCTAAATATAATTTTTTTTAATCAATGCCTTACTATGCTTCTGTAAAATGTCGACTTTAAACTCAAAATTTCGACTTTTTTCTCGAAAATTCTACTCCATGCATACATATGTCAAGAAAGTCGAAATTTGAGATAATAAAAAATTTAAATTACTGAACGTACCCTACTGCTAAGTGTCAATATTAAATTGTAAAAGGGTTGGTGCATGTATTGGGAAGGCTTGAGCTGATTGCCAATTTTTATTAAAATGTCTACATTGCTATTTTGCTTATCATAAGCTCAATAGTTGGCAATTTCAAAAATTATTTACATGCTTAAATATACTATCAGCCGTTTTTCTACTGATATTTCAATTCGTATGATCGTAAATTTTTTGGGGAATATTCATTTCGGGGAGGGTCCGGACCCCTTGGACCCCCCTCCCTGGCTACGTGCCTGTTTCCAGCGTAAGTAAACGTGGAGTATTCGCGTCATAATCATTTTTCTTTATTTTCTCTTAAAATTAGTTACATTATGACAGAGACTTCCTATAGATTGAAGAGTAGCTGAGCGATAAATGAAGGATACACTGAAAAATGGCAACAATTGTAAGAACTTTTTTTATCGAGTGACTAAACAGTTGCAAGCAAGGAATCGGATATTGAGGCACTTCATAATTAAGCCAATTTAATATAAGAAGCCAATTGGTTAAGTCATAAATAATGTGAACCCGATTCATCATATCCAAGTGACATTGAATCAAATCAGACAATTTTATTAATTGCGGCGTCTGTACCTCATTTAACATCCGTTTTTTTCTGAAGTTATGCGACAAACTAACACGACTTATTAATTTATAGAAGAATTATGTCGAAGAAACTAACGGACTGATAATTAAGAAATAATGTTATTTCTTTTCTTTGGCATTTCCTCGACAAAACGGATTTTAATTTGTCTAATTTGAATATTAGACTTAATTGGAAGGATATAAGTTTTCCCGTCTTCTGGGTTGATTCGATTAAAAAGTCCGATGAATTTGTTCTACTTCATTTCAGCAACTTATTTATTTTAAAGTGAAATACGTTAATAAGTTATTTTTCTCTCTTTATCAAATTCATTAATTTTCACCGTTGACCTCATGTAACTTTCAAGTCTAATAAGTTCAGGAGAAAAATTATGTATAATTTGCACCTGAAAGTATTTTATCGCTTATGTAAGCACCTTGTCCTCTCCGTTAAAAATGATCTATTAAAATGATTCATTTGGATTGTTTTGATAGTAAAACTTGTTAAGAAACCCGACTGCGGATTCGAGAAGCACACATGGAGGCAATCGGTCATGACCCTGGGCAGTGATAGGAGTTAATGACGGGTGGCTAAGTGGATTCTGCCCGGAATCCTGGTCGTTGACCAGGTAATCACTGCACACATGCATACATCACAAGGATGTGGCTGTCTGCTACCGGTTAACACATAAAAATCACACAATCACAAATCAGCCTTAAAAACTGAAATGAACAAATTACCATTTCAAGGTTTTGTGTCTTTCGTTGAAACAGAGTCATATCGATTACAATCAATAGAACATAGTCGATGAAATTTGACGATAAATTGTTAAAAGACATTTCTTTAAAAATAAGCCATTTTAGTTAAAATAATGTAATAATAATAATAATAATAATAATGTCAGTTTCCTGCTAAGAAGATACGTATCAAGGCCCATCGTGATGGAAGGGAGGTACAAAAAGAGCAAAAAGGGGATGAATTACGAAAACGTTAAAAACTGTCTCTTTTTCTCGAAATTTTATGTTAAAACTCAAGTTATTTTAAATTTTTACTGGAAATTTATGCTCTTCTTTCCAAAAATTCTGTTTAGATTTTAAACTCAAAAATTGTTCCAAATTTCCACTTTTTTAAAATTTTTGCAGTTTAAGCTTGAAAAATATTCCTTTATAAATGCAGTAACATAGCTATCGGAGAACTGGGGAGGTGCAGTCCATTGGGGTTCCAAACCCAAGTGCAAATCACTAATTAGTGATCTCGTGAGACCCTGCCTAGCAAACCTCCAATTATTGATCTGCCCAAAAATTCTTCCAATCTCAGAACGTAATTTATACTCTATAGATGTGTTCTTGTTTTAAAAATTTGGAAAACATCGGAAAATTTTACGAATTTTTTATTTTTTTTGGTATTAAGTTATGGTTTCCGTTTGCGAAATTTGTGCTTCTTAAAATTCCGCTGCACGTTTGAATTTCTTCTACATTTCAGTCTAAAATTGGAAATGTAAAAAAAATTCCCTCTTTTTTCCAAAATTCCGAATTCTATCCCATAGACTTTTGAAATGGTAATTTGGTACTTAAAAATTTGGTTTAAATAAGTTTCGAACTTCACCTCAAAATGCCCTTTTTTTAGAAAATTCTGTACAGGATATACTTCTTCCGGGATTGGACCGTGTTAAAGAACTACTAAAAGTGTTCGACGTTGCGCCCACCATCGTAGGGGGCTTCTTCAGGAACAAAAAAAAGAAAAATAAATGAAAAGAGGAATATGAGGGAATATGCAAAAATGAAAAAAATGAAAAGGCCAATTTCAAAACATTAGAGCACGGGTATGTCCACCATACCAGAGGCCAAACTCTTCTGAATTGAAAATTGGTACAAAGGATAAGAAAGTTTAGAATTTTCAAAATTTATCGAAATATCTGAAAAAGTAATTTAAATGTCTACTATTTTTCAAAATTTCGACTTTATTTGCAACGTTTCGATTATTATTTGATTTTTTGTTGTTGAAAATTTCGCTACTTCTTAATTTTCCAAATTCTTTCAAAATTTCAACGTTTTTTTTAAATTTCTACTTTTTTTTCGAAATTTCGTTTTTTTCTCAAATTTTGACTTTTTTCTCGAAATTTCGACTTTAATATCGAAATTTCAACATTTTTCTCGTAATTTCAACTTTAAACTCAAAATTTCGACTTTTTTACTCGAAATTTCGACTTTTTTCTTAAATCTCGAATTTTGTCTCAAATTTCAACTTTTTTCTCGAAATCTTTCGAAACTTCGGATTTTTTCTCGAAATTTCGCCGTTTTTCTCAAATATCGACTTTTTTCTCGAAATTTTGACCTTAATATCAAAATTTCGACATTATTCTCAAAATTTCTACTTTTTTTGTAGAAATTTTGACTTTTTCCTCAAATGTAGACATTTTTCTCCAAATTTTCACCTTATAAGGTGGAAATTTTACCTTTTTTTTCAAATTTCGTTTCTTTTTTCCGAAACTTCGATTTTAATCACGGAATTTCAATTTAAAACTCGAAATTTCGGCTTTTTTTTCGAAATGTTGACCTTAATATGAAAATATCGACATTGTTCTCGAAATTTCGACTTTAAACTCAAGATTTTGACCTTTTTTCTAGAAATTTCGACTTTGTTCGCAAAGTTCTACTTTTTCTCGAAATTGTGAATTTTTTCTCGAAATATCAACTTTTTTCCTCGAAATTTTGACTTTTTCCTCGAAATTTTGACTTTTTTCTCGTAATGTAGATTTTTTTCTAACATTTTGACTTTTTTCTCGAAATATTTTAAAAGTTTTTTCTCGAAGTTTTGACGTTTTTTTTAAATTTCTACTTTTTTTCCTAAAATTTCGTTTTTTTTTTAATTTTGACTTTTTTCTCGAAATTTTGTCTTTAATATCGAAATTTCGACATTTTTCTTGAGATGTCAACTTTAAACTCAAAATTTCGACTTTTTTTCTTGATATTTCGACTTTTTTCGTAAATTTCCACTTTTTTTTTTCGAAATTTCGACTTTTTTCTCGAAATCTCGAATTTTATCTCAAATGCCAACTTTTTCCCGAAATCTTTCGGAACTTCGAATTTTTTCTCAAAATTTAGACGTTTTTCTCAAATTTCGACTTTTTTCTCGAAATTTCTACCTTAATCTGAAAAGTTTGACTTTTTTCTCGAATTTTTTTTTTAATTTCGACTTTTTTCTCAAATATCGACTTTCTTCTAGAAATTTTGACCTTAATATCGAAATTTCGACATTATTCTTGAAATTTCGACTTTTTTTGTAGAAATTTCAACTTTTTCCTCAAATTTAAACCTTTTTCTCGAAATTTTCACTTTCTAAGGTCGAAATTTCGATTTTTTTTTTAAATTTCGATTCTTTTTCCTGCAACTTCGAAATTACATTATTCTCGAAATTTCGAGTTTTTTTGTAGAAATTTCAACTTTTTCCTCAAATTTAAACCTTTTTCTCGAAATTTTCACTTTCTAAGGTCGAAATTTCGACTTTTTTTTTAAATTTCGATTCTTTTTCCTGCAACTTCGATTTTAATCACGGAATTTCGATTTAAAATTCGAAATTTTGACTTTTTTCTCGCAATTTTGACCTTAATATCAAAATTTCGACTTTAAACTTAAAATTTTGACTTTTTTTCTGGAAATTTCGACTCTTTTCGCAAATTTCGATTTTTTTCCAAAAATTTCGACTTTTTTCTCGAAATTTCGAACTTATAAGGTTGAAATTTCGACTTTTTCTCAAAACTTCGACTTTCTTCTCAAATTTCAACTTTTATTTCGAAATTTCCATAAAAAAACACCAAAATTTGCTAATTATAATTAGCAATTACTGAACGCATCCTACTACCAACTGTCAAGATTGTTGGGCAAGAGGAGTGGTGGACGCAACTGTCATCTGCCTAATTTAACTACAGAATATAGAAATTTGGACTTATTCTCGAAATTTCGAGAAAAAAATTGATATTACAGTCGAAATTTCGAGATTAAAGTCAAGACTTTGACACAAATCTCGGAATTTTAGGAAAAAAGTAGAAATTTCGAGAAATAAGTCGAATTTTCGAGAGAAAAGTCGAAATTTTGAGTGAAAAGTCGAAATTTCGAGTTTAAAGACGAAATTTTGCGTTTAAATCTGAAATTTTAAGATTACAATCGAAATTTTGAGATTAAAGTCGAAATTTCGAAACAAAAACGATAAATTTTCAAAAAAAATCGAAATTTCGAAAAAAAAATGTCAAAATCTCTAAACATATTTTTTTAATCAATGTCCTTCAATATTTGATTTTAGAAATTTATCTGGAGCTTCAAAATTACTAGAAAAAATTTAAATTGACAGTAAATTGTTGATGAATTTTTTTCAAAATTTTGATTAATTTTTATTTCGAAATTTTCAAACTCTTCTAGAAATGCTGACTCTTTTTCTCAAAAATTTCAATAAGTCCCACTTTAAAAGTCAAAATTATAAGAACATTTTTCACAATTAATTTATTTAAAATTTGTATCTTTAATTCTGAAAGTGTTATTTTTTTTTGATAAATGTTGTTTACATATAAGAAATTTTAATTTTTTCTAGAAATATAATCTGCTTTTTTTTGAAATTTTGAGATCAATCTTTAAATTTCGATCTTTTTTTTTATCGAAATTTGAATTTTAAATTCGAACTTGAGAATTTCAACAATAAATTTAACATTTCTAGAAAAATTGGAAATTCCGATTCAGAATTTTCTTTGGTCCTACAGTAATTGAAAATTTTTAGGGAAATATCAAATTGTAAAAAAGGTTGAAGTTTACAAGGTTTATTTTTTCTTAAAATTTCAATATTTTTCCCAAAGTTTTCTTATTTTTATGCAGATTTGAAGTTTATTTTCCCTAAATTGATACATAACAATTTTCAGTTTCTTATCAAAATTACAAATTAAAATGAACTTTAAAATATTTAAATTTCGTTTAAAAACTTTTAAGTTTTCAAATCAAATTAGAGAGAAATCAAAATTTCTACAAGAAAAAATATTTTAAAGACGAAATCTCCAGAAAGTCAAAATTTTGAAAAACACAATTTTTGTATAAAATGTTAAATGAAAAACACAAATTTCATGGGAGAAATGGCAAAATTTTTTGGAGAAAAAAAAACCGAAATTTGAAAAAAAATGATATATCTTTACAAATAAGTAGAAATTTTTTGATTTTCCCAAAATGTTGAAATTTTTATAGAGCTTTTAGGATTTTTTCCAAACATTTTTTGTCACAACTACAAAATAAAATAAACTTTAAATTGTCAATGTCGTAAAAAAACTTCCCATTTTTAAATTAGAGGAACAAAAAGAAAAATCTGGAGAAGTTGGAATTTCTAGAATAAATTTTACGAACAGTTTTAGGAAAAATGGAAATTTTGAGAAAACTTCTTTTTATAAAATATTTAAGACAAAAGGAAACTGCAGAAAAAATCAAAATTTCCTAAAAAAAATCGAAATATCTGAAAAAACTTAAAATTTCCATACAAAATGAGATTTGAGGTAAAAATTCGTTACAATTAATTTATTTTTTAGAGAAATAGTAAAATGCGAGATGGGTTGGATTTAGGTTTTTCTTGAAATTGTAATTGGTTTCCCAAAATCAATTGACATTTTCAAAGAAATTTGAGTTTTTTTCTTGACATTTTAACTCCTGCTCCAAATATTGATTTCTTCCCCAATCTTTTACAAAAATTAGTTTTTAAAAATGTGATTTTGCTCAACATTCAAAATAAAATATGTTTTTAAATGTCGTAACTTCGTGAAAGAAACCTAAAATTTCTATAAAAAGAAATCAGAGAAAATTTAAAATTTCTACAAAAAATTGTGCAACAAAAACTGTTCAAAAAATTTTGAGAAAAAAACTCGTAGGCGAAATTGGGGGTGCTGCAGTTCCACAGTGCTTATACGCCAGCCGCCACTGCCTTAAGGTATATCAAAGTAAACAAACAATGTCATTTAAATGTTCTTTAATCAAACATTGGACGTGTTACAATTGAAAATACTTACAATCAACAAGTATAGCCTGTTTTCGGCTTTACTTGATCTCGTAAATGTGGTACCATTTCTAACTGATAACCATTACTCAGCAACATAAGTGCTCAAGAGATCTAAATCCTACTGATCGATTTGAAAGTGATTTTCATAAGAGAAAATTGTCATTTCTAATGTTAGTTCTGCCCAAAAAATATTTCACATTAAAGATTGTCACAGACGAAGTCGCTACCGGTCGCTACTAAGAAAATAAAGCAAATACTTACTCTATGCAATTTATTAATTGGTTTTGGCAGTTACCTGTAATATATTTTTCGCAATTACAACTGGTAATGTACTTCGATGTTTCCTTCCATAAGAAAATGAAACAGTAACAAGGCGGTAAAGTTTCGACACGATTTATAATATCGTTTCATTACAGTTACTTCAGCATTTATACGTTCGTTTAAAAGGTAATATATATTTGTCTCTCGTGGAATATTATGACGTTTGTTTGGCAACATCTAAGAATTTATTGCTTTCAAGTTTTGGAGCAGTAATCATTTGTAGGATAAATAAAACCGTGCATGAAAACCGGAAAACATTATCAGAAGTTGTTTGCGATGCTAATGTCTCATGAATTTACATGGTTGCACCTGAGGCAACGGTTTTAATTGTTGGGACGCGTGTATTACCATATTTTATCATACACAAGGATAAAAATCATTCACGCATGTTGTTGTAGTCGTACATGAGTATAATTGATGTTCTGAAAGGAGGTCACGCTCGAAAAGGCGCCGCGGAAGTGATTTTCCTTATATATTGGCCTCAGCTAGTCAAGGTTCCATATTTCATACGCTGCTGTCTTGTCTAAAGACATTCTCTACCGTTTGAGGTGATGTTAATCGTGAATTTTGATCCCGGCTCAACCGCGATTCCTTAGTATGCAGAACAGAGCAATGTGGGATATACGATGTAGAAGGCTCACAGAAGGAAAACAATGAAGCACAAATGGAATTTTTCAGAAGGTACAGAAAACTTATCCCAGAACGCACCCCAAGATTTAAAGATAAACTGAAGAATCTATATTGTTATCAATTCATTTTATAGAAGAAATAAATCGATAAGCTAATTGTTTTTTAACCTGAATTAGGTATTAGATCAAAGTGTCTTTATTTTTCCCCAAATAAAGTAGTAAGTCTAGGGCAATATTTTTGAGGCATACAAGACAGCCGGAGACAGTGAATTACTATGCGGTCCAGCTTGACACAGTGAGGACTTCTGTCTACGAAGACTTTCTTGTTTATAGAACTTCCAAGCTATGGACACAAAATAAATAACAACCAGAAGGCTAACTCACATAACATGACTGTTTGAGGCCCGTGACCTTCAAACCCGTCTATGTTGAAAGGGTCAGTGCAGTAGAGATGGCAAGGTCCAAGGTGTTAAAGGAATCGAGTCCTATTATATATCCAACACTTGGACCCTTTTCTTTAGAATTGAAGTATCATATTTCGTTCTACCAACGTTAGCCTAGGATTTAATTCTTGAAAGAAATTCCTAGAATTAGTCAAATATTATCAAAACTCAATAATTGAAATAATGTGCGGTACACCTATGTAAAAAAGCCGTCTATAACATTCGAGGTTACAGGTTGTCGAACCACAAGAAGATAAGGCGAGAGTTAACCTTCTGGTTGTTACTTATTTTGTCCTATGGAACTCGTTACTGAATGGAATTTTGCCCAAAAACTACAATCTCTCCTTGTTTAGGAAGGCGGTTCATTGCCACCTATCCTTGTTTCCGCATCCTACTCGCGGCATAATGAGGTTGCCCTTTGCGAGTAGATTAAACTTAAGAAAAAGAAAATGAAAAACCTTTTATCGTGCAAAATTCCAAGACATAAGATATAATTTATTTTTATTTCGTTGACAAAGTTTTCTTTGGAAACTTTGAAGTTAGGGATGTGATTTCAATGACTAAAGAAAGGCCCATTATGAGAGGTCTATAGTTCGTTTGCTTTCTTTGGAAAGTTTCAAGATAGAAACTCCCAATGTCTTCTAGTTTCTTCCTTTGAGTGTAAAAATGGAGAATTTTGTCTCTTCATCAAACTCTTAAAGCCAGAAACTCTCAGCTCTAAGACCCTTCCAGTTTTTCTATTTAAGTCTGAAAATAAACAATGTCATCTTGGCATCAAATAAAACAGTTTTTTTCTTAAATATTTTTCAAAATACAACCCTAATCTTGTATTTAAATGGGTTATGCATTGGCTCTCAGCCTTCGCCAAGAGGTCAAGGCAGAAATTAGATTTTATCGAGAAGTGGAAACAAGCTACTTTGCAAATCTGTTAATTTCTTTAGGCTTATTTATGATTCAAAAATTACAAGATAAAAACTGTTTATTTCATGATCTTATCTAAAAAAAATTAAATTAGGTACTCTCGAATTATAATTGTGTTTTCCTTGAAAACTTTTAAGACAGACATGTTTTATTTCATCATTCTTTTTTTTAGGAATTTTTGAACTTATAAATTTTAAATTATTTATAAAAATAGGACAAAATCCATAACATTAGTTCGTTTACTTTCTTCCTTGGAATGTTTCGGGGCTGAAACTGTATTCTCTCTTCGAAACTATAAATGGAAAGTTTAATTTTGTCATCAAATGAAAGAGCTGCTTCATCGAATGGTTTCTGCTTTGATCCGAATCTTAGAAGGTTTATCACAAAAAAAAACCAGTTAGCTTGCAAAATTTCAAGAGTTAAATTTAGATTATTTGGGCATATTTATCTTCTTGGGAAATTTTTAAAGTAACCTGGACTTCTTTAAACTTTAATTAAAAATTTAGTTTTATTTTCGAAAAAAAGCAAAAGCCATAGTGGAAAATTTATTATTTCGTTAACTTTCTTTTTTGGAAAGTTTATGGGAACTCTTAATCACGTTTAACTTCTTCGTTTAGGTTTGCTAACAGAAAATTTCATCTCATCATTGAATACAGTTTCAAAAGAGCGTCCAGCTTTTCCTTTTGAACATACAAATGGAAAAAAATTTTCTCGCTTTCAAATAAAAAACCAACTCCTTGCCTAATATTCAAAGCAGACATTTTAATTTCTTATTTAAAGTTGAAACAGACACCAGATTTTATTAACAAACGTTGTAATATTCTCAATGTTATCAAGTTTTTTGCTCGGAAATTTTAAATTGGAAACTTTCTAATATGACTAGTTCTTTCTTGGCAAATTTCAAATTATGGTAATCAAGATGTCGTTGAGCTTTTTCCTCGGAAACTTTGGAGTTAGATGTTTAGTTTTATTTGCAGAAAGAAAAGTGAGAGCCCATTATAAAAAGATATCTTTCAACCACTAGAGAGAAGAGAGAAGAGAAAAGAGAGAAGAGAGAAGAGAGAAGAGAGAAGAGAAAAAAAAAGAGAAGAGGGAAGAGAGAAGAGAAACGAGAGAAGAGAGGAGAGAGGAGAGAGGAGAGAGGAGAGAGGAGAGAGGAAAGATAAGGGAGGAGAGGGGAGAGAGGAGAGAGGAGAGAGGAGAGAGAGGAGAGAGGAGAGAGGAGAGAGGAGAGAGGAGAGAGGAGAGAGGAGAGAGGCGAGAGGAGAGAGGAGAGAGGAGAGAGGAGAGAGGAGAGAGGAGAGAGGATAGGGGAGACAGGAGAGAGGAGAGAGGAGAAAGGAGAGAGCAGAGAGGAGAGAGGAGAGAGGAGAGCGGAGAAAGGAGAAAGGAGAGAGGAGAGCGGAGAAAGGAGAAAGGAAAGAGGAGAGAGAAGAGAGGAGAGAGGAGAGGCGAGAGAGGAGAGAGGAGAGAGGAGAGAGGAGAGAGGAGAGAGGAGAGAGGAGAGAGGAGAGAGGAGAGAGGAGAGAGGAGAGAGGAGAGAGGAGAGAGGAGAGAGGAGAGAGGAGAGAGGAGAGAGGAGAGAGGAGAGAGGAGAGAGGAGAGAGGAGAGAGGAGAGAGGAGAGAGGAGAGAGGAGAGAGGAGAGAGGAGAGAGGAGAGAGGAGAGAGGAGAGATGAGAGAGAATATATAAAAAAGAAAGAAGAGGGAGAAGAGAGTAGAAAGAAGAGAGCAGAGAGAAGAGAGAACGGAGAAAAGAGAAAAGGGAAGAGAGAAAGGAGAAGAAAGGAGGGAGAAGGGAAAAGGCAGAAGGGGAAGGAAGAAGGGAGAAGGAAGAAGAGGGAAGAAGAAAGCGGGAAGAGGGAAGAGGGAAGAGAGAAGAGGGAAGAGGGAAGAGGGAAGAGGGAAGAGGGAAGAGGGAAGAGGGAAGAGGGAAGAGGGAAGAGGGAAGAGGGAAGAGGGAAGAGGGAAGAGGGAAGAGGGAAGAGGGAAGAGGGAAGAGGGAAGAGAGAAGAGAGAAGAAAGAAGAGAGAAGAGAGAAGAGAGAAGAGAGAAAATAATAGAGAGAAGAAAGAAGAGAGAAGACAGGAGAGAGAAAAGAAAAAAAAGACGAGAGAAGAGCGACAAAGAAAGAGAGGGGGAGAAAAAGAGGAACTAAAATAGAACGAGGAAAAGAGAGATATGGAAGTGATGATATTTAAAAAAAAATCAATTCATGGGTGACCAAAGGGCCAGTTTGATTACAGAAAATTATGTTTAGTTTATATTAAAAAAAGTAGAAAAATCTGAATACTTAAGAGACGTTTGAATCATTAAATAGCCGAACAAACATTTTTGCCAAATCTTGACCGAAATTTTTGCATTTATTAAATGAAATTATACGAGCATACCTTAAAAAGTGCTGTTTAAAATTCCTGCTTCGACTAGACATGAAAATAACACGAAGCTATGCTAATTCTGTCTCAGAATCCATCATATTTGAGTTTTGCTCCTAATAATTTGCGGTTATTAAATAAGATGATTGACAGTATAGACTGGCGATTTCGACCGCTAAGAAAAAAAAGTGTAATGTTCTCCGCAGCTATTATCAATCTCTTTTCATTCCTTCCTTATTACTGCAGCAACTTGCAATATAACGACTGTTCTTCAGTTCGTGTGTTTGGTTTTATTTTGTTGAGTATTATTGTAGATCTCATATTTTATTTTAATGGTTGGCCATTTCCGTGTTAGTTTTCCCATAAAGCAGTTATAATATTTTGTTTTCTCATTTTTTCCTTCGAAAGGCATTACCATCAAGAACAATGGTTCGGCTGAGGCACTCAGTCAATTAAATAATTTGATGATGTACGGCCGCGGACATAAAAGTCGAACAGGAAGGAGCTGAAACGGCGTGGAGATCTCGATGTTGTTATTTATTTTTATATCAGTCGTAAAAGGTAATCTGATAGTCGAAATTGTTTACTCACTTACTTGATTTTAGTAAATCTATATGGTAAATCTTCGTTGGTGGTGTTTGTCTTGGACTAGTAAAAAGCCCTATTAACTTTTTACGGCTCACTATAAAAATACAAAATTTTATGTGTTTACGCTCAATGGTGTATTTACGTATTTCCCTAAGTTCTCTCGAGTGTGAAGAGACCGTTTTAGCTACGTATCAGAAATCTAAGGACTGGGAAAACTCGATTCGCTATTTTAGTTGTGATAGTTCAGAGTTGCCTAACCAAAACGAATAAGTCGCGGAGTGACTTATTAGAAAACTTGTCAACCTAATATTGGAGCAACTGCGTGATAAAGCCAATGTATCAACTGAAGCTTGTTTGAAAACTCAATTTACATAATCTTGAGAGAATAGTTTCTAACCTAACAAACGTCGTGGTAAAAGCTTTCTCTTTTTCATAGAAATTTCCCTTAGAGCATTTCAAGGTAGAAACTTGCCCACAAATAGGAAAACTGACTTCCACCTCAAGTTTTACATTAATTATATTGTTACTAACAATAAGCGGAACATTTTTGGTCGCATTAAATCAGACTTTAAGCTATATTCCATTCACAAACAAGAAGGTCGCTTCTTGATTTCTTGCAAAATTAGGTAAACGCTTTATATTTTTTCGAATTTCATCTTTGCAAAATTGCAAAACAGAAACTCTCCATTTTAAGGACATTTTAAAATTAGAAACCTACCGTTTCCACAAGGTTTTGTTTCGTTAAATTTCAAAGGCATTCTTAATTTCGAAGAGCTTTTTCCCTTATATTTTTATAAAACTCATTCGATCATCTTCCTCGCCTAATTTCAAGGAAGAAAATTTAGATTGCAACTTTTCCTCGCCTGTTAAAAAGGAAATACTTTTTATTTCGTTAAGCTTTTTTTTTGAAAAATTTGAACCTAAAAATTGGATTTCGTTCGCAAGCAAAATAATATTTTGCTGTAGAAGATAATATTCAAGGTAGAAATTCTAAATGTTTTTCGTTAACTTGAATTTTTTTTCACAAGCTCATTTTTATCAGTACATATGACAAAAGTTCAGCATAAATATCATCGAGCATCTTTTCCAAATTTCAAACTAGAAATTCTTGATTTTGTCAAAATTCTGGTTTTGAAAACTTGAAATTAAGGTAATTCACCGGTCAATTCATTATCTATACATTTTTTTTTAAATTTTTGCCAAATGTTACTAATAGTGTTGGCTATACATCTGCAAAATCAAAAGACTCGTGCCAGTGCCAAAGTCAAGATTGTTAATGTAAAACTTCGGATTTTTAACATATACAGGGTGTTTCATAATTGCATGCTGAACCGGCAGGGGGATATTCCTTGGGCAATTTTAAGACAAAATTTTCATATTAACATAGGTCCGGAAACGCTTCATTTTCGATATACAGGGCGGTAAAAATTGAAGAAAAAATCGGTTTTTCTTCAATATTTCTGAGACTGGTTTAGATATTTTTTTGATATTCAGTACACGATATCTAGGTATAAAAGCAAGTATTTTGACAAAAAAACATTTGTTCTGATTCCACCAGTGGCGTTCCCACAAACAAGTCGATACACATTTTTGAAAAAAAAAAATGTGACGCCAATGCTATTTTTCAAAATAAGAATTATTTTCCTAGTCTTTGTTGTGTTTCTATCAAAAATGAGCTCCTGACTTTTTGTCCTATGACGGACGGTTTCCGAATTAAAAAATAAAAATCATTTACTTGCTAGGCCGCTCGGTTTGACTTTAGAAGGGTAGTAAAAAAATGTTCCTTTACATTTGGAATGTTTTAATGTTTCTGAACGTCGAATATTTTTTTAAAATTTCGAAAAAAATTAGCTATAATTTACTGAGGTTTTTTGCAAATTCAACGTTTTTTCTGAAAATTGACACCTTCAGTTTTACTTTTTTTTTGAACGAAAAAAACTTTTTTAAAGGTATATTCAAATTTTAAATGAAACCTGTATATTTTTAGTCAATGAGCTTTATTCAAAATTTCAGCTACTTTTTCAATATTTCGTGATGGAAATTTGAATTTTTTTTCGACATTTCTACTTTTTTTGACCTCTTTTTTCTCAAAATTAAATTATGTAAATTTGTTTTTTTAATATTCTTTTTTTTTCGGGACTACGGCGTTAACCACGAAATGTGGATTTTTTCTGTAAAATGTTACAATATTTTTGTTACAATTGGAGGTTCAACCTTTTCCCCGTAATACACCCCTTCAAATTTTAATTTCTTCCCCTTATTCGGTTTTAAGACCAAAACGTGGAATTTTTCCAGACGTTTTGGCTGTTCTTTTGAAATTGCCACTTTAATATTAATTAATTAATTAATATTAGATAATATGTTGTTACACGTTATCGGCTCGATAATTAAAATTTCGTGAATTGTAAACATTTTATTTGAAATTTATTTTGGAACACTACAATTATGGTTCACTTAATCAGCAGACTATCCGATTAACTGACTAACTGATTGACTAACTCAGGGAAAGACGACCGCGCATTTATACCTTTCTGGTTTTTAGAAAGGATCTTCGTATAAGATTACCGCTAACGGAAACGTCTGGAGCGCTTATCTGCCGTATGATTCATTCTTGTGGCCCCTTCCCATTATCAAATGTTTCCAAAGAGTTCCTCACACTACTCAATCACTAATAGAAATTTTACAACTGCATTTTGTTACAATAGCTTTGCTTTTTAAAAATTTCAGTTTTCCAGTTTGTACTTTTGGAAATTCATTTATTTTAGAAATTTTGATTTTAACCTCGAAATGTCGACTTTCCTCAAAAAATGTTCACTTGAACTTTGACATTTTTATTTATTGTACTGACTAATTTTGAATTTGTTCCGGAAATTCAAGATTTCTTTTGTCAGCATTTCGAGTATTTGTTTTATAATTTATTTGGTTGTTTTTTTCTTAAAATGATCATTTAATTTTGCTCTTTGTTGGAAAAATTTCTTGAAAGATTTTTTTATACAAATGTTTCTAAAGTTTCCACATGTTTTGTTTCAAATGTAAGTTTACATTTTATTAGAATATTCTCGAAGATGTCACGCTCTGAATATAAAAATTAGGAAAACTTACATTTTTTAGCTAAATTGTAAGTTTTATTTAACATTTCGATTACTATCTAGATACTTGTTTTGTGTTAAACTCAAAATTTGAGAGGTTTTATGGATTTTGCTTTTTCGAAAATTTCAGCTTTTTAGTTTGTACTTTTGGAAATTCATTTATTTTAGACATTTCGATTTTAACCTCGAAATGTCGACTTTTCTTAAAAAATGTTCACTTGAACTTTGAAATTTTTATTTAATGTACTGACTAATTTTGAATTTGTTCCGGAAATTCAAGATTTTTTTGTCAGCATTTCGAGTTTTTGTTTTATAATTTATTTGGTTGTTTTTTTATCAAAATGATTATTTGTTTTTGCTCTTTGTTGGGAAAATTTCCTGAAAGATTTTTTTATACAAATGTTTCTAAAGTTTCCACATGTTTTGTTTCAAATGTAAGTTTACATTTTATTAGAATATTCTCGAAGATGTCACGCTCTGAATATAAAAATTAGGAAAACTTAAATTTTTTAGCTAAATTGTAAGTTTCATTTAACATTTCGATTACTATCTAGATACTTGTTTTGTGTTAAACTCAAAATTTGAGAGGTTTTATGGATTTTGCTTTTTCGAAAATTTCAGTTTTTCAGTTTGTACTTTTGGAAATGACTTCAACCTCGAAAAGTCGATATTATTTTTTAAAAACTCGAGAAAGCTTTTGTTGTAACGTATGGCTTTTTTTGTAAATTTCCAAATTTTCCTGAAAATTTATGCTTTCAATTTTTTACTTTTTCCTATAACTTCGATTTTAAAATCGAAATTTCGAATTATATTTCTGAAAAGTTTGACCTATTTTTCGAAATTTTTATCTTAATATAAAGTTTTCTTTTCCTGAAATGTTATGCGTCAGCTTGAAAAACGAGGTTCATTTATTTTAAACTTGAGAATTTAAAGTCATTTCTAAAAACTCTGATTTCCCTCTCAAAAGCTTTAATCTACTAGTTTCGACTTTTTTCTTTCTTTTTTTCTTCTTAAAATTTCAAGACTGTTTTCTGCTATAATTTGTATTTTCTAGAGACTTCGAGTTTCTTGTCAAAATTAGCCCTTTCATATTTTCAGATGCTCTTCAAAATTTTGACTTTCGAAATTTTCGTCACGAACATCTTTTTTTTACTAACATGGTTAAATGAGAATATTTAATATGGATTAAACGTTTTTTTTTTGGCCAAATTTCGATCTCTTTTTAATTACGACAAATTGATACCATTTTTATTTGGATTGCAAAAAGAGAAAAAAATTTGTTTAGAGTTTTTCAAAACTTCGTCTTTTTGTAAATTCCTACTCTTAGTAATCTTTGAATGTAAACCTGAAATTTCGACTTTTTGATTTTACTTTAACAACTGATTGTGGTTTTTGAAATTTTGGGTTAAAACTCATTTTTTTCACTTCTGAACATTTTGTTTAGTTCACTGAACATTCAAAATTGTCGACAATGTCGACAGTAAACTCTCTTTTTTATTGTGGCTTTAATGTGGAAATATATTTTTTTTATTTAAATATTATATCATATGTTTTCTTCTTAAATGTCGACAGTAAACACCCTTTTTTATTTTGGCTTTAATATGGGATATATTTCTTTTATTTGAATATTACATCATTTGGCCTCTTCTCAAATGTCGACAGTAAGCGCCCTTTTTGATTTTGGCTTTAACGTAGAAGTATGTTTTTTTATTTGAATATTATCTTGCCTTTTTCACTTGTACTTTTTAAATGTCAACTTAAGTAAATAAAAATGTTTAAATTTAAACTCGAAATTTTTTGAAAAAATCAAGATTTCAAGATAACTCTAAACATTTTAAATTTTATCTCGTAATTTGGAGAAAAAAATAAAAATTTCTAGAAAAAATGTGCCATTTTAAAGGGCAATTTTAAGTTTTTAGCTTTAATTTTAAAGCTTAAAAAAAGAAATTTAGAAATAAAACAATTATTTCTTAACATTTTTTTGAATATGAAATTTTTAGAAAAAAAAACTGTAAAAAAACTTGCATTGGAATAGGAAATTTTGAGAATAAAAACGTTAATTAGAAAAACCAAGAATTTTATTTCAAAATGTTAACTTTCTTAATTTGTGAAGTCAAATTTTCAAAAAGTTTTAGATTTCTAAAAATAATTTGCAATATTCGAGTCAAATCCAATAAAATTATTCAACTGAGATAATAAGCCTTGTATATACGAATATATACAAGTTTATGACGATGCAATTGAAATCTAATTTCATTAGAATCTAATGAAAACTAGACTGCAATTGCAAAGTTCACATAGATGAGGCAAAGCTTGTATCACGGATTGCATCGCAACATCCATAGATACAAACGTCCTCGACGTGACTTTACTTTCATCTAGTTTTGACAAATGACCAATCAAATGTTCTGTAATTAAACAGTTAAACATGCTTAAAATTGAAAATATGTACAACCGCAACCATAGACCAGTTTCGGACTTCCTTGGCCTCTTCAGCATGGTATGGTGGTTGTATACACTTCCAACTTAAAGCCGTTAGTTAGTCGTATAAGTATTCAAGAAAGTAAACCTCCATTGGGTGACTTGTAACTGACTTTTAACTGTTTATTACGCAAACATTTTCGCCACATGCTAATTGAAGCATTCTTCTCTGCTGAGATAATAAGCCTTGTATATACAAGTTTATTACGATGCAATTGAAATCTAATTTCATTAGAATCTAATGAAAACTAGACTCAAACTCAGCAGAGAAGAATGCTTCAATTAGCATGTGGCGAAAATGTTTGCGTAATAAACAGTTAAAAGTCAGTTACAAGTCACCCAATGGAGGTTTACTCTCTTGGATACTTATACGACTGACCAACGGCTTTAAGTTGGAAGTGTATACAACCACCGTACCATGCTGATGAGGCCAAGGAAGGCCGAAACTAGTCTATGGTTGAGGTTGTGGTTGGGGAAAAAGAAATCCATGATTTTTACTTTCATTTTATAGATTTCTTTAACATAGTTACAATTATTCGTTTTGGCTCAAATATGCGCCCATTTTTTCAGTTACTCGTTGCCATTTAAAAGGTAATTTCATTATGCCCCGTTCCCAGAACGTCTTGTCCCTATTGGCAAAAAACTGCGTTAGCCAGTCTTCACACGCCTCTCTTGAGGACAACTTCACACCACGAAGAGCATTTGACATTGACAGAAACAGATGGTAATCGCTTGGTGCCAGATCCGGACTATAAGGTGGATGCATAAGAACCTCCCAACCAAGGTCCCGGAGCTTCTGGCGGGTCATCACAGACGTGTGCGGCCTGGCGTTGTCCTGGTGGAATACGACACCTCTCCTATTGGACAATTCTGGTCTCTTTTTATCGATTGCTGCTTTCAATCGGTCTAATTGCAATAGAAATCCGAATTAAGCGTCTGACCATTAGGCAGTAGCTCATGGTAGAGGATACCTTTCCAATCCCACCAAACACACAGCAAAACTTTCCGGGACGTCAATTCTTGTTTGGCCACCGTTTGGGCGGCTTCACCGTTCTTCGACCATGAACGTTTTCGCCTGACATTATCGTATGTGGCCCATTTCTCATCCCCAGTCACCAGTTTCTTCAAAAATGGCTCGATTTCGTTCCTTTTGGCCAAGAAATAGCAGATGGAAAAACGGTCCATCAAATTTTTTTCCGCCAGCTCGTGCGGCACCCAAACATCAAGCTTCTTTTTGAATCCAGCCTTATGCAGATGGTTCAAAACTGTTTTGTGGTTGATCCTCAGCTCCTGGGCAATGCTACGACAGCTCTCATGCCAATCTAGTTCGATCATTTCCATCATTTTATCGGCATTCTCGACTATGGGCCTCCCAGTGCGTAGTGCATCTTCTGCATCAAAATTACCGGAACTGAAACGACGACACCAAAATTGCGCGTAAATGGCTGTTACAGTATTGGGACCATAAACCTCATTTACACTTGCAGCCGCCTGACTTGCATTTTCCCCTTTATCAAAGCAAAATTGTAAAACATACGGAATTTTTTCTTTGTTCACTTCCATATTTGACACTTTAATTAACAACTGAATTGTTTGGTCACAACAATGACAAAACTTGTTTTGCTAGTAGATGAATTTCTCTTTCCAACGAGTATAAGTTTGTCTCAATGCGACACATACATAACGAGATATAGGTTAGTAAAACCATCTGTCAAAAAAATAATGGATTTCTTTTTACCCAACCTAATATTTTCAATTTAAGCACGTTTAACTATTTAATAACAGAACATTTGATTGGTCATTTGTCAAAATTATTCAAGTTGCTTTAAAATTTCAAAACTCGAAATTTAGAGAGAAGAATTAAATATTTTGACGTGAAAGCCGAAATTTCGAGTTTGTTTCGATATTGTGACTTCTCAAAAGTTCGAGTTTGAAAGCTCGAAGATATTTAACCGCATTATCCTAAAATTTCGGTCTTATTTCCCTATTTCGACTTTTTTCTTATTACACTAAAGACACAATTACCTACAAACCTACATACCTTTTTCTTAAAATTTCCATTTTAGTATAAAAACTTCAATTTGTTTCTCGCAATTTTGAGAGAGAGCAGTGGCGGCTGGTGCTAATAAAATTTGGGGGTTGCAAAGAGACATTTGGAAAAATGTACCGAAACTGGATATTTTAAATTAAGCTGGAGGAATTAAGAAATATTTTATTTTTACTTTCGCAAAAAAACAGAAAAAAAAAGAAAAGGAAGTCTATCTTTGGCATCTTTTGCCATCTTTGGAACTTTGGCAGCTGCAAATTTATCAATAACTTTTTACTGAAGTCGAATATTCCTTGGATTAAGTCCTTTTCTTTGAAGACATCGTTAATGCGGGCAATCTTTCCTGACATAATGTATTTTTTAAAGAGTTTTTATTCTTTCCAGACTGGACAAGCACCATTCTGCTTCAGTGGAAGTCATTGGGTTAGTTATCAGGATTTTTAAAAGATTTAGAATTTCACTAAGCTCTCTGCGGAATCCGCAATATTCAGCAGTATGGTTGGTAGTGAAAAATCTGTTATCAATAAATAAAATAAACAACATAAAGAACAATTTACTTTCTTTTTTATCCCAGCGATTTTTTGGAGGTTGCGCAAACCTGCAAACCTTAGCACTAGCCACCACTGAGAGAGAGGATGTATTTCGCTGATTTATTCAAGTATCTATTTACACCATTAACATTGGTACATATCTTGCAATATTTTAGTTTAAAAATATCGATTGTTATCAATAATCGATGTTCAGTCACCGATGATGCCATAGAAGTCAATATCTGTATTTTGTAATATTAATTAAGCGCTTTTATTATGTCTTTTCATAAATAATAAATAAAGTACATTCATTAATAAAAGGGCCAAATATAATATAGAACGCATCGAAGTTATAGTTTTCGTTTAGTAACGTAAGAAGATAAAATGAGTACAAATTAATATTTGGAAGCTAGAACGCAACGGATAACTGAGAGATTACATCTTTCTCGGGCGATTTATTATTCTTATCTCTGAAACGTACACACTATAAAAAAGTAATGTTAAAAGAAATGATGATAAACCAACGCTAGTAAACAAAACGCAGATGTTAATGTCGCATCGATAAATAAACAAATTTCGAGATTAATTTTTGTCGACGTTTATTGCGCTTCAAAATAAATGCGTTGACCTGGCAGCACATTGCGCTACTATAAAAAAGAGGTTGTAAAATCCTTATCAGGCAGTTAACTGTTTAATATTATTGCAATCTGAAAATATCAAAGCCCCACGACCAATAAGCTCATGTCCAATTATTCTACGGACGAAATAAGGTCATTGACAGCGGTGCTGCGTAATTTGTTGATCTGCAGTTGTAAAGCGATAAAACTTGTCTCGCTGATGATAAGCCTTATCAACGAACAGCTGCAGAATGCCTGTCGCCTGACGGGAGGCACCGCAAAGGATTTATACTTCCAAGTTATACTGCACTGGAACCAGGAAAATGATAACGAAACAATTGTTAATTGGAGATTCACATCTCTTTGGGTGCAGTCTGTGAACTTCGAGATTTTGGCAGCAAGGAAAGTCAGTCACCAGAAAGATACGGCAATTCTGACACTGGAAAATCTGATCAAATATATCGAATGGATGCAGAATATTGCATATCGTAAGATTCTTAAGTAGGCAAAGCAGCTTTAAAGAACTGGCAAAAATTTGGTGAGAATAGTCGCATCTTTGCATATAGTAGAAATAGAGTTTTCTGCTTAAATGAAAAGTTTTTTAAGTTCTATCCACTCGCGAATGGCAACCGTATATGTATTTAGAGCACTGCACATAGAATGCAGAAATAAAGACAGGCAATGAACCACCCTTCTAAATGAGGATAAATTGTAAATGTGGGAAAAATTCTGTTTGGTAACAACTCCAGAGTTTGGAAGTTCTATAGAGAACAGAGTCTCCATAGACAGAAGTCCTCATTGTGCCAAGCTAGACCACACAGAAATTTAACATCTCGGAACGTATTGTGTATCTCAAGAACGTTGCTCTTGAGGGAATCAGATGTATCAGTTCCCGTGAGCATCTTCCTTGAAGGTACTTGAATCGCTGAGATTAAGAACAGCACAAGTCCAAATATTTGAATTTTGGAAATATAAAAAAATATGTTTATTTTAGTTGATATGCTATTTACAGGTTTAAGATGTACAGACAAGTTTTAGACTGTGGACACCTTTTTAAAAATAATTTTTTTTTATTCTTTCAAATTTGGACTTGTTCTTAATCTCAATTTTGATTTTTACAAATTTGGGCGAAATTTGCAAAAAAAAATAAAGAATATGATGTGGTAAAGCATACGTTATTGAATATAAAAAATACATTTAATAACTAGCCTCATCATCATCGTGAATCCCCTATACAAGCTGATTCATTAAGAATGGGCAATCTTTCAACTGGAGAAACTACACACCAAAATATGGTGATTGAGCTTAACCTGCCTTATACAGATGCTGCAGGTTTACGAGGTACACAGTGTTCAAAATTGCAATTTTAATTTGAAACTTCTTAATAATTTTGTGATTTTAAGCAGTATCGTCTGGAAAATTGGCAACTTTATGTTTTTGGGCATGAGAATTACGAATTGCTGAATTTCGCACTATTTATACAAGGCTTTAGTTACACCCTGTTACTTAAGTAAATTATAATATATCTTTTTGCGTAATGAGTTGTGGCTAAAATGATTAGAAAATCTAAAAAAAAAGTTCAATTTTGAATAAAAAAGGTACACTTGTTTATTTCACGTAACTCTATCGGTTTTTTGAGTTATTTGCATTTTAAACATTCAATGAATTTGTTTGTTGTAAAATGAATTTATTCTCCTAAATTATTACTATGCGAGGTAACAACACTAAAGGCACCAAATAACAATCAGTAGCAGTGATAAAAGAAAACTTCAAAGTAAATGCTCAAAATGACCCCCTTCCACTTCAATACACTTTGTAAGGCGTATCCTTAAATATCTTTAAATATTAAATAACATTTGTCGATGATTTTTAGTAATATTAGCAGCTTCTTGAATTTTCGTTGGGTATTCTTCAATGGAATTAATTGTTGCTTTTTAAACCATGTCCACCAACCATATTGAGAAGCCTAGAGGATTTAAATCTGGACTTCTAGATGGCCAAACAAATTCACTGCCACGCCCAATCCACTGGTGAAGAAAATGTTCATTCAGGTATTGGCGTACCGGCAGAGAAAAATGTGGCGGCGCCCCGTCTTGCATAAACCACGTGTTCCACCTTATGGCTAGTGGTACATCTTCTAGTAGTGTGTTTAAATTTTGTTCAAGGAAATTTAAATAGAGGGGCCCATTCAGATTAGGAGGAAGTTCAAAAGGACCAATAAAAAAAAAGAGATATCACACCACACCAAATATTTACCCTGAATTCATGCTGAAAATGTTCCTTTAGAGCATGTGGGTTTTCGGATTCCCACAAATGATTGTTTTTCCAATTAAAAACACCTCGTCTAGTAAATGTCGCCTCATCGGTGAAAAGGAGGTTATTAAGAAAATCCTGGTTTTCGGTTTGTTTACCTAGCATAGATTGAGCAAACTGTAGGCGAACTGATAAATCTTGAGGTATCAAATTTTGGACAGGAGTATAGTAGCATGGGCGAAGATTTTCTTTCGTTGAAATTCTCCAGATAGACGATTGGCTTATTCCTGTTGCAGCACTTAACCGACGAGTACTGATATCTACATTTTCCGAAATACAAACTAAAACTTCTTCATCATCGACGTTGATAGTTTTTCTAGCACCATTTTGGTGTAATTCTAAATACCTTCTGGCTGCACCAAGTCCATCTATAATCTAACTGAACAAAAACACAAATCATATCACGCATTTCACTGTTAGAAAATTCATTATGTCGTGGCATTTTCTCATTTTAGAATTTTTACTACAAATAATACTAAGTAAATTAAAAAAATACAATAAACACTCTTACTCAGTGGCGGCTCGTAGCCAAAACTAGTAGGGGTGCTGCGACAATGTTTAGCGTTTTAAAATTTTTAAGATTTCGACTGAAAATTTCGACATTTTTAAAACGTTACTTTTCGAAAATTTTAGATTTCTTTAAAAACTTGACATGAAAAACTTTTGATATTGTCGCGTTTTTTGAGAGGTCGGATTTTCTTCCAAATTTCGACTGTATTGAAAAATTTAGATTTTTTCTTGTAATCTCGACCTTATTTTATTTTTAAGTATTGACTTTCTGAAAAAATGTAAATATTTTTTTAAAAATTTCCGAATTTTCGTAAATATTTATACTTTTCGGTGTTGAAATTTTGACTTTTCAATTTTTTTCTAAATTGGATCTTCGTTTATAATTTTTTTTGGAAAATAATAATTTTTTTATTGAAGATTTTGCTTCTTAAAAATTTCGACTGGTTTTTATTTAAATGTCAATTATTTTTCAAAATTTCGACTTTTTTTTGCAGTTTCGATTATTTTTTGATTTTTTTGGTTTAAAATTTCGCTACTTCTTAGTTTTCGAAATTCTTTTAAAATTTCGAATTTTTTGAAAACGTTGAAATTTTATGAAATGTTTGACAATTTATCAAAATTTTAATTTTTTTGACCTAAAATTTCAACTTTAAAAAAAATTAACTTTCATTCAAAATTTTAACTACCAAAAATTTAAACTTTTTCCAAAATTTTAACTTCTCAATATTTCGATTTTTGAAAACCTCGATCTATCTGATAATTTTCATTTGTTTTCAATACTCCGATTTGGAAAATTTTGGTTTTTATTGAAAAGCTGAGTACAAATTTACCAACTATTCAAAATTTAAACTTTTTTAAAATTTCTAATTATTTCGTAAATTCTCAAATTCTCTGGCAAATTTTGATATTTTTTTAATTTCGACTTTTTCTTTTTGAAAATTTCTTCATTTGCAAAATTTTGACTGCTTTTGGAAATTTGAAAGATTTTGAAAAGTTTTGCCTTGTCAACAAATTTCGACTTTTTTTATTGAAAATTTTAATCTTCTGCACTTTTTTAAAATTTTCGACTTTTTATTATAATTCTCGCTTTGTTGAAGTCAAATGTTAGAATTTTTTAAAATTTTAGTCATTTTTCAAAATTTAAAATTTTTGGAGAACTTAAAAATTATTGACTATTTGTTTAATTTTAACTATTTTCAAAATTTTGACTTTTTTTGGAAACTGTCGGCTCTTTAGTTGAAAACTGTGTTTTTTTTAAGTCAGACATTGCTTAAAACCTCTTATTGAAAATTTGGACTAATATTTCGTAAAATTTCGATTCCATTTCAAAACTTCGACATTTTTTTCCAAATTTCGACCCTTTTAAAAACTTGACTTTTTTTTAAAACGTGCGAAATTTAAAAAAAAATTTATTTATACATTTTTTTAAACATTTCCAATTAAATCTTCGACTTAAAAGAAAAGATTCTTTTTAAACTTGAAGTATTGAAAATTTCGACTTTTTTTAAAAATTTTACCGTTTCAAAATACCCTTTTCATTTTTTTAAAATTTAAACTTTTTTAATAATTACGAATTTTTCGATAATTTTGAGTTTTCTCCAATATTAAGAAAATTCAGTTTCTTTAAAAATTTAATTAAAATGTCGACATCTTTCCTAAAATTCGTCTTTTATTCGCATTCTCTAAATTATTGAAAATGTCGACCATTTTAAAAATTGAAAATTTTTTTGGAAATCCTTATTTGCTGTTAAAATTTAACGTTCTATGAAAATTTCAAAATTTTTTAAGATTTGACTTTTTTTTTTAAATTCGACTTTCCTGATAACTTTAGCTTTATTTTTTAAAAGTGGTAACGTTTTTCTTTTTAAATTTACATTTTTGAAAAAAAATTGGAAATAACACTCGAATTAAAAACAAAATCACAAAAAATTCATTTTTTAAAATTGTGCAATTTTGAGACAAATTAAAAAAAAACTAGCATTTTATATACAAATAAATTGCCAAAATTTGAACTTTAATCACAAAAAATTGGCTTCAAGCTGGAACATTTGATTTTTGAAATTTCTCTGAAACTTCAAAATTACTAGCAAAAATTAAATTAGAACAGTAAACTGTTAAGGAATTTTAATTCATTTTAATATCGAAGTTTTGAGACTTCTAGAAATGTTTTTTTCAATTTATTTAACATTTCTTCGGCCCAGTTTGGCAGTATTTAAATTTTTATCGTTTGTTGACAATTTTCTAAACAGTTTTTGAAATGCGACTACGTGATATTTAAATTTATTGAAAACGTCACTTCATGACAGTTCACAAATTAAGAGGTTAGTTTATTTTACATAGAATAGGAATAATCAAAAATAGAAGACCAAAAATTAGATATGGAAAAATAAAAATTTGTTATTTTGATAAATTAGGAAAATATAAAAAAATACATAAAAAAGGTTGTAGCACTGGACATCGATGTTTCGCTCTCATTTGAGCTCGTCAGCAGTGCATAGGTAGTTAAAATTTTAATTAAAGTGGAGCATTTTTTAAAAAGTTGAAATTTTACGTCAAAAAATTAAAATTTTGAAAAAATGTGAAACATTTCATAAAATTTCAAAATTTTCAAAAAAATCGAAATTTTTAAAGAATTTTGAAAATTAAGAATTATCCAAATATTCAACAAAAAATATCAAAAAAATAATCGAAACTTTGCAAAAAAAGACGAAAATTTGAAAAATAGTTCACATTTAAATAAAAACCAGTCGAAATTATTAGGAATAAAAATTTTCAATAAAAAAATTATAAGCAAAGACAAAATTTAGAAAAAAGTCAAAAATTTAAAAAGTCAAAAGTCCAGCTTTGAAAAAATTTATATTTTCAGAAAAAGTAAGAATTTTGAAATAATAAAAATTAAAAAAATGTAATAATTTTCAAAAAAAATATCAAAAAAAACCACTACACCAAGAAGTCTAAAAATTTACGAAAATGCAAAATTTTTAAGAGTATTCACAGTTTTTCAGAAAAGTCAATACTTAAAAATAAAATAAGATCGAGATTGCAAGAGAAAATCTAAATTTTGCAATACAGTCGAAAAATCCAACCTTCCAAAAAACGCGACATTCACAAAAGTTTTGATTGTCAAGTTTTCAAAGAAACCTAAAACTTTTGAAAAGTAACGTTTTGAAAATGTCGAAATTTTCAGTCGAAATCTTACAAATTTTAAAAGACTAAACATTGTCGCAGCACCACCATCAGTTTTGGCTACGAGCCGCCACTGGCCTGATTAATACTTTTTGCTTTATTAGCTATATCCTAAGGCCTTATGTAACCTGATACTCATCTATTTAGTTAATTTAACGAAAGATTTTTGTCAATTTTTAGACTACTTGCAGAGTTTGTTTCATAAAAGATTTTTAAATTCATGTAAATATAAAGAGCTCTCATTGATTCTTGAAAAAGTACCTATAACTTTAACATAAAGTGATTTTAAGTCCATTAATCTGACTCTTTATCTCTGATCAGTTAGAGTGATTAGATTAGCTGCGTGTACACCGTAAAATATCTTGATTTTTGTCTACATTTTGATTTTGATTGTTGTAAATTTTTATCTTTTATTTGTAACCCTCACTACAGAAATAATCCCGGGATTTACTAAATATAATACCTAAATCCCGGGATTAGAAATAAAGACCGGGATCGAATTCCTTAGTCGTATAGTTTTGAGATTATCAGATTTTTTCTTCGTCGGTAAATTTGCTTGTTCATCCCATTTTGCACCCACAAAGGTTTAACACAACTTTTCAATTTTATAATTAAATAAAAACCTACATGCATGGGGGACCAGTTGGTGCACATTTTATTTGATTCATTGTTCTGTATTTTTAATACGTTTTTACCCCTAATTGCCTTATTTTCACTTTCTTCTGGGCTACTATTATTATCGGACGACATTGATTTATTTGTCTTAAAACTATATTGTTAAGGGCTTATCGGTTCGAATTGATTTACACGTGAATTGAAATTAATACCCACTTTATTACTAAACGAAAGTTGGATCACCACAATTGAACAATTAACTTATTATTGACTTCTACTAACTCACTAATTACACTGACTCTAACTGACTTACTCGAGGGAGAGCTGGCCGCTTTATATAGTTTTGGCCTCCAGGTTCTAGAACAATCCGACAGATAAGGCTTATCGTTTACCGAAATTTCCGGAACGCTTATCTGCCCTTTGCTTCGTTATCGCGTCCGCTTTCCCCTTACCAGATCTTTCTAGAAACTTTTCTTATGCTCGTAATTCTACAATTTACATTTCTTTACAATATTATGTTTTAACAATAATTTTCACTAAGAACTACCACAATAAATTACAACACACTTAAGCAGCATAAAATACTACTAAAACAGCCGAGTTTGTTCCATACCATAACGTCATCTATTGAGAATAAAAACAGTACAATTCCTGGAATTGTACTGTTCTTACGATCACTGCTAAGCTATAAGCGCTGGTTCATAAGGTGAATTTAGAACTGTTCTTCTAGCAAGTCGATGCAGCTTCTTTTTTAAAACAAAATGGCTGTTCTGGAAGAAAAGGTCAAATTTTGGCCCTATACTGTTCTTAATCTCATCGATTCACTTGCAGAAAAGAGACAAGTCACCAACCACTCGTCTCTGCTCCAGTGTTTCGAGAGAATCAATCAAATTCTCCTCATCCACTAGGCGAATGGTTCTTCTTTGAACCTAAAGGAGCCAAAGTGTACTTTCGGATTGACCATCAAACATGAGAATAGTATTCCAAAGTTGGCCTAACTTGAGCTTTGTGGGAAGTCATCAGCTGATGAAATGTAAAACACTTTTTAGCTCTAAAAAGTAAGCCCAGCTTCTGAAAGGCAGGCTTGGCAGTAGCGCACCCATGGTCATTCCAAGAGAAACAAGCGCTTGCACTTACTTCTAGAATGGCCAAATTAGATTCCATAGGAAGGATTTTAACGTTCATGAGAGTATCGGTTGCATTATCGCTTGGTGTTTTCTTAGATAAAGCAGCAGCTTGAGTTTTTTACGCATTGATTTTTCTTTCTCCATTCCAGAACTATCTCACGATGCCGATTCATCATCCAAATCTGATATTCTCTTAGCCTATCTGAAGCAAAGACGGATAATGGTGTGTTGGAGAACAAAGATGGCACTAGGCTGCGTAGCTATATATCAAATTGGAAGTTAAAGCTAAAAAATCGTTTTTGTGTGACCAAAACAGAGTGGGAGACAGAACAGATCCTTGGGGCACAAGTTGCACCTGTCGCAAATGTCTCAGATGAGATTCCATCAACAATGTACCAACTTTTATCCATGAATAGGTGTAATTTCTGGTAAACTATCACATTAAAAATTGTCAGCTTCTTCAGGACGAGGAACTTGATTTCATCGGTAACAGATAAGTTACCTTTCTTGGGAAATTCAAACTAAAACTTATTTATTTTTCTCATTTCTGTGCAGATACTTTAGCTTCCTCTATAAATACATTTAGTGTTGGGTAAACTTTCACAAAACCTGCCATATTATTGTTGTGTAAATCCAAATTAGGAAATCTAGTTGCTGGAAAATTTTCAATCTAGCTGCAGATCTACTGCAGATTTTCCCATAAAAGAGAAAACTGTTCTCCTCAATAGAAGCAAAAATGTTTTGTCGATAAACAGAACAGCTGCTTACTGGAGAATAACAACCAGCAGATTTTTTTTCTTCAGAGTATTTATGAATGTTTCTAATTTGGCTATGAAATGTTCGTATTGAACAATTTGTTATCACGAAAAGTCTTCCTATTTTGCGTGTTACATGACCGGTGATCTGATTTTCCAATTTTTTTTACAATATTTGTAATAAATCATGCATCTGATGGCATGATATTTTAATGGTAATAAAAATAATCCGTAGAATTAGCAGAAAGGTGTGGATGTAGCTCGAAGATATTTAACTGCGAATCTGCAACGAGCAAATATTATATACAATTATATATTGTAGTAAAAAATCTTCTGGCAAAAATTGCGAACCTACTGGTATCTTATATGGAAGATATACTCACGAAACACATTTATATTACTATAATTATACGGTACAACTTGTACACTCCGGGTATAAGTGAGTTTTGAAAAATATTTATACATTATAAATTCCTATCTTATCGTCCGAACACTGCATCTCTGGCAGTAATAAGTTGCCAGAAGGTATTCTTGGTATATGATTGCATTCTGTACATCGACTTCATGCATAATTTAATACGGGTGAGTGACAGAACATTATATCTATAATATGCGATCGCTTAAAAGAGCTAATCGCATCACCTCGAAGTTCTGGGAATCCTGTGACTTCTCCAATTGGACTACCTGATTACGTCATAACTTTAAAGCGGGAAATCTCCCGTTGAAGCTACTGGGGGTGTATGATAGATTCCCAAATTTTACATGATTACTCAGTTTTCTGTCAGCAATTTTCCTTTCATCATTCAGCTGCAAAATCGTATCATGACTCAAAAAAATAAATGATTTAATTATCTTTTCAAAGTGAAACTCGTTCATCGGATGTGGAAAAAAAGTTTTTAATTATTGTGAAATTTCATTTCACCATTTAATCAAATTTATCCGGCAATAATACTGGCAAGTGGTGAGAAAGCAGCACAGAGAATCGTAAACCTCTGTAGTACCTTTCAGGGAAATAAATGGGATGAAAACTGTAAAAAACTTGAAACTTGAATAATATACACCATATTATTTGATCTCAAAGTACGGAAAAGGTATATGCGGTTGGTCTCTTAAAATGCATTTTCTTCCCTAGAACTATTACTTTATTACACAAAAATTGGAGTTAGAAAGAGAGAGATTTTTTTGTAGACGATATGGAGTCTTCACCATAAAACTTTGTTGGAAAGAAAGCAACAAGGAATGCAATGATCATTGAAATCTTGCTAGAGGGTAGATCGAAGAAACCGACAGCATCGGCTTGGAGAAAACTTAGAAATGAAATTAGAAGTACATATAATGCGTTTCAATGAAACTATCCTCCCTAAAAATTTTTTAAGATCGTCATTTTTAGAAAAAATCCAACAAGACGTCAATGAACATACCCAAGGAGACATATTTTGTCGTCAAATTTATAGTGAGTGTAAAGTCGTTTCTGCACCCCCAGTCCAACCCCAGCTATTTTTTTTTGAATAGGGCACCCTATATTTTTCTGCTGTTTTGGATTTCTCTTGACAATTAGATTTAAAAAATGTAAATACTTGGTGTCTTATGAATGAATGCATTACATAATTCTAAGAAAAAACGAGTGCATATCCTTAACAATGTAATGCTATTTGTCAATAATTTGACGTCTGAGTTTTAAAGATTCCATCATAAATTATAGTTACTAATTAATTGTTACATTATTATAATGGTTTGGAGTATCTAAGAGCGAATTGAAATAATGCAAGGTCTGCAGCTAAATTTTAACATTTTTCACTCCCTGGAAAAAAACAACACATAAAATTATGTAACAGAATTGATGCAAAAATTTATACAAATATGATATGTGGGTGTGGAGTTAATGAAGTGCCTAAAACAGAATCAGTAGACTGCAACGAAGCTATGTGGGTGGTCTTTTAAGGGAAAGTTGATTTCAAGAGCCAGCAAACTAGAAATATTTTTGGTGGAACGGACTGGTCCTTGGTTATCTTCAAAAATTAAAATACAGAACTTCTCTCCTGAAACCAAGAAAGATCTTTCTTGGTTTTAGGGAACAAGTTCTGTATTTCAAACTAGAAATAACCAGAGAGTCACGAAAATCTATTCGAAGATTTATTTATGTATTAAAATGAAAAGGCACATTTAGGTCGTAATGTGCGTGAATATCTGGAGGGAGATAAGCAGAAGAGATGTCATGATGAGGTAGCCACCTAAGTTACCTGATTTGACCTCCCTGGATTTATTTCTCTTCTCTTATTTAAAAACAAAAATTTGTACCTACAATACAACCAAAATCCATTTAGTTAAAAGAAAGAATTATTAATGAATATAGAAAACTGCGTGTGTTACCATAAATAATGTTAAGGATGTGCCTTTGAAGTAAGATTATATCCTTGTATGTAGGAAAACGAATGTCAGTTGGAACACCATTTACTTTTTTTTTCTTTTTAATTAGTTGTTAATAAAATTACTGAAGCTGATGCGACTAGTTTTGCTTAATATGAAAAAGGCTGTATCTTCAAAAATATTCACCCTAGACCCCAAGTAACCCCACAATTATCATACATTTTTTAAATCCACTAGTCAAAGAGAATCCAAAACTCCAAGCAAATATAAATATCCTGTTTAAAAAAAATGGGAGGGGCTGGTCTGTGGGTGTGGGGTTGATAGTTATATTCAGTATAAATATTACAAAAAATGTCCTCGTGAGAATGCTTATTGGCGTATTTTTGCGTTTTTCCTAAAAATTACGATACAAAAGGTTATTTAGGATGGATAATTTTCATTTAAACGCCCTGTATATAAGATGCAACACAAGTGGAAAATCACAACCTTTTAACTTCATTTTATTTTAAAGTCTTATGATGCATTTCGATTACTTTACAATTACGTACCATTACTAGTATGTTGAGAAATTTCCAAAAGCCAAAACCTTAAAAATTTGACCAAAACAGATATTGAAAATTAATATTTTGGTCTACTTTGCCTTCACTCCATTGAAAAGATAAGAAGCTCAAGATTATTACTTTCCTAACTATTGAAAATTTTCGAAATATTTCTTGGAAAATATTTGCTTTCCCTGTTGTCAACGAAATCAAGTTATTACTTTGATATCTTTCACCAAAAAATTATTTATTTATCGCAGAAACAGAGAATTTGTAACTTGTTTTGAACGAAATTGCCAGATTTCCTATTTATGATGGAAATCAATTACTGATTCAAAAAGTTTACAAGGGCAGATCAAGATTGAAAGTTTCTTGAAATTTTGTGAGAAAAAAACCCGACGAAACTTCCACTTTCAAATATTGAGAACAAGCAGCTCAATCAAATGTTTGCCTTGCAACATTCGACAACATGCGACAACAAGTCGTTGTCCGTTATTCATAAAAGCTATGGGATGGAGGGGGCAGCTCAATTTGAAAATAAAAGTATTAGGGTGGGTGTACCAGTAGCAAACCATTTAAGAGACACTTTGAAACAAAATTTGATAATGTAACTCAGTTATTACATCAATCATTATAAAAAAAGTACATCGTATTCCTTGCCTACCATATCATCATATAGTTTATTCCGATTTTTTTAATAACCATTAGGTTTATTTTTATTCAAAAGTGAATGTGGCAAGTCTCAATGTGCCTAAGGTGGACTAGATTGTACCAGTAATAGACCAGGTATTGTGCCAATAGTAGACCAGTAAATAAAGTGAATGTTTTTAATAAATAACTTTATTATCAAGAATATTCAACTTAATTAAGTTTATACTAAGTAATCATCACAATAGTCCCAGAAAAAATTCCTTTTCATACTTAACAATTACGTAATCGCTTTTCTTTGCTTTTTGAGTGATCTTTAAAGATTTATGAACAAAGAAAAGTACATTCTGATCATCAGAATCTGATTAAATTTTTAATCGTTTTATTATTGTCAATTTTTTTTGGAGAGGTTGCTTTTTTTGATCTGAACCTGTTTCCTATCTTTCTTTAATTCTTTTCTCTATTCGCGGTCTTCAGAGCTTTTCTTTCTTTTTTTATTTCTTGATCTTTTTTTTTCTTTCCAATATTTCATTCATTCACTGCTGTTTATTGCATCAGGCGAGCAAATCTTACGCTTTTTCTGGTTGCCTTTAATTGGAGATTCAGACGGCCACACAATTACTGCTGCAAATGCTGGACTTATTGGTTGAAAGTTCTTTCTTCTTTTTTGCCATCTCTATTATCCTGGATTTAAGCAATACGTCTTTTTGTACGGTCAATATGGTTGGAGGTCCCATTTTTCTCTGCAAGGGTATTTCAGTTTCATTTTATTTATATTTGTTGTGTGAGGAATATTTTGTGGAAAGAATTTTCGGCATGATTTTCTCACTTTGGCACCTTTGGTTATTTCTTCTATTGCTTTTATGACGTCTTCCTCTTTATATCTGAAAAACGTTCTTTTCGGTGGCACAGTGTCTGTGAAAAAAGTATAAGTGGTAAATTATTGGAACAAATTCATAGTATAGATATCACCACTACTATACCACTGGTCAACGACTGGAGCATTGTGAATTTTTGAAGAGTTTGTTCTAATACTTTACTAGGGCATCATAAGTAAATATAAATGTAATAAAAAAATTTAAAAAATATTACACAGCTTAATCGCCAGTTGTTGACCAAATGGAATATTACTGGAAATCCATAGAATTTGTGCTCCATTAGTTTTCCAAAGACAATTATCGATTCAAATTAGTATTTTCTGAGAAAATAATATGTAATAATATTGATATATGTATTATAATATGCATTTAACACAAAAATAGCCTACAAAAATTGATGTAAACAAAGATTTAAAGGGATTAAAATAACTTACCGTCGTACGCGCGCTAAGCAGAACGGTCACCCAGAACAAAGAGAACGAATCACGTTTTGGAATAGGTAGTTTTAACCTGTGTTAACAGCGCTTGAATCACTTTTAGTTATAATTACATGGTTGGTCGAAGTACACTAAAGCTACCTATCGCAGAAAAATTGGCGAAAAATTTAAAAGAAAGTTAATATTTATATCTGAAGTTTAAAATGGTGTACTACTGGTTCCTGGTGTGGGACTGGTGCACACACTCTAGTTTTTATTTTGAAAATAAAAATATTATTTTTATTTTAAACTCCTTTTCTACGCGACACCTATGAAGAATTTCATTTATAAATTACGAATTTTACTTGGAGAAACTTCGAAACTTAGAAAAAAAATGTCAATATTTTTAGAAAACTTTTACATTTAAAATTTAAAAAAAAGATTTTAATAAGTAGGTATATTTAAAAAAGAAACAAAATTCAGAGAATAATGAGGAAGTCCAGTTTTCGTTAAATTTGTTTACAAATTTGGACGTTTCCTGGTAATTTTCGTGAAAAATGCCAAGTTTTAGAGAGAAAATTTCGTGATTAAAATGGAAAATTTGTGAATTTTATATTCCTTTTTAAGTTTTTTTTTCAAAATTTTAAATGTTTTTCTCGGATTTTACAGTATTCTATTCTATATTTGCCTTTCAATTGTTTAGCATATTGTAAAAACCGAGAAAAACACTTACTCACTCGTAATGACGAGTGAATTAAGACTGAAAAAAGAAAAACTGTTTTTTTTTGTACATGAACTTACCAAATGGATAATTTTTTACAAATTTTCTTACTTGAACTTTTAGTTTCTTTAAATTAAAATAGTAAAAAAGTTGAAATTTAAAATAAGTCTAAATATCGAGAAAATAAAATCATCATTTAAGGAAAAAATGAAAAGTGTGAAGTTAAAATAAACACTAACATTTGTAAAGCATATTTAAATTAAAAATTTTGGAGAACAATTTCAAATTTTTAAAAAGTGAAATTTATTAAACACTATCAAAGATTCGATGTTTTCTGTAGATATTAAAGAAGCTTCGAATTTTTTAAAATTTTTATGGTTTTCTCAACAAAAAACAATAAATAAAGTCAAAAGTTTTGAACAAAAATTTTAATTTGAAGCCAATGTAAAAACCCTGAAAAAAAATTAAATTCATTAAAAGGATGTGAAAAAAAGTTTTTAAATATGCTTTGAATGTCCAAATAAGAAAAATGCTGCATTTATAACCTCAAAATGTTTAAAAAATATTATAAATAGTTTTCCTAAAACAACTTTTTTTTCTCAAGGTCCACTTTTTACGATTCAACTATGAATTTGCGAAGTGAAAATGATGTATTTGCGAAGAATGACGTGATTAAAATTCGAGAATCCATTGTATTAAAGTCAATATTTTGTGACCAACAAAAAAACTGAAATATCAATATTGCACTTAAAATGTTTACTTTTTTTTGCTAAATTTTGATTTAAAACTAAAAATGTTAAGAAATTTTATTATGAAGTTAAAATTTTACGAAAAAATTACGAGTTTTATGTTTAATCTAGTAAATATTTAAAAAACTCGACAACAGAAGAAATTTCGAATTTAAAAGGTCTCCACATTAAAGACAAAGTTTCGCGAAGAAATTCTTACAAAAAAATATAAATCTTTGGATTTATATTAAAAATTTTAAAAGGAAAACAAAATCTGATATACAGAACTTGTCCCCTAAAACAAAGAAAAATTAAAAAACACAACAAACGCTGCTCTAACGCGTTTCGACAGCCAAGCTGTCCTCTTCAAAGAGAGATACCAGTATCTCTCTCTGAAGATGACAGTTTGACTGTCCAAACGCGTTAGAACAGCCTTTGTTGTGTTTTTTAATTTTTCTTGGTGTCAGGGGACAAATTCTATATTTCAGTTTTTAAAGATAACCAAGGACCAGTCCGTTCCACCAAAAGAATACCAAATCTATTTAAAAGTGTTTTCTGAAAATAATGGCTTTTCAAAATTCTGAATTTTTAGCAAAAAGTCGAATATTCAAACTTTGATTCAAACACCAAATTTAAACTTGACATTTTTAAACTGCAAACTTTGTAAAAAAAATTTAAAAATTTTGAGCTTTTTTCGTCAAAACTCAAAAGAAAAGTTATATAAATTTTGGTTTTTAGCACGAGTACCTTGTGCAAGAAGAATGCAATATACATATAGGACTATGGCAAGTTGGACTGCTAAATTTGCTGTATACTAAACCACTATTGGCGGGTATAAGTTGGTACCTAATCTTTACCACGTTTCAATTTTTACTTCCTTTTTCAAAAATGTCAGCGAACTTATTGTAACGCAATGTAAATAGATGAAATAGGATTTAGAATAGAATTGTAGACTTTAGTAAATAAAAAAAGTTTCTAGAAGGATCTGATAAGGGAAAAGCGGCCGCGATAACGAAACAAATGGCAGATAAGCGTTCCAGAAATTTCGGCAAACGATAAGCCTTATCTGCCGAAAATTCTAGAAGCCGCGGGCCAAAACTATAAAAAGGCGGTCAGCTTTCCCTCGAGTCAGTCAGTTAGAAGTCAGGGTAGTTAGTGGGTTAGCAACTAGTAAATAAGTAGTGAGTTACTGTTCAGTTGAAGTGTGCCGAGTTAATTTGGTAATAAAGTGGTATAATCCATCACGTGTAATCAATCGAACCGATAAGCCCGTAACATTATTATCATTTTAGCCCATTGGTTAAATCAGATTTAATGTACAAAAATAAATCGACTTAAAAATGCAAGAATATTTTGGTAACGTGCCCAATTACGATACCGTTTCGTCAATAATAATCTACTTTTTCGGCTTTACGATAAAATAGCTTCGTTTATTGTTGATGAGTCGTGTGTAACTCTTGGTTGATGTCATTAGCATTTCACCTAAGTATAATTCCGAAAATTTCTCTCCTAAGTAGATTAACTGAAAACTCGGATTACGATTTCGACAAAGGCATCTAAATTAATCCTCTTTTTCAACGAACAATATTGGGTGAAATTAAAGAAAAATAAGATGAAATATTTCCTAATTTCCCGTATAATGAGCTTATGCACTAGTAGGATTACTTAAGTATGTCGTTAAAAAAGGATTAACTCGGTTGAATACCTGTTGGTAACATAAAAATAAGCTTTATCTATAAATGCGCAACACCGGTAGCTCAAGTCTGTAAACAAGTCTTCAAATTAATGATATTCAAATATTTTTACACAGGGAATTCAAATGATTTAGAGAATTTCTACCAATTAAATAAGTTGATATAAAATATAGAATTTATCAGAAGTTGTAACTTTTATTACGTTTTGTGTTACGTCGGAACATTTGAACTAGATACTGTCACACTTTAAATGGTTCACTACTTATTATGAAATAATTAGGACATTAAAACAGACAACTTGAACTAAGATTTAGGGTAATTCTAAAAAAAGGTAACTATCTGTCTAATATTGGTAAGAAATATTAAAAGATAAAATGTATTCTTTAAAAGTGCACCTATATACTTCTACCAAGATTTTGCCACTTGATATCCAGTTTCTTAAATGACAAACTCCCAAATATTAGCGAACAGTATATTCTTCGAGATCTTTAGGATTAACGCGGGGATGCCCCGACAACTTCTGACAGAATTTGCATGCCAGATTGAACTGACAAATTGGCCATTGCTGTATATGTTTTCTGAAACAAAACTGCATCAAGGACATACTTAAAATGCTGAAGAAGCTTCTACAGAACCAAAAACAAAAGTAAAACGCTTCAACTACACCAATGTGTTTTTTTAAACTGATTTTTGGTTTTCCTTCCTAAAGAAGCTCTCTATGAAGGTGATGGGCGAAATATAAAACCCTTTAAGGAATTCCTGTGCTCAGATACAATCATCTTGTAAATCATCTTCTTGTGTCTTATCCTTGGTGGACGTTGACAACTACTGCGGCCCATCTAACTTGACGAGGGGGACACGAAGGAGCCTCCATGTAGAGCGTATTTAAATATACACTGGGCGTTCCCTGGGAAACGGTCTTTGACTGGCCGCACCAGAAGCATCATCATCATCATCTTTACCTTCTACGCTGTGAAAATGCATTCATAAAGGACCTTTTCAAGTCCAAAGATGACTATTGTCTCTGTAAACGTTGAAGGTATATCTGCCTGCAAGGAAGAACTGCTGGAGAATCTATGCAAACAAGACTGCGATGTCTTATGCATACAGGAGACCCACAGAGATAGCTATTAGAAGAGATCTTCAATCCAAGGTATGCAGCTTATTGCTGAGAGACCTCATCGACAACATGGAAGAGCAGTATTCATAAAGCCCAGTATCCAGGTCCAGTCTACTCATGTAACTAAGGCTAACGAAATCGAAATAATAACAGTAGAACTCAACAACTGCACAATCACCTCTGTGTATAAACTATCACACACCAAAATCAAAAGATTCAACTCTCTGAACCCACACAAGATACACTTGGCAGTCGGACACTTCAACAGTTACAATAGTCTTTGGAGATACCCCGACGAAGACAGAAACGGAGAGGCGTTGATTCAGTGGGCAGATGCAATTAATCTAATCCTCCTACAAGACAACAAATTACCAACCTCCTTTAATAGTGAGAGATGGCGCAGAAGCTACAACCTATATCTGATATTAGATCGAATAACCGATCAGTGCATCAGAGGAGTATGTCCAGCGATATCGAACACTCAACATAAGCCAATCATGTGTCAGATCACTGCTATAGTCCGACCCTACACTATCCCTTTTAGACGTAGATATAAGTTTCGAAAAGCCAATTGGACTAAATTTCAACGGTTACTGGACAAAGCGGTAGTCACACTTACACCCTGTCCAGGCTCATACGATAAATTTGTGGAATCCATTAAAAAATGCTCACGGCTTTCCATCCACAAAGGATGTAACACTAACTATATCCAGGGCATAACAACAGCAACGAAGACCAGTCTCCAGAATTACATCACACTCTTCGAGAGCAATCCCCTGGGAGAAGACACAATAGAAGCGGGAAAACAACTAATCAGCTCTATATCCGAGCTCAAGAGGCAGAAGTGGATCAATCTAATTGAAGAGTTTGAATGAGTAGAAGCAGCCACAAAGCTTGGAGACTACTAAACTGATTAAACAGGGACTGAAGCCACCCAAGATATCACACCAATGTAACGGAAAATCAAATAGCTACCCAGCTAGCAGTAAACGGTAAACCAGATCAAATGCCTCCCCGACATGAAACCAACACAAACCGATCAGAGGGGGAAGAAACAACGGAACTGTCTACCCCCTTTACCATACAAGAACTAAGTATGGCAATAAAGAATTGCAAACCGCGAAAAGCTGCTGGACTAGATGATATTATTACTGACAATAGTGCTAAGGGGAGGGGAAGCCCATTCGCCCACGGCTGCGAATCCTCTCTTTGGTGTTGGCCTCTTAGTGGCAGTGGCTCTAGGTAGTGGTTGATGGGACTGGGTTTCGTTAATGCGTAATGGCATGGGTCTTATGGGGTAGCGATACTTGGTATCAAATCCCCCTGAACTTGTGTGCAATGCGTTTGAGGTGTCGCACTAGGGCACCAATGTGCAACTAGTATCCGAGTTGAACCTTCCATAGGGGATGCCCCGTCTTGCTATGGGGGTCAGCGTTTGAGGTGTCGGAGCCGATGTTCTAGACCAGTATTCGAGCAGAAGCACTAAGTGGTGAAAATGTTTGAGGGGACGGTCAAGGTTATGTAGAAACTAGTATCCGAGTTGAACCTGCCATGCCGTGTCGCTTCGGCTTGATGGCTGCGGGTCAACATTTGAGGTGTCGGACCTGCATAGCTGAGACCAGAACTGAGTTGGATCCATTATGCGAGTTCAGGCGTGCCGCCAACGCTTAAGAGGCGCAATGCTTGAGTCCATATAGTTAAAATTCAAGATTCGAACGCAGCTGCACCACCCGGCGCGTGTCTTGGGGGGGCTTAACCAGTCCCTCAAACCCCCCGGTGGCGGTCGTAACTATGACTCTCTTAAGAAAGTATGTTTTATATTAATGACAAAATGGTAAGAAGTAAGAAGTAATCTTTATTACAAAAATATTTATACATCAATTATTTTCGGCTCTAACATAAATGTTTAACCGCTGCAAAAAGTATTTTTATGACTATTTAAATAAACTGATCTGTAAAATATTACAAAAGGATTAGTGATGTGCAAATATAGTGAAAAATAAAAGCTTTTTCTTTAAATTGAAATAAAACAGAGGAAAAATAATATATTATTGAAAAAAAAACTTACAATTTAAAATGAATGTTATATTTATCATGTCGTAATTTCAAGAAATGTACCATTACATTTGAGGGCAACGATGGTACATTTAAGGCGATAATAATTCTTGGCTTTTTAATTATACCTAAAAGAACCTCGAAATGGAATGCAGAATAGGCACATCTAGTTATTAAGTTGTAGACATTAAAAAACTGAACATTGTCCCAAGGTCCCAAAAACTGAAAATAATTTTACTATCTCCTAGAGCCTCCCCTTCTATGATGTGGCTGATTAATATGTTTGAATTTGCATCTTTATTAATATCGTTTTTCAAAAAAAAAATCATAAATAACTTTCTATTTTATGAAGATGAATAGCTAACCTTTCGTGTTCTCATAAATGAAATGTTGAAACACCTCTTTTCCCTAAAAGATTTCGGCGGAATACATTAACCTAAAAGTCAGGAATCTGGGTAAGATCAACCTCATTATCAAGACACGAACAGGACGAAATACTTATTACTAGCGAACTTTCTACTTTCCCGAAATCATTTAAACCTAAATTGATTAACTGTAACCAAACAAAACAAGAAACTTATTAAAAGAAGAACGCATAAAAAGGTAAACAAACGCAAATACGACACAAATGATATTTAAGCGACAAAGACGAGGACAAATTCAATATTATGAACGTTGATTGGTTAGTTCTGGACATGACCATTGCCATCGAACCCGATGGCAAAACGTACTCTTTCTTTCTACTGCAATGCACCGACCAATAGGTTTGAACATTTATTAGATTCGAAGTTTGGTCTGTGCATTATACACATCAGGAAAGTCAAACACTGTCCATAGGAAGAATGTAAATGAGAGATTTAACATTGAAAGTTAATGGTGGGATAGATGGGCGGCGCCTTGTATTCTCCTACACCGGCGTAAACAATTCAACGCAGAGCGCAGCGATCAGTGCTGGAGGAGATATCAGTAGTACATCATAGCTTCTAACGTGTTTTGTTACGGGATTACTACTTGCAGACAACAATTTTATTAAAATTTGCGCACCAGATGCTGTTTGTTCTTTTAGCCCGTTGATTTAATCAACGTCTGAGGCAAAATAAAACTGATATTCTTTAATAACCAAAATAAATAAACGAAATTTCTTAAACAAAATAAATATTAATTCTAATGAAGAATATAACAAAATAACTCTTTAAACATTACAATATAAGGAGTTCAAATAGGCCACCAGACTGTGCTAAACAATATTCCAGTCTGTTGTAAAACTCTCGACGAGTTTTTTCTAACATCTAAAGTGGAAGATGCTGCGTCAAAGTAGGGGAATACGTTCAGCGGCCGTAGAAAACTATGGAAGGGACAATTCTTAGCGTTCTAGATGAACAATGAAAATTTTTCCTTATTTGTAGAATCCTCGTCTTCTGGGAACTCTCCTAGTTTCCGGTTTCGATCTTGTTAGATCTCGTCAGTTCTAGCAAGATCAAAACCGGTATTTGGTTTCCAAACTTCGAATCTAATAAATGTTCAAACCTATTGGTCTGTGCATATTAGAATCCTTGTCTTCTGGGAACTTCCCTATAGAGCAACTGCTTCGCTAGGTGGCAGTGTTTCAACTGTTGGTAGTTCAGCTACCTATGATTCACTATACACGCCGCCTGGAGGGCTGCATGAATTTGTAGTCTAGGTTGCATTCTTCTTGCGTACTCTTTCTAGCTTGTTCCTGTTCAGAGTTCATCCTTATTCCACAATTACCAGTCCAAGTTAATACCCTTCTAACACATTGAATGCTCCGTCCATTTATATGTATAGTCAAAGGCCTCCAACAAGGCCTTAAAACCGGTGCCGCATTCATCGATCTAACGGCTGCGTATGACATCATTAACATCAGGCTCCTGATGCAGAAAGTGTATGCTGTCACTAAAGATATTAACTTCACGAATACCATCAGAAACCTGCTTCATAACAGGAAGTTTCTGATGGTGGATTCCAGGGAAAATGCAGATGGAGGAATCAAAGGAACAGCCTACCACAGGGAAGTGTCCTGGCACCCCTACCTTTTAACATCTACCAAACGACCAACCCCTTCCAGTAAACACAAACAGTTATATATATGCAGATGACAGTGCAGTTACATTTCAAGGAAGAACATTCGAGGAGGTAGAACAACACTTAAGTGGAGCGCTACTAAATATAGACCTCTACTACCGAAAGAATCAATTGAAACCAAATCCAACGAAAACAGAAGTATGTGCCTTTCACCTCCGTAATAAGCAGGCGACTAGAAAATTGCAAATTGAATGGAAACGGATACCACTACAACAGTCCGAACCCCAAATATCGGGGCGTAAGTCTCGACAGGGCCATATATGTAATACTTCTATATAGCCAGCTCCCTATTCTCTTCACGCGTTTGTTCCAACCAAATTCGATAAAGATGGAACATGAATAAATGGCGAGTATTGCGCATGAATTGAACAAAATGAACCAATCGCTACGCGCGAGTTAAACGGGTGTTTATGTTTGGCCGTGCACAGCTGACTTTGGCCATGCACAGATGATTTGTAGCACCTGCGCATTGCGACTGATTAATTCGTGTGAAGGTCAGCGAGAAAGAGAAGTCTTTCCCATAAGAAACGAGGAACTGGCCATATAGAAGTATTACATATATGGACAGGGGCTTAACATTTAAAAGCCATTGCTTCAATACCAAATTGAAAGTCTGCGGGAGAAACAATATAATCCGTAAACTGACATATTCTAGTTGGGGAGCAAAACCGAGAGTCCTCAAAACCTCAGCAATTGCTTTATGCCATTCCGCAGCTGAGTATGCTTGCCTGGTGTGGTATAAATCAATGCACCCAAAGCAAGTGGATATCGCCCTCAACGAGACAAGCAGTATCACTACCGGATGCTTGAAACCCACACCGACGAACAAGATCCACTACCTAGCTGGCATTGCCCCTCGTGGCGTCCGCAGAGAGGCAGCCGCATTAAATGAAAGGCTCCAATCAGCAAAACTGGAACGCCACCCCCTCCGGCTCATCAGACTGTACATTTGAGACGAAGCTTCTTGAGAACTACGCAAAAATATGGAGAGCGTAAAAGCAGAGTGAAGGGAGACTGAAGCTCATCACTGGATGGAACCGAAAGAGGACTTGGCACCAGGTTGCGACGAGAGCTGGGAGATATGTCGAGCGCTGAACAGATTGCGCACGGGCACCGCAAGGTCACGAGATACGCTGAACAAATGGGGTTATCCTGTAGACTCCAGTTTCTGCGGATGCGGAGCACAATTAACCACCACACACATATACAAGTACCCACTCTGTCCCGCCCAATGCACCCTAGAGGATCTTAAAGCGGCAAACCCAAATGCAAACTACGTTGCCCGCTTCTGGGCAAAAAGTGTTCAATATGTTACTTATATGTATTGTACATCTAACTTACTGTATCCTCTGTTATATATACATATATTGATGCTCTGACACGAATAATAATACAATCTAATTTGATTTGCTGCAGCACGAAACATGTCTATAGATTTCATTTCTGTCCATGGCCTTAGGTTTTTCAGCCGTCATATTCGTAGGGGCCACTCTTGCCATTAAACTTGCCTTGCATGATAAGTTGTAGTAGGCTATATTTCTGATTTCTCAATACATGTCCGAAGTATGAAAGTTTGCGTTTTTTGATTGAAATCAGAACTGATTTTTGCTTTCCTGTACGTTGTAAGATCGCTTTATTGGTTACATGATAAGTCCATAAGATTGTGAGTATGCGTCTCTAACGCCACATTTCGAAGGCTTCCAGAAGTTTATATGCTGCGTCAGTTAGTGTCCAAGATTCCAACCCATATGTTAGTATTAAGAAAACGTGGCAACCCTGATTCGAAGGTACAAACCTATGTTCAACATGCACAGCACACTCCTCATGCGATTGAAAGCTGTTCTGATTTTTTCTATTCGAGTTATAATTTCGTTAATTTGCCCCCATTTATTGTTAAGAAGTGTACCCAGGTAGTTGATCGATGTAACTCAGTGGCGGCTGGTCTTAAAGAGCGCAAGAGCGCGCGCTTCTCGTGAAATGAGCGATCTATTCTTTTCTGTTTAATGTAAAAGACTTGGATTTATCACATTTTTAAACCCAAAATAATGACCTACTACACATAATAATACTTGTGAATGACTTGGAATCAAATACATCATCTTTTGATTCCGTTATACATATTAAATATTATAAGGAAATTTAAATAAGTTGGTGCGCGCAGAATTATGCACCTAGCGAGGGTGCCGTGCGCTGCCTATGAACGGTCTTCACGGGATACGGAGAAATAAACTACAGAACATCACGTTGAAGCTAGCCCGGGGTACGCCGCTCCGCGCATGTGCGATATTGCCAAATGGTGAGTACGAGTCAGAGTTTGGAGTGTGTATTTACGTTTATGATGCTAAATGCATAGGTCCCGGCTGATTTGATTGCGACTGCTAATTGTGTCGCTTACAGGCCTAACTGCCAATGGTACCGCTATTCACAAAGAGATAGCAATACCCATTCTAAGGTCTAATTATTCATTTATAGATTTTGATTGAAACAATTTTGATGAGAAAGTAATGAAGACTTTATTTCTTTAAAAGATCGTAGAGCGGATTTTGTTTTAAAAAATATTTTTTTCTGTGTTTTTGTAGAGTTTAATTAGAACCATGTAATAAAATATATTTTATTTTTAGATGCAGTTTTCATGAAATGGAGATTATAAGATGGTAATTAAATTTAATTCGTAAAAATACTATTAAATATCACACCTTTTGTGTCACTTTTGTTTCTCTTAAATTTAATATCTTGCTATGACACTGGAGTCACCTAAACTCTTAACTACTAATATTTTTGCATCTGCGCACCCCTGTTAAAAAGTCACCAGCCGCCACTGATGTAATTGTTTGCAATGAGGCGCTATTTACGTGAAACTGGTCATCCAGATCTTCTTCTGCGGTTCGCAGACCTTAAATTATTGATCAATGCACCATCCTCTGAACCCTCTAGGGATTCTCTAAACAATCTCTTCAAATACACATTAAAAGGAAGAGGAGACAGCACACATCCCTGTCGAACTCCCTAGCGTACTTCAAATTTCTCAGAGAACTCATGCTCCGCCCGAATGCGAGCTTTCTGTTTCCAGTAAAGGTTAAATATTATACGGATATTGTTGTCATCCAAACTTGACTCTAAATCATATGTCTCATATTTATTCTCACCATAAAAGCTTCTGTAATCAAATCCTTCAGTTATTTAGCTTGGATACTGAATGACCCAAATACGTTAACATATTTTTCTTCTATTTCTAAGTATGTATCCTATAGTTATTACAGATAAAATTTTACTTTTGAAACGCAGAAGCAACGGTCAACAGTATTAGACGTTATCTAAAGTGCAGTTTTGAATTTGGGAGCGCCCTTAGATGCAGTTTGACCTGGGACAGGAACCGAAACACAGAAGGCAAGGTAATAACTCTAATTTGGAAGCAGGGCAGGTATGAACCGTTCCCGTGGCATGACGTTCTGAAACACTTACACAATTTATGATTATGCATTTGTAAGTTAAAGCGTGGGAACCATTAGCGTCCGGTGGCTTCACGTACCATTACCCTTCAATGACGCCCCCGTCACTTAAACCCCTCTTTCTGTCAACATATCTGAATTATTGCGCTGTAAAAAATAAAAGCCAGGACCTTCTTCAAATCTTCACTACTGTGTTATTATAGTTCAATTAAGTAACAGGATAGGTAAATTGGGAGACAAATAGGTTAAAAAATACATTGCATTAGTTGCGTAAGAAGTAATTATGATATCAAGGCGTTTACGTGTTACTGGTACAAAGAAATAAATGGTACAACTCTTAAAATCAATTTAAACCTTAAATATCAAAAGTATATGAACATCTGCTTCATGGTTGTTATTCCACAAACGTGACGATTAAAGGTCATAGTAATAGCTTACAAATGTGTAATATAAAACGTAATTAAATATTATTATTTCCTATTTCAGACCAGTAATTGTTAAGCAAAGCAAAATTTATCAGATAAGAGAGCTGGTTGTTCTGCAATACCTTCCAACCTTGGAATTTTAATTGATAATTACATAGTTTGAGTGTGTACAAGTGTGATATTCAAAGTAATCCCAAATTTGAATGAGTAATGAGGAGAATCATAACAAGCGTGTCATGCCTAGTTGAATCAGTTCTAGTGCGTAGTATTTTCGGCTTTTTAATACAGGGAAACTATCAAACCAAGTCAAAAGTTAAACCCCAAGCTGAATATATTGTGCGTGTTTGTCTGTGAATGTTTAAAACAATAATTAAGCCCACAAAACAGCAAAAAAGCGTTTTGCACATTACACCCACACAATCACTTTGCTAAACTGCAGTAGCTTCTGTTAAAGTTCTTTGACGCGGTTCTATTAGTTTTCAAATTGTGTTCTCTTCTTCAACCGTTAAATCTGGTCTAGAAGATTTTTTAATCATATCCTAATATCGCGGGGCTTATTTTTTATCAGTTTGAGTATGTAGCGGTATTCATAATTCCAATGTCACTAAAACAAGGAAAATATATCTCGCGCACGCGAAGGTAATCGTTATAAGCTTCAGATTTTTGAGAAATGCAGAAGAAAGCATCCGATTTTCTTGCATCTTGCAGCAGTCGAATTTTGTCTTCAGTAATTTGCGCCACCGTCCAACATGTACGCCGCTGGGTTATATGCGAGATGCCCAAAGTATAGTTCTAGATGACAACGAATTGCCATGATTCTCTAAATCTGAGGAAGTATTTATTGATTACTAGATTCTGAAATGTTTCATAACAGATACTATTTATTATTAAACATATCAGATAAGTTACATGAAACTTAAGTATTCTTCATGAATGTATTTGTTAGACAAATTACCAATTAAATGTTCTGTAATTAAACAGTTAAACGTGCCTAAAATTGAAAATATGTACAACCGCAACCATAGACTAGTTTCGACCTTCCTTGGCCTCATCAGCATGGTAGGGTGGTTGTATACACTTCCAACTTAAAGCCGTTAGTCAGTCGTATAAGTATCCAAGAGAGTAAACCTCCATTGGGTGACTTGTAACTGACTTTTAATTGTTTGTTACGCAAACAATTTCGCTACATGCTAATTGAAGCATTCTTCTCTGCTGAGATAATAAGCCTTGTATATACGAATATATACAAGTTTATTACGATGCAACTGAAATCTAATTTCATTAGAATCTAATGAAATATAGACTTCTCTATCCTTTCCTTCTCTTCTCTTCTCTTCTCTTCTCTTCTCTTCTCTTCTCTTCTCTTCTCTTCTCTTCTCTTCTCTTCTCTTTCCTTCTCTTCTCTTTCCTTCCCTTCTCTTCTCTTCTCTTCTCTTCTCTTCTCTTCCCTTCTCTTCTCTTCTCTTCTCTTCTCTTCTCTTCTCTTCTCTTCTCTTCTCTTCCCTTCTCTTCCCTTCCCTTCCCTTCCCTTCCCTTCCCTTCCCTTCCCTTCACTTCCCTTCCCTTCCCTTCCCTTCCCTTCCCTTCCCTTCCCTTCCCTTCCCTTCCCTTCCCTTCCCTTCCCTTCCCTTCCCTTCCCTTCCCTTCCCTTCCCTTCCCTTCCCTTCCCTTCCCTTCCCTTCCCTTCCCTTCCCTTCCCTTCCCTTCCCTTCCCTTCCCTTCCCTTCCCTTCCCCTCCCTTCCCTTCCCTTCCCTTCCCTTCCCTTCCCTTCCCTTCCCTTCCCTTCCCTTCCCTTCCCTTCTCTTCCCTTCCCTTCCCTTCCCTTCCCTTCTCTTCTCTTCTCTTCTCTTCCCTTTCTTCTCTTCTCCTTCCTCTTCCTTCTCTTCTCTTCCCTTCCTCCTTCCTTCCCTTCTCTTCTCTTCTCTTCTCTTCTCTTTCTCTTCTCCTTCTTTCTTCTCTTCTCTTCTCTTCTCCTCTCTCTCTCTTCCCTTCCCTTCCCTTCCCTTTCCTTCCCTTCCCTTCCCTTTCCTTTCTTCCCTTCCTTCTCCTTCCTTCTCTTCTCTTCCTCTCCTCTCCTTCCTCTCCTCTTCTCTCCTCTCCCTTCCTTTCCCTTCCCTTCTCTTCCTTCTTCTCTTCCTTCTCTTCCTTCCTTCCCTTCCCCTCCTTCCCTTCCCTTCCCTTCCCTTCCCTTCCTTCCCTTCTCTTCTCTTCTCTTCTCTTCTCTTCTCCTTCCTTCCTTCTCTTCTCTTCTTCTCTTCTCTTCTCTTCTCTTCTCTTCTCTTCTCTTCTCTTCTCTTCTCTTCTCTTCTCTTCTCTTCTCTTCTCTTCTCTTCTCTTCTCTTCTCTCTCTTCTCTTCTCTTCTCTTCTCTTCTCTTCTCTTCTCTTCTCTTCTCTTCTCTTCTCTTCTCTTCTCTTCTCTTCTCTTCTCTTCTCTTCTCTTCTCTTCTCTTCTCTTCTCTTCTCTTCTCTTCTCTTCTCTTCTCTTCTCTTCTCTTCTCTTCTCTTCTCTTCTCTTCTCTTCTCTTCTCTTCTCTTCTCTTCTCTTCTCTTCTCTTCTCTTCTCTTCTCTTCTCTTCTCTTCTCTTCTCTTCTCTTCTCTTCTCTTCTCTTCTCTTCTCTTCTCTTCTCTTCTCTTCTCTTCTCTTCTCTTCTCTTCTAGACTGCAATTGCAAAGTTCACGTAGATGAGGCAAAGCTTGTATCACGGGTTGCATCGCAACATCCATAGATACAAACCTTCTCGGCGTGACTTTACTTTCATCTAGTTTTGACAAATGCCAATTAATGTTCTGTAATTAAACAGTTAAACAGTATTTGTTAGAAGAAATATATCAGGAGTGGGGTGCCTTTTTCTCTCTACATCAGCCGCCACTGAAAAGTAATGCAAAAGATTATACAGATCGTCAAATATTTGGAGTAGAATTAAATTAGCTCGAATAGGAAATACCGTTTCAGACAAGAACGTTCAGTAGATGTCCTTCTAGCATCATGTTACAACCATATTTGGAATTCAGTTTATAAGAAAAATACTAGAATTGTAACGTTACATATCTCAAAAGCTTTCGACAGAATCTTGCACAGATCTATTCTCGTCAAATTAATTTCTAATGGACTTCCATCGGGTCTCTGCCATTTAATATCCAGGTTTCTTTTAAAGACAGATCTTTTGAGGTCATCCTTGAAGGTGTCTTTTCTGACACATTTGCGATTAATGTAAAAGTTTTCCAGGGGACTGTTCTGTTCCCTGTTCCTTTTCTGTTACATATAAACAATTTCCTAACTTCAACTTTCAATCCAGTATGTAGCTGCCCAAATGATAGGAGCCTAATTGTAGCAGGTAGTAGTGATGGCGATGGCTCCGCCGTTAGGAGCCTGGCCCGCAACGTGGGGGTCCCGGGTTCGACTACCAATCGCTGATCACATATTTTTAACTCTATCACAGTTTCAGAAGTGGTATTAGGGATCCACCTGACAGCATAGCATTTATGTTTATGTATTATGTTTACTGAAGAGTCGGATTATGGCCGACAACAGGGAACGGCTGTGTTGTCAGGAATGGCTGAGCTGTAGCAGGTAGTAGTAGTGGTGGTGATGGCTCCATAGTTAGGAGCCTGGCCCGTAACGTGAAGTTCCTAGGTTCGACTCCCAGGAGCTGATCACATATTTTTAACTCTACTACATAATATCATTTTTTTTTCTTGGTTGCATTGCCAAATTGCTGCCATCAAACGCGCTAGTTGGAAGTTCATGTTTAAGCTCAAGATGCTGCCATTGCCAACATTAGGTTTATCCCTGTAAAAAAACTTATTTTGCCTTCATTAATAAAATTTCTAAAAAGAATCGTCATATTGTTATCAGTGTACAGGTCCACAAAGATGAGGGGAAGGGATAAATGCCCCGAGGTATTAGCTTCATGGAGGTCCGCTAAGCTGCCATTTTAATGGTTTGTGAATTGCAAGAATGTTAAAAATTTTTACTTCTCAAAAATTGCGCGTTTTTTTACATAACTTTAAATGTATACACTTTCTCGAAATTGTTGTTTAAATTTTAAACTTCAAAATTTCGCCTTTTTTGAAACTCGTTTTAAACTTGAAAATTTAATTTTTGAAATGCCACATTTTACATTGAAATCTAGTTTCGTCTCAAATTTGTTTTATAAAATTCTTTCCAAATTTTAAGTTTCCCATTTAAAGTCATATTCTTCCAAAAAAAAAATCGAAATATTCGGGAAAAGGCGAATTTTTCGAAATGTCGAATTTTTCAAAATGTCGAATTTTTCAAAATGTCGAATTTGTCAAAATGTCGAATTTGTCAAAATTCGTATTTTCGAGAAGATCTAAAAATTGTGAAAATAGTTCAAACTCTTTTTTTATTCTCGAAATTTAAAATGAAATCCAAATTCTGAAAATTGCAAGAGGAAGTAAAAATTTTGATGATAAATGGTAAACATTTTCAAGAAAAGGGAACATTTTAAAAAAAACTTGAAATTTTTAAAAACTGCAGTTTTCAAAATTAGAAAAAAAAGTTGAATTTTTAACGAGTGAAAATATTTAAAAGATAACATTTTGAAAGCAACATTTTCAAAAAAAAGTCGAAATATTCGAAGAGAATCTGAAACTTGAAAAGTAGAAATTCTCAGAAAATTTATTCTTCATGGTAGATCTTTACTGACCGGAAATATTATGTTTTTTTCAATTTATTTAACATTTCTTCGGCCCAGTTTGGAATATTTAAATTTTTATGGTTTGTTGACAATTTTATAAACAGTTTTTGAAATGCGACTACGAGTTCAAATGAGAGCGAAACATCGATGTTCAGTGCTACAACTTTTTTATGTATTTTATATTTTCTTAATTTATCGAAAAAACATTTTTTTTCCATATCTAAAGTTTGGTCTCCTATTTTTCATTATTCCTATTCTATGTAAAATAAACTAACCTTTTAATTTGTGAACTGTCATGAAGTGACGTTTTCAATAAATTTAAATGGAATATTTAAATTTTTATGGTTTGTTGACAATTTTCTAAACAGTTTTTGAAATGCGACTACGTGCGTGATATTTAAATTTATTGAAAACGTCACTTCATGACAAATTAAAAGGTTAGTTTATTTTACATAGAATAGGAATAATGAAAAATAGGAGACCAAACTTTAGATATGGAAAAAAAATGTTTGTTCGTTAAATTAAGAAAATATAAAATACATAAAAAAGTTGTAGCACTGAACATTGATGTTTCGCTCTCATTTAAACTCGTAGTCGCATTTCAAAAACTGTTTAGAAAATTGTCAACAAACCATAAAAATTTAAATATTTCCAAACTGGGCCGAAGAAATGTTAAATAAATTGAAAAAAACATCTCAGAAAGTTATTGAAATTTTTAAAAATTGGAATCGAAATTTTTGCAAAATAACTGTAATATGTTGTGGAATTTCAAAACTTTTGAGAAAAAGTCTAAAGTTGAAAGAAGTCTAAACCTTGAGAAGAAGTCGAAATTTTGAAAAATGTCAAATTTGGGAAAGAAATCAAAATTTTGAAAAAATCCAACCTTTAACAAAATGAACATAAACAAAAAAGATTTCTTTACAAAATGGGCCAAATTTTCGTAATTTGGAAAAAGGATCAGAAAAATCGAAATTTCCAAGTGAATTTTCCAAAATATTTATTTTAAGCAACGCTAATATTATCGGAAAAATCGAAATTTTCAACAAAAAAAAACGAATTACTGAAAGGTTAAAATATTGAATAGCTGACATTTAAGATGAAGTGGAACATTTATAAAAATTCATAATTGACAATATTTGTAAATTTTATAAAATTAAAATCAGCAACTAAAATTTTTAAAATATCAAGATTTTTAAAAAAGTTCAAATTTTAGAGAGTATCTGGACATTCGACAAAAAAAAACATGCAAAATTATCAAAAGATTAAAAAATCTGAAATATCGGCGACATTTTCAAATAGTTTTTTTCAGTTTATTTAACATTTCTTCGGCCCAGTTTGGAAATATTTAAATTTTTATAGTTTGCTGACAATTTTCTAAACAATTTTTGAAATGCTACTACGTGATATTTAAATTTATTGAAAACGTCACTTCATGACGTATATATATCACGTAGTTGCATTTCAAAAATTGTTTAGAAAATTGTCAACAAACCATAAAAATTTAAATATTTCCAAACTGGGCCGAAGAAATGTTAAATAAATTGAAAAAAACATAATATTTCCGGTCAATAAAGGTCTACCATGAAGAATAAATTTTCAAATAGGTCGGCACCTTAGTCATTTCGAAAACACTGTGAAATTTTTGAAAAATTAAAGAAAAATGTCGAGTTTTAAATGTTCAAAGTTTTTCTATTTAAATAGGTCAAAATTTTAGAGAAAGTCGAAATTATCAAAAATTAATTTAAAATTTCCAAAAATCTTAAAATACAGTAAATTAAAAAAAGTCGAGCTTTTCAAAAGAGTCCTAATTTTCAAAAAATTACAAAGATTTTAAAAATTGAAGCTACAAAAAATCAAAATTTTGAATAAAATGTTTAATTTTGAAAAGCCAACATTTGATAAATGCCGAAACTTTGAAGGAGTTCAGTTTTCAAAATAAAAAAACGAAAATCTTTAAAATATAGAATTTTTCAACGAGTTGAAAAAAAAATCTTCGAGTTTCCAAAAAGGTCAAAATTAGAAAAATATGAAAAGTAGCAGCTTTCATAAAGTCCAGATTTTGAAGGAAAGCTAACATTACCGCAAAAGCAGTAATTCTCAAAAAAACCCACTTTTTTAAAAAGATAAAATTTTTAAAAAAGTCGAAAAAATTCTGGGCAAAATTGGATTTTTTTTTAAATATTAAACCTTAGAAAGTCAAAATTTTAAAATAAGATTAATATTTTGAGCAAAATAAAATAAAAACACTGAACATTGTTAACAAATCCGAATTTAAGAAAGATAAAATTGTAAAACAAAACAAAATTGTAAACGTGGAAATTTTTAAGGAATGGAAATTTTGGAAAAGTTGAGACTTTCTACATAAAGTCGAAATTTCGTGTTAAAACTCAAATTTTTTCTAAACTTAAAATGTTTACTCGAAAGCATCCTTTTTCTTGAAACTCCGGTTTAAATTTTCATCTCGAAAATTCTTCTAAATTGTCACGTTATTTTTGAAACTTTTTAGTTTAAGCTTAAAAAAATCCCTTGAAAATGTCTGCTTTAAAATCGAAATGTAATTTAGTCTTGAATTCGTTTTATATAATTCGTTTAAAATTTTAAAAATTCGCTATTTTAAAATTTAGATCCTTCAAAAGAATTTGACATTTTTAGGAACAGACAAATTTTTCTAAAAGTAGAATTTACCAAAATTAAAAGTTTCGTTTGACATTTTTAAAAATTGATAATTTGGGAAATTGCCACAATTTAAAAATAATAAATGACGAATTAAATTACAATCATTTTTCATCGTTTAATGCGAACTTCGCTTATAACAAACCGATTCCTTCGGTCCCTTACAGTTCGTTGTGTTGGAATTTTAAAGGAATAAGGTCGGATTTAAAAAAAAATGAGTCATTTAACATGATAATGAAATCGGTGACAATAGTATTTCGCCACGAATTGGAAGGAATTAATAAGTGCATCGCCCGTCAGCGTAAGGAGAGTTCTTCAGGAACAAGGAACGAAAAAAACAAATTTAAGACAGAACAGCACGGGAAATCGGCCTGTCAATCATACCAAAGACGAAACTCTTCCGAAGTAAAACTGGTAAAGGAGAAGTGACGCTTTCTGTTTAATCCATCAACGTTTATTTCTTCTTCTTAGAAACGTAACGCAAAAAACCGTTTCAATTTAATGCTGTTTTAAATAAATTAAAGACGTGGGCATTTTCATCACATGGTTTACGTAGAAAAGTATACACTTCAATGTTAATTGTAAGTGTTTAGTTTGGTTAATTTAAAACTCGTTAATTCCGATAAAAATCAGTGAAAGATCCATATTTTAAGATAGAGGTGTTCTTGAAGGCCACAGGCGTACCGTCATGGTGATCTTAAGTCACTCATTACATCATTATCTGCATCAGCGGATCGACCTGCCAGTGACCTATCGATAACCCCAGAGAGTACGGGATATCGATGAACAGGAACTTCCTACGGGCAGAATATCTCCGTGACTTGCTATCTGGCATGTACTCCATGTTCTCTACTAGCTAATCTTTAAATTATTCTAATGCTGCGTGTAGGACTTGGTTTTCAATTAAGCTAAGTTTCTACTTGCACCTAAATTTTGGCAAGGCAAGAAGTTAAACATTTGGGGTTAATTTTAAGATTCTGACAAGGTAAACTCTTACAAATCACTCTTCGGCTTTAGTAATCTCTGACAAACAATTTATTTTGTGGACTACTTAAGCGCCCATTTATAAATAGCGTAACAAATGTATGGTTTACGTCTCGAAATGTGTCATTCCGGTTCGATTTGACATCAGCTAATATATATTTTCCTTTAACGCCCCGTTTTCAAAATGACAATTAGAAAAGGGAGAATGTTTTCTTAAGTCTTAAATCCTGCTCTCGTGTAATTGGCATGACTCGTACGACTCCGGTAATTTATTTTGATGGTAAACAACGCAAGGCGACCGCATCTGACTGAGATAAGTAATGTGTCACTCTCGCTTGCTGCTGCCTTCGAGCGTTTGCTGGTAACGGTAACAAGCCGTGGAAGAGCTCCATGCTAAGCGGGTCGAGTAACCTCAATAATATTGCATGCGCCAATAATAACGAAACAATATCGAGTAAGCTGCACCCACGCACACCTATTGACACAGATTTAATGACATTTGAGCGCTTGCTTACTTACAATGTTATTAGATACGAAATATGAAATATGTAAATGTTACCAGAGGTGTAGAACAGGAAGGTTGAATAGTCGGGAATCAGTGGATGATTTCGATCGGTACCGAGCTCGACAGTCCGATTTAAAATATAAAATACATAATATTTGCAAAGAACGCCGCCGCTCTTTAGGACAAACGATTAAGAGTTAAGTGTCATTGTCCAAACCACAAGAATTAGTTCAAGTTATATCAAGAGGGATTGATTTGGTTGGAATCCAGCTGCTTTTTCAAAATCACATGGATTGGTTAAAGTTATAAACAAGAGGATTGATTTTGTTGAGAGAAAACTGGTTTTTCTATGTTCTGAACGTTCCTTTTCCCCCCTTCCTCTATTTCTTTTTTTCTCGTTTTCGCGTTTGTTCTCTTCTCTTCTCTTCTCTTCTCTCCCCTTTCGTCTCTTCTCTACTCTTTCCTTCTCTTCTCTTCTCTTCTCTTCTCTTCTCTTCTCTTCTCTTCTCTTCTCTTCTCTTCTTTTCTTTTCTCTTCTCTTTTCTTCTCTTCTCTCCCCTTTCGTCTCTTCTCTACTCTTTCCTTCTCTTCCCTTCTCTTCTCTTCTCTTCTCTTCTCTTCTCTTCTCTTCTCTTCTCTTCTCTTCTCTTCTCTTCTCTTTTCTCCTCTTCTCTTCTCGTCTCTTCTCTTCCCATCTCATCTCTTCTCTTCCCATCTCATCTTTCCTCCTCACATTTCTTCTCTTCTCACCTCTTCTCTTCCCATCTCATCTCTTCTCTTCCCATCTCATCTCTTCTCTTCCCATCTCTTCTCTTCCCATCTTTTCTCTTCTCTTCTGTTCTCTTTTCTTCTCTTTCCTTTCCATCACTTCCCTTACCATCTCATCTCTTCTCTTCCCATCTCATCTTTTCTCTTCTGATCTCTTCTCTTCCCATCTTCTCTCTTCTTTTCCCATCTCTCCTCTTCCTATCTCATCTCTTCTCTTCCCATCTCTTCTCTTCCCTTTCTGCCTCTTCTCTTCTTTTCCTAGCTCTTCTCTTTCCATCTTTTCTCCTCCCATCTCATCTCTTCTCTTCTCGTCTAATATTTTCTTTTCCTACCTCTTCTCTTTCCATGCCATCTCTTCCCTTCCCATCTCATCTCATCTCATCTCATCTCTTCTCTTCTCTTCTCTACTCTTCTCTTCTCTTCTCTTCTCTTCTCTTCTCTTCTCTTCTCTTCTCTTCTCTTCTCTACTCTTCTCTTCTCTTCTCTTCTCTTCTCTTCTCTTCTCTTCTCTTCTCTTCTCTTCTCTTCTCTTCTCTTCTCTTCTCTTCTCTTCTCTTCTCTTCTCTTCTCTTCTCTTCTCTTCTCTTAACTTCTCTTAACTTCTCTTCTCTTCTCTTCTTCTCTTCTCTTCTCTTCTCTTCTCTTCTCTTCTCTTCTCTTCTCTTCTCTTCTCTCTTCTCTTCTCTTCTCTTCTCTTCTCTTCTCTTCTCTTCTCTTCTCTTCTCTCTTCTCTTCTCTTCTCTTCTCTTCTCTTCTCTTCTCTTCTCTTCTCTTCTCTTCTCTTCTCTTCTCTTCTCTTCTCTCTCTTCTCTTCTCTTCTCTTCTCTTCTCTTCTCTTCTCTTCTCTTCTCTTCTCTTCTCTTCTCTTCTCTTCTCTTCTCTTCTCTTCTCTTCTCTTCTCTTCTCTTCTCTTCTCTTCTCTTCTCTTCTCTTCTCTTCTCTTCTCTTCTCTTCTCTTCTCTTCTCTTCTCTTCTCTTCTCTTCTCTTCTCTTCTCTTCTCTTCTCTTCTCTTCTCTTCTCTTCTCTTCTCTTCTCTTCTCTTCTCTTCTCTTCTCTTCTCTTCTCTTCTCTTCTCTTCTCTTCTCTTCTCTTCTCTTCTCTTCTCTTCTCTTCTCTTCTCTTCTCTTCTCTTCTCTTCTCTTCTCTTCTCTTCTCTTCTCTTCTCTTCTCTTCTCTTCTCTTCTCTTCTCTTCTCTTCTCTTCTCTTCTCTTCTCTTCTCTTCTCTTCTCTTCTCTTCTCTTCTCTTCTCTTCTCTTCTCTTCTCTTCTCTTCTCTTCTCTTCTTCTCTTCTCTTCTCTTCTCTTCTCTTCTCTTCTCTTCTCTTCTCTTCTCTTCTCTTCTCTTCTCTTCTCTTCTCTTCTCTTCTCTTCTCTTCTCTTCTCTTCTCTTCTCTTCTCTTCTCTTCTCTTCTCTTCTCTTCTCTTCTCTTCTCTTCTCTTCTCTTCTCTTCTCTTCTCTTCTCTTCTCTTCTCTTCTCTCTCTTCTCTTCTCTTCTCTTCTCTTCTCTTCTCTTCTCTTCTCTTCTCTTCTCTTCTCTTCTCTTCTCTTCTCTTCTCTTCTCTTCTCTTCTCTTCTCTTCTCTTCTCTCTCTTCTCTTCTCTTCTCTTCTCTTCTCTTCTCTTCTCTTCTCTTCTCTCTCTTCTCTTCTCTTCTCTTCTCTTCTCTTCTCTTCTCTTCTCTTCTCTTCTCTTCTCTTCTCTTCTCTTCTCTTCTCTTCTCTTCTTCTCTTCTCTTCTCTTCTCTTCTCTTCTCTTCTCTTCTCTTCTCTTCTCTTCTCTTCTCTTCTCTTCTCTTCTCTTCTCTTCTCTTCTCTTCTCTTCTCTTCTCTTCTCTTCTCTTCTCTTCTCTTCTCTTCTCTTCTCTTCTCTTCTCTTCTCTTCTCTTCTCTTCTCTTCTCTTCTCTTCTCTTCTCTTCTCTTCTCTTCTCTCTCTTCTCTTCTCTTCTCTTCTCTTCTCTTCTCTTCTCTTCTCTTCTCTTCTCTTCTCTTCTCTTCTCTTCTCTTCTCTTCTCTCTCTCTTCTCTTTTGTTCTCTTCTCTTCTCCTCTCTTCCCTTTCTTCTCTTCCCTTCTCTTCTGTTTTTTTCTCTTCTTCTGATCTCTTCCCTTCCTCTCCTTTAGCTTTCCTTGTCTCCCCTCTTCTATTCTCTTATTTTCCTTTCTCTTCCTTCTTTTTTATTTCTAGTTCTATGTCTTGTATACAGAATGTAAATTTTTGACACCAGACACTAAGGATAAAATCATGTTATTTCATTTAGTAGCGGAGCTGGTACAACACTTTTAGTAATATCTTAGCTATTTACGACGTTTGGAAAGTTATACGTACAGTTTGAACAGTGGAAGAGTGCAGCCAAGTTATTAAGATGAAACTTCTTATTTGGGCCCCCGGTCCCGGCATAAATAAATTTTTGTTTATAATAAGCATAATGAAAAAGTTTCCCTTCTAAAATACACTTTTGCCAAACTTGCCGGGATTTGAAAATAAGTTTCGACAAAAGAAAAACACTTTCCACTTACAACTTCATAAAGCGGACATTTCGATTGGTTGTGCGGTTTTAGGTCTGTGGGGAAGTTCGGTTGAGTTATCGGTGCGTTTGTTTTATAGCTTAAAGATCATCATATATCTTTATGGACTGACTCACCGTATACTATCATTTACGAAGTTCGGGCGGAAAAGTTTCGTCGTCGTTGTTGTTTTTACTGCTCGAATTATTTAGAAGTAAAATTAGAACTTTACGTAATATTTTCCCAAATCCCAATTTCATTTTATTGCCCGATAAATTTTTGCATTCTTACTTTAACTATACCAATGTCCCTCTTCCAGTCAACGTTGAAAGATTTATTTTAACTTCCGGCGCTCAAATCAACGTTTAAACACTTTAAATTCAGGCATGTATCAACTACTTTAGGTGAAATACTACTGTAAAAAAATCTAAACCAACGAGCAGAGTTTCCGTTTTCATCATCAGGTCTTGGTGGCGCTAAGAGATAATCATGTCTCTGGCAGACTCAAAACCAATAGGGAGGTAACGCAACCTGTAATTTAAAAGAAAATCACTCACGACAAAATTGTCTTTACAAAAATTATAGTTATTAACCTTGAAAGTGTCAAAATTTTAAAATCATTAATTAATTAATAATTAATTATAAAAGCAATTTTTGAGAGCTAAACTCAGATCTGAGCTCAGAACCTGTATAATAAAAAATCGAACCTAACCTAACATTAACTCAGGCCTCACCAGTCATTGATGTTTTCCATATATTTTGCCATAATTTACACACCAAGCTTCGGTATAAAAGGAAAATTTGGACTTTCACCTAAAGCGATCTATTCTACTAATGGGACGAGGTATTGGAGCCAACTAACGATGATATAATTTGGTTAAAAATATGTTCCAATTTGTCCGCTTTGTGTGTTCTCAAACGATCCCTTATGCAAGCAGCTTTTCTATCACTTTACCATCTGTCTCCCAATAACCTTGGATCACCTACAGGCAAATTATCCAAACGCTGAGGTCTTTCTTGATGATTTCAATGTACACAATATTCCCGGGTTAAGGTTTTCTCTTCCAGAGCTGACGACGTGAGAAGAGCGGCAGAGACTTTCTCGACCACATGTAGGCTAGATATTCTTTGTATCTTCTTTTGTAAAATTTGGTTCATCCCATTCGTATTGGCATTTTCTTCTCAAGTTATCTACTTCTTCAACATGCCTAGATTTTCAGTTATCATTATTCATTAAGTAGACTGTCGCAACTGGTAGAGGAACTCACACGAATACCTAGCATGTCACCCGATGCATATACCGCCTCCTTCTTAGGCGGAGTCTCGTAAGGTTGGGCATTTCAATTCAGCAAATTCGGAAAAATTCAGGTATTTCTTTGCTTCTTTCACATGGAAAGAAGTCTTCTTCAACTCAAACGACCCCTCTTCAGCTGCCGAATCCATTACCGAAACTATCCTATTAGATAGGAAATGTTCAGGTTCACGTTCCCAAAAGCAGTCTGATTCCCGTAAATCTGGCTCTAGCAAAATATGTACACGGACTGTCTCCAGCCAAAGTCATGCATACAGTCGCTGGCAAAAAGATCGTTCAGTCGAGTCTGACAGCCTTCTTTTTTTCAAATTACTTACCCTCGTTTGATGCAAACAATACTATAAGGACATTTTCTAAGGAAGAGCCTAAATTGCTTGCTTCAGTATTTGTTTGAAACTCTAAACTTGATTCACAGAACCCAGAGCCCTCTACTGTTTTTATGGTTGGGACATCAATGTCTGACGTTTTTTTCAGACAATTTCCAATTAAAATAATTCTTCCCGAGTTCAACATATCGACAGCTTCTATCCTTGATGGTATTCCAGTATATTCCAGTGCACGGTAACTCAGTATGTCCACCATACCAGAGGAGAAACTCTTGTGAAGAGTTTCGCCTCTGGTATGGTGGACATACTGGGTTACCGTGCTCTTCTGTCTAAACTTTCTTATCCTTTGTACCAATTTTCAATTCAGAAGAGTTTCGCCTCTGGTATGCTGGACATACTGAGTTACCGTGCTCTGATGTTTTGAAATTGGCCTTTTCATTCTTTTATTTCTGTATATTCCCTCATATTCCTCTTTTCATTTATTTTTCTTTTCTTTGTTCCTGAAGAAGCCCCCTACGATGGTGGGCAACACGTCGAACACTTTTAGTAGTTCTTTGACACGGTCTAATCCCGGAAGAAGTATATCCTGTACTGACTCTGCCAGTGGAAACCTTCGTTATCATTTTAAAGTAGATTGCGTCTCATTTGGAATCACTTACTGTGTTTTCTCCTAACTTCAAAGTACCAGTAGGATAAGAGCCATCTAATTCTTGACAAAAGCAAAAGATTTTTTCTCAAGAGTTCTGAAATATTCTCTCTTTTTAGTCTATCTTACATCTGCACTTGCTAACGTAATAATGAGAAGCGTCTATTGACCCATAAATCATAAAAAATCTTTATTAGGAGTTCGTTGTAAATCAGTACCGTCTTGTTAAGAGAAATTTAAATATTGAATTGCTCATCACATGAAAGGAAGAATATTTTTATTTCAAATATTTATTTTTATTCAGCCATATTAGAGCCAAATTACAAGTGTATGATTAACATGCCATGCTTTCATTAATGTCAGACGAAATACAAATTTAGGATATTTACAATGATTACCACAATCTATCGATACAGGAAATAGCTCCTCGTGAAAGTCATTGTCTACCAACAGTCAATTTAAGCTTAGGATCGAGATAAGGCCGTTGGGTAGGCTTTAAACAGATAGAGGAATTATTCCCGCTATTATCTAAATAAGTGTGGTGTGGTCATAAGGAACGGTTGTAAATACATTAATGAACTGTTCGTTTCCATGTTACAATTATCGGACACGGATGTACATTTACACACAATGCGTAGCAACAAAGTAGTTTTGATGAGTAGGCGGTCCTACAGGTGACCAAGCGTAACAGAAATACTACGAGGCATCACAGACACATATTTCATCCATCAAGGGAGAGTGCTAGTTAAGGTTGATCATTTATGAACTGTGTACGAAACTTTATACTTCATTTCATTGTAAATGCCACATCAAAACTAACTCAATCCACGCCCTCCTTGCGACATGAACTACCTTAGAGCTTTTATTAACCCAGAAAATGTAATACTTCATTCTATTTCCCAACTGCGTCAATTCAGGGATGCATATTCTCATCTAAAAATGTTATACTTTAGTATTTTGCCACTAACTTTGATGAACATTCATAAAACTAAATTAATTGGCTATGAATAGTCTCAAAGAATTCGTGCATATTACAGAATGTTGTTTTCTTTAAATTTGTTGATACGATAGAATCTAGCTGCCTCACGAGTTTCCAGCTATTTATTGGGTGGCAAAATTGAACCCTATCAGAGTAAGTCTATATCAATTTTCGTCAAAATGGCTTCAGTAATTGACCCGTGGAAAGCGGACAGCAGACAGACAAATACACTTTCCTATTTATACAGGCTTTTTCAGTCTTAGTGGCATTAAGGTAGAGAAAAATGAATATGACAAGTATACGTGATTAAAAAACAATGTTCAAGTAATTTTACAGTGAAAAAAGTATTTTAAAATTAATATTTAAACCCCTCCTTGGACAGCTAAATATAAAGAAGAAGAAGAAGAAGAAGTGACTGCTTCTCAATCGGGACTCGAGCGAAACAAATAAACAAAACATTGCTACATTATGTCTAAATGATGACAATACGAAACTCATTAAATGATACTGGCGGCACCGAGGGTTGCGAAAAAGTAGTTGGGTGATTCGTTTTCTTACGTGAAACCCAGTTAAAAAGGAATTACCCAAGACAGTTATACGTCAAAAATAAAAGGTGCAGTGGCAAGATGGTGCAAGCGTTGATATCAACGCTGGAAGTAATAAATTAAATTTGCTGTATTGGCTGCAAGTGTTATAAAGTGGTTAATTTTTGGGAGTTATTTTCCGACGTTTTGAGTTTTGTGATTCTGTAAGAAAAATATGTGATATCGACAGAAACTTTCTAAACCATGTGTTGTTTACCGAAGAATTATCATTTTTTTCATACACCCAACTTTTCTCAATAGCTCGGAAAAGAAGAACTCGAGTATAAACATAATTTTTGATAAACAAAAACCTAACTGCTAACCGACGTTAATATGCTACAAAATTAAATAAACGAGTGCATCGTATCGCTATTTATTTTTTAGAATCAATATTTTAGTTTGAGTCATTTGTAAACATTTTTTTCTTGAATTTGCGTTTTACTTTTCGTCAAATCAATTGATTAACGAGACAAAAAAAATGAAAAAGGTGTATGAAGATACAAATATTTATTCGCCAAAATAACTAATAAAGATTTGTTACTCATTTATTAGAGATATTTCGCCCTGACCAGCCTGCCTTATCATTACCGCTGGTGAGCAGATGATAACGCGGTAAGCGTCTGTTGTCGTAAATCGTAAACCATTTAATGTGGTCAGTAGCACCAGACTTTGGGTGGTCAATAGGTAGTTTTGGGTCCATTTTGAAAAGTCGAATAATTTTTTTTCTTTTGGATTTTCTGACTTTATTAAAGCGTTCGAACACGTAGTTAAAATTATTGCCATTATGATTGAAACACCCTGTATATTTGCCAGGATGCTTAACCTTTGTAAAAAATTTTTAACAATTTAGGTTTTACACAAGAATTTTAAATAAAAAAAACATCAAATCTGTAAATTAAGGCCGCAATTTATCAGAAGCGAATTGAAATCTAGACAAAAACTTTAAATTTTTACATAATATGTGATAATCAAAATGAAAGGCCTAAATTGTGAAGTTAAGTTTCAAAGTAAAAAAAAAACGAAAATAGTTGAAATTTAAAAAAAAATTGTGTGTTTTGCTTCAGAAAACGAAATTCTGAGCAAAACTTTAAGAATGTTCAATCAAATGTTGCAACTGATGTCCTTGCTACGCTTTTATAGATAACATCTTAGCGCCCAGAACAAACGTCAACTCTCTTCCCTTCCTCAAATTTTGCTTTCCCTTAATTCTTTCGAAGTTTTTCCTAGAATTCTGACTTTTATTTTGAAATTTCGAATTTACTTCACAACCTACTTTGTTCTTGAAATTTTCACCTTTGTGTACAAAATCTCTGCTTTTTTTCACAAATTTTAAACTTAAACCTCGCAATGTCGTTTTCTTTTTCTAAGATTTTAAATTTTCAGAAATTTGCCGTTTTTTAAATGCCGTTTTTTTTTGGAGTTTAGAGTTTTTCTTTAAAACCTCAAATATTTTCTCAACATTTTTATAATATTAATAGTGAAATTATGATTTTTGTAGACCTCACTTTATTTTCGCTAAAATTGGACTTTTTTTAAACATTAACAGCTTAAACATGATGTTTTTTTGTTGGTTTTCCAAAAAAGGGACGGAAATTATAAATTTAAAATTTACGTTATTTTCAAATAAAAATAGAATTTTGATTTGTTATTACTCTTTTTATTATTTTTTATAGTTTATCTCTTCCACTATTCCGCTGGTATACTCTTCTACTCTTTCATTTCAGTTCCTTCTGCTCTGCTCTTTCATTTCAGTTCCTTCGGTTCTGCTCTTCCATTCTTCTATTCTTTGATTCTTCGACTCTTTTATTTTCTATTCTTCTATCCTCCCATCCTTCCATCCTTCTATCCTTTATTTCTTCCATCCTTCTACCCTTCTTCTCTTCTATTTTGCTACTCTTCTACTCTTCTACTCTTCTACTCTTCTATTCTTCTACTCTTCTAATCTTCTACTCTTCTACTCTTCTACTCTTCTATTCTTCTACTCTTCTAATCTTCTACTCTTCTACTCTTCTACTCTTCTACTCTTCCACTCTTCCACTCTTCCACTCTTCCACTCTTCCACTCTTCCACTCTTCTACTCTTCCACTCTTCTACTCTTCCACTCTTCTACTCTTCTACTCTTCTACTCTTCTACTCTTCTACTCTTCTACTCTTCTACTCTTCTACTCTTCTACTCTTCTACTCTTCTACTCTTCTACTCTTCTACTCTTCTACTCTTCTACTCTTCTACTCTTCTACTCTTCTACTCTTCTACTCTTCTACTCTTCTACTCTTCTACTCTTCTACTCTTCTACTCTTCTACTCTTCTACTCTTCTACTCTTCTACTCTTCTACTCTTCTACTCTTCTACTCTTCTACTCTTCTACTCTTCTACTCTTCTACTCTTCTACTCTTCTACTCTTCTACTCTTCTACTCTTCTACTCTTCTACTCTTCTACTCTTCTACTCTTCTACTCTTCTACTCTTCTACTCTTCTACTCCACTACTCCACTACTCCACTACTCTTCTACTCTTCTACTCCACTACTCCACTACTCCACTACTCTTCTACTCTTCTACTCTTCTACTCTTCTACTCTTCTACTCTTCTACTCTTCTACTCTTCTACTCTTCTACTCTTCTACTCTTCTACTCTTCTACTCTTCTACTCTTCTACTCTTCTACTCTTCTACTCTTCTACTCTACTACAATTCTACTCTTCTACTCTTTTCCCCTTTTCTTCTCGAAACTTGATTTTTTTTTCTATAAATACGTGTTGTGACAAATACTAGAAATTTCAATTCAAACTTCAGTGTCCGGCTTTCTGCAGAGTTAAACTTAAAAATTGAGAACAATAAATTCGACATTTCCTAATTTGAAAAAAGTTTAGAAACTTAAAGTTTTTGTTGAAATTTGGATTACCTATATATTTTGGTGGAATGTACTGGTCCTTGGTTATCTTCAAAAATTGTCCCCTGAAATCAAGAAATATTAAAAAATACAAGAGGTTGCTCTAACGCGTTTCCATAGCCAAGCTATCATCTTCAAAAGATAATAGCTTGGCTTTCAAAGAGTATCAATAAGAAATCAGAGTTTAGTTATTTTTTTTAATAAAATACATAGGTAAAAATTGAAATACAAATCTTGTCCCCTGAAATCAAGAAAGATTAAAAAACATAACAGAGGTTGCTCTAACGCGTTTCGATATCCAAGCTCTCATCTTCAGAAGATGATAGCTTGGCTATCGAGACCCAAGATCAAACTTAAAATTTATGTTTAAAAATTTCAAATATCATTTTAATCATAAAATAGTGAAACTTTGGCAAAAATATCCTTTTTTACTGAGATTATTCTTAGAACTTCAGTATTTTTCGAAAAAGTCAACATTTTCAGACAAGTCCAAATTATTAGAATTGAAATTTAAAAGTCGAAGTTCTGACATTTACAAAAAATTCTAAATATTAAAACAAATTCAAAACAAAAATTCAAATTTTTTAAGTTTTCCAGAAAAAGTTAAAATTTCGAAAAAATATCGAAATTTTCAATGCACAATTTTGAAAAGATCAATTTATCCAATGTCGCAGTTTAAAAAAAAATTCAAAAAATATAATAAACCCGAATTTTTCAAAAAAAAGTCCAAATTTTCATGAAGGTTAAAACTATTAAATCAATATTTCAAATAGCTAAAACTTCCAGAAAAGATTGAAATCTCGGAAAAAATCTACATTTTAAAAAAAATAGTTAAAATTTTGCGAACAAAGTATAAATTGTAAAAAAAACTAAACTTTCCAAATTCTTAATAGTTAAAAATTTTTGAGAAAAAATCCAAATTTGGTAACAAAAAATGATAATTTCAATTTTAATTACCGAAAGGTTGAAATTTCCAAATTATTCGAAATTTCCAAAAGAGTCGACATTTGGAAAAATTTGAATTTTTTCAAAAGAATTTAAAATTACGAATAAAGTTGAAAGTTTGACCAAAAAAAATGAAAATTAAAAAACATCATTTTTTTAAGAAAAATGCGATTTTCGGAAAAAAAATACATGAAAATTTTTCAATATTATCAAATATAATTACCACACTAAAAAAATAAAAAAAACAGAAAAAGTTAAAGTTTTGAAAGACTTACACATTTTTACGAAATGATCAAAATGTCGCAAAAAAAACTAAACATTTGAGAAAAAATCCAAATTTGGTTACAAAACAATGATAATTTTAATTATAGTTTTAAAAAGATTAAAATCTCCAAAATATCCGAAATTTTCAAAAAAGTGACAGTTGGTGAAAGTCGAATTTTTTCAAAAAAATTTAAAATTACAAATTAAGTTGAAAGTTTGACAGAAAATCGAAATGAAAATGAGAAAACCCAAGAAAAGTCCGATTTTCAGGAAAAAAATATATCAAAATCTTTCAATATTATCAAATATAATTCCCACACTAAAACCAGAAAAAGTTAAAGTTTTGAAAGACTTACACATTTTTAAGAAAAAGTCAAAATGTCGCGAAAAAAACAAACTTTTTGGGAAAATATGATTTTCAAGAGAGTCGAAATTTTCAGCGGAAGTAAAAATTCGAAGAAAAAGTATAATTTTATTTTAAAAAAGTCAAGGTATTTTAAACAACTGACATTTCCGTAAAAATTCTCATTCAGAATTCAGAAAAAAGTAGAAACTTTAAGTAGTTTTTTTGGCCTAAATTTTCAAAAAAGTCGAAATTTTCAGTAAAAAGTTTCCAGAAAAAAATACAAGAAAGGTTATGTTTTTATTTTTTGTGAAAAAGTTGATATATTGAAAAATTTTGAATTTTCAAGCAAGAAGTTCAATTTTTCAAAAAAAAACACGAATTTTTCAAAAAAAAAAGGAAGTTTACAAACAAGTCGAACTTAGAGAGAATCGAAAGTCTTAAAAAAAGTCGATATTTTCGAAAAAAAGTATAAATTTTCAGTCAGAATTTCGAATAAAAGGCTTAATTTAGAAAAGTGACAATTAAATAAAGACAAGACATTTGACATTTTCGCAAAAATTCTCATTCAGAATCCAGAAAAAAAGTAGACATTTTAAGTAGTTTTTCTTGGCCTAAATTTTCAAAAAAGTCCAAATTTTTAGTAAAAAGTTTTCAAAAAAAATACGAGAAAGGTTAAGTTTTTAATTTTTTATGAAAAAGTTAATATCTTGAAAAATTTTTAAATTGTCAAGCAAGAAGTTCAATTTTTCAAAAAAACACGAAATTTTCAAAAAAAAATGAAGTTTACAAACAAGTCGAATTTAGAGAGAATCGAAAGTCTTAAAAAAAAGTCGATATTTTCGAAAAAAGTATAAATTTTCAGTCAGAATTTCGAAAAAAAGGCTTAATTTAAAAAAGTGACAATTAGATAAATACAAGATAATTTAAACATCTGACATTTTCGCAAAAATTCTCATTCAGAATCCAGAAAAATAGTAGAAATTTTAAGTAGTTTTTTTTGGCCTAAATTTTCAAAAAAGTCGAAATTTTTAGTAAAAAGTTTTCAAACAAATACGAGAAAGGTTAGGTTTTTAATTTCTTATGAAAAAGTTAATATCTTGAAAAATTTTGAATTTTCAAGCAAGAAGTTCAATTTTTCAACAAAACACAAATTTCTCTCAAAAAAAAGTCGAACTTAGAGAAAATCGAAAGTCTTAAAAAAAGTCGATATTTTCAAAAAAGTATAAATTTTCAGTCAGCATTTCGAAAAAAAGGCTTAATTTAAAAAAGTGACAATTAAATAAAGACAAGATAATTTAAACATTTGACATTTTCGCAAAAATTCTCATTCAGAATTCAGAAAAAAATTGGAAATTTTAAGTAGTTTTTTTGGCCTAAATATTCAAAAAAGTTGAAATTTTTAGTAAAAAGTTTTCAAAAAAATTACGAGAAAGGTTAGGTTTTTAATTTTTTATGAAAAATCTTGAAAAATTTTGAATTTTCAAGCAAGAAGTTGAAATTTTCAACAAAACTCGAATTTTTCAAGAAAAGATGGAAGTTAACAAACAAGTCGAATTTAGAGATAATCGAAAGTTCTAGAAAAGGTCGATATTTTCCAAAAAAGTATAAATTTTCGGTTAGAATTTCGAAAAAAGATTTAATCTAAAAAAAGTGACAATTTTGTTACCTGAATTTGAAAAAAGTAGAAGTTTTAAAAAAGAGTCAACATTTTCAGAATATTGGAATTTTTTAAAGTACCTATTCTGTAATTTTATGTGAAATAGAGAAAGGTTTCGGAGGGACAATTCGTTGGACCAGAACCAACCCTTCCCCTGGCTAGATCAACCGTAAGATCCCTATTTATTTTATTTTTATTTATGTTATTGTTATTCATTAGGATTCTTTCATTTGTTATACATTTTCTTTTTTTGTGTAATACCATTAAAATTATTAGGTTTTTATTTTTATCATGCTATATTTTTAAGTAGGTAGGTATTTTTCCACTATAGATTTAAGTCTGTTGAAATGAGTAAATAAATAAATAAATTTAACGACGAAATTTATCGTAAAGACAAAGCAATATGGGCATCAACAACAACATGCCAACAAACTCACGCATTCATTAAAATGCCATGCGGGGAAAGGACAAAACTATGCCTAAAACTTTTAAAAAATAACGTCAGAAAACTTGTGGGGATTTGGACAGGTCACTGTCGATTAAACAAACACCTTCACAGAATGGAAATTATAAACGATCCAAGTTGTAGGGGATTTTTAAAAGAAAATGAGAGTGTCTAGCACGTGATGTGTCTCTGCCCGCAAGAAGCATCAATCAGAGGATCCACGCTGGGGGACTGCTAGCCTAGTGTGGCCAGTTTGAGAGAGGCGCATCCAAGGGATGCTCTTCAGTTTCTCAACAAGGTTGGGTGGCTGAGTGAATGACCAAAGACACCTCAATCACGGATATAGCACCATGCACCCGGAAAGGGTGGCCTCAGTGCTGGCCTAAACGTTAGGCAACCCTCATCGAATTCAGAATCCAGAGTTAAAATTTTCAAAAAGGTCGAATTTTTCAAAACAAACGGTCAAATCGGCGGAAGTTGATTTTTTCAAGAGTCTTTACAGAAAAACAATTAAATTCCGGAAAAGCAGACATTTTTAAACCAAAAGTCAAAATGTTCACAAAATCATAATTTTGAAAAAATTCTTTTTGAGCGTTTCTTTTTAAAATTGTTCAAATTTTTACTTCAGTCAATATTTAAAACAAGAAATTTTAAATAAGTTAGAATTTCGAAAAAAAAGCAAAATTTTTTTAAAAAATGAATTACTTTAGAAATGCCAAAGTTTTCAGTAGAAGCCGCATTTAGAAAAAAAGAAGAAATTTCATTATAAAATTGAAATTTTGAAAATATTTCAAAAACGTTAAAATTTTGGGAAAGGGTTAGACAAAAAAAGTTTTGAAAAAGTTCTTGAAATGTCCAAATTTTCAAATAAGTCGAAATTTTCAATAATAAATGCTAATTTAGGTCGAAATTTTCAAAAAATGAAATTTTCAAAAATTCGAAATTTTCAACAAAATGCAAAATATTAAATTCCTACACTCCTTAAGAATTTGTACACAAAGAAGTTCCGATTTTGTCAAAATTTAGTTCCATTTGTTACTGTATAGGCACAAATGTTAAATTTCGACCATAAGCGTTACTAATATAAAAAAACAGCCGATATTGCTTAAAAAAATTTTGTTGTTGTTTTTTTTTGTGGAGCGGACTGGTCCTTGGTTATCTTCAAAAACTGAAATAAAAATCTTATCCCCTAAAACCAAGAAAGATTAAAAAAGACAAAAGGGAGAAACCTCTGTTTTGTTTTTTAATCTTTCTTTGTTTCAGGGGACAAGATTTGTAATTCAATTTTAAAAAAAGGTTCAAAAATAAAATGAAATAGACATGGAGATACGTTTGCTTGATCCATACTATTTTTTTGTTTGTTTCAAACAGACTCCCGATCGCAAATTGTTAATTATTTAAAAATCATTGATTTGCTATTGGAATCTGAAGTTTCCACAGCGTATTACAGAATAAAACAATTTCTACTGGCGGCGATAAATGGTGTCAAAGAGTTATCATTGAACTTCTTACCGTAATAATTCAAACGTGTATGTACACTTTCCACGCATTAAACATGTACGTACTTATCAGACCGCGAAATTTTCATAATCTTTTAATATATTATTTTGCATAACCCCGTGAAGTTTTATTTTCTTTCTATACCCATTACCCAATAAACACCGCCCAATAGCCAGTTATCTAACGTTAGATCTCTTCGGGTAACGCACAATTTGTATGAATGTAATGTCTTTTTGATTGGAATCAATGCCCAGTTCCGTTATTTTACTACTATAAATTATATGGCCTGGTCATAAAAAGCAAACAGAACGTCTGCTTTATATTTAAGTACTAGTGAATACAAATAATTGTAGAATAACAATACAACAATAGAACTTTTACGATTCTAATGCTTGAGAAACTTTTTGGTCCATAGCACTTTTATATTCACGTTCCTGAACGGGAGTCATTCAAATTATATCTATTTTCATCTCAAACTTCACGGCTTCTGTCAATTTGAATAACAAATTACATATTTAATCGAAAAAACAATATCATTTACACGTCCAAAACCCTATAATTTCACTCGAAAACACCAACTGTTGACTAATATTTACATCCTCGGAAATTGTCACCCAAATTTCAGTGGATCCAGCGATTTTGAGTGACAATAATTTGGGTTATTAAACTTCATAAATAATTTATAGTTGTCACTCGTTGAAAATTAAAAACGAAGTTTCGGCAACGCTTTAATTTGTTCCGGCAAGTGTTTAAATATTCAAATTTGCTGAGAAACGAGTCGAAAACTTCCAGAAGTTTGATTATATGGAGTTAGTTATTAAAATTAATAACACCCCGTGTCATATTGCGTCTCACGCGAATGTCTTTGTAAATGTAGGTCTTTGTTAAATCAGTTCTTTTTTTCTAAAGCCTAATCCGTGAGGTCAAAATCAGATATAATAATCGTCTATAATATAATTCTGTATTTGTTGTTAGTACACATGTTTCGCCTGTTTCGAGTTTGTTCTCGAATTTTCGTGCTTCCCTAAATGTGGATCTTTTTCTTAAAATTGAGATCTTTTCCTCGAATTGGTTTGAGTTTTGAACTTGTGATTCAATTAGTACGTTGAAATTTACCCGTTTTTATTTCTATTTCTCTCAAAATGCTTTTTTTCAAAATATTTATCAAAGTATCTCAAAATCTGATCCTTTATTTTTTTCAAAGCCCCAAAATTTTCCAAAAAAATTCAGTTTTGTTTCGTAATTTGTCTTTCAATATGAAATTACCAGTTCTTTGGCGAAATTTCATTTTCGTCTTCTAAATTCGTCTTATTCTCAAAATTTTGACTACTTTTTAACGTTCTTCTTTTCTCTCAAAAATTTGTTTTTTTTTAAATTTCGTTTTATTTATTATCATTGGGCTTTCTCTGAAAATTACTACAACTGATTTTTTAGAAGTTTTGATTGTTTTTTTTAAACTTGCCTTTTTTTCGCAGTCTAGACTTTTATTTTAAAAGTCAAATTGAAATACAGAATTTGTCCACTGAAATCAAGAAAGATCGAAAAACACAACAAACGCTGCTTTAACGCGTTTTGACAGCCAAGCTGTCATCTTCTGATAGATGCTAAAGACGATATTTAGATGTTCCGGTAATTTAGACTTTCTTCACGATATTCGTCTCTTTCTCAAAATTTTGTCTATTTCTATTCGCAGTCTAGACTTTCGTTTCAAAAGTCGAATTGAAATACAGAACTTGTCCCCTAAGAAAGATTAAAAAACACAACAAACGCTGATTTAACGCGTTTTGACAGCCAAGCTGTCATCTTCTGACATATGCTAAAGACGATATTTAGTTGTTCGGGTAATTTTGACTTTCTTCACGAAATTCGTCTCTTTCTCAAAATTTTGTCTATTTCTATTCGCAGTCTAGACTTTAGTTTCAAAAGTCGAATTGAAATACAGAACTTATCCCCTAAAATCAAGAAAGATTAAAAAACACAACAAACGCTGCTTTAAGGCGTTTTGACAGCCAAGCTGTCATCTTCTGATAGATGCTAAAGACGATATTTAGTTGTTCCGATAATTTTGACTTTCTTCACGAAATTCGTCTCCTTCTCAAAATTTTGTCTATTTCTATTCGCAGTCTAGACTTTAGTTTCAAAAGTCGAATTCAAATACAGAACTTGTCCTCTGAAATTAAGAAAGATTAAAAAACACAGCAACGGTTGCTCTAACGCGTTTTGACAGTCAAGCTGTCATCTTCTGATAGATGCTAAAGACGATATTTAGTTGTCCCAGTAATTTTGACCTTCTTCACGAAATTCGTCTCTTTCACAAAATTTTGAATATTTCTCTTAACGTTTTACTTCTTTTCTACAATTTAGTCCTTTCCTCAGTCGTAGGCTTTTTTGAAATTTCGACTTCATTTTAGGAATTCCACTTATGGATTACTCTTTCAAAAATAATTTTTTTGTTGAAATTCTGCCATTTTTACTAATATTGATAAGTTTCCGAAAACTTCGACTTTTTTAAATTTGACTTTCCAGAAATTTCAACTTTCAAATTTTGACTTTTACCTCAAAATCTGATATTTTGTTGTTTTTCTTTAGAAGTTGGCTCTTCGCTGAAATTTAAAATTTAAATTCGTTTGTTTTCGGTTAATTAATTACGAATGGTGAGAAATAAATAAGAATGGATATTTCAGTTAATTGAGGTTGTTTAGCGAAATTTAAATATTTAAAATAAAAAAAACAATTAGAGAGATATATTTTAAAAGATTGTAAGATTTTTTTTCTCAAAACCGATTTTTTTTTGAAAATACCTCATTTTTCTTACAAAATTCGATCACTGAAAATTTATTCTCAATTTCAATATTTTTCTAATTTTTCTAAAAGGTAAGGTTGTTATTTTAAATTTGGTTTTTAGTAAATTCCGACTTTTTCCCAAAACTGGGTCTTTTTTAAATTACGATTTATTATTTATCCTCTCAACGGAAAACGACTTGGACTTACTGATGCTGAGCGAAACCAGGATGACGTTCATATCGAAGGATCACAAAATCCGAGGATATGTTCTTCACCGCAGAGACATACCAACTAGCCCAGGAGGAGGCACAGCTATTTACGTAAGTAGAAAGCTAACTCATTTTGCTGCAGGCACCCCGGAGTTGGAAACGCTAGAAAGAATTGGAGTAACAATTTAAATGGCACAGGGACCTCTGACGCTGGTGTCTTGTTACTCCATAACCAACGCCCTCACAGAGACAGATTTGGTACGCATCTTCGAAATAAACAATAACAATGTTATTGTAGCCGGAGACCTTAATTCCAAAAAGGTCGAGTGGGGCAGCAGAGTCAACAACAAAAACGGAAGGACACTCCAAAGGTTCACAGCACAGAACGGAATCGATGTGATGGCTCCAGAAGAACCAACCCATCATCATAATGCTACAGGAATACCAGATGTCCTGGACGTTACACTGATGAAAGATCTTCGATACTCTGTTAAGTTAACATCAGTTAGTGAGCTCAGCTCAGACCACAACCCAGTGATGATGACCATCGGAGATGATCGTGGACCCAAGCCTCCAGAAACCTGCAAGAAAACAAACCGGTCACAGTTCAGGGAGTATCTGGCAGCAAACCTGGAAGAGCCTGGAGAGATCAATACAAACGATGACATCAACACAGCGGTGGAAAGTCTGGAAAAAATCACCACAACAGATTCAATTCTGACAGCGACCAAAACTTTCCGGCGTATAAAAGAAAGGGAACCACTGCCAAATCACTTGGTGGAGCTGATTAAAAGGAAAAATCGTGCCAGGAAGAGAGCAAGACAGACCAATCTGCAAGCAGATAAGGCGGAAGTCAACAGACTCATCCACGAGTTCAGGTATAAACTCCGAGAGCACAAAATTTCTAAGTTTCAGGAACACCTAAGAAGTTGCAACCTCGAAACTTCATCAGATCTCTGGCGCACAGCCAAAGCTCTAAGAGGAGTTAGGAAAACTATCCCTCCGATACACGGACCTCAAGGAATGGCTTACTTAGATCAGGAAAAGGCCGCAGCTTTCGCTGAGATCTTTGAACGACACTGTCAGGCCATACATAAAGAAATGGACTTAGACTTCGTAGACGAGGTGAAAGAAGAGGTTCAAATTCTTCAGGAGGAAATGCCAGAAGAAGAAGACGTCATTCAGCCGACAAACGAAGAGGAAATCCAAAGCTTTCTGCGCAAGCTAAATGTCAAAAAGTCTCCAGGTTCAGATGGAATTCCAAATCAAGCTCTGAAGTCTCTTCCGGAACAAGCTGTCAAATACTTTGGAGCAATAGTCAATTCCATGTTTAAATTTCGGTATTTTTCAACCAGATGGAAGACTGCAAATGTTATCTTCATTCCTAAGGAAGGTAAGGATGGGAAATTTTCTCAAAATTACAGGCCAATCAGCCTCTTATCCAACTTGGGTAAGGTGGCGGAAAGGATTTTGAGGAAGCGTATGCAGAATATCATCAGCGATCGCGACATCATTCCTAAGAAACAATTTAGTTTCCAACCTATGCACTCTGCCTCAGGCCAACTGCTGAGGTTGAAACAATCACTCAACGCATGAATTGGAACCAGGTAGTTGGAGCTATCTTCTTCGATATCTCCAAGGCATTTGACACAGTTTGGCACCAAATAATAGTCTACAAGATGAACCAGTTTGGAATACCTCTAACAATGGTTCAAATGGTAAGCTCGTTCCTGGACCAGCGCTCTTTCAGAGCAAAGGTGAGACAGGAACTATCAAACCAGTTTAGGTTACAGTATAGGGTGTCTCAAGCTTCTGCCTTGTTACCTCTGCTGTATTCTCTGTTCACAGCAGACATTCCAAGGACCAATCCAACAATCGACCACACCTTATTGGCAACTTACGCAGAGGACACAGCTTTAGTGGCGTACTCTTTCAGTCCAGAGGTGGTCACCAGACGACTTCAAGAGGCAACAGACAGTCTACTAGATTACTTAGGCCAATGGAGGATCCAAGTCAACGCAGACAAGACCCAAGCAGTCTTTTTCATTCGAAGAAGACTCCAACCATATGGACATGTAAATGTTCATGGGCAAAACGTCGACTGGAGACTTCAGGCAAAGTATCTAAGTGTCATTCTAGACAAAAGACTAACATTCCAGGCATACATCGACTATGCAGTGTCCAGAGCCAAAATGCTGAAGGGACTGCTGCAAGCGATGATTGGTAGAACTAGTAACCTGTCCATTGGACTTAAATTGTTACTATACAAATCAATCATAAGACCAGCGATGACCTATGCATCTGTAGCTTGGTCACAAGCGACGGATAATCAGATGAAGGAACTCCAGGTGTTCCAGAACGTCTTCCTAAGACAAGCCATGGACGCTCCATGGTTTGCGAGAAGCAATCAGCTCCATAGGGAAGCTGAACTACCTTTGGTAAGAGATTTTCTTAGGGAAATTAATTCCAGGGCGATGGTGAGAGCGAAAACGCATCCCAACGAACTAGTTCGACAGGCAGTGGTTTACGATTAAAATTAAAAATCAAAATTTTGAGAAAAAATAAAATTTGAGAATTTTGAGAAAAAATAAAATTTGAAAATTTTGAGAAAAAATAAAATTTGAAAATTTTGAGAAAAAATAAAATTTGAAAATTAAACTTTATTTATTTGGGAGAAAATAAGAAATAAAATTTGAAATTTTAAGGTTAACGTAGTCATTTTGAGGTTAAAGTTAAAATTTCAAGGTACGGTCGAAATTTCGAATTCTCAATTCAAAATCTCTAAAAAATTACATATTTCGAGTTAGGAATTCAACTTTGTTCTCCAAATTGAAATAAATGGCAAACCGTTGCAATTCAAAGATCTTTTTTTTGTCAGGTCTGAATTGGGAAATTTAAATGGAGGTTCGAATATTTCAGTAGAAATGTTATATCCAAACTGATCAAACTGACGAGCTCTAACAAGATCGAAACCGTTATTTGATTTCCAAACTTCGAATCTAATAAATGTTCAAATCTACTGGTCTGTGCATTAGAATTCTTGTCTTCTGGGAACTTTTTCCTAGAGAGCAACCGCTTCGCTAGATGGCAGTGTTTAAACTGTTGGTAGTTCAGCCACCTGGAGGGCTGCATGAATTTGTAGTCTAGGTCGCATTCTACTTGCATATGTCACTAATAGAAAAAGGTTGGGAACCACTACTTTAAATTATTATTGTTGCCATCAATCTTAAATCAGTTTGTTTAACTCCTAACCATTTACGCTTTCGACAAATTTTGTTGGATTAAATAGAAACTAGGTACAAATGGTTTTCTCCGGCTAAGACAAGGTTGTTCTGTCGCAGAGCTTAAAAATAATTATGTTCGCCAATACGTTTCCTGCATCCTTTTTGTATCCTTTTTACATCAAATTTACGTTTCATTTTAAATAATTAATATTCCAGGTAATTGGACTGTTCTGCTATATGCATTTAATTGAATAAAAAGCGTCGTTTTTTTCTCCCATTTTCCTCTTGTTCGCGTGCATTTCTCTTTTGCTAGTTGAAAATAAATCGCGCTCGGTCGACGCCGCCACTTTTGTTTTTCTATGGACCTTCGCTAATTGGTGCGAATTTGTTTAACTGAAAATTCTTCCTAATTGTTTCCATGGCCGCCTTAGGTCGTCGAAATAAAACGCATTTTCGATGATCTTACGGTTACTAAACAACACTTTTCAAATGTTTCATTTTATGTGATCTAATTTCAGATTACATTCATTTGGAATTTAAAGAGTGTGGCTAAGTAATTTTACTTAACATTATTAAAATGATATTCTTTTGTTGAAAGATTTATCTCTGCCTGTTACAAAATTTACTCGAGAACAGCTATGAATATTTTTCCTGATTATCTCCTACATTGACATCTTTCATACATTACCAGCTTTTTATGTCCGACGTAATTTTGTTTTGTCTGCGTTAAATTTACCATTAAAACTCCCATGTGTTTGTTTTATTTAATGTGTTAACTTGATGTTTACGGCCTAAAATGTTTAATTGTCCGCCGTAATTAATAAATGCTCCAATTTTATTGTTTCCTTTCTTTTCGGGACGGTAAATTCTGAAGCATGAAGTTTCTACAAATTACCCATTGTGTGCATTAACAAGAAAAATCAATTATTTACCAAAAACTGGTCTCTGTTTGACAGGTTAATTAGAAGGGCTATTTATGAGATCTTAATTACAGCATGAAAGGTACCACTTGAACAATTTTTCAATATCTGACTCGGAGTTGTAACCTGGAAAACTAATTCGTCTACTAGCAAATCCAGTTGTCCTAATTTTTGCGAGGCTAACAGATTTTCAGGGGTTTGCGGAGATGATCCCTTTTAGCATCGATCAGAACACTGAATCCCCAAATCTATGGTCATTCAATAATTCTAAAAGATTAACATTTTGTTGGTGGGTATTTAAAAAGTAAAATATATTCAGCTTACGAAAGTTAGTAATAAAAATCAAAAAGAATTTGCCGTGTAGAGAATTAATAATTACCAAAAACTGCCCTTATGTTCTTCTAATCCTCTACTCCTTACTCTTCTACTCTATTAATCGTCTACTTCTCTTCTACGCTTCTATGATTTTATTTTTGTAAATTTCTACTTTTCGATTCTTCTACTTTTCTATTATTTTAATCATCAACTCTTCTGATCTTCTACTGTTTTAGTCTTTCACTGTTCTATTCTTCTAATCTACTATTTTACTCTTCTTCCCTTATATTTTTCTACTCTTCTCCTCTTCTACTATTCTATTCTGCTACTCTTTTACTTTTCTACTTTTCTACTGTTCTACTCTTCTATCCTTTTACTCTTCTACTATTCTACCCTTCTACTCTTCTACTCTTTTACTCTTGTTTTCTTCTACAATTCTACTCTTCTAACCTTCAACTCTTCTCCTCTTCTACTCTTCTACTCTTCTAATCTTCAACTCTTCTACTCTTCTACTCTTCTACTCTTCTACTCTTCTACTCTTCTACTCTTCTACTCTTCTACTCCTCTACTCTTCTACTTTTCTACTCTTCTACTCTTCTACTCTTCTACTCTTCTACTCCTCTACTCTTCTACTCTTCTACTCTTCTACTCTTCTACTCCTCTACTCTTCTACTCTTCTACTCCTCTACTCTTCTACTCTTCTACTCTTCTACTCTTCTACTCTTCTACTCTTCTACTCTTCTACTCTTCTACTCTTCTACTCTTCTATTCTTCTATTCTTCTACTCTTTTACTCTTCTACTCTTCTACTCTTCTACCCTTCTACTCTTCTACTCTTTTACTCTTTTACTCTTTTACTCTTTTACTCTTCTACCCTTCTACTCTTCTACTTCTCAACACTTCTACTCTCTTACTCTTCTACTCTTTTACTTTTCTTTTCTTCTACCCTTCTACTTTTCTACTCTTCTAATCTTCTACCCCTCTACTCTTCCACTTCTCTATTCTTCTACTCTTATATTCTTCTACTCTTCTACTCTTTTACTTTTATATTCTTCTGTTCTTCTACTTTTCTACTTTTCGACTCTTCTACTCTTCTATTTTTCTACTCTTTTACCCCTCTACCCTTCTATTTTTGTACCTTACCATCCTTCTACTTTTTTACTTCTCTAATTTCTTCTGCTCTTTTGATCTTCTACTCTTTAACTCTTCTGCTCTTTTACTGTTCTATACTTTTACTCTTCTATTTTCTACTCTGTCACTCTTCTCCTTTTCTACTTTTCTATTCTTCTACTCTTTTACTCTTCTACACCTCTACTCTTCTACTCTTCTACTCTCCCCTTGTTCTACTCTTCTACTTTTCTACTCTTCTACTTTTCTACTCCTCTACTCTTCTACTCTTATACAACTCTACTCTTCCACTCTTATACAACTCTACTGTTCCACTCTTTTACTTTTCTACTATTCTACTCTTCTATTTTTATACTGTTTTACACTTCTTTCCTTTTATTTTTGTACTTTACCATCCCTCTACATTTTTACTTCTCCAATTTCTTCTGATTTTCTGCTCTTCGACTTTTCTATACCTACTCTTTTACTCTTCGGCTCTTTTACTATTCTATACTTCTTCTCTTCCACTCTTCCACCCTTCTACTCTTCTACTCTTCTACTCTTCTACTCTTCTACTCTTCCACTCTTCCACTCTTCCACTCTTCCACTCTTCCACTCTTCCACTCTTCCACTCTTCCACTCTTCCACTCTTCTACTCTTCTACTCTTCTACTCTTCTACTCTTCTACTCTTCTACTTTCCCACTCTCCTACTCTCCTACTCTCCTACTCTTCTACTCTTCTACTCTTCTACTCTTCTACTCTTCTACTCTTCTACTCTTCTACTCTTCTACTCTTCTACTCTTCTACTCTTCTACTCTTCTACTCTTCTACTCTTCTACTCTTCTACTCTTCTACTCTTCTACTCTTCTACTCTTCTACTCTTCTACTCTTCTACTCTTCTACTCTTCTACTCTTCTACTCTTCTACTCTTCTACTCTTCTACTCTTCTACTCTTCTACTCTTCTACTCTTCTACTCTTCTACTCTTCTACTCTTCTACTCTTCTACTCTTCTACTCTTCTACTCTTCTACTCTTCTACTCTTCTACTCTTCTACTCTTCTACTCTTCTACTCTTCTACTCTTCTACTCTTCTACTCTTCTACTCTTCTACTCTTCTACTCTTCTACTCTTCTACTCTTCTACTCTTCTACTCTTCTACTCTTCTACTCTTCTACTCTTCTACTCTTCTACTCTTCTACTCTTCTACTCTTTTACTCTTCTACCCTTTCACTCTTTTACTCTTTTATTTTTTTATTCTTTTACTCTTCTTCTCTTCTACTCTTCTACCCTTGTACTCTTCTACTCTTCCACTCTTCTACTCTTTTACGTTTCTACTCCTTTACTCTTCTACTCTTCTACTCTTCTACTCTTCTACTCTTCTACTCTTCTACTCTTCTACTCTTCTACTCTTCTACTCTTCTACTCTTCTATTCTTCTACTCTTTTACTCTTCTACTCTTCTACTCTTCTACTCTTCTACTCTTCTACTCTTCTACTCTTCTACTCTTCTACTCTTCTACTCTTCTACTCTACTACTCTTCTACCCTTCTACTGTTCTGCTCTTCTACTCTTCTAATCTTCCACTCTTCCGCTCTTCCGCTCTTCCACTCTTCCATTCTTCCACTCTTCCACTCTTCCACTCTTCCACTCTTCCACTCTTCCACTCTTCCACTCTTCCACTCTTCCACTCTTCCACTCTTCCACTCTTCCACTCTTCCACTCTTCCACTTTTCCATTCTTCCACTCTTCCACTCTTCCACTCTTCCACTCTTCCACTCTTCCACTCTTCCACTCTTCCACTCTTCCACTCTTCCACTTGTCCATTCTTCCACTCTTCTACACGTCTACTCTTCTACTCTTATCCCCTTCGAAAACTGGGTACTTTGGATTGCATTTCTGTTTTCAAGATTTAATAAAAAATGCACTTTGAAATCAAAGATATAGGAAATAAAGCGATGTGGAAGCTCAGAATCTGAATAAACAAGTAAAAACTTTGATTAAAAAGTTTCCTGAAATTTTAGGAATAATATCAAAATAAAAATAAACAAATTGTGTCAAAAAAAATTATTTCTGAAATTAATATAAAAAGATGTGTATCTTTTAATATGAATCTAGGAATTTTAAAGTAGGCATAGTAAGAATCAAAGGTGTAAACCTTTAATTTTGAGAAAAATTATGGAAAAATTTTGAAATCTACTAGAAATAGAAATCGACATAAATAGATTGCAACTTTTATTAATATCGGATTGTTTTACTAAAGGTTTCTAGTTTTATAACTCTTAAGATTTGTGTAGACGAAATTTTAAAAAAAGTCAACATTAGAAATAAGGCGAAATTTTTTCTATATAAAATTCGAAATCTAAAATACCAAAAATTATAATGTTTAATTCAATTTGAAAGATTTTTAAAGTTTTGATTATAAAATATAAATATAAACTTAAGCCTTTAGGTTCTACAAATATAAGTTGAAATCTCCAAAAATAAGTGAAAAATTTTAATTCAAAGTGGAGAATGTAAAAATGGCCAGATTAAACTCAAAACTTCTAAAAACAATATAATAACAAATTCAACGTAGTTATTTGAAATTGTATAAGAACAAATTGTTCTTAAAACCTCGATTATTGATAGTTTATTATAGTTATTATTATTATATTATTGATGATTTTTTCAAATTTTGTTTTCAAAATCTGTATTTTGGGTTTGAATCCGACATTCACCTTTCAATTTGACATCTAGAATTTAGAACTTTTTAAAAATTTTTCCCGCAATTTAAAATTTTATTCTTTCAATCTTCTCTTCAAACTTTCTAAAACTGAATTAACTTAAATTTTTAAGAAAATAATAATTTCAAGAAAAACTCGAAATTTTTATATTAAATTGAAAGTTCAAGGAAATCTTTAGATTTAAATCTCGTTTTCGATATTTTTAGAATAATTTTGAGTCAAAATTTGAGATAAAAAGCCAAATTTTAATGTATTTACATATTTTCTGTAGAAAATCAAAATTCTGACAAAGAAACTCCGAATCAATTTAAAAATCTTTACCAAGATTTTTATTTCAAATTTGAAATTTCGAGAAGCTAGAATTAAAATTTAGAGTTTATAACCTGCAATTAATAGAAGAAAACTGTTAAACATTTTGGATAGAAACTCAAAATAGTAAGAAATACTTGACATTTCAGGAAAAAATTAATTTCTCGATTCTCAACAGCCTGAAGCTTATAACGATAGCCTTTGCGTGCGGGAGATATTATTATATTTTCTATATTTTTAATTACATTGCAATTAAAAATTAGGTTAGTAGCGAATCAAAGTCATAGAAATGCTGACCCATGACATTAAGATTAAGAAGATTTAAAAAATCTAAATCCTTCTAGATCGTATTTAATGATTAGACAAGCGGAAAACAATTTAAAAACTACTAAGACAACTAAAGTAAAAGAGAAGATATTGCGCTTACAGTTTAGCAAACTGGTTACTGGGATATAATGTGGGAATTAATTTTTGTTACTTAATTTTATTCACTGCAAGGAGTGGGAAATGGATTTTACTTTAAAGCAAGTTAACTAAATATAATAAGTATTTTTTTAAGTTTATTTTTCTGCGCTTCATTTTTGATGAAATTAGGCAGCATATTTTCTAAAAAAAATTTGATGGTGGATTTCCGGATCTCCGATGCCCTAATATCTCAAAAAGTTACGAGGCGCCATTTGACCTACCGGAATTACCACAACTGGAATATTATCTCCTACCAACTCATGTGCAAGAATCTAATGAAATCTAATGAAAAAAAAATTAGATAACTAGCGAAGATAAAAACTTTATCTCCATAGATTTGTTAGTTAAAATTTGTTTTCAGTCGTAGAACTTATTTTTAGTCTAAGCTAAGCAATGCGTATATACCATTGATAAAAAATCTGCGTTCAAAATATGTAGCAGAATTTTGACTGTCGATTGTTACTTCCTATTTTGAACTGTTATGGCTTAAAAACAACAAATTGTTCTTCTAATGATCAATAATGCGTTATGGCTGGAGCAAGAAAAACTAGAGCGACAACAAAAATTAGAAATTAAAATAACAAAAAATGTAGGTAATTTAGACTTCAATTCAAAAGTCTCTACATTCGCCACAAAATTTTGAATCTGTTCTTTCATAAAATTTTCGCAGTGAATTCCAAATTGGAACTTTTTCCAAATAACTCAAACTTAGTCCAAAAATTTCGACTTAAATTTTTATTAGTTTTGTTTTAAACTCGAAATTTACATTTTTTGTTTTTTTCAATTTATTTAACATTTCTTCGGCCCAGTTTGGAAATATTTAAATTTTTTATGGTTAAATTTAATTTCCAAACTGGGCCAAAGAAATGTTAAATAAATTGAAAAAAACATAATATTTCCGGTCAATATGGGTCTACCATAAAGCATCGAAATTTACACTTTGACTCGAAATTTCGATTTAAAATTTTAGTTTTATTTTGTAAATATTGAGTCGCCATTTCTTAAAAATTCGACCTTTTCCGATCTTCTTGTTCAAAATTACATTCATACTTTTAACTTTAAATAAGAAATTTCTGGAATGAATAAAGTTCCAGAAGAAAGTAGAAATTCGGAGATTTGATACAAAGTGTGGTGACTGAAATCGAAATTTCCAGGTAAATGCAACATCTCGAAATTAAAGTACAAATTTTGAGAATGAAAATCTGAGTTCCAAGAAAAAAATCTTTTTTACTTTTAACCAAAAAATTGGGGCTTCAAAGATAAAGTTAAAAAAAACAACAACATTTCTCTGAAATTGTCAGGATAAATATTGCAACTCTAATAATAAAGTCAAAGATCAGATTAAAAAAGTTTCGGTTATAAATCGATAATTTCAAAAAACCAGTGGAAATTTTGTACCACTTCAGAAGTCATGAGACGATATTTGCAAAAGTTGGTGGATATTTCACTATTAATGTTGATATGCTGGTTTCAGAAAAACGTAGACATTTGATTTTGCCAACATTTCCGTTCTAAATTAATTAATTTGGAAATCGTTCATGAAAACGAGGCCTTTCAACGGCGAGACGATTGCATTGTTATCAATAGAACGGGCTGAAATGGAAGAACGGAGGCTGCTGAAAAAAGTCCAGAACTTTTCCATGGGATTATGTAATGAAAAGCTTATTTATTAAGGCAATTAGCATCTTAAAAAGCCGGCGTATCATTCATTCGGCGTAACTGTGAAACAAATCATTTGATTTGTGCTATTTTATTTTTTATTCTCTTTCCTTTTTTACTTTTCGAGGATCGTGAAAGATTAAACGATTTCGCCTCCACCAAGCGCTTGTATAAAGAGCAGCTTTTAATTCTACAACATCGTCGACTGAACTGATAAATTAGCTCCATCAATTAATGGCGTCTCGCGCTGTATTTTTTATTCATCGAAATGCCCAAATCGTTGATCCGCCATGTACAGATTATAATACTGAAATTGGAAACGGTAATTTGCGAAAGATATCTCTAAATAAATTCGATTATACGTTCATACGTAAAAATATTACCAAGCCAAAAATTTAATATATTTTCACCCTTTTATAAAGTCCTATATGGGGACTCTTCAAAACCGGTAAATGAGGATCGGCGATGTTTCTAGCTGTTAAGAAAAATTCTATATTTAATCGAAATTTTGAGAAGTAAGTTGACATTCTTCTTCTAAAAGAAATATTTCAGGAGAAAAGTAAAATAATCAAATTTTCATCGGAAAATTAATTTCAATTTTTTTTTGAAAAAATGTTTAGGTTAAATCCAGAAATTTGGGGGAAAAAACATTTTAAGCCTCATGTTTAAACTAGTCTTTTGCAAGGATACCAATATTTTGAAACAAGCAATAAATTTATTAAAACATAAGTACTATACTCTTCTACTCTTCTACTTTTCTACCCTTTCGCTCTTTTACCCTTCTACTCTATCACTCTTCTACTCTTCTACCCTTCTATGCTTCTGCCTTTCTACCCTTTTACTCTTCTACTCTTCTATTCTTCTATTGTTCTATTTTTCTATTCTTCTACTATTCTATTTTTATACTCTACTTCTCTTTTATTCTTCTACTCTTCTACTCTTCTAACCTTCTAATCTTCCACTCTTTCACTCTTGCAGTCTTCCAGTCCTCCACTCTTCCACTCTTCCTCTCTTCCACTTTTTTACTATTTCACTCTTCCACTCTTTTACTCTTCTACTCTTCTACTCTTCTACTCTTCTACTCTTCTACTCTTTTACTCTTCTACTCTTCTACTCTTCTACTCTTCTACTCTTCTACTCTTCTACTCTTCTACTCTTCTACTCTTCTACTCTTCTACTCTTCTACTCTTCTACTCTTCTACTCTTCTACTCTTCTACTCTTCTACTCTTCTACTCTTCTACTCTTCTACTCTTCTACTCTTCTACTCTTCTACTCTTCTACTCTTCTACTCTTCTACTCTTCTACTCTTCTACTCTTCTGCTCTTCTGCTCTTCTACTCTTCTACTCTTCTACTCTTCTACTCTTCTACTCTTCTACTCTTCTACTCTTCTACTCTTCTACTCTTCTACTCTTCTACTCTTCTACTCTTCTACTCTTCTACTCTTCTACTCTTCTACTCTTCTACTCTTCTACTCTTCTACTCTTCTATTCTTCTATTCTTCTATTGTTCTATTGTTCTATTCTTCTACTCTTCCAACCTTCTAGTCTTCCACTCTTCCACTCTTCCAGTCTTCCAGTCTTCCATTCTTCCACTCTTCCTCTCTTCCACTTTTTTTCTCGTCTACTCTTTCACTCTTCTACTCTTCTACTCTTCTACTCTTCTACTCTTCTACTCTTCTACTCTTCTACTCTTCTACTTTTCTACTCTTCTACTCTTCTACTCTTTTACTCTTCCACTCTTCTACTCTTCTACTCTTCTACTCTTCTACTCTTCTACTCTTCTACTCTTCTACTCTTCTACTCTTCTACTCTTCTACTCTTCTACTCTTCTACTCTTCTACTCTTCTACTCTTCTACTCTTCTACTCTTCTACTCTTCTACTCTTCTACTCTTCTACTCTTCTACTCTTCTACTATTCTACTCTTCTACTTTTCTACTCTTCTACTCTTCTACTCTTCTACTCTTCAATCTTTTTTCTGAAATCAGTATTTTGGCGTTTGAAAAGTGAATTTGAGAACAACAGGACACTGAGATGCCGTGAAAAGTGTCGATATCTGGGGACTCTTAAATTATATAAATGATGTTATGGTTTTGGGGACCCCAGACATTCCCATTTTCCATTATTAAAATTGTAGGTAACTGAAATCAAAAGTAATATGAACAAGTTCAGGAAGAGTTTACGTTCGATCGGGTTAATTCACGGAACAGCTCATATTTCTTTTAGCAGTTTCAGCTTTTGCTTAATTAGGGGAGAAGTCGGTGTTAGGAATTTAAAATCGTTTCGATTCTTCGACGACCTCTCCAATTAGCTCAGTTTGACACATGCCTGAAAGCTTTGATGGATGTTGTGTTTTATTAACAAGCAGTAATAAGCAACATTTAGCACAATATATAATGATGTAATTATAAGAAGTACCCAATAATTATTAATTTGAACTGGTTCTTTATTTATTTATAATCGCCGAGCGGCCGCATATAGATTGAACTCATGAATATTAAAATAGCAAGTCGTCAGTATCCGCGCCTCGTCAAACTGCTACACTTGTGGGACAGCAGAATCAAAACAAGCCAGTCAAGAGTATCTGGAGGACACTTAACCGACGAGATAATATGATTTTAGATCACATAATTCAACCGAAGATATGGAGTAAAATTCGAATTTTCTGTTATATGAGATGATATGTATAAAGTTTACTAATATTTAGGGTGCGACATCTGCAGATGAATATAATCATGTTTCTTACAAAATTTTTGGATGAAACTTAAAAAATTCAAAGTAACAATTTGAAGTTCAAACTTCAAAATATTTTATTGGTTGTATGTTATTTATGCTCAATTTTTTTTTGCATTCGTTATTACTAGTAAAATAAAATTAAATACCGGGTGTTTTTTTTAGTTGGGAGGTTACCTTTATATGGAGTATCACTCATTATAAAGGTAAACTAATTTTGTCGATATGGCTAATCGGAACTAAACTACCTTTCAAAAATATTTTTAACTTCCTCCCACTTCCGGTTATACCGGAAGTAGACATCAGCTTTCTTATTTTAAATAGCAACCCCCAAATTTTATATTTTATTTGGATTCTGGGTAGAAAAATAAGATGAGTTTATGTATACATATTTATTGCTATCTTTGGTAGTTTTTAAGATATTTCAATTTTTCGGAAAAAACTGACAGAAAAGAGGGTTATTTTGACTCTTTGTATCTTTTTTATTATTTGCAATAAAAACATGAAATTTGGGCTGAAGTTATAAAATATTATGAAGACTATAATAACGTAATCAAGTTTTACATTTATTACACAGGGTGATGGAAATTTTGTGATCTTTATTGTTTTTGTTTTATTCAAAAAAACTCCGTTTTTTTAAATAGGAACTATGTGTTTTTTAAACATTTTTGAATTCCTCACGTAAAAAGAAGAAAAAAGTTATATGACTAATTTTTTAAAATTCTGCACCTTTACAGAGATATAATGCAAAATGAAAAAGAAAAATATATCTTTTTTTTTAGTAGCAACTTGGTAGTAGTCAACAAAATTTTCAAAAAAAAAACACAACCACAAGGCTTAAAAATTTTAGGCCAAATAACATTTAAAAGATAACCACACAAGACGAATAAGTTTTTGGCTAATTGTTAGAATACTTACTGAAAAATGTTTAGGTAGCCACGAATGTAAGTTTCGTAAAAATGGTTTGTTAAACAGACCTCATTTTTGGAGTAATCAAAATCAACAACAAATGTTCAAGAAAATTCGTCCTTTAACTGTTATGCTGTTAGATTAGAGCTCAGGATTTTTAAGCGTTAAATTTTACAATGAAAATCAAAATGGAAATTTTTTAGTAATTTTTTTTACGATTACTGCATGACAAGCATATTGCTAGAAACAATCGGATGTGCTTAAAAACGTTACTCAATTCGAAATCTTAAAATATGTCTTTAAATGTATTGAAAGAGAAGATCGCCCTTGTTGTTCTTGATGTAAATTTTTTGTCAATTATTTTTGTTTCCTATTACTTATTATGATTAATTCCTTAAGCTTTTATTGCCCACAGTTGATTTCCTACTTGAACAAACAAGAAATGTTTGATTTTTTTTATTTTGAGATTTATGTAAAATACCTCTGTAACGGCACAAAATTTTAAAAAATAAATAATATAACTTTTTTCTTATTTTCATGTGAAGAATTCAAAAATGATTAAAAAACATATAGTTCCCATTTAAAAAAAACAGAGTTTTTTTGAATAAAACAAAAACAGCAAAGATTATAAATTTTCCATCACTCTGTATAATAAATGTAAAATCTGTTTACGTTATTATAGTCTTTATAATATTTCCTGACTTCAATTCAAATTTCATGTTTTTGCTGCGAATAATAAAAAAGATACAAAGAGTCAAAATAACCCTCTTTTCTGTCATTTTTTTTCGAAAAATTGAAATATCTTTAAAACAATTAAAGGTAGCGATAAACACGTATGCATAAACTCACCTTATTTTTTTACGTAAAATCTAAATAAAACATAAAATTTGTGGGTTGCCATTTAAAATAAGAAAGTTGATGTCTACTTCCGGTATAATCGGTAGTGGGGGGAAGTTGAAAATATTTTTAGAAGATAGTTTAATCTCGATTAGTCCCATCGACAAAATCAATTTGCCTTTATAATAAGTAGTATTCCATATAAAGGTAACCTCCCAACTAAAAAAAACACCCGGTATAAATTTTGGTTTCGCAATTAAATAAAAAATTCAAAAATACTTCACATACACTGAGAAAATTATCTAATTTTTTTAGTTTAAAATGGAATTTATAGGAACAAATTTTAAATTTATTGGAAAAACTATTCCAAATTAAAAAGTTTTTTTAAATTTCTCAAATCCATGTTTTGTTTTGTTTTGATGGTTTATACTGGTTCTGGTTTTAATTATGAACCAGTTATGGTAGATTCAGAGGGCTATCCTACTGGTGTTTTATTGCGTGCCCAACACCCAAGCGGCCAAATTTTCTGGTGACTAAATTTGCATTTATACAAATTTTAATCCACTAATGAAATCAAAATGAGTAAAGTTTTTATTCTGAATGGAGTAGCCTGGTCTATATTTTAAGTATAAAAGGTAACTTTTAAAAATGGGAAAGCTGATAGCAAAAGAACATTTTACAAATTTAATTTATTTTCTCAATATTTCGTCTATTTTTGAAAGTGGAATTAAAAGTAACAATTATTTTAATTTCACCTTTTTTAAAGAAAAAGGATTTTTAAATTAAAGGCACACTTTCAGAAAGCATGTAAATCTCCTGTTTGAAATCTAATTTTTAGGTTTTAACTCGAACGATAAAAATATTCTTGCTTTTCTTTAAAATTTTGGATATTTCTTAATATTTCAAAAACCTAAAAGTATTTTTTTTCAGCATTCAAATCTATTTTTCAATAAAGGATTTTAAAATATTGACACTAATTTCAAATTCTTATTTAAATTCAGAAATTTGAGAATTTGGAATTTAAAATTCAAAAATTAATTCGAATATTTGAATATCTGAGAAGAAGGTGACAAAATGTGGAATTTCCTTTTCTGTTTCAAATTTAGAGCAAGCATTGTTTATTTTTAATTTCGAGTTTAAAAATGAAATGTGAATAAAATCAAAATTTTGGGACAAAAATTAACTTTTTTTCTTGTTTTTTCTCAGCAGTTCACGTAAACATTTCGATGTAAAGAAATCAAAACCAAAATTTCTAAAAAAAAAATGGTGGAAAAGTGGAACTTTTTTCTATTTTATTGATATTTCAAGAAAGACTATTGTTGTGCTTTTTTATCGAATTTTATTTTTGCCCAAAATTCATTTCAGTCCCAAGCTTTTTTATTAAATTTATTAATTTGAACTCAAAATTTCAAGAATTTGAATTTATTTATAGAAAAGTAGAAAAAGTTAGAACTTTAGAATTTTCATTTTAAATTCAAACCAAATTTAGAATTTTATAATTAAAATTAGAATTTTAATTCTAAATTTTAACTTTTTCGAGTATATCATTTCTATTTACAGTTCAAAATAAATTAAAATAAAAAAAACGTTAAAGCTACAAAATTAAATTTACAAATTTCTACTATTTCTCGCCATTCTAAGCTGAAATTTGATTTTCTAATTACTTTCTTAAAACTGTAACTTTTAATTCAAAAATTTGCAATAAGATTCCAAATTCCAGTATGAAAATCGAAAGAAAAATCAAAATGTAAGTAAAAAAAAAAGTGATATCGAAATTTGTAATCTAAAGTTGAAATTTGGAAAACGAAATCGAATTGTAACGTATAAAGTTTTCAGTGTTTTCCGAAATTTTGTATTTTAAACAAAAATTTGGAAATTATGATGAAAATTTGAAGATATTGAGTAAGATTTTCGTCGTCAGTTCCACATGAACTGCCTAATCTCTAAATAAAAACCTAAAATGTCTTTATTAAAATGAAAAAAATTGCACCTAAAAAACTCTTATCTCAACATGTTAAAAGTATATGAGTAGATATATCAGGCCGATTCTGCGCCAAATGACGTCACAGCAGTTTCGGATGGCATGTCGCTGAAGAAGTAGAGGGCCCGGGCGGCATGTTGGGTATCAAATGAAAGGACGTGTCTAACAACTGGTTTTACTTGTCTGCCTGTTGGTTCCAGTTGTACAGCTACTTGTCTAACAATTGATTTCAGTTGGACAGCTACTTGTCTAACAATTGATTTCAGTTGGACAGCTACTTGCCTAACAGTTCGTTAGTTGTTAACAACTACTTGGTTAGACAAGCAGCTGTCGAACTGAAACCAACTAGTAGACAAGTAGCTGTACAACTGAAACCAATTGCTAGAAATCTGAAATCAACTCACAGACAAGTAGTTGTACAACTGAAATCAACTGGTAGACAAGTAAAACCAACTATTAGACAAGTACACGCTCTTTCATTTGATACCCAACATGCCGCCCGGGTCCTCTACTTCTTCAGAGACATGTCATCCGAAGCTACTGCGACGTCATACTGTTTTAAGAGAAAAATTCAGAATTTTGAGAAAAAACACGAATTTTCCAGGAAAAAGTTGAAATTTCTACAAATATCGAATATTGAGATAAAAATAATGATTTTCCGAAAAAAGCAAATTTTAGGAAACCAGTTAAAATTTCTAAAAAAATCAGAAACTGAAAGATCGAAATTTTCAGATAAATGTTTAGAAAATTATCGGCATTTGGAAAGAAGCGAAATTTCTAGAAAACTTTGAAATGAACAATAAATTTTGCAAAGAAAGTCCATACAACCATAAAAATTTAAATATTTCCAAACTGGGCCGAAGAAATGTTAAATAAATTAAAAAAAACATAATATTTCCGGTCAATAATGGTCTACCATGAAGAATAAAGAAAGTCCAATTAAGAAAAAAAGTCGAAATTTAAAAAAATTTCGAAACCCTATAAAAAGACGATGTTACGAGGGAACTTTTGCGAAGAAGATCTAAATTTTGATAAGAAGCTTTTAATATTAGTGAAATTTGGAAATTTTCCAGCAAGAATTAATTTTATCAAAATTTAGCAAATGAGCAAATTTGAAGAAAAAATCGAATGTTCATTTTCTCCTAACTCCTCGAGTCACTACCTTGCCTCAATGGGTATCAAAAAATGTTAAATATTTTGGTTGACATCTAAATTTTGACAAACTTCCAGAAATTTGGATTAAAAAAATGGTTGAAATTTATGGAGACATTTTTTTCGTAATTTTTGTCCTTTTACAACAATTTTAAATTTCCAAAAAATATACATTTTTATCACAACATCCAACAATTTTGACAGTCAACCTTTCCGAAGTCTTCTTTGGGACCTTCTTTGCGCCAACTGCAACTTTTGAGGCATAAGTGTTTCAGCTTACCTTTGTGTTGGAGGTTCCGAACGGTTTCGGCGCAGCCTTTGGAGGATTGACTGTTGCCTTTGCTGTCAATTTGGATTAAAAAAATGGTTGAAATTTATAGAGAAACTTTTTTCGTAATTTTTGTCCTTTTACAACAATTTTAAATTTCCAAAAAATATACATTTTTATCACAACATCCAACAATTTTGACAGTCATGTTTGATAAAAGAAATCAAATTTTATGAACAAATGCGAAAGACAAATTTTGTAAAAATAATTTACGAAATTTGAAAAAGAGGTAGAAATTTCGAAAAAATGTTTCAAGGAAAGGATGAATTTTGAAGAATTGGAAAGTCCCCTAACTGAATACATATAAATTATCGTTTTTTTTTAAGTAGGGGAAAATCCATTAAGGACATCTGGGAAGGTACTTAGATAGTGTCGGACTTCCGCTCAAACTACGGGTGCTGCCCAGAAACGAGCTTATTATTTGAACCATTAGTAGAGGTATTCCAAACTGGTGCATCTTGTAGACTAGTCCTTGGTGCCAAACTGTGTCAAATGCGTTGGAGATATCGAAGAAAATAGCTCCAACTACCTGGTTCCAGTTAATGCGTTGAGTGATTGTTTCAACCACTCTCAGTAGCTGGTCTGAGGTAGAATGCATAGGTTGGAACCCAAATCGTTCCTTAGGAATGATGTCGCGATCGCTGATGATATTCTGCAGACGTTTCCTCAAAATCCTTTCAGCCACCTTTCCCAAGTTGGATAAGAGGCTGATTGGCCTCTAATTTTGGAAAAATTTACCATCTTTACCTGGCTTAGGAATGAAGACAACGTTTGCAGTCTTCCATCTTGTGGGAAAATACCGGTACTTAAACATGGAATTGACTGTTACTCCAAAGTATTTGACAGCTTGGTTGGCGGAAGAGGCTTCAGAGCTTGGTTTGTAATTCCGTCTGGACCTGGAGCCTTTTTGACTTTTAGCTTGCACAAAAAGCTTTGGATTTTCTCCTCGTTAATCGGTTGGATGACGTCGTCTTCTTCTGGCACTTCCTCCTGAAGAACTTGAACCTCTTCTTCCACCTCTTCGACGAAGTCTAAGTCCACTTCTTTAAGTGTGGACTGACAGTGTCCTTTAAAGGTCTCAGCGAAAGTTGCGGCCTTATTCTGATCTTCCTTGAGGTCCCTGTATCCGTGGGATAGGTTTCCTATTTCCTCTTAGAGCTTTGGCAGTGCGCCAGAGATTTGATGGGGTTTCGAGGTTGCAACTTCTTAGGTGTTCCTAAAATTTAGAAATTTTGTGCTCCTGGAGCTCATACCTGAGCTCGTAGATGAGCCTGTTGACTTCCGCCTTATTTGCTTGCAGATTGGACCGTCTTGCTATCTTCTTGGCACGATTTTCTCTTCTAATCAGCTCTATCAAGTGATTTGGCAGTGGTTCCCTTCCTTCTATACGCCGGAAAGTTTTGGTCGCTGCTAGAATTGAATCTGTTATGGTGATTTCCAGTCTTTCCACCGCTGCGTTGATTTCATCGCTTGTGTTAATCTCTCCAGGCTTTTTTAAGTTTGCTGCTAGATACTCCCTGAACTGTGTCCAGTTTGTTTTCTTGCAGGTCTCTGGAGGCTTGGGTCCACGATCATCTTCGATGGTCATCATCACTGGGTTGTGGTTCGAGCTAAGCTCACTAACTGATGTTAACTCAATAGTGTATCGAACATCCTTCATCAGTGCAACGTCCAGGACATCCGGTATTCCTGTAGCGTTATGATGATGGGTTGGTTCTTCTGGAGCCATTACATCGATTCCGTTCTGTGTTGTGAACCTTTGAAGTGTCCTCCCGTTTTTGTGGTTGGCTCCGCTGCCCCACTCGACGTTTTTGTCATTAAGGTCTTCGGCTACAATAACATTGTTATTGTTTATTTCGAAGATGCGTGCCAAATCTGGCGTTGGTTCTACAGTAAAAAGACACCAGCGTCAGAGCTCCCTGCGCCATTTGAATTGTTACTCAAATTCCTTCCAGTTTTTCTAACTCCGGAGTGCCTGCAGCAAAATGGGTTAGCTTTCTACTTACATAGATAGCTGTACCTCCTCCTGGGCCAGTTGGTCTGTCTCTGCGGTGCGGAACATATCCTCGGATTTTGGGATCCTTAGATCTGAACGTCATCCTGGTTTCGCTCAGCATCAGTACGTCCAAGTCGTTTTTCTTTGAGAGGATAAATATTAAATCGTAATTTAAAAAAGACCCAGTTTTGGGAAAAAGTCGGAATTTTCTAAAAACCAAATTTAAAATAAAAGCCTTACCTTTTAGAAAAATATTGAAATTGAGAATAAATTTCCAGTGATCGAATTTTGTAAGAAAAATGAGGTATTTTCAGAAAAAAATTGGTCTTGAGGTCGTTTTCCTTTGCGAAAACTTCGAGTTCGTCTCTGTTGCAGTCCGTTGCAGTTCCAGAAAACTGCCTTGATGTGCTGGCGACGAGCAGGGTTTCCTTCGTTAACTCCCCTTTCTTGGCGTCTCTCCATTAGTGGTTCAGAAAGATTATCTTGGGAAGCATCATCATGATGCTTCCCAAGATAATCTCTCTAAGCCACTAATGGAGAGACTCCAAGAAAGGAGAGTTAACGATGGCCTCTTGGCTGTTTCCGGCTTCAGAGACGGCCCTAATGAAGTCCAATACGACTTGATTCGTCGTTTCCGAAGTCTTCTTTGGCACTTTATTTGCGCAACTATAGAGGCATAAGTGTTTCCACTTACCCTTGTGTTGGAGGTTCCGACCAGTTTCGGCGCAGCCTTTGGAGGATTGACTGCTGCCCTTGCTCTCGATTTGGCTTTCGAAGTTGGGGTCATCTCCTCGCCTTTTGCTTCCTCGGCGTTGGAAAATTATCGGTTTGCTGCATGAACCAGAGGACACTAAGCTCCCCACCCTGCCTTATTCTAGTTACACCTATGATTTCGGAAGAACTTATGTGTGCCAACAATTATTTTCCAGACTAAATAACGTGCAACTGGAAAGTTCTGTGCGAGATGTTGTGGCAAATATGCCAAAAGAGCAACTCCAAAATTCTCATTAAAGTTTGTTCAAGATTGTTCCCCGTAATAATTTTCTTTTTTTTTATTTCTATTATGTTTTTAATTGGGCAGTTTTTTATAGTGCTTTTATTATTTTTGTTTTGTTAATAGAAACTTAATAATCTAATTTAGCGTCATATTTTCCTCAAATGAGACCAGCGCAAAATTTCTAGCTTTGTAGTTGACCCGCTGTAAAAAAAGGCTGCGTTAGATGATGGTATCGTCGCTGTACATTTATTTACACAGAAACCGGAGAAAAGTTTTTACTTTTTCTTGACTAATATTAGTTAGCAAGTATCTGGAACAGTTTTTGGCAATCAAATGTATCTTAATAACGATCCTGCCTTTCAAGGTCAATTTTCCTCAAAATTGCTTCAGTAATTAAGTCTTAAAAAACGGATAAACAGACAGACAAATACACGTTCGCATTTACATATTAGTTAGGATTAGGAGAAATAATAGATAATTATATTTTTGTTTCATTTTTTATTACCATTTGTTTTCAACCGTTAGTCTCACATTTGATGGAAGAAGGGCCCTATTTTTCTTCCTTTTGCTGATAAATAGAAATATATTTAGATATAGATGTTAATTAAGATGCAATTAAAATCTAATGCAGTCAGATTCTAATCGCAAAGTCTAAACACGAATATGCTTTATTTTTATTGCGAAAACTGGTTTCCTGCAATGCCTTCGATAAATTTTAGATTTTAAAATAAGCAAGAGTGGAGTAAGATTGTGGGCATCAAACCGAAAGTGATATTTTTTTCGACGTACTGCTTCCCCATTCACCGTATTCTCCAGATTTAGCCCCGTACGAATTCTATTTATTTTCAAACGCGAGAAAGTCAAGAAATTTGAATCGAATGAGGAGATCATCGCCTCCACGGGGGCCTACTTTGCAAACCTCGACAAAATATATTTTTCAGAGGGGTTAAAGTAGTTGGATCATCGCTGGGTCAAGTGTATCAAGTTAAAAGGAGACTAAGTTGAGAAATAAATAGCCACTTTTTCAAAATTTTCGTTTTTCATTTGTAGGCTAAGTACTTATCGGACGCCCTCGTAATTCCAGTTTTCTTATCGATAAAAGTTACGGTTTTTTTTCGGTTCAGTTCCGGTTCGATGATTTGAAATTGTTATCTTCGGAGACTTATTCATCTTTTTTTTTTTGAAATTTCAATTTTGGGGAAGCCTGTCATTAAAAATAGTGGAATTGCTTCTTTCATGAAGATCACTCTTCTGTCAAGTTTCCAAAATAAATGGAAAATAACCTAGTTGAAGGATCGATATTTAAAACGTGGTAAATAATCGAGCATGTCCGCGGGGATAACTAAACAAATTGACTTGTAAAGTTATTGGCAACTGATAGGCGATGTGACGACAGAAAATGCAGAACCGGAGCCAAAACATTTTAAATCCGTGAAAATATGCATAATTTTCGAGAGCTTTTTACCCATTCCGATGGAATGATTTGTATTGTTGGCAGATAGGGAATATAAATTTATGCCGGAGCCCATCAATTTTCTAAATTAGTATAAACCTGTCATAATGGCGTTTGAGATATTACTTCAATAATAGTGGGACTTGAATAAAATGGTAATATTTCACAAAAGCCTCCTCCTTCGACATACATCTAATATTTCCATCAATCCATCAATTTCAATATAATGATCCCGGTTGATTTAATGCGGATGTTCTAACAAATTGATTGAAATGACTATTGAAATTTTACAGCTTAACAAACCTTCAACTAAATCAAACATATCGCCACTTTGGCGCATGAAAACCTTTGTTAATAATTTTTCTTTCCGTTTCCTAGAGTGTTAAATAAATTTGGCGTCCACTTCACAAACGTACGTTCCCCGTTGAAATAAAAATAAAGCCAGCAGAAGTATTCCAGTAAATATTTTAAAAGATCGTCTAGCTTTTAAAGCCCCATTTCAATAAAACGCAACTAGATAAACTATCTGTTTTCCACTATCCACCATATCATTAATTTGAAAAGCGACGACTTTTTACTCCTCTTAAAGTGCTCCCGACCTATAAATCAAAAGTTCCCAAGATTTACGCCGAAATCAATTCGCTATACATCCCATACTACTATTAGCAATCGATAAATTGTCTGATACGTTCGCCCGTCAGTCGAAAATTCATCCGCGGTCCGTGAAAAAAAATCACGGAAATTCGGTGTGCGACGGCGGTGATTTGGTCGGGCGGTGAGAGGCGGGAGCATCAGAGGTGCATTGAAGCGCACAGACCGTCATTTGCATTGGGGTCTGTCTCAAGGCCATGCACCGGCTGCAGGGGCATTAACTCGACCCCCTTCGGCCCCCCATTGGGAGATATACCGTGATATGCAGGTGAATCGTTGCTTGCTCGGATGCAGCGAATTCAGCGCGCATCATCTGCACCTCGAATTTAAAACGTATTTTTTAAACAGATTTGCTGATGGACACGCAAGCGAAGAAGATAGGACCGAAAATGAATAATTACGGACAGGTGAGTGTTCCCGTCAATTGGTCCCACCTAACATTTACGCCCCGGACAAAAGGACAAATAGTCTCCCTTGAAATTTTATTCTAAATTTCCCACATTTTTCGAAGGAATACTTCTTCAGTAAAACTGTGTGTAAAACGGTTCAGTAAAACTGAACCGAACACCTTATTTAGTTAGTAGGTCAGGAAAAAAAGAGACTATATATCTAAGTTATAATTTTCTTTGCTTTTTTTTAAATTTCGAAGCCTCTCTAAATGTCTAGATTCGGTTTTTCAATTTTGTTTTCTATACATTTTTTCTCGAAATTTTAAATTTAAATTTTCATTTTAAACCCAACATTTGGAATTTCAACTTGCAATTTGTATTTTACTGTTAATATTGTTAATATTGGTTTAATTTTCATAACAGAGTTTTTTTAAGATATTTTATTCTCTACAACATTCCTAGTTTAAATATTGTTTCCTAAAATACCAACTTTAAACTTAAAAATCCTATTGTAACAAAATGTAGTTATTGAATTTGTATTAGGAAAGAATTCTCTGCAAAAATTTTATAAGGGGAAGCGGCCGCGATAATGAATCAACCGGCAGATAAGCGCTCCAGATCAGGGGTCAGCAAAACGCGGCTCGCGAGTAGAGAATTCGATCCCGGTTCTTATTTCTAATCTCGGGATTTCGCGATTGTGTTTGGTCAATCTTGGGATCCCGGGATTATTTCGGTGTTAAGAGTTACGAATAAAAAAGGAGAAAATTTTATAGAAGTCAGCTTTTTAATTAACAAATCAAAATTTAGACAGCAATAAACGTAATCAAAATGTATACAAAAATGAATGCATTTTCCTCACTCTTATAACTAATCAAACCAATCAGACTTTTAAAATCTTTCACTGTTAATGTTATAATTATTCTTTTTCAACATCTCTTTAAACTTACATGAATTGAAAAACCTTTATGTGGCTAACTATGGAAATAAACTTAGAAAATTAATAAAATTCCTTTCTAACAAAGTGATAACTCCTCACAGTAGTTAACAAAAAGCAAAAAGTATAAAAGCAAAAAGTAATCACATTTCTATTAAATAAAAAGAAAATGTCGGAACATTTGTTAGCATTCGAGTTGGATATACCAAACTGACGAGATCTAACAAGATCGAAACCGGTATTTGGTTTCCAAACTTCGAATCTAATAAATGTTCAAACCTATTGGTCTGTGCATTAGAATATTAAGGAGATACGTAATTGTGCGTTGGAGATCTCGAATATTTTAGTAAGCCAGTAATTGCACCCCAAGAAGATGTAAATTAGGGTTACATGGTTACACAAACCAGTTACTAACAAGGAAAGGTCGCGAAGTGTCCGGCACCGATTTTGCTAATTTTTGGATATGTTTTAAAGGACCAAAATCTAAAAGACACGTATTTTTTTTATCGGCTGATAAACGGTTTTAAGGGTAGTTTTACCCCTTCTAAGTTGAGGCAAGAAATGCAGATTTTGATGTTTCTCGAATACCCCAAATGATATTCAAGTCGTTTCTTTTTTCAAAAGTTTTGCTTTGACGAGAAATAAAAGAAAAAAATGTTTTCAAAATTTTCCCACCCCCCTCATGGGGGCAAACTACCCCATTTAGAAGTTTTTTAATCATAAAAATGGTAATTAGGTCAGCAAAATTTAAAAAAAAATATATGTTATTTTATACACCAAAACTAATCTTACCTGCTTTTGGATTTTGTCGAAAAAATTTTCTTTGGGGGGTAAACACCAGTTACACGAATACGTATATGATAGGATGTATTTTTATGATTTTTGTTTTATTTTTTTTTTCTGAAGCGAAGTATTTCGACTAGAAACTAATAAAATAATTTTTAAAGATTTTTTCGATAACCCCTCATCCCCACCCTTCCCTTATAGGAGGCTGAGCTACCTACTTAAAAAACCGAAAAATTCGAGATTACTACATTTTTTTCAATAATTTTCACTTTAATAGCTATTAACGATTAAGGAGCAACAAATAATAAAATTTCCGCAATGTTTCGATAAATATTTGCTAACACCGGACCAGGTTTCGCATTACTGCATCATCGGCGGTTATACATACCAGCAATAGTAAGGGTTGGAAATGTCAATTTCTAATTTCGTCTGGAAATTTGAATATTTTGAAATTTCGATTTTTTTGGGAAATTATTTTAAAATTTGTACTCTTTTGAAATTCGATGTTTTTCACGACATTCATTTTTCTTATTTCTTCTCCAAACTTGTCATACAATTAAAAATATCAATTGTTCTTCTAAATATTGGGAGATTTCTATATTTATCGTAATCCGATTTTTCCCAACATTTACTTTTTGTGCAAATTTCAATTTTTTTAAATTGTCAAGATTTTACTTTAATGTCAAAACTGCAATAATAATAAAAGCCAAAAAAAACCGAGAAAATATATTTGGAAATGATCAAAATCCGATTTTTTTATAACATTCGTGTTTTTTTCAATAAATTTTCAGTTATTTGGATGCTTGACATTATGTATTTCGACGACTATTTTTAAAATCAGAAAATTTCTGAAAATTTTGTATTTTTTTTATTAAATTCGACGTCATTGGAAATCCCCACTTGTTTTTGATTTGACGTTTAAGTGAAAACTTTTTCGCAACCTCTTGATACTTTTTTATTCGAAATCTGACAGTAAATTTCGATTTTTTTTAATTCGACTTAAAAATTTCGACTTTTCGAAATTTAATGCGGCTTTTTTATTGCGTGGAGCAAATAAAGCGCACCAATGTAGTTTAAATATAGTTTATTTCGTTCACTACATAACTATTACTAGAACTAGATAGATAAAAAATATCTGATCGTGATTTATGAACGATGCGTCAGAGAGCGAGTCATTGAGAGAGCGTCCTAGTGTCACTTGACAACTGTCATTCCACAGGTCTCGCAGGGTTGCCATTCCTCCTGCATTGGAGCTAACGGATCTGTGGTAGACGATTCTATGCGTTCTGCATATTCGCCACAAGACGTTTATGTCAAAATCCGTCTTTATCCAAAAATGTCAATGTTCGATATCCTGAACATTTGTAATTCCTTTTAATTCTCACTCAGTGACCCAGATATTTAAACAATTTTTGCAAAATAAGCCTTTTTTTGGTAATCAACTTTTTATGAACATTGCCCCCCTTCCCACCGCAGTTGCAGAAAGTCCCGGGCTGTGACTAAATTGTGATCGATAACGAATAATTTAGATTCATTCGTTGCTTTTAAATAGACGCTTTTAAGATTTATCTCGCGAGTATTACGTGCGCCTCGTTTCAACTATTGAAAATACAATTTGAGATATTATCGCACGTTATAACGGTTATATGCGTGTTAATAATTACTTAATATTTCCATGTTAATTCCACGCCGAGATAAGAAATATAAACAAATTTTCGAGAAAACTTCAAGAAACGTGACGTAAAAAGCACAAAAATATAAATTTAAGCCGCCAATTATGTTATTATTATGCGTTTTTATTCGACCCGAGGCTGTATTTAAATTTATCACCTTTGCAAGTTGGAGGAAAAAAATGGGCCGGAATTTATATTATACGATAGCGTAGCGTAAACCGGAATACTTCAAGGTGGTAGGTTATGTTGTTTTAGTTCACAACACTGATGAGCAAGTTAATGACAGTTGAAACTTTTCAAAGCGACCTTTTTTCAAGAGCCCTCGAGCTTCTCTTCTTGCAAGCCCACGGGCGAAAGGTTATTGATATAACGGTAGCCATTCATGCAAAATTTATTGCCTAACAAATCTCTTGTTTCATTAGACGCTTTGATTACAGCTTTTGCCTGTTTACCAGACCGTAGGAAAATTGTTTAAAAAGATTAACGACTGACACCACATTTTAACACTATTAGGATTATTTATACGTTTCGCGTGGTTTTTTTGTGCGAGGTTCCAAGCCACGGCGCGACGGCGACGGCCCGCTTTCGTCACTCGAGTGTAATTGTAAAAAAATAATGGACGTTGTCAGCATTAGCAAGTCTTTCGCTTATTTATGCAGGTAGACTTTTTTATTATAACTTGTACCATTTAATTTCGTGATTTTCCAAGCGATTATTTTATTTAAGTGGTATTATGCCGTTTTTTATGCGGCTATTGTGGAAGAAGTTGCGAATTATATTACTGCCTTTGGTCATTAATCATTCCGTCGAATTATGCAAAGCTTAGTGTATACACTTTTTTATGGAAGATAAATTTATCGTGTATCGTAAATAATTTGCATTAATAAATAAACATTCTGAAAGTTATTTGAGTAGATTTAGATTGAGCTTTCATTTGATGTTATGACAATGTTATGAATTGAATTACAAAACCAAAAAAAGACCAAGTCGTATTACAATAGTTCATTAGATTTTAATAAAAGCGGTTTTGGTTATTTTCATTTTCAACGATTGAATTTCGAATGCATTTTTCTGGCGTTGCTTGGAGGATTTTGATTTTACACCTAAAACCTAATCAACTATAAACCTCATCGGAACATCTGAGATGAAATTTCGAAAAAGTTGACTTATATTTTGAAACTTCGAAAAAAAAAAAAAGATAGTTTAAGATAAAAAAAATCAAAATTTCGACATATCGAGAGTTGTATTTTTTTTGAAAAATATCCGTATATTTGGTTTAAAATTGAAATTATCTATTTTAAAGCTGACATCTTAGAAAAAGAGTAAAAATTTCAACTTCAAATGGTAAAATTTTGAAAAAAGGAGAAATTTGAAAATAAACCTTAAAAAATATTTAAAATAATTTCGAATTCCCAATTTTCAGAATTTCAAAGCTAAACACCACAAGGTTTCCAGTAAGACGTTCAACTTTCCACAAAAAATGAACATTTTTATTATAAATTTAAAAAATTGAAATACAAATTTTTTTCTCTGAAACCAAGAAAGATTAAAAAACACAACAAAGGTTGCTCTAACAGGTTTCGATAGCCAAGCTACTATATTCAGAGAGATAACACTAAATTACGTTTTAATAAAGATTTTTGAAATTAAATATGAAATTTTCGAAAATTAAATGGCATTTACGTCAAAATTTTTACAAAACAGGGTTATATCTCCAAAAAAAGTCTGTCGTTCACGTTTTAAATTATTTTTTGGAAAAAAAAACAAAAATTGCAAGTTTAAATTCCGAAAAAGCAAAAATTTTGTGACAAAAATATCTCAAAGTTTGTCTTGAAATTTTAAATATTTTCTTCAGGTTTTGAGATTTTCCAAAACTTTAATCTTTTTTCAGAATTTTGAAATATTTGTTTTTTAACTTTTCGGCATTTTTAAAATGCCAACCTTAAAATTGATATTCGTTTTATATACATTTAGGGCGACTCAAATAAAAAAAAGATTTTTTTTTTAAGATTCATAAAAAAATATGTTAGTTTATCATGTTTTTAGAGCCCTCTTCAAAGGACGTGGGATTCCCCTGATACAATCATATCATGACACAGTAACTGACGAGACACAAAAACAATACTTGTTGCAAGTAATTGAAGCTAATAGAAAAATGTTTTCTAATGCTCCCAAAAAAATTGTATGAGTCATTTTGATAAAACTTCTGAGTAAAATTAACTACACTTAATATAATTATCACCACTGGAACCTCGTTGAAGTAAATTTTTGATTCTGCTTTTAATTTAATTAAACATTAATGAGTTGTAAAATGAAGTTAAGTTTTGATAAGTGTTAATTAGTATGTAAAAAAATACTTAGGTAAAAAAATATATTGTTGTTCTAATAATGTTTATAATTGACTATTGTTGTGTTTAAAAATTATAAAAATGTTAAAAAAAAATATAAAAACATTAAAATGTTAATTTTTGTAAAATAAATTAATTTACACAAATTAAGGAATTGTAAAATTTTTACAATTATACTAAAATGGTAAAAATTGTAGTTTAATTTTTTTTTGTTTCTCGGGCTTTAATTCTTTTCTTTAGCATGTCAAATTAAAGGAAAAAAATATTTAGTTCGTTCATATTCATATTCAGAAGTAGCTCAAAAAGATATAAAGTACTCTCCTTGTAAACTCAAAAAAATTTGGAGCGACCTCTGAATATTAAAATTGACTTTCAGGATCTTCATGATTTTTCATGTAAAAAGGAATAAAGTCACGGGAAAAAGTATACGAAAAAAAATCGATTTTTAATGATTTAGGAACTTTTAAAAAATTTTGGGCGACCTTTTAAAAATTTTCTTTTGAGCTGTCCTTTGGAGAGGGCTCTTAAAACATGATAAACTAACATATTTTCATACGAGACTTAAAAACAAAATATTTTTTTTTGGGTCGCCCTAATATACATCCATTTGAAATTTAAAACATTCGCAATTTGAAGTCATCTTCTTACAAAAGTTTTTTAAAAAAGGGGGATTTTTCGGAAAGAGTCGAATTCAGAAAAATCGAAATTTTTAGGTCGAAACAAAATTTTGAAAAGAAGGCCAAATTATGTAATAAGTCACAATTTGAAGCCTAGATTTTGAAAAAAAGTCAACGCTTTGGCAGTACAAATTTTATTGGTTAACGTGATTAAAAAAACTGGAAATTCTCGAAAAACATAAAAATTTTTAAAAAAGTCAGAATAATCAACTATTCCAAAAAGACGAAATTTTCAAAAACAGTCAAATTTTTCAAACAAAACTAAAATTTACATAAAAGTCAAGATTTTAAGAAAAAAAATCAACATTTTTCAATAAAAAAGGTAGAAAGTTTCCAAATGTTTTAAAACCCTGAGACAAAAACCTGAAATTTTCAAGAAACTGCGATTTCAAAAAGTCGAATTTGAAAAAATTTCATATTACAAGTTCCAATCAAAAATAAAAAAAGTTAATATTTTAAACTGAAGTCTATATCTATTTTCAAAAAGGGTAGAAATTAAACAAGTTCAGAAAAATCTTAGAACTTTAAGAAAAAGTCGAATTTTGGAAAGTAAAAGAAAGAAATTTTCAAAAAAAAAGGAAATTTTGAAACCAGTAAAAAACTTTTACGTAAAAAAAATTTGAAACCTGTAAAAAACTTGAAATTTCAAATATTCGGATTTTTTAAATAATAGTCAAATTTACTGGGAGAATTTTAGAAGTGTCGAAATTAAAAGAAAAACAAAGTTTTCAAAAAAAGTGGGAATTTTAAAAGAAGTTAAAACATCTACTGACGGTCTATACTTTATCCGCTTTTAATTTCAGCTTATTTTTCTTTTTCTTCTTCTTTCTCTTCGTCTTCTTCTTCTTCTTCTTCTTCTTCTTCTGTTTCTGGAAAGATCTGATAAGGGGAAGGCGGTCGCGATAACGAAACAAAGGGCAGATAAGCGTTCCAGAAATTTCGGCAAACGATAAGTCTTATCTGCCGAAAAGTTCTAGAAGCCGGGAACCAAAACTATATAAGGCGGTCAGCTCTCCCTCAATTCAGTTAATTAGACTCAGTCCGTATAATTATTGAGTTACTAGTTGGAAGAAAATCAGTGAGTTCATTATTCAGTTGTAGTGTTTTGAGTTTAGTCTGGTAATAAAGTGGGTCTAATTCAATTTCTGATATTTTTTTTAAATATTGACGTTTAAGAGAACCTGTTTCTAAAACAATTTTTTGTAATTCGGACTTCTATTTTAAAAATGTCAACTTTTTTACATAATTGAAATTTTAGAAAAAAATTCAGTTTTCATCTTTTTCTGAAACCTTCGACTTTTTTTGAATATTATGATTTTTTTTTATTTTGATCGACTCTAAGTCTCAAACTTTTTCAAAATCGTTACTTTTTTTTGAGTATTCTGTCTGATTGAAAACATTGATATTTTTTTAAAATATTTGACTCTTAAAAAATCCAACTTTTTACAAATTTCTATTTTGTGAAAATTTTCAATTTAAAATAAAACAAATATTTAGAAACTTTTTACGTATTTCTAGTTTTTTATTAAATATTTTGACTTTTTTTGAAATTTCGATATTGAAATTTCGATATTTAAAAATTTCCTATTTCAACATTTATACTTTTTTCCAAAATTTGCATTTTTTAAATATTGGCTTTTTTCTCAAAATTTTTGTTTATTTTGTAAATTTCTGTCCTTATCTTAAAATTTCTAATTTTTTCTAATTTTTAGACTTATGTTGAAAACTTCCACATTTTTCGAGATTTTGGATATTCTTTAAAAAAATTATTTTACTCATTTTGAAAATTTCTCCTCAAAATGTTGACTTTTTCTGGAAGTTTCTCTTTTATTTGTGAAAAATTAGAGTTAGTTTCTAAATTTTATACTTTGTCTCGAACTTTCGACTTTTTTGTTGCTTTTGACAATTTTGTCAATATGAAAATTTAGACTTTTTTCAAGAGGTGAAGTTCTTGTAAATAATTCTACCTTTTCTCGAAATGAAGACTTTTTGCCATTATTATTATTTTTTCTGAAGAATTCGATTTTTATGAAAATTAGAACTTTTTTGGAAATTTCCACTATACAGCGTGTCCCACTAGTGCGGGAAAGTCCAATAACTATGTTAAAATGAGAAATATATGGATTATTCTTCTTACGGTGTTGTCACATTTCTCGAAATGTACAAATTAAAAATATTTTCAACTACACAGGGTGTTCCACTTTTCCTGGCCAGACACCAACTTTTGTTTTTTAAATAGAAACACACATTTTTTATATTTTTTTTCGGATTCTACATCAAAAATAAAGAATACTTTTTAAAGAATAGTCCTATTCGAATATTCACGGTTTTTGAGTTATCTCGCTTGAAAGGTTTTTCTAGTCGATATTGGCTGCTTACATTATTTGATACTAACAGGTTATGCTAAGAGCTACTATGCCCATTTTTTTAACAGATGTTTAGTAAGGACGACTCTTTCGAATTGTGCTCCAAAAACTGCCCTGCGTTATACAGGGTGACCAAAATATTATGTCAAAATTGACAATTTAAAAATTGAAAAATTTCGAAAATTTTAAATACAACACCCTGTATATTTTCATACCATGAGATGCAGAATTAAATTCTCTACAACTTTGCTACACCTGCTCATATACCTAAATTCATTAGTTTCTCATGAAATCTCATTTTTATGAAAAAATGCGAAGTTTACAAATAGTTTATTTGTAAGATAACGTAGTAGGCACAAATTAATATTTCTTATTTTCTGCTAAACTTTGAAATAATAGCGAAGTTTGAGAAAAATTGGTACCATCTAATTTCTAGAAAAAAGCACAAATTGGCAGAAACAGAAACAGAAACAGAAATTTGCAATAAAAGTCCAACTTTCTAGAAAACTTTAGAAAAAGCAGAAATTGTTGAAGAATAAAAAACACAAATTTAAAAAAAGAAGAATTTTGATAAAAATTAGTATCTTAAATTTGAGCAAAATATTAAAATTTCGAAATATATCCTACTTTCTAGAACAGCGTTTCCCAAATAGGGGGTCGCGGCATCGGGCACGATAACAAAATATTGGGTCGCAAAATTCTAAAAATTATGGGTTGTTCTTCTAAATATTTAAACCAGACACTAAAATTTAAACACATTGACGATGTGCCGCACTATTTTATGCCATTGTCTAACGAGTGGCGTTTAAAAGCTGTGAAGAAATTGTTTCAAATTTTCGATATTATTTTTAAATGTTGACGTTTAAAAAAACCTATTTCTAAAACAATTTTTTTCTAATTCGGACTTTGTTTTTGAAAATGTCGACTTTTTTACATAATTGACATTATATAAAAAAATCCACTTTTCATCTTTTTCTGAAACCTTCGCCTTTTTTTAAATATTTTGATTTTTTTTTTGATAGACTCTCAGTCTCAAACTTTTTCAAAATCGTTATTTTTTTTGAAAATTATGTCTGAAAACAGCGATAATATCTGACTACAAAAATCCAACTTTTTTCAAAATTCTATTTTTTGAAACCTTCAAATTTAAAATAAAACAAATGTTTAAAACAATTTTACGTGTTTTTAGTTTTTTGTTAAAAATTTTGACCTTCTTTGAAACTTCGATATTTAAAAATTTACTTTTTTTCAAGCATTTGTACTTTTTTTGAAAATTTGCATTTTTTAAATTTTGGCTTTTTTCTCAAAATTTTTGCTTATTTTGGAAATTTTTGTCCTTATCTTTTTTGTCCTTATATATATTTCTAATTTTTTCCAATTGTTTTGACTCATTTTGAAAATTTCCACCTTTTTCGAGATTTCGGCTATTCTTTAAAAATATTATTATTATTTTGAAAATTTCTCCTCCAAATTTTGACTTTTTCTGGATGTTATTCCTTTATTTGTAAAAAATTACAGTTAGTTTCTAAATTTTATACTTTGTCTCGAAGTTTGACTTTTTTGTTGCTTTTGACAACTTTTTTAATATGAAAATTTAGATTTTTTTCAAGAGGTGACGTTTTTGTAAATAATTCTACCTTTTCTCGAAATAAAGACTTTTTGCCATTATTTTTATTTATTCAAAAGAATTCGATTTTTATGAAAATTAGGACTTTTTTGGAAATTTCCACTTTCTAAAGTTTTTTGAAATTTCGACGTTTGAAAATATCCATTGTTTTTAAATTTTGAGTTTTTTGTAAGAATTTTGATTTGATGCTTTCGCCTTTTTACCGAAATTTTAAACCAAAAAAAAATTAAAGCAAAAATTTAAAATTAATGCATAGATTCCGAAAACTATTATTTTGAAATTACGAAGTATCTAGTGTTACATAAAATTTTTAGGGAAAAAGTATATGACAATAATTAATCTTGGAGAGAGAAATTATAAAATTTATTTAAAAAAAATTCTTTACATTTCGAATTAAAATTTGATAAATCAAAGAAAGTAATTTGGAAAGTATCAGCTTTCTAGAACAATTCGAAAATTTAAGTAAAAAAAAATTAATAAAAATCGCAGTTGACAGTCAAAATTTTCACGAAAATCTCTGATGGAATAAAAACGTAAAATTTATAGGAAAAAAAAATACAATTGTCATGATAAAATAAAAACTACATACAGTGTGCCCCACTGGACAACATTAGTAACTTCGTTATTAGTAGATATACAGAGGTTGCGGCAGGTTATAGAAAATGACGTTTTTCACTTTTTTATAATAATGTTACGGGCTTATCGGTTCGAATTGATTACACGTGATGGATTATACCCACTTTATTACTGAACTCAACTTGGATCACCGCAATTGACAATTAACTCACTTATTATTGACTTCTACTAACTCACTAATTACACTGATTCTGACTGACTTGAGGGAAAGCTGACCGCCTTTTATAGTTTTGGCTTTCGGCTTCTAGAACTTTTCGGCAGATAAGGCTTATCGTTTGCCGAAATTTCTGGAACGCTTATCTGCCATTTGTTTCGTTATCGCGGCCGCTTTTTCCTTGTCAGATCCTTCTAGAAACTTTTTTTAATTACTAAATTATACAATTCTATTCTAAATTCTATTCCATCTATTTACATTGCGTTGCAATAATATCTGAACAAGCAGATATTTAGTTGTTTTCCCTTAATGGACATAAAAGTCAGATCCTTCTAGAAACTTTTTTTATTTACTAAATTATACAATTCTATTCTAAATTCTATTCCATCTATTTACATTGCGTTGCAATAATATCTGAACAAGCAGATATTTAGTTGTTTTCCCTTAATGGACATAAAAGTCAGATCCTTCTAGAAACTTTTTTTATTTACTAAATTATACAATTCTATTCTAAATTCTATTCCATCTATTTACATTGCGTTGCAATAATATCTGAACAAGCAGATATTTAGTTGTTTTTCCTTAATGGACATAAAAGTGCGCCTTACTTTGCCATTTAATCGACTTCCATCTCCACTATTAACGAAGTTATATATGTAGTCAAATGTCCAGTGGGACCCACTGCCTAAGTTTAAACTTGAAACGTTTGGTTAAAAATTGAATAAGGGGTATATCTATTACAGGCTATTGACAATTTTACAGAGCTAAATTTTAGGACACTAGTCGTAATGCCCTAGTTAAAATTGTTATATTATAAAGATGGCAAATCTGGACGTAAATTATGGCTGCCTGTATGTTGAACACTCAGTATACAACACCGGTAGGGATGGCCTCGATTTGAACTGTCTAAGTTCTTATATTCAACGAGTCCCTGAACTTCAAACTATTCAACTGTGGGATACCGGCGCCTCCACCAAATTAGAATTTTCAGTTATTTGCCTCTTAAACCGTTGAAATTCTTAAATATTTCTCTTCTTCTTCACCAACTCTGAATTCTTATGGTGGTAATTTATAAATACTGTTGCGAGTTATTGTTTCGAGTGATTAAGACTTGGTGAATTGTAACCACTTTATTCCAAAACTGAACTCGGAACACTACAGTCGTAATTCACTAAAACTGTTTAATTAACTAACTTATTCATTGACTGCTGACTAACTGAGGGAAAGCCGACCGCCTTATATAGGTCCTGCTAGCACATAAGACTTATCTCATTAACTACACTGACTAACTGACTGACTACCTGACTGAGGGAAAGCCAATCGGACCACTTATATATAGATCGCGTCTCGGGTTCTAGAAGAGTGCCATAGATAAGGCTTATCGTTTGCCGAAATTTCTGAAACTCTCATCTGCCGTTCGATTTATTATCGCGGCCGCTTCCCTTTATCAAATTTTCTACAAAATTCCCAACTAAATTTTATAATTACATTTTGTTATAATACAAGCACGGCCTACAAACTTTAATGTTTTGAATTTTCCAAAAATTTTATTGTGCAAAATTTTTGCGATGAAGTAATTAATTATACATTACCTATGGCTGAATTGTAGGGGAGACCGAGGAGAGTTGTGACAATTTTTACTTTAATTATTATATCGCAGTCAAGAAACATTCTAAATCTATCAGTTGTATGAGTTAATGTAGCTTAATTCATACTCTTTTAGAAATAGTAATCAAAATTAATGAAACTATTAAGGTTTCTCGAAAAATTAAAAAAAATAGAGACTACTTCCCATGTCACAACTCTCCTAATACCGAGGTAAGTTGTGACAGACACCGAGGTAAGTTGTGACACCCATGTATTTTAACTATTTGGTAGTAAAATATAATACTATTATGCTATCGATAAATAAATAACTCATTTCTTTTGAACACAACACTATAATTATTATTTGGCATATTTGGACGTATTAAAATGTTATAATAATTAGTTATAAAGATAAAATTTAATTTGATAAACAATTATGGCAGACGTATTGAAGCTCCCCCCCTCAGAACAAGCTTCGTGAGCCCAACCTTTGCATTCGAGGCACTGAACGCACTTTTCTTTGGATTTGCTATTAGAAAAGATCTCAAGGTAACACAAACAAAAACAATCATTTTCTGTATCTTCTTCGGCTTCATCTTTTTCATCACCAACTTTACTCTTTTTATTAGTCTTCTTTAATTTTTTGGGCTTCTTTTTTTCGCTTAAAACACGTTTTTTGTAGTTTTAATGTTTTTACTCGCTTCTATGGCAGCAATTTCATTTTTGGTAAGTGTGTCAGTTAGTACAGCAGATTTGATCTTGCGTCTATTCGGTTGGTTCTTTTTTCTTGGTGGAGCTTTGGGCAGCGGCCTAATTGACTCTGGTGAAAACACGTTGGAAGTGGTGGCAAGCGAACTACAGGCTGTAGGCGTGGAGGCAACGGGCTCTTCGACGTTCATAATACATGAACTGCTGGAAGATTTCATGTCTTGATTTGTAGAGAGACTTGGAGCAACGGTCCTTGTGGGATTAGGAGTTCTTCCTTCTGGGTTTCCCGGGATTTGTGGAACACTTGACAATTGCTCCGTTTTTGGATTGGGCAAAATACGATCAGTGACTTGACTAGGCAGAAAATCACCTTCTCCAAAGATATTGGTATTAACAGGCCATATTCCTGTTGCAGAAAAACCAGCACTGATATTTTTTGCAGTGATCGCTACGTCAAATCTCGATTTAGTTATAGATGGAATATCATAAATGCTCATAACCTTCCCAGTATTTAAGCGCATCCAATTGTCACAAGCTGAATAAATAACTTTCTTTAGAGGCCCAAAAATAGCACGATCCATTGGTTGCAGCTTGTGGGTGCAATGTGGAGGGAAGGTAAGCAAAATTATGCCGTTGTCTCTGCAGAACTCAATATTTTTTAAAGCCATGTGGGATAAATGATTATCCAAGAGCAACAGAACTTTTTGATCTTTTGAAGGCCTAACATGATTTTCGAAATGCTCAAAGAAAAAGTGAAAATCATCCTCCTGCATCCATCCAGATCCGTTAGCTGTTCCTACTGAAACAACAGGGCCATCACGAATGAAATGTTCTTGAAAACTTTTTCAAGGAAATATAAACATAGGTGGTATGTAATTACCTACAGCGTTTCCAGCCAAAGCCAATGTGACTAAGGTTCCCCTTTCCGCCGATGTCATTGCACTGTCCTGTTTTTCTCCACGTCGCGCTATTATTCTATTAGGCTTCTGAACAGTAGTTATTCCCGTCTCATCGATATTCCAAATATCTTTTGCGTTAAGTTTATATTTGCCTAAGACACCCATGTAATTATCAAAAAAAGCAGCCACATTCGTTTTATTAAAACTCGTGGCGCGAGCTCTGCTTGTGGCAATCTTAAAGATAAATCGGGATGTCGTTGCATAAATAGTTTAAGCCACACTTCTCCTGCTTTCTTAGTTTCTTCCCATGACTGTGGAGATTTTTTGTTATATTTTTTTAATAATACGCTAAACTTCTTGTCTCTTTTTTTGTAAACCCATAATTAGTCGCTGCACAAGTCAACAAATACTCACATAGAATATTTTCTTCTTCTTTTGTAAAAACCGTCGAGCTAGTATAACCTACAGATGGAGCTTCGCTTGTTGAATTAGCTTGATATGATTTTTTCTTCTTAATATATCTTTGCAATGACATATAGTTGAGATTGTAAGATGCGGCATCTCTAAGACTTTTACCTCTAAATGTGACTTCTTCAAAGGCCAATTCATAAATTTCGGCACTACTCATACCTCCATCAGTCTTTCGTTTGTATTTATTTGGCATTCTAAAACGAAAAAATAATAATTTACTACGCAATATTACACAACAGAGCAAATAACATAACCTTGCTACAATTACTAAGAATAGTAGGAGAGTTGTGACATGCTGTCACAACTCGCCTAGGTGTGAAAAATTGTAAGTAGGTTAGAAAAATAATTTTTTGTTCCAGAATAAGATGTCAATTAAAAAAAAACAACACCACACTAGAAACTTGAAAGACCAAAGCATGTAAGAAAAAATATCATAACAATGCAAACATAATACGTAACGATATATATGCAATCAAAATTTTGATAAAAAATTTACTTTTTACATTTTTTTGTGTACGAATGTTGTACACTCACAGCCGCTTTCCGTGCACTGTTTTCGCGTACTGCGTCACCTAGCGAGTCTCGAAAAGAACAAACGTACTCTGTTGCGAGCTCGCTGGCAGTTGTAGGTTCCGAAAAATCGACTATGTCACAACTCTCCTCTGTCACAACTCTCCTCGGTCTCCCCTATTTGGTTAATTTTGAAACCTGGATTTGGAACGTGCCAACCAAACCGAGTTAGGCTCTAAAAAATTTAAATCTTTAACCAGAGGGAGGGATAGAGAGCATGCTAGTTGCTTTTGTTGAAATGAAAGAATTTTTCTAGAAACAATTTAATCAAATGTCAACTTACTAAAGCAGCGGATTCACGTCAGTAATGAAGAGATTGATTTGTAAATCATATGTAGAAAATAATCAAAAATAATAATAATAAATTTGGGAGTGTATCAGGATATGGCAGACCAAACGACTTTTAATATCTAAATTAATTTATATATTTAAGTAAAACGAATATAGTTTCTCTCTGAAGATGACAGCTTGGCTGTCGAAACGCGTGAGAGCAACCTTTGTTGTGTTTTTTAATTTTTCTTGGTTTCAGGGGACAAGTTCTGTGTTTCAAAACGAATATGTAAAACAAAAAACTTGACTCGTTACAATAATCAAAATTCCATAATCTGAAGTCACTTCCTTGCCTTATTGGTGTTATCATTGATCCGAGAGGTAAAGAAAACCCCCAATTGGCTTACTCTTCCAGAAACTTTAAATTTCCCAGCTCTTTTCCGTTATAACAATATATCAGGAGGATTAGAAAGGACTAAAAGCCGTAGCAGTAAATATTGGAAGAGTGGAGTCAAGTTATCGGGGTAGTTTGTTGAGGCGAGTCGCGGTATCTGCGAACAAAGCGGATTGTAAAGACGAAGGCGCGATACATACGACGACAGAAATAGTCTCCAATCACGGGATTGCCCGCAAATTGTTTCCAAGATATCGCTGATTTCAGCAATTTGGGCCAAGTGTTGGCGCAGTATTTTAACTAGGTGGATTCTGTGAACGATCAATTTAGGAAGCTGCAGTCGGCCGCAAAAAACAAACACAATTCACGGAAACATAAGAGAGATACAATAGATTGAGGGGGTGCCCATGGATGTTTATTATTAAGTGATTGGGATTTTTTTTTTGATAGAGCAATTTTGCTAATTAAGCTTGCTAGGTACGTACATTTCAATAATCAATTACCTTGTGAGTGATCAGTAGATGTAGAAATATATGGAATCTATAATGAAATATTATAAAGAGAGAAATTCTGGTCGACTGAAAAACCTAATCATCAACGCAGAGCCGAAACTATTGGTCAGGAACACGAAATTTGGACAGCAGTTTCCTTTCAAGGGAAAGGTGAGTAACAGAAAGGGATTTTTGGAAATTCATATTCTAAAGGGGTAAAAAGACTGTGAAACGGTGTTTCGAAATCCTACCATGTAATAATACACAAATTGAGGGTAGATTTTTGTATAAAAATAATGTGATTTAGCTAAATTTATCTTATACCAAAAATTGATACTAATCGAGATACAGCGCACTAAAGTTGAAAAAAAAGTTCCGATTTTTTCGTAAAACTATTGAATATATTGTAAATAGACACGAAATTTTGCATAAGGGGGTTCCCAAATTCAACAAATCTTAATTTAGGGGGCGCCACCTACGCTATCCTGTATGAATCTAAACCATCATAACTTTTTCGTGCATCCACGTATATTTATTTTAAATAAGTAGTTTTATTTTTCGAAATTTTCTACGTAAAAAAGCCATACCTTCTGAGCAAAAAATTGTAAACGTAAGCTTTCGAATATTCCCTTAAAATTATAAACAAAAATCCAAATTTTGAAATGAATATCTAAATTTCAGAAAAAAAATTGGAATTAAAAACTAATCTTTTTGAACTGTAAGTTGCAAATCTACGCTGGCAATTTCGGGCAAATAATTCAATACTAAGAGAAAACGCTTTCTTTTTAGAAATTTGGGGACAGAATTCTTACTTGAAAGGGGGTTGTTTATTTAAAAATGTTTAAAAATACTATTGTAGAGGATGCTTATTAAAAGAAAATGAAAAAAGCAAAACATCTCGCTTCTTGCTGATTTCTTGATAAAAAATCTTGTTCTTGCAGCAAGAACAAGACACGAACAAGGAAAAACAAGACAAGAACAAGAAAAAGCAAGACAAGAACAAAAAATTCGTGAAACTAGTTTTAAATTACGTAGTATTAGATTTTTGAAGAAGATTTTCAAAAATTTTGGCTCACCAAGACAAACTTTTGAAAAGCCCTTCTTTTCAAAAAAGTTGAAAACTTCTAGAAAGTCAAAATTTGGAAAAGCGGAACTATTTTCAAAAAAAGTTAACATTTGAAATAAAGTTCGAAATTCTTAGACCAAGTCGAAATCTCAAGTAAGGTTCAGATTTTCAAAAAAAAAACCAAACATTTTCAAAAAAGGGTCTCTTGTTTCAAAGTAAGAGCCGAAATTTAGATAAAAATCCGATATTTGGAAAATAAGTCGTAACGTTCAAAATAACAGGTTAAAGGTTCGAAAATTTAAAAAATAACTGGAATTTTCAATAAAAGTGAAGATTATGAAAAAAAATTAAAATTTTTAAAGTTGACATTTCAAATAAGAATAGACAAAAAATTTCAGGATAGTAAAAACTACAAAAACAAAAATATTAAAATTTGAGTTTCTCTCTGAAGATGACAGCTTAGCTGTCGAAACGCGTAGAGCAACCTTTGTTGTGTTTTTTAATTTTTCTTGGTTTCAGGGGACAAGTTCTGTGTTTCAATTTTTGAAGATAACCAAGGACCAGTCCGTTCCATCAAATTTTGAGGAAAAAACATATTAAAAAATAAAATTCCAAATTTCCAATCCAAAATGTTAAGGAAAAGGTGATATTATAAAATAAATTCAAAATTTTAGCGTTTCACAATTTAAAAAAAGGCAAAATTTTCCCCACAGTAGAAGTTCTAAAAGCCAAAATATTAAAAAAGTAAAAACTGAGAGAATAAATCAAAACTGTCGAAATTCCAAATAAGCGAAAATTGCCAGAAAAGGCCGAATATTTTAAGATCGAGATTTTGCTTTTTCTTGCTCTTGCTGGTTTCTTTGTTCTACACATAAGCAATAATAAAACAGATTCAAAAATGATTGTCACACAGTTTGCTTCATTTGTAAAAGATGAAAAGATAAAATAAAATGAAAAATTGTAAACGTGAGCTTTCGAATATTCCCTTAAAATTATAAACAAAAATCCAAATTTTGAAGTGAATATCTAAATTTCAGAATAAAATTGGAATTAAAAACTAATTTTTTTGAACTGTAAGTTACAAATCCACGCTGGCAATTTCGAGCAAATAATTCAATACTAAGGGAAAACACTCGACATTAGAAATATTTTTTTAGTAATTTGGTCTTTTTTCCTATTTTATTCCTATTCCTGAAATTAGAAATTTATATTTAATATTTTATTTCTTACTCAATATTTCAGTTTTAGTGCCAAAGTTTTTGTTTTTCCGTAAAAAGTTAAAAAAATTACTCATTGCGAGAACACACTCAACACTTAACCATTTTATTGGAATAAAATAATAATTTATTTCTGTGTCCCCTGCCGGGATAATATACTAATAATATTATCATGTAACGCATTCAAATTAATGAGTTAACAGCTGTAGGCAACTCTAAATACAATCGTGTGTATTGTTCATTACACAAAAATTGCGTACCCTTTAATGTCCATTTTTACTCCCTTAGAGGCTGAATTTTGAAAATCCTTTCTTAGTCCTCACCTGCGTATTACCTCTAATCCTTACGTAAAATGTTCATGCTCCTGGACACAGCCGTTTAGACTACGCCTTATCTGTTAGTCAGAGCTTGGAGATTTATTAGGTATGTTTAAAACTTTCTCTAGATTTTTTAATTTTTCCTAGAAATTTCATTATTAAATTTTAAAATTAATTTCTTATTTATAATTTAAAATTAAAAATGCGAATTTGTTGACTTGAAATGCAAATTTTAGATTTTGTATTCAAGAACAAAGTAAAAATATTAATTTAAAAATTTCTAGAAAAAATCGAGATACGAAAATTTGAACAAAAACTCAAAAAATGTTAGATCGGATTTTTTAACTTAAAACTGGAAGTTTCAATAATTTAAGGAAAAATTGGAATTTTTAACAAATATTAACTTTTTTAAAATTACCATAATGTACCATATTTATTCAAATTTTCCACTTTAAAGTCAATTTTAAATTTACTTTCGACATTACAAATTTCCAAAATTCCTTAAAAAATGTTTTCTGAAATTTAGAGCTTAAATTCGAACTGTCGAGAATAAATATCAGAGTTTCAACAAGAGTTTCAGGAAAAAATCAAAATTTTGAGCCGAGTTTACTGGGGTAAATTCGTGATTAAATTCAAAATGTTTAGAAAAAAATTAAAATTACAAATTTAAAGAGAAATTGGAGGTTTTGAATAGAAATTCAAAATTTTAAAATCAAAGTTAAAATATTGTGGTTAAAATTACAATATAACCTTAAAATAAAAGTCGAAATACCAACAGAAAAATTGAAATTGCGAAAATGAAATGAAAGGTTTAGTAGACATCCGAAATATCTGGAGAAAAACCAAAATTTGGGGGCAATGAAGAGTTATTAAGATTACGAATTTAAAGAAAAACTGAAAGTTTCGAATAGAAATTCAAAATTTGAAAATCAAAGTTGAAATATTGTGGTTAAAATTACAATATAACGTTAAAATAAAAGTTGAAATACCAACAGAAAAACTGAAATTTCGAAAATGAAATGAAAGGTTTAGAAGACATCCGAAATATCTGGAGAAAAACCAAAATTTGGGGGCAATGAAGAGTTATTAAGACTACGAATTTAAAGAAAAACTGAAAGTTTCGAATAGAAATTCAAAATTTTAAAATCAAAGTTGAAATATTGTGGTTAAAATTACAATATAACCTTAAAATAAAAGTGGAAATACCAACAGAAAAATTGAAATTTCGAAAATGAAATGAAAGGTTTAGAAGACATCCGAAATATCTGGAGAAAAACCAAAATTTGGGGGCAATGAAGAGTTATTAAGACTACGAATTTAAAGAAAAACTGAAAGTTTGGAATAGAAATTCAAAATTTTAAAATCAAAGTTGAAATATTGTGGTTAAAATTACAATATAACCTTAAAATAAAAGTCGAAATACCAACAGAAAAATTGAAATTTCGAAAATAAAATGAAAGGTTTAGAAGACATCCGAAGTATCTGGAGAAAAACCAAAATTTAGGGCAAATGAAGAGTTTTAAAATTCAGGTTATCTACTTAAATGGCGTTGTGAAAAAATTGAACATTGACTTCTTTTAATGTTGAGTCCATTTCTTTTTAAAAATTTGGGGACAGCATTCTTACTTGAAAGGGGGTTGTTTATTTAAGAATGTTTAAAAACACTATTGTAGAGAATGCTTATTAAAAGAAAATGAAAATAGCAAAAAATCTTACTTCTTGCTGATTTCTTGATAAGAAATCATGTTTTTGCAGCAAGAACAAGACACGAACAAGGAAAAGCAAGACAAGAACAAGAAAAAGCAAGACAAGAACAAAAACTTTGTGAAACACTAGTTTTAAATTACATAGTATTAGATTTTCGAAGAAAACTTTCAAAAACTTTGGCTTACCAAGACGAACTTTAGAAAACCCTTCTTTTCAAAAAAGTTGAAAATTTCTAGAAAGTCAAAATTTGGAAAAGCGGAACTATTTTCAAAAAAAGTTGACATTTTAAATGAAGGTCGAAATTCTTAGACCAAGTCAAAATCTCAAGTAAGGTTCATATTTTCAAAAAAAAAACACAAAAATGTTCAAAAAAGCGTCTATTGTTTCAAAGTAAGAGCCGAAATTTGGATAAAAACCCGATATTGGGAAAATAAGTCGTAACGTTCAAAATAACAGGTTAAAAGTTCGAAAATTTAAAAAATGACTCGAAAAACGGAAATATTTTCAAAAAAAGTTGACATTTATAAACGTCGAAATTTTTAAACCAAGTCGAAATCTCAAGTAAGGTTCAGATTTTCAAAAAAAAAGCAAAAATTTTCAACAAAAAGGTGGAATGTTTCAAATTAAGAGCCGAAATTTATATAAAAGCCGATATTTGGAAAATAAGTCGTAACGTTCAAAAGAAAAACTCCAAAAATTAAAAATTTGAAAAATGATTGAAATTTTCAGTAAAAGTGTAGATTATGAAAAAAGATTAAAATTTTTAAAGTTGACATTTTAAATACAAAATAAACAAAAAATTTTAGAATAGTCAAAATTACAAAAAAGGAAATAATAACATTTGAGAAAAAACACATTCAAAGATAAAAATCCAAATTTCCAATCCAAAAATTTAAGTTTGATAAGTCCTTGTTTTCAAAAAAGTTAAAAACACTATTGTAGAGAATGCTTATTAAAAGAACATGAAAAAAGCAAATACTCTTACTTCTTGCTGATTTCTTGATAAGAAATCATGTTCTTGCAGCAAGAACAAGACACGAACAAGGAAAAGCAAGACAAGAACAAGAAAAAGCAAGACAAGAACAAAAACTTTGTGAAACACTAGTTTTAAATTACATAGTATTAGATTTTCGAAGAAGATTTTCAAAAACTTTGGCTCACCAAGACGAACTTTTGAAAAGCCTTTCTTTTCAAAAAAGTTGAAAACTTCTAGAAAGTCAAAATTTGGAAAAGCGGAACTATTTTCAACAAAAGTTGACATTTTAAATAAAGGTCGAAGTTCTTAGACCAAGTCAAAATCTCAAGTAAGGTTCAGATTTTCAAAAAAAAAACAAAAATTTTCAAAAAAGGGTCTCTTGTTTCAAAGTAAGAGCCGAAATTTAGATAAAAACCCTATATTGGGAAAATAAGTCGTAACGTTCAAAATAACAGGTTAAAAGTTCGAAAATTGTAAAAATGACTCGAAAAACGGAAATATTTTCAAAAAAAGTTGACATTTAAAATAAACGTCGAAATTTTTAAACCAAGTCGAAATGTCAAGTAAGGTTCAGATTTTCAAAAAAAAAGCAAAAATTTTCAACAAAAAGGTCGAATGTTTCAAATTAAGAGCCGAAATTTATATAAAAGCCGATATTTGGAAAATAAGTCGTAACGTTCAAAAGAAAAACTGCAAAAATTAAAAATTTGAAAAATGATTGAAATTTTCAGTAAAAGTGTAGATTATGAAGAAAGATTAAAATTTTTAAAGTTGACATTTTGAATACAAAATAAACAAAAAATTTTAGAATAGTCAAAATTACAAAGAAGAAAATAATAACATTTGAGAAAAAACACGAGGGAAAAATGAGGAAGAAATACTTAAAAATATTTTTTTTTAAATATAAAAAAGAAAAATAAAGAAATTTTAACATGAATAGACGTTTCATCATCAATTTACTGTGTTAAAAATCGGGCTTCAAATATTTAAATTTTTAACACAGTAAATTGATGATGAAACGTCTATTCATGTTAAAATTTCTTTATTTTTCTTTTTTCTTTTTTATATTTAAAAAAAAATATTTTTAAGTATTTCTTCCTCATTTTTACCTTTCCATGTTATGCACTGCTGACGAGCTCAAATGAGAGCGAAACATCGATGTCCAGTGCTACAACTTTTTAGGTATTTTTTTATATTTTCCTAATTTATCAAAAAAACAAAATATTTATTTTTTCCATATCTAATTTTTGGTCTCCTATTTTTCATTATTCCTATTCTATGTAAAATAAAATAACCTCTTAATTTGTGAACTGTCATGAAGTGACGTTTTCAATAAATTTAAATATCACGTAGTCGCATTTCAAAAACTGTTTAGAAAATTGTCAACAAACCATAAAAATTTAAATATTTCCAAACTGGGCCGAAGAAATGTTAAATAAATTGAAAAAAAAAAGGAAAAAATTGTCAAAAAAAGTAGGAATTTAGAAAAAAATGGAATTTGTTTTTTGAAAAGTGAAAAGTGAAATCTTGGGAAAAAGTCGTTATTTTCAAAACCTGAAATTTTCAAAAAAATGAATTTAACAAAAATGAAATAAGCTAACAAGACAAAGAAGCAAATTGTTTCTAAAAAAAGTGAAAACTTGAAAAAAGGGATTTTTTAAAAAAGTTATATTTGAAAAAAGACCAAATTTCCAAAGTTTAAATTTTCAAAATGGTAAAATTTCGTTAAAATATCAAAATTTTCAAATAAGGTAAAAACTAAGAACGAGATCGAAATTTACAAAAAAGTTAGGAGAATTTTTCTAAAAGAGCCAAATGTCTCAAAGGTAAAAAATTTGAAAGTGTCGAAATAGTAGAAATAGTTAACCTTTTTAAAAATATGAAAAGCTTCAAAAGAGTAGAATATTTTCGAGGATGTCGAAATTTACAACAAGATAAAAATTATAGAAAAAAGTAAAAAAATAATTTAAAAAACTTTGAAATAAAACTGAAAATTTTAAAATGTTAAAATTTTCAAAATAATCGATACCTTCAACAAAAGTTTAAATTAGAAAAATAAATCGAAATTTTCACAATCAAGTTGAAATTTTCAAGCTGTGTCCAGTGTTTCAAATAGCTAAAATTGTCAGAAAAATTTAAATAGTGAAATTCTCAAAAAAACAAAAAAGTCGAATTCTTTAAAAGAAATTAAGAATAAAAACAAGTGTCCAATGTTTTTTGAAAAGCTAAAATTCTCAGAAAAGGTTGGAATATTTAAGTGATCGAAATTTTCAAGCAATATCAACTATTTGAATGCACAGACCAATAGGTTTGAACCTTCATTAGGTTCGAAGTTTGGACACCAAAGACCCGTTTCGATCTTGCTAGGTCTCGTCAGTTTGGTATATCTCTATGGACCAATAGGTGGTAGTACTAAGAGTCACTCGCTTGACGTCTGTGAACGTTTTAGTACTTACTTGTCGGAACATTTATTAGCATTCGAGTTGGATATACCAAACTGACGAGATCTAACAAGATCGAAAGCGGTCTTTGGTTTCCAAACTTCGAATCTAATACATGTGCAAACCTCTTGGTCTGTGCATTAGAATCATTGTCTTCTAAGAACTTTCCTAGAGAGCAGCCACTTCGCTAGGTGGCAGTGTTTCAACTGTTGGTAGTTGAGCTACCTATGATTTACTCTACAGGCCTGGAGGGCTGCACGAATTTGTAGTCTTGGTTGCATTTTACTTGCATATCAACTACTTGAGAAAAAGTCGATATTTTGAAATAGTCAAAATTTTCAAAAAAGACAAATTAAGATCAACATTTTCATGAAATTAAATATGTAAAAAATATTTAAATTTTGAAAAAGAAAGTCGAAATTACCAACGAATATCTTATTATAAGTTCAAATTTTCAAAGAATCAATTCACATTTTTGAAAAAAAAAGTTGATGTCTCGAGAAACTATTGAAATTGTCAGCATATATTAAGATTTTTGAATAAAAGTCGAAATATTTAAAAGACCAGAATTGTCGATGAAAGTCGAAATTTTCAAAAAGAAGAAAACATTTCCCCACTCCTTTCCTCAAATCAAGTTGAGAATTAGGAATTTGCGTAAAAATATGCATTGGACATTGACCACAAGCGATACTAGTTAGTAAATCAAGTTAATGGTAAGGAAAGTCGAAATTACCAACGAATATCTTATTATAAGTTGAAATGTTTAAAGAATCAATTCACAATTTTGAAAAAAAAGTTGATGTCTCGAGAAACTATTAAAATTGTCAGCAAAAATTAAGATATTTGAATAAAAGTCGAAATATTTAAAAGACCAGAATTGTCGATGAAAGTCGAAATTTTGAAAAAGAAGTAAAAATTTCCCCACTCCTTTCCTCAAATCAAGTTGAGAATTAGGAATTTGCGTAAAAATATGCATTGGGCATTGACCACAAGCGATACTAGTTAGTAAATCAAGTTAATGGTAAGGAAAGTCGAAATTACCAACGAATATCTTATTATAAGTTGAAATGTTCAAAGAATCAATTCAAAATTTTGAACAAAAAAAGTTGATGTCTCGAGAAACTTTTGAAATTGTCAGCAAAAATTAAGATATTTGAATAAAAGTCGAAATATTTAAAAGACCAGAATTATCGATGAAAGTCGAAATGTTCAAAAAGAAGTAAACACTTCCCCACTCCTTTCCTCAAATCAAGTTGAGAATTAGGAATTTGCGTAAAAATATGCATTGGACATTGACCACAAGCGATACTAGTTAGTAAATCAAGTTAATGGTAAGGAAAGTCGAAATTACCAACGAATATCTTATAATAAGTTGAAATGTTTAAAGAATCAATTCACAATTTTGAAAAAAAAAGTTGATGTCTCGAGAAACTATTGAAATTGTCAGCAAAAATTAAGATATTTGAATAAAAGTCGAAATATTTAAAAGACCAGAATTATCGATGAAAGTCGAAATTTCCAAAAAGAAATAAAAATGTCCCCACTCCTTTCCTCAAATCAAGTTGAGAATTAGGAATTTGCGTAAAAATATGCATTGGACATTGACCACAAGCGATACTAGTTAGTAAATCAAGTTAATGGTAAGGAAAGTCGAAATTACCAACGAATATCTTATTATAAGTTGAAATGTTTAAAGAATCAATTCACAATTTTGAAAAAAAAAGTTGAGGTCTCGAGAAACTATTGAAATTGTCAGCAAAAATTAAGATATTTGAATAAAAGTCGAAATATTTAAAAGACCAGAATTATCGATGAAAGTCGAAATTTCCAAAAAGAAATAAAAATGTCCCCACTCCTTTCCTCAAATCAAGTTGAGAATTAGGAATTTGCGTAAAAATATGCATTGGACATTGACCACAAGCGATACTAGTTAGTAAATCAAGTTAATGGTAAAGAAAGTCGAAATTACCAACGAATATCTTATTATAAGTTGAAATGTTCAAAGAATCAATTCACAATTTTGAAAAAAAAAAGTTGCTGTCTCGAGAAACTATTGAAATTGTCAGCAAAAATTAAGATATTTAAATAAAAATCAAAATATTTAAAAGACCAGAATTGTCGATGAAAGTCGAAGTTTTCAAAAAGAAGTAAAAATTTCCCCACTCCTTTCCTCAAATCAAGTTGAGAATTAAGAATTTGCGTAAAAATATGCATTGGACATTGACCACAAGCGATACTAGTTAGTAAATCAAGTTAATGGTAACCTTATCATAGATTAGAATAATTCACACATTATGTAAAATCCAATTAATTGAAAACGTGAGTAATACTTATTAAAACAATATTAAATTGTTAGTAAAATAAAAAGCTAACGGAACATAATCGATCATAAACTCAGATCACCTGATCCATCACCTTGATGCAATGCAAATGAACTTATTTTACAGAAAAGAACGTGAAGTTAGTTGAAATGCATCTTGCATTTAATCAACTCGGTTTCCGCAAACTATGAACAGGAGAATATAAAAGCGACCGTTATTGGATGCATTCAAGGTAATAACCATGCAACAATAACCATCGGTTACGATTTAAAACTAATATCCTCTCCGATGTGTACCTTAATGGTTTAATTATTTATTACTGACTGAGATCCACTTTGATGGGATAAAGTTTGGTCGTAAAACGCCTCGCACGAAAAATCATTTGTTGCCATGATTTTTTTTTGTCAGCTTAACACTAGTCGAATGAATTCGAAATAAACATTGAATTATATTCGAAATGTGCCAGTGATTTATAGGACCGCATTTTGTGTAGAGTTTTAATGCCAAGTTGTCATTGAAGTGAGTGATTATAGATAATTTGTTACCACACCTTTATGAATTGTATTGCATTTATAACCAAACTTCGAATGAGGGAGGAGTCGATTTGGAAGGCTTTTATCCAAATTACGCCTTTCACCCTTGCACACATTTGGGACAATTACGTTCGAACTATTTTTCATAATACGTCCACTTAGTGATTTGACTATCTAATTAATTTAGCTTTGTTAACTGTTTACGTGCTTTCTGTCGTTTAGATTCTTCAGCACCTCTGTCAAAAACATTTGCAAATAGTTCGGTATCCAATCCAATTAATTGAATTATACAATTTAAGTAACACTAATTAAGCCTTTGGCTTGCGAGTGAAACCTTATGAGGAATTTGTGTAGCTTCGTCTACTAATCTGACAAATATTTCTAACGGCGAGTAATTAATGCGGACAAAAGAGTAATTTCGAGGGAATGACATATCTAATAAGAGAATTGTGGCTAATTTGACATGTTATTACATCACGACCCCCTCAAAGGGAAGAGAAATCTATACCACTCGACAACGGTCGAGTCTGATATATATATATAAATTTAATTTCCTTAATGACAACACATTGTTGCAACACTAAAACGCCTTCTCAATTTTCTGGCTTGTGGTTAACATTATTAGTAAATAACCCGACTGGAAATGTAAACAAGACACTCATCAAACATTTACGCCCAAACGTCCCTAAAAATAATTACACCGATAAGGGTAACTTCAGGTGAGGGCAGACGTAATTGTAAGTGAGATACACTTCGGAAACACTGAACATTCCTTGGTACCAAATCACTGATTCGCTATTGTCAGAACCGGATTACATATATGCGTTCAGTTATAATGGCATTAATTTTAAGGGGAGATATAGAAAAATGAATATAATACGAAAACGTAATTAAAAAAAATTTGAGGTATAATTACGCTGAATAAAAATATCTTAAAATCATAACCTAATCCCCTTTTTGAGCTGTCACTGACTCCAAAGCTCCAAGGCCCAGATAAATAAAAAGAAGAGGATTTACGGCTGCGCAGTTGGGACTCAGGCAAAACAAACAAAACATTGCTAGGTTATGCCTAAATGACAATAACTGAACTGAGCTCAAAATAGATAGTAATCCCCTGCACGTAATCAGTGTTTATGCCCCTGATGCCTCAAAAACAAGAGAAGAAATAAGACGGACGATTCTGTGAGGAGCTACAGAACGTCACAGATGTCACAACCACTATATAATAATAATGAGTGACCTAAAAACATGTATAGTGTAACGCAATGTAAATAGATGAAATAGGATTTAGAATAGAATTGTAAAATTTAGTAAATAAAAAAGTTTCTAGAAGGATCTGATAAGGGGAAAGCGGCCGCGATAACGAAACAAATGGCAGATAAGCGTTCCAGAAATTTCGGGAACGATAAGCCTTATCTGTCGAAAAGTTCTAGAAGCCGGGGGCCAAAACTATAAAAGGCGGTTAGCTTTCCCTCGAGTGAGTCAGTGTAATTAGTGAGTTAGTAGAAGTTAATAATAAGTGAGTTAATTGTTCAATTGTGGTGATCCAAGTTAACTTTGGTAATAAAGTGGTGTAATTCACACGTGGTAATCAATTCGAACCGATAAGCCCGTAACAATACGAAAAACATTAAATGATCCTGCCGGCACCGATGATTGCGGAAAAGTAGTTAGGTAATTTGCTTTTTTATATGAAAATCGGGTAACAATTGCAGAAGAAAGTTACGCGAAAATAAAAAAAGGTAAACCGCGATATGGATGTAAACGTTGATATCAACGCTGTAAGTAATGAATTCAATTCGGTGTTATGGATGCAAATGTTAAAGGTGGAGAGTTATTTCCCGACGTTTTATTTTTGTGGCCCTCTGTGACACGATGGAAATTTTTTAAACCATGTGAAGGTTACCGACGTATCATCACTTTTTTCATGACCCCGACAGTTCTAAAATAGTTCGGAAAAAAGGAACTCGAGTATTAATGTAAGTACACTACACTTATACTAAATGTGGGCTATCTTTGACATATTTATTATAAACAACAACCTAACTGCTAACCAACGTTAAACCAAAATTAAATAAACCAGTGCTTGGTATCGTTATTTATTTTGTAGAATTAATATTTTAGATTCAGTTATTTGTGTTCGTTTATTTTTTGGATTTCCATTTACTTTTGATCAGACCGATTGATATGACAACGAATGCTTTCACGGTCAGTACAGGATATACTTTTTCCGGGATTGGACCGTGTCAAAGAACTACTAAAAGTTTTCGACGTTTCGCCCACCATCCTAGGGGGCTTCTTCAGGAACAAGGAAATATACAAAAATGGAAAAAGAAAAAAGGGGCCAATTTCAAAACACCAGAGCACAGTAACTCACTATGTTCACCATACAAAGGCGAAACTCTTCTGAGAGGAAAGAAAGAAAGGGAAACTTTTTATACCATTAGTCAGCGCGATCACTCCCAAAGATTTGCGATGGTTGGTTTCCAGATGGAGGAAAGCATGCAGCCGTCGTCTCTGTTGATGTTTTTGGGAAACTTTTGGATTTCAATGGCCTCGCGTATCTTCCTATTATAGTAATTGGGAACATTGGATATAATTGAAATATTATCAAAAAAAATCTTATGTCCAGTCTCATGTTAATGTTCCGAAATGGCTGACTGCAAAAATAAACCAGACTTAAGACATCTTTGGTGTTCAGATATTTGCGTCTTAAATGATCGCCCCGTTTCTCCAATGTACACTGAACCACAAGAACAAGGAACCCTGTACACACCATTAGAACGAAAGGAAGAAATTTTATCTTTGGGCGATGGGAGGAGCTGTCATCATTAATGTGGTCAGTAGCGCCGAGCTATTGGTGGTCAATGTGTTGATTTGATCTATTTTAGAAAATCGAATAATTTTTTTTTCTATTTTCTGTCTCTAGCAAGCCTTCCAAACACTTAGTTAAAATTAATGCTATTATGACTGAATCACCCTGTATATAAAAAACGAATCATCACCCAGGGGCCTCTGGCTTTCCCTCTTTAAGAGGGATCCCAACTTCTGCTCTTTTGCAGTAAATTAACCCTTCTAATAGTTTAACTTTCATTCTAGCTTAAAACTATAAATCACTAGCATAAAGAATATGCTTCAATGATAAATCCTTTAACAAGGACGCGTCATGCAAGGGTTCCAAGAGTAGAGTGAGCAGTCATTAGAACAAATTTTGTTATCTAATAATTGAAAAATTTGTCTATTTTGAAGTAGACACCTTTTTATACAGTCGATCGGTCAGTGCTGGTATGGAATTGCCACCTAGCTCTAGAAGGTCTATCACAAGAGAATACAATTGATCTAATATGGATCAAAGGACATTCTGGAAAAGAGGGAAACGAACGCGCTGACAAACTGGTGAGGAAGGATTCGGAGGGACAATTCGTTGGACCAGAACCAACCCTTCCCCTGGCAAGATCAACCGTAAGATCCCTACTTAACGAAGAAATTTATTGTAAACACAAAGCCTTATGGGCATCAATTACAACATGCCGACAAACTCACGCATTCATTAGAATGCCGTGCAGGGAAAGGGCAAAACTATGCGCCTACAACTCTCAAGGAATAGTCTCAGGAAACTTGTAGGGATATGGACAGGTCACTGTCGATTAAACAAACACCTCCACAGAATGGGAATTATAAACGACCCAAGTTGTAGGGGATGTTTAGAAGAAGATGAGAGTGTCTAGCAGGTGATGTGTCTCTGCCCGGAAGTAGCATCAATCAAAGGATCCACGCCACGCTTCTGGCCTAGTGTGGCCAGTTTGAGAGAGACCCAAGGGATGCTCTTCAGTTTCTCAACAAGGTTGGATGGCTGAATGAATGACCAAGGACACCTCAATCACGGGGAGAGCACAATGGGCCCGGAAAGGGTGGCCTAAACTTTAGGCAACCCACAACGAATCCAGAATCCAGAAAACAGTCGATCGGTACATTTATGGAGTTGGCCGCTGTGAGATATAAATAAATTCTTAGGCACTGACTGACAGACAAGACAGAGCCCAAACCGGTGGGTCCAGGAGAATGAAGTTTGACACAGATGTTTCCTGTAATGCGTGGGTGAGCAGTAACCAATGCCGGATCCAGAAGGGAGGCACCAGGGACAAGTGAAGCCCGCTGCCTTTGTATGTATGTGCAAATGCAAACAGTACTACATACATAGGGACCTAATAATTGAAATTAAAATAAAAAGTCTAAACAATGCCATTCATAATGATATTCGAATATTGATAAAATGTAATTTAAAATGACTAATGTTTTACTCTCTGGGTTTCGTTACATACATTTTTTGAGGTCTGCTTTAAACTCCATAGCAGGCTGTTAATACATGGATTATCGCCTCGAAATAATTCTTCTAATGAATAATCGACGTGATTTTATGGGCTTTGTGCTTTGTAACCAGTGATTTTCTTATTTAGGGATTGAAACACAGAACTTGTCCCCTGAAACCAAGAAAAATTAAAAAACACAACAAAGGTTGCTCTAACGCGTTTCGACAGCCAAGCTGTCATCTTGGTTTCAGGGGACAAGTTCTGTGTTTCAATTTTTGAAGATAACCAAGGACCAGTCCGTTCCATCAAACTTATTTAGGGAGGCAATCTGATGCTGTGACGTCACAAAATAAATAACTTATTTTGTGGCGATACTAGGCTTGGTATGTATCGCTTGCAAGAGTTCTGAGAATTTAGCAAACATCCAAAATCGAGACAAAGCAAAATTTTATCTCAAATTGCACATTGATTTTTTTCAGTCAGTCTTTTAGTTTTCCTTCCCTATTCATATTCTCTATACAGTAACATACTTTTAAAATTAAAAAAAAACATTTATGTTTAGTTTTGTGTGTGTATTATTGGTTTTATTTGTTTTTTCACAAAGTTTGACTAAGATAAATAAATAGCTGGCTAGCAAAATTGTATAAGGAAATGCAAGAGAAGATGAGCTTTGCAAAAATACGGAAATGAGCAGGTATGTTATAATTTTTTTTTTAATTTAAAAAAAAATTATTTTCGTGAATTATGGATTTTTGTAACTATATCATTTTCTCAAAATTGGCACAGTCAAGCTTTTATTTCTTTTGTACTGTTTCAATTTTAAATTCGAAATTTTAACCTTGATCTCAAAATGTTAAATTCTTTACTCTTTTTTTTGCTACAAATTAAAAGTTTCTTTTTTAAAATAGTGACCCTTTTGAATATTTTCTGTATTATTATTTATTTCATAATTTCCTCGTTCCAATAATTCAAGTAGGTTTTACTTTTTTGCTAAGATTTCGATTACAAACATGCAATTTAACGAAAAACAATATTGAATTTTATGGTTTTTGTTCTATTATCTTAACCGTTTGGTTGCGTAATTTGGTAGTTTTATTTGTGTTATATGGTATATACTTGACTATTTTCAGTTTGAAATAAAAATTATATTTCGTTTTCCGTTCCTACTAGAATCTTATATATTTTTAGTCGCAAATAAAATGTTTATTTATGCAAAATGGCGGTTGAATTTTGATGTTGGTTTCCTATAAAAATTAATTTTTTTATACTATTCAATTTTGAATTGAAAATCTCACATGACCTTGAAATTTTTGCCTGCGGCGCTACTTAAGCATGTATATAGGGGATTGGGTGGGAATGGAAGTGCCCCCCTTCCCCCCGAAAAACCTTTCTGTATTCGCGCCTGACAGTAACAGAAAATTTTTCAAAATTCAGCCTCTGAGGTGGTAAAAATAGCTATTAAAAACCACGTAAAATTTATACAAATGTATTGCACGCGATTGTGTTTAAAGTTGCCTAAATGCATTGAGAGCTGACCTCACCGATAGATGTCCCTCCATACGAGTTTATTCAAATTTTTGCATATGAGCAGTGCAGATTTTGCCTTTCACTAGTTCTTTTCTTTAATAGAAACGTCTAAACATTTCAGTTTTAAACTCGAAATAATGGCTTTAGCATTGTCGATGTTTAGAATGAATAGATTTGGAAGTTTCTTCTGAAAATTTCGACATCATTGTAAACCTTGTCTTTGAGGGTAAAATTGCAAAAACCAGTTTCGCAGAAATTCTAATTTTTTAATTAAAGCCAAAAGTTTGCATTGTGCTTTTATTTCTCAAAGTTCCTATGGAAATATAAAACTTGAAAATTCATCAAAGATTTAACTTTTTTACAACCTTTCACCTTAAACATGAAAATACTCCTTTTTAAAATGTCACTTGCAAAATCAAAACTAAGTTAAAACTTGCATTCGTTTTATATAAATCCTTCAAAATTTTAAAATTTGCAATTTTTTCCAAAAAAAAAAAATAAAATTTTCAGGACTAGGCGAATTGTTTAAAAATCAAAGATACAATAATTTGAAGTTTCGACAAAAAAAAAACAATATTCCTCAATTTTGAGAAAAAGTCAAAATTTTTAAAAAAGTAGAAATTTTGAAAAAATGGTAGTACTTCTGAAACAAGTTTAAATCCTGAAAAAGGTAACAATTTTGCGAAAAAGTTCGAATTCGATGATAAAAGATCGTTTTTTAAAAAAAGTGAAAATCCTGAAAAAAGGTCGAAAATCTCGAATGTCGAAATTTTGAAAATATTCATTTTTTTCAAAAAATAGAAAGCTTACAACAAATCGTCGAGTGTTTGAATTTTTCAAATAAAAGTGCAGTTTATTATATAACATTGAAAAAGAGTCCAAAATTTTGAAATGCTTTCTTCAGAATATCAATCAAATATTTGAAAAAAGATACCAATTAAAAAAAAAGTAAATATTTTGAGAAAAGATAAAGGTTTTCAGAAAAAATATTTAAACAATCAAATTCATAAAAATATGAAAAATTGGTTGAAAATATTAAAATATAAAAAAAAATTAAGGCATTGGTTCAGATTTTTCAAGATATTTTAGAATCAATAAAAATCATGAAGAGAGGCAAAATTGTAAAAGGGTGGAAATTTACAAAATAAGTGAAAATTAAAAAAAGTGAATATTAAAAAAGCAGCGATATTGGAAATACGAAATTTCCAAAATTTTTAATCAAAATTGGAGTTAGATTTATCAAAAATTCAAAAATATTTTTAAAAAAATAGGAAAAATTTTAAAAGAAAGCCGAATTTAAAAATAAACAAGCATTTCAAATAGGTCAACGTTTCTAAAAATTAAAACCTTTAAAAAATGCAAATTCAAAAGAATTTTATGTTTAAGAAATTAAATTTATAAATAATCAGATTTACAAAAGAGTTCAAAGTTCGAGTCAAAATTTTCACTAAGTAAATACATACATTTTCAATAACAAGACCGGAATTTTAAAACAAGCTTAAAATTTTCAAAAATAGGGTTCATAATATGAAAAAAGTTAACATTTTCCTAAAAATTCAAAACTTCTATATCAAATCAAATTATTGAAAAAGAAATTTAAATTGGAAAGTAATTTTTTTTACAAAATAAAGTCATTAGTAAAGATAGAAATTATTAAAAAAGTTGAAAACAAAATATGCAAGGTCATAATGGCATTAATTTTAAGGGAAGATAGAGAAAGATGAGCATAGTACAAATACGTGATTCAAATATTTATTCCAGGTATGATAAGGATGAAAAAAAAATATTTTAAAATTACAATTTAAACCCCTTTTTGAACTACCACTGACTCCAAAGCTCAAGGCTCAGATAAATAGAAAGAAGAAGGATTTACGACTGCGCAGTTGGGACTCGGGCATAAACAAATAAACAAAACATTAAGTCCAAAGAAGATTTCACCCCTTTACCACATTGGCAATTATATAAATAATTACAAGATACGTATTTCGACAGCAGAACTGGCATTTTCAAGCGTACTAATCTAAAAAGATTAGCAAAAGATGCATCGATGTCATCTGCATTCAGATTCAAATGGATACTGGCGGTCTTTTACTTTCTTTCCTATTTCTAATTGTTGTAAATGTTTTAAATAATTTAAAATAGAAAAGAAAGCAAAAGACCGCCAGCATCGATTTGAATCTCAATGCAGATGACGTCGATGTATCTTTTGCTAATCTTTTTAGATAAGTACGCTTGAACATGCCAGTTCTGCTGTCGAAATACGTATCTCGTAATTATGCATCGACGTCATCTAAATTAAGATTCAAATCGATTTGAATCTCAATGTAGCTGGCAAAATATGTATCACATAATTATTTATTTAATTGCCGATGTGGTAAAGGGGTGAAACCTTCTTTGGACTTAATCACAAGCCTCAGTGTTTGGTTCAGTGCTTTAGGGAAACAAAACATTGCTAGGTTCTGTCTAAATGACAATACCAAAAACATTAAAAAATCCTGGCGGCACCGATAGTTGCGGAAAAGTCATTGGGTAATTTGCTTTTTTCATATGTAAATATAATATATATATATATATATATATATATATATATATATATATATATATATATATATATATATATATATATATATATATATATATATATATTGCAGAAGGAAGTTACGCAAAAATAAAAAAAAGATGAAATAACTAGATGGATGTGATTGATATCAACACTACAAGTAATGAATTAAATTCGCTGCTGTGAATGCAAGTGTTAAAAGTGGTTAATAGTCGAGAGGTATTTCCCGACGTTTTATTTTTTGTGACCCTCTGTGATACGATGAACATTTTTTAAATCATGTGTAGTTTACCAACGAATCATCACTTTTTTAATACGCCTGACAGGTCTAAAATAGTTCAGAAAAGAGGCACTCGAGTATTAGTGAGAGTACACTGCACCTATTCTAACTGTGGTTTATCGTTAACATTTTTATAAACAACAAAACTGCTAGCCAACGTTAATATGCTTTAAAATTAAATAAACCAGTGCGTCGTATCGTTATTTATTTTGCAGAATTAATATTTTAGTTTGAGTCGTTTGTGTTCGTTTATTTTTTGAATGTGCGTTGTACTTCACATCAGCCGATTGATTAACGAAACGAAAAAATATAAAAAATTTTAAGTGTATGAAAAAACAAATACTTATTCGTATACAAGTAAAATACAACCTAGACTACAAATTCATGCAGCTCTCCAGTCGTGTGTATAGTGAATCATAGGTAGCTCAACTACCAACGTTCAAACACTGCCACCTAGCGAGGCGGTTGCTCTCTAGGAAAGTTCTCAGAAGACAATGATTCTAATGCACAGACCAATCGGTTTGAACATTTAATAGATTCAAAGTTTGAAAACCAGAGACCGGTTTCGATCTTGTTAGATCTCGTCTTTGGTTTCCAAACTTCGAATCTAATAAATGTTCAAACCTATTGGTCTGTGCATTAAAATACTTATTCGTCAAAATAACTAATAGAGACTTGTCGTCCATTAATTAGGGCTGTTTTGCCCTCGCCAGTCCGGGTTATTATTGCCACTGGTGAGTGAATGATAACATGATCAGCTTCTGTTGCCGTAAAGCGTTGAATGTGGTCTATTTTGGGTTTATTTTAAAAAGTCGAATAATTTTTTTTTTTGATTTTCTGTCTTTATTAAGCCTTCTAAACACGTAGTTAAAATTACAATTACGACTCAGTGTCACCCTGTATACAAAAATAGAGGATTTTAAAAAAGTTAGAATTAAAAAAAAAGTCAAAATTTCAGAAAATATCAAAATTTTTCCAATCATGGGAAAATGTTGAAAACGTTGAAACTTTTGAGTCCAAAATCTTTGAAAACATAAAGTTGAAACTTCAAGGAGAAATTCGAAATCCTGAAACTGTTTTAGGACTTAAATTTTGAGGTTTTTTCGGTTGGAGTTCTAGGTTTAAACTAGGAAATTTTACATTTTCTACCTACAATTTTCACTGTAAAGAAGACATTTTAACTTTTTCATTCAAAATTTAGACTTTTTTTTTAAACGTAACACTTTTTCGACTTTTTTTTTCTTGGTCTCAAAAGTCTATGGTTAATTTTCGATTATTTTCTTTAACAATTCAAGCTTATCACTAAAAATTTTACAATTTTTTGTACAGATTTAGAGATTTCCCCGGAAATAAAAGAATAAAGTGCCATTAAAAAATATGACGTCATAATTCGAAAGCAGAAGACTGTGAAGTGACAAAGATTATCAAGAAAGATGCGTTTTGAAAATCATGATCGATCTGTCCAAGGATATTTTTTGCAAATACACCGATTTTTATTTAATCTGCATACTTCCATACTTGTTACTCACACTGTATGCATAAATTTCAGATCTTTTCTTCCACTCAAAATTTTATGATTGATTTTGGATTTTTTTTAAAGTTCAAATTTAAACTAGTCCAAATTTTTAAAACAATTCATAGTTTCTGTGGAAATGTCAATTTTATTATCGAATGAAAATTTTAGGAAATTAGTTCAACTCTAGTTGATATTTTGAGAAAAAAGGTTGAATTATTATAGGTAAGTATTTCTTTATTTTAATCACATCTGTTTAGGTTCCTAGCTTAAATTTAAAATTTTTATTGTTTTGTGGACTTTATTCAAATGTTTTGTTTAAAAATAATAACGAATGATTAAATTTACTATCAGAATTTGGCTGTTTTTAAAAAAAATTTTTGAGAATAAACGTCAATAGAAATTTTGAATTTGGTCCCAAATATGGCCAAAATTTTCAGAAGAAACTTTAAACATTTTTACAATGTTTTATTTTAATAATTTTTGACCTTTACATTTCGACTAGCTTCGCAATTTTATATTTTTTTTTGGATAGAATTTAAAGTTTTAAAAGAAAACGACGGTATACTTTGAAAAACGTAGACTTTTCTGATTTTATATTTAACTTTAGAAAAATTCTAAAGTCACTTTATTTTTGAAAATTTTAATAAGCAACTCTAAATTATAAAACAACAGCAATTTAGAGAAAAAACCTGATCTAAAAAAATAAAGCTTTGATGTTATAGTTTTTAATCCAAAAAATTTGAATTTAATCTACAAATTTTATGCAAGTAGAATGCAACCTAGACTTCATGCAGCCCTCCAGGCGTGTATAGTGAATCATAGGTAGCTGAACTACCAACAGTTGAAACACTGCCACCTAGCGAAGCGGTTGCTCTCTAGGAAAGTTCCCAGAAGACAAAGATTTTAATATGCACAGACCAATAGGTTTGAACATTTATTAGATTTAAAGTTTGGAAACCAAATACCGGTTTCGATCTTGTTAGATCTCGTCAGTTTGGTATATCCAACTCGAATGCTAACAAATGTTGCGACAAGTAAGTACTAAAACATTTACAGGCGTCAAGTGAGTGACTCTTACTACTACCACCTATTGGTCCACAGAGAAACTATGCCAATCGCCAACAATGTCGTATACAAGTAGAATGAAACCTAGACTTCATGCAGCCCTCCAGGCGTGTATAGTGAATCATAAGTAGCTGAACTACAGTTGAAACACTGCCACCTAGCGAAGCAGTTGCTCTCTAGGAAAGTTCCCAGAAGACTAGGATTCTAATGCACAGACCAATAGGTTTGAACATTTATTAGATTCAAAGTTTGGAAACCAGAGACCGGTTTCGATCTTGTTAGATCTCGTCAGTTTGGTATATCCAACTCGAATGCTAACAAATGTTCCGACAAGTAAGTATTAAAACATTTACAGGCGTCAAGTGATTGACTCTTACTACTACCACCTATTGGTCCATAGAGAAACTATGCCAATCGCCAACAATGTCGTATGCAAGTAGAATGAAACCAAGATTTCATGCAGCCCTCCAGGCGTGTATACTGTATCATAAGTAGCTGAACTACAGTTGAAACACTGCTACCTAGCAAAGCAGTTGCTCTCTAGGAAAGTTCCCAGAAGACAAGGATTCTAATGCACAGACCAATCGGTTTGAACATTTATTAGATTCGAAGTTTGGAAACCAGAGACCGGTTTCGATTTTGTTAGATCTCGTATTCGGTTTCCAAACTTCGAATCTAATAAATGTTCAAACCTATTGGTCTGTGCATTAAAATACTTATTCGTCAAAATAGCTAATAGTCGCCCATTAATTAGCGATGTTTCGCCCTCGCCAGTTCGGTTTACCATTGTCACTGGTGAGTGCATGATAACATAATCAGCGTTTGTTGACGTAAAGCATTGAATGTGGTCTATTTTGAGTCTATTTTAATAAGTCATTTAATTTTTTTTTGATTTTCTATCTTTATTAATCCTTCCAAACACGTAGTTTAATTAAAATGAATGCCATTACGACTCAGTATATAAAAATTCAGGATTGTAAGGAAGTTAGAAATTAGGAAAAGTCAAAATTTAAGAAAATATTGAAATTTCAAAAATTATGGGAAAATGTTGAAAATTTTGAAATTTTTGGGTTCAAAATATTTAAAAATATAGAGTTGAAACTTCGAGCGAAAATTCGAAATCTCGAGACTGTTTTATTGCATATATTTCGAGGTTTTTTGAAAAATTTGACCTTTTCGGTTGGAATTCCAAGTTTAAAGTAGAAAATTTTACATTTTTTACCTACAATTTTGACTGTAACGAAGACATTTTAACTGTTTCATTCAAAATTTAGACTTTTTGTTAAACATAGGACTTTTTCTAATTCTTTTTTCTTGGTGTGAAAATTTTATGGTTAATCTGCGATTATTTTCCTTAACAACTCAAGCTTAACACAAAAAATGTTACAATTTTTTTATACAGATTTAAAGATTTTCCCGGAAAGGTGTCATTAAAAAAATACGTCATAATTTAAAAGGTTAGTTTATTTTACATAGAATAAGTCTTCTATTTTTCATTTTTCCTATTCGATGTAAAAAAAAACTAACCTAATTTTTATTCTTCATAATTTATCAAAAAAAAAAAAGTATTTTTTCCATCTCTAATTTTGGTCTCCTATTTTTTCATTATTCCTATTCTATGTAAAATAAAATAACCTCTTAATTTGTAAACTGTCATGAAGTGACGTTTTCAATAAATTTAAATATCACGTAGTCGCATTTCAAAAATTGTTTAGAAAATTGTCAACAAACCATAAAAATTTAAATATTTCCAAACTGGGCCGAAGAAATGTTAAATAAATTGAAAAAAAACATAACCTACTTTTTGTCAACTGTCATAAGGTGACGTTTGAAATAAATTTAGATTTCAAGTAGTCATGATTCAAAAACTGTTTTAGAATATTGCCAACAAACAATAAATATTTAAATATTTTCAAACTGGGTTGCAGAAATGTTAGATAAAATTATTTTTTTAAAATCACACCTGTTTAAGATCCTAGCTTAAATTTAAAATTTTTGTTTTTTTTAGACTTATATTTTGTTTAAGAACAATAACGAATAATTATATTTGGCTATTTAAATAAAAATTTTGAGAATAAACGTCAATCGAAATTTTAAATTTGGTCCCAAATATAGTCAACATTTTCAGAAGAAACTCCTTAAATTTTTAGAATGTTTTTTTTTAATAATTTTTGACCATTTTATTTTTACTAGCTTCGCACTTCTAAATGCTTTTATGGATAGAATTTAAATTTTAAAGGAAAAGGATGGTACATTTTGAAAAACGTTGAAATTTCTGATTCTAAATTGAGCTTCTAGGAAAAACTTTGCAAAACTTATAAAATTATTTCATTTTTGAAAATTTTAATAATCAACTCCAAATAAGAAAACAACAGTAAATTTAGAGAAAAAACCTGATCTAAAAAAAATAAAACTTTTATGTTAAAATCTTTAATCTTGAAAACTTTAATTTTATCTCAAAATTTTATCTTTCATCTTAAAATTTTTTACTTTAGAATATTTAATTTTGACAAAAAAAGAACGAAATGTCTATTTAAGGAGGCAAAATTTCGGGTTTAAAAGCGAAATTTTGAATTTAAAATCTAGATTTCGAATTCAAAGTCTAAATTACAGAAATGGGAGGTCTTAATAAAAAATCAATTTTGTGCAAAAATAAACATTTTCAAAATTTATTTTTTTTATTTTTTGACTTTTTTCCTATTTGTTTTGACCTTAACAGTGGCGGCTGGTCTTAAAGAGCGCAAGAGCGCGCGCTCCTCGTGAAATGAGCGATCTATTCTTTTCTGTTTAATGTAAAAGACTTGGATTTATGACATTTTTAAACACAAAATAATGACATACTACACATAATAATGCTTGTGAATGACTTGGAATCAAATACACCAACGTTTGATTCCGTTATACATATTAAATATTATAAGGGAATTTTAAATTGTGCGCGCAGAATTATGCACTTAGCGTGTCTGCCGTGCGATGCCTATCAACGGTCTTCACGGGATACGGAGAAATAAACTACAGAACACCACGTTAAAGCTAGCCCGGGGTACGCCGCTCCGCGCATGTGCGATATTGCCAAATAATGAGTACGAGTCAGAGTTTGGAGTGTGTAGTTTCGTTGATGATGCTAAATGCGTAGGTCCCGGCTGATTTGATTGCGATCGCTAATTGTGCCGCTTCCAGGCCTAACTGCCAATAGTACCGCTATTCACAAAGAGCTAGCAGTACCCATTCTAGGGTCTAATTATTCATTTATCGATTTGGATTTAAACAATTTTGTTGAGAAAGTAATGAAGACTTCATTTCTTTAAAAGATCGTAGAGTGGATTTTGTTTTAAAAAATTTTTTTTGTGTTTTTGTAGAGTTTAATTAGAACCTTGTAATAAAATATATTTTATTTTCAAATGCAGTTTTCATGAAATGGAAATTATAACATGGTAATTAAATTTAATTCGTAAAAATACTATTAAATATCACACCTTTTGTGTCACTTTTGTTTCTCTTAAATTTAATATCTTGCTATGATACTCCTAACTACTAATATTTTTGCATCTGCGCACCCCCTGCCAAAAAGTCACCAGCCGCCACTGGACCTTAAAGTTTGAAATGTCCACTCTAATCTTAGAAATTCGAAAAAAAATCCCAAGTCTGTACATTAATGAAAAACGCTTGATACTTAAAGGTTTTTTCCAAATTCTATTTCCTTTTTCTCGAAATTCGGAGTTTATAATTCTTAAACCTGTAATTTCAAAGAAAGTTTTATGAATATCGAGTATTTGGTCTGAAATTTGGATCTTTTTTCTTAAATTTCTTAAATCTGAATTTGTTAGATATTTTTTTCATAATTTCAACATTTGATCAAAAATTCAATTTGTTACGAAAATTTTGTGATCTTAACTGTATTGAAGGGCGGAGGACTTTATTTTAAAGTTTGCACAAGGGCAGTTGATGAGTGCATGGCAGGCCTGGTTTCTGCTCTGATGGTTTGCAAATCGGTGAAAACAAGACTCTCAAAAATCGATTAAAAATTGCAAAGTGTAGCGCTTTGATAAACGCACACGCAGGAAGTGAATGTCCTTTTTCAGTGGCAAATTTTGGAGTTAATAACAATTTTAAAATGTAGCAACTGATGTGATTGTTTTAAAGAAAGCCCTTCTCTGCGCAAAGAGCTATTTTGTAACTCGGAAAATTAGCCGAGGTATAATTAGCTTCATGGCAAAAAATCGATTTTTTGGTATGTCTTAGTTATAGAATAAATCACAACCGCGGTCGTGGTGTAACATTCAGAAATATTTTCATAGCTTAAAATCCAAAATCAGTATTTTGTAGAAAAAGTCAATATTACAATTGTTTTTGAATTTAAAAATTGAATAAATTAATAAATATTTTAAAAGTTAAAAAATATATTTTAATTTTTTTTATATTGCATTCGAAATAAAGACAATAAAAATAATTTTACTAAACACAGCCTCAATTATTTTTAATTTTTTGCACCTAATATTCAATATTTTATTTAAAAAATAACAACTTCATATTTAAATAAAAAAAAATATGTTAAAAATGCACGCGGATTCTTCTTCAATATTTTTCTATTCGTACATTATTTTAGACTTTTTGGTGTTATAATCTTAAACGAAAATGATCTTGCAACAGTCCAACTCTGCACTCTTACTTTTAAAGAACACGCAAATTGAACAAACGCAATCAATTATGTGACAGTCGTGGGTGTAATGTTGGGAAATGTGCCTTATAAGACGTTATTCAAAATCCGAATTAAAATATTGGTAAATTCACAACCTAATAGCTTTTTAAAGTTTATGAAAATATTATGCAAATGACTCGGTAATACTATACAATATAAGACAGTTTCATTTATCACATTAATCTTATTTTGAAAATACCAAGACCAAGTGTTGCATATTATCATGTTAACAAACAGCCGTGTCTTGCATAAGAGCTTATGTTTGTTATGGTTGGCGCAACATAGAACAGCGAAAGTTACTGAAGAGGTCAATGTCAGCGTATTGCTAGATTCTAATAGAAATTATCCTAGTTTAAATAGATTAGATTTAACACTGCGTCACCTCGGATCAAAATAACATTCAAAGGAAACCAGGTCGTTATTAATCTCTTAAGCTTCGGATTACATGCAACGACTCCATCGCATTTAGGTACACCGTACGCATTATATAGAGTGTAGAAGATGATAGGGAAAACTGACGGTTGTCCAGCATCTTTGACGTACGGAGCATTTTAATATCTAGTTTAATTAAGCCCTGGATCCGAACAGGGTCGAACTAGGCCACGAAACAACCGGAAAAATAATCTGAGGGCTCCGGGCGCAAATATTGGTCTGAACTCGGGGGAAGCTGTGAAAGCTCTTCTTCCACCAGTTTCTTTGTCTATTTCAAAGAAGAGCTGCCAGAAGTAAACTACTTGTAAGTTGTGTGTTCGATGATAATTCTCACTGACAAACATCATCAAAATCCATTCGACTTATCTCAAACCACGTTTCATAATATGCCGTACTTTCCATACAAGCATTCGTTTTTTAGTTTGGGGGTTAATTCACAGATACAATTCACCAGGGCCGTTCCTAAATCTTCAGCTGCCTATGACGTGTCTGTTAGAATTTGGCCGCTCTAAATTATTCTTTCTAATGACGTACGGGGGTGGGGTCGCACTTAGGAATTTTGCAAAAAAAAAAGTTTAAAATTTGTAACAAAAACTATTCAATATCTTCAGAAAAGAAGGCCACAATTCTGTATTAAAATTTAAAAAAAAATATATATCAATATGTCCAAAAAGTTTAGATATTGAGAACTTGAAATCCACACTTAACTAAACTTTATGATTACGTTTCGTTACAGTATTCTTAAATCTTATCCTCGTATTCATTTCTTTCCGAGATATACAGGGTGTTACAAAAGTCCGGGCCGCTACTTCAGGAGCATATTCTACACATTAAAATATGAAAAATGTTGAAATACATTTTTTTCTTTAAATTGCCTCCTAACGGAGATATGACCATTTAAAGATGGCGCCCCTAAAGTGGTTTTTTTACTACAAAAAGTTAACGGTTAGTAGCAAAGTCATGAAATTGGGCAAGCAGCTAAAGAATTGGATTAGGCATATTCTCATGTAACATATTTTTTAAATAAGCAGTAGCGTGGTGTGTAGGGGGTTGCCCGCGATTATTTTTTGCCGTAACTTTTTTGTATTGCAATATTTCGACACAAAAGTGCCATAATCGTAAAAAGCAACATTTTTTATACAAAAAAGGTACTCTTTCTCAAAGTCGCTAAAAGTAACCGTTTCCGAGAAAAAAGCGTTTAAACAAAATTGTTGCATTTATTAGAATTCGTTTTGCAAATTTCTAATTTATCCACTACTAACTGCATTGATATAAAAATAGTACAAAATTAAGAAAAGAAAAATCAAAGCAAGTGTTCGAAATTACTGCCCCCTGCAGCAATACATTGCTCGGCTCGTCTTCTAAGGGAACTCCTTACTCTTTCGCAAATGCCTGGTGTATTGTGAATCTGGTTGAACCCATTTTCAATTCGTTCACGAAGATCATTGATATTGTCAACTGGTGTGGAGTAGACGATCTGCTTTAGATGTCCCCATAAGTAGAAATCGAGTGGGTTGAGGTCAGGAGACCTAGCTGGCCATGGTATCGGACCTCCTCGACCTATCTATCGTTGATGAAAGTTGTTATTCAAAAATTCCCTAGCAACTGCACTAAAATGAGCAGGTGCCCCATCGTGCATTATCCACATTCGCTGTCTTGTTATGAGTGGAACATTTTCAAGTAACACTGGTAACTCTGTTTGCAAAAAATGTCTATATGATGCTCCTGTTAACCTATGAGGTAAAAAAAACGGTCCAATTATAGAGTCCCCTATTATTCCTCCCCAAATGTTAAGTGAAAAATGTTGCTGATGTCTCGACTGAATAACTGCATTGGGATTTTCAACTTGCCACTGATGCATGTTGTGAAAGTTAAGTATCCCGTTTCTGGTAAAACCCGCTTCGTCCGTAAATAATATGAGCGATGGAAAGCTCTCATTTTCAGCGATCTTATGCAATAGCCAGTTGCAAAATTCTATTCTTGGAGGATAATCACCAGCAAGTAACCCTTGCACTCTTTGAAAATGATGGGGGTAAAATTGGTAAAATTTCAAAATTCGCCAGATAGTTACGTGATTTACTCCTTCGGCTAAAGCAAGTTGTCTAGTGCTGACACATGGATCTTCTTCAACTCGCTGAAGCACACGCTCCTCTAAATTAGCAACTTCTGCGTTTGGCCTTCCAACACGTTCGCCTTTGAAAACAAAATTTCCTGTTTCACATAAACGAGCATGAATTTTCTGGAACAATTTTTCTCCTGGTAGGTGTCTATTAGGAAAACGTTCAGCATAAAGCCGTCTTGCTTCAGCACGATTACAATTTGCAAGCCCGTACATTAAATGCATATCGGTCATTTCTTGATTTGAATAGTCCATTTTATCAAAATAATGAAAAGTTAAAAAACTACTACACTTACTATTGACAACAAAAACTGCTAAAGTTTACAGCTTACGACCAAATTTTATCAGTGACACAACGTCAATCTCTTGCAGATATTGTCAAGTACAATTGTTTTCTTTACGATCAGTTTGCATGACCAACCTATTTTTTCTTATACAAATTAGTTAGAATTTCGAAGACGGGATAGGATTATTTAAACGCCTTTTTCTCGGAAACGGTTACTTTTAGCGACTTTGAGAAAGAGTACCTTTTTTGTATAAAAAATGTTGCTTTTTACGATTATGGCACTTTTGTGTCGAAATATTGCAATGCAAAAAAGTTAGGGCAAAAAATAATCGCGGGCAACCCCCTACACACCACGCTACTGCTTATTTAAAAAATATGTTACATGAGAATATGCCTAATCCAATTCTTTAACTGCTTGCCCAATTTCATGACTTTGCTACTAACCGTTAACTTTTTGTAGTAAAAAAACCACTTTAGGGGCGCCATCTTTAAATGGTCATGTCTCCGTTAGGAGGCAATTTAAAGAAAAAAATGTATTTCAACATTTTTCATATTTTAATGTGTAGAATATGCTCCTGAAGTAGCGGCCCGGACTTTTGTAACACCCTGTATTATTGATAACGATATTTTATATGTTGTGTTATGCAATTTTAAATAATGCTTAGTCATAATTTTTTCTACTTTCAGTTATTTCCCCTTTTATTGATAGCATGCTGGAGAGTCATGTTAAATAAAGATAAATACTTTCATATGATTTATTATAAAAGATCAAAATACTTTGCAAGAGCTAACGTCTGTTGACAATTTTGACAGTGGCGGCTCGTAGCCAAAACTAATGGGGGTGCTGCTTAGCGTTTTAAAATTTTTAAGGTTTCGACTGAAAATTTCGACATTTTCAGAACGTTACCTTTCGAAAATTTGAGATTTCTTTGAAAACTTGATAATAAAAATTTTTGATAATGTTGCGTTTTTTGAAAGATTGGATTTTTTTTCCAAATTTCGACTGTATTGCAAAACATAGACTTTTTCTCGTAATTTCGACCTTATTTTTTTTAAGTATTGACTTTTCCGAAAAACGCTGAATACTCTTTTAAAAATTTCCGTATTTACGTAAATATTTAAACTTTTGGATGTTATCTTTTTCTGTAATTTTTTTCGAAAATTAATTACAACATTTTTTTTTAATTTTTACTATTTGAAAATTCTTACTTCTAAAAATGTAATTTTTGTTAAAACTGGACTTTTGACTTTTTAAATTTTCGACTTTTTTCTAAATTTTATTCTCGTTTATAATTTTTTTTGGAAAATTATAATTTTTTTATTGAAAATTTCGATTCTTAATAATTTCGACGAGTTTTAATTTAAATGTCTACTATTTTTCAAAACTTCGACTTTATTTGCAACGTTTCGATTATTATTTGATTTTTTCTTGTTGAAAATTTCGCTACTTCTTAATTTTCCAAATTCTTTCAAAATTTCAACGTTTTTTTCAAATTTCGACTTTTTTCTCGAAATTTCTTTTTTTTTTCTCAACATTTGACTTTTTTGTCGAAATTTTGACTTTAATATCGAAATTTCAACATTTTTCTCGTAATTTCAACTTCTAACTCAAAATTTCGACTTTTTTACTCGAAATTTCGACTTTTTTACTCAAAATTTCGACTTTTTTCTTAAATCTTGAATTTTGTCTTAAATTTCAACTTTTTTCTCGAAATCTTTCGAAATTTCGCCGTTTTTCTCAAATATCGACTTTTTTCTCGAAATTTTGACCTTAATATCAAAATTTCGACATTATTCTCAAAATTTCTACTTTTTTTGTAGAAATTTCGACTTTTTCCTCAAATTTAGACATTTTTCTCCAAATTTCTACTTTTTTTGTAGAAATTTCGACTTTTTTCTCAAATTTAGACATTTTTCTCCAAATTTTCACCTTATAAGGTGGAAATTTTAACTCTTTTTTTCAAATTTCGATTCTTTTTCCCGTAACTTCGATTTTAATCACGGAATTTAAATTTAAAACTCGAAATTTCGGCTTTTTTTTCGAAATGTTGACCTTAATATGGAAATATCGACATTGTTCTCGAAATTTCGACTTTAAACTCAAGATTTTGACCTTTTTTCCAGAAATTTCGACTTTGTTCGCAAATTTCTACTTTTTTCTCGAAATTGTGAATTTTTTCTCGAAATATCAACTTTTTTCCTCGAAATTTTGACTTTTTCCTCGAAATTTTGACTTTTTTCTCGAAATGTAGACTTTTTTCTCAAATTTTGACTTTTTTCTCGAAATATTTCGAAATTTCGATTTTTTTCTCGAAGTTTTGACGTTTTTTTCAAATTTCTACTTTTTTCCTAAAATTTTGATTTTTTTTCTTAATTTTGACTTTTTTCTCGAAATTTTGTCTTTAATATCGAAATTTCGACATTTTTCTTGAAATTTCAACCTTAAACTCAAAATTTCGACTTTTTTCGTAAATTTCCACTTTTTTTTTCCAAATTTCGACTTTTTTCTCGAAATCTCGAATTTTATCTCAAATTTCAACTTTTTCTCGAAATCTTTCGGAATTTCGAATAATTTCTCAAAATTTCCATGTTTTTCTCAAATTTCGACTTTTTTTCGAAATTTCTACCTTAATCTGAAAAGTTTGACTTTTTTCTCGAATTTTTTTTACTTAATTTTCGACTTTTTTCTCAAATATCGACTTTTTTCTAGAAATTTTGACGATTATATCGAAATTTCGATATTATTCTCGAAATTTCGACTTTTTTTGTAGAAATTTCAACTTTTTCCTCAAATTTAAACCTTTTTCTCGAAATTTTCACTTTTTAAGGTCGAAATTTCGACTTTTTTTTAAATTTCGATTATTTTTCCTGTAACTTCGATTTTAATTACGGAATTTCGATTTAAAACTCGAAATTTCGACTTTTTTCTCGAAATTTTAACCTTAATATCAAAATTTCGACTTTAAACTTAAAATTTTGACTTTTTTTCTAGAAATTTCGACTCTTTTCGCAAATTTTGACTTTTTTTCAAAAATTTCGACTTTTTTCTCGAAATTTCGACCTCATAAGGTTGATATTTCGACTTTTTCTCAAAATTTCGACTTTCTTCTCAAATTTCAACTTTTATCTCGAAATTTCTATAAAAAAACACCAAAATTTGCTAATTATAATTAGCAATTACTGAACGCATCCTACTACCAACTGTCAAGATTGTTGGTAAAGAGGAGTGGTGGACGCAACTGTCATCTGCCTAATTTAACTATAGAATATAGAAATTTGGACTTATTCTCGAAATTTCGAGAAAAAAATTGATATTAAAGTCGAAATTTTGAGATTAAAGTCGAGACTTTGACATTAATCTCGGAATTTTAGGAAAAAAATAGAAATTTCGAGAAATAAGTCGAATTTTCGAGAGAAAAGTCGAAATTCTGAGTGAAAAGTCGAAATTTCGAGTTTAAAGACGAAATCTCGCGTTTAAATCTGAAATTTCAAGATTACAGTCGAAATGTTGGGATTAAAGTCGAAATTTCGAAAAAAAAACGATAAATTTTCGAAAAAAAATCGAAATTTTGAAAAAAAATGTCAAAATCTCTAAAAATATTTTTTTAATCAATGTCCTTCAATATTTGATTTTGGAAATTTATCTGGAACTTCAAAATTACTAGAAAAAATTTAAATTGACAGTAAATTGTTAATGAATTTTTTTCAAAATTTTGGTTAATTTTTATTTCGAAATTTTCAGACTCTTCTAGAAATGCTGACACTGTTTCTTAAAAATTTCAATAAGTCCCACTTTAAAAGTCAAAATTATAAGAATATTTTTCATAATTAATTTATTTAAAATTTGTATCTTTAATTCTGAAAGTGTTATTTTTTTTTTTAAAATGTTGTTTACATATAAGAAATTTTAATTTTTTTTAGAAATATGATCTGCTTTTTCTTGAAATTTTAAGATCAATCTTTCAATTTCGATCTTTTTTTTTATCGAAATTTGAATTTTAAATTCGAACTTGAGAATTTCAACAATAAATTTAACATTTCTAGAAAAATTGGAAATTCCGATTCAGAATTTTCTTTGGTCCTACAGTAATTGAAATTTTTTAGAGAAATATCAAATTGTAAAAAAGATTGAAGTTTACAAGGTTTATTTTTTCTTAAAATTTCAATATTTTTCCCAAAGTTTTCTTATTTTTATGCAGATTTGAAGTTTATTTTCCCTAAATTGATACTTAACAATTTTCAGTTTCTTATCAAAATTACAAATTAAAATGAACTTTAAAATATTTAAATTTCGTTAAAAAACTTATAAGTTTTCAAATCAAATTAGAGAGAAATCAAAATTTCTACAAGAAAAAATATTTTAAAGACAAAATCTCCAGAAAGTCAAAATTTTGAAAAACATTTTTTGTATAAAATGTTAAATGAAAAACACAAATTTCATGGGAAAAATGGCAAAATTTTTTGGAGAAAAAAACCGAAATTTAAAAAGAATGATATATCTTTACAAATAGGTAGAAATTTTTTGATTTTCCCAAAATGTTGAAATTTTTATAGAGCCTTTAGGGTTTTTTCCAAACATTTTTTGTCACAACTACAAAATAAAATAAACTTTAAATTGTCAATGTCGTAAAAAAACTTGACATTTTTAAATTAGAGGAACAAAAAGAAAAATCTGGAGAAGTTGGAATTTCTAGAATAAATTTTACGAACAACAGCTTGAGGAAAAATGGAAATTTTGAGAAAACTTCTTTTTATAAAATATTTAGGAAAAAAGGAAACTGCAGAAAAAAATCAAAATTTCCTAAAAGAAATCGAAATATCTGAAAAAACTTAGAATTTTCATACAAAATGAGATTTGAAGTAAAAATTCGTAAAAATTAACTTATTTTTTAGAGAAATAGTAAAATGCGAGATGGGTTGGATTTAGGTTTTTCTTGAAATTGTAATTGGTTTCTCAAAATGTTGACATTTTCAAAGAAATTTGAGTTTTTTTCTTAACATTTTAATTCCTGCTCGAAATATTGATTTCTTCCCCAATTTTTTACAGAAATTAGTTTTTAAAAATGTGATTTTGCTCAAAATTAAAAATAAAATATGTTTTTAAATGTCGTAACTTCGTGAAAGAAACCTTAAATTTCTATAAAAAGAAATCAGAGAAAATTTAAAATTTCTACAAAAAATTGTGCAACAAAAACTGTTCAAGAAATTTTGAGAAAAAAACTCGTAAGCGAAATTGGGGGTGCTGCAGTTCCACAGTGCTTATACGCCAGCCGCCACTAAATTTTGAATATAATCATTTGTTTTATTTGTTGAATGAAGTTATCCTTATATTAAACCAAATATTTTTGATTTTATGATTTAGGAAGTACGAAGTATACTTCATTGCATAAATAGTTTAGGAGGCAACCGTGCTATAAAGGGGAGGAAGGTTGAATTTAAAATACCTATTTTCTTGGCATCTTTTCGACTACCAGCATATATTTATTGGTAAAATCAAATGTTCGGGATGCTCCTTACTAATTAAGTTTTCGTGTTTCTTACGGACGTCTTTATAAAATCATATCATTTCCGAGGCAAGCAGCCATGTGGCCATAAAGAATATCAAATTAGACTTAAGCCGAAGTTCTTCGTATGATAAAACGGAGTCAATTAACCTAGATAATAGTGCATAGTACAAGCTATAAAAGACATTCAAAGTTATAGCCAGATAAGATATTAGAGAAATGTATAGCTGGAATGGAAAGTGCTTTTTTAGAAAGGATCACAAATGACTAGATTATTACATTAGTTCTTTTATGGTCAAACGCCACTCGCTATATATTCTAATTTATGAGATTGGCCATTCGGTGGGACTTCTGTGGACCTGCTGAAACAAATGACGTTAACTTCCAGAAAAAAGCGAGCGAATGCCGGCTTTTACGAGGCATTAGTGGTCGAACTATTTTATGCAAAAGACAGGAAACCTTGTTGAATAGCAAAGATTTTATAATTATGCTACTGCATTTCATTCTGCTGTTTCCCCCTTTGTTAGTGTTAACAAACTGAAATTCCATTCCTGCTGACGAAATGTTCTGTCTACCTTCAAATGACTGACAGGTTGTATTCCCATTCAGCGTTTTACTCAAAAATAGAAAATATGAAAAGAGGAACACAATAGTTTCACTTTGTAAGGCGTGCGTTTGTCAATACTGTTTTTTTTTTCTTAAAATCGATTTCAACTATCAGTAGTCTAGTGGTAAATAGTTGTATAAAATACAGAAAGTTGCTTAGAATTCAGACTCTTAAAATTTAATTTTTTATCTTCAAATTTTTAATGAATCTCCATTTTCTTAAGTAATCATATTGTTACGGGCTTATCGGTTTGAATTGATTACACTTATCGAATAAGACCCACTTTATTATTAAATTAACTCGACGCACTTCAACTGAACAGTAACTCACTACTTATTTACTAATTGCTAACCCACTAATTACACTGACTCTAACTTACTCTCTCGAGGGAAAGCTGACCGCCTTTTATAGTTTTGGCCCCGCGGCTTCTAGAACTTTTGGGCAGATAAAGCTTATCGTTCCCGAAATTTCTGGAACGTTTATCTGCCATTTGTTTCATTATCGCGGCCGCTTTTCCCTTATCAGATCCTTCTAGAAACTTTTTTTATTTACTAAGTTATACAATTATATTCTAAATCCCATTTCATCTATTTACATTACGTTACAATATTTTCTCAATTTCGCCTTAAAGTTTGAAACATTGTTTAATTAATTTCCTAAAATTTCGACTTTAAACTCGAAATTCCTAGGCATATTTATATTACAAATTACAAGATTTTTCTCTAAGTTTTCATACATTAAAATTGTTGTAATTTTAGTTTTATAAATTCTGTTATCAAATTAAAATGGGCCGATATAGTGCTTGCGGTGGATTGTTCTCCATGGAAGCAAGGAAAGTCGAGCTTCCATTGCAAAATAGAAAACAAAATCGGCAGGTTCATGTTTTCCTGGAAATTTAAAAATTCCTACCTTATTAATGAAAATTTTATAACTTTTCTCTCAAAATTTCGACCATAATCTAGTATTTTCAATTTTTTTTAGAAATTTCTGCTGTTGTTTTGTAGAATTATTTTTAAATTTATTGCTCCAAATATCAACTTTGATTAATAATTTTGACTCTTTCTTGAAAAATCCCGAGTTCAAATTACAAATTTTTACCTTTTCTCCAAACATCTATCACAAAACGTGAGTTTAAACAGAAGTCGAAATTGAGATATTAAATTATAATATTTGTTAAAAGGTAAAATATAAAATGTTTAAATTTGGATTTCAGAAGAAATTTAGAATAACGTATCAAAATTGTAGGTTTTAATTAAAGATGTTGACGAAAATATCCAAATTTCCAAAACAGCTGATATTGGCAAAAATTTTCCTAAAACTAATTTTTGCCAAAATAAAATACGAAATTTGAAGCCACATTCTCAGAAAAATGCAAAAATTTGGGTTTACGGTAAAAATGTACTTCCAAATGACAATAGATATTTAGAATTTTTTTCTACATATATTTCGTTTATTTTTTTCAATTTCCACCTTTTTCAAAATCTCGTGTTAAAATTTGAAATTTTATTTTTTTTAGTTTCGCGTTTGAACTCGAAACTTCTAGAAAAAAATCTATATTTCATGAGAAAAAAAAAACGAAAACTCTTAGAAAAAGCGACCTGCAGTCAAAATGAGAACTTTGAACCAAAAATTGAAATTCTTAAAAAAGATTCTCTCCAAATTGCAACTTTAACTTGCAATTCTTCATGGTAGACCCTTATTGACCGGAAATATTATGTTTTTTTCAATTTATTTAACATTTCTTCGGCACAGTTTGGAAATATTTAAATGTTTATGGTTTGTTGACAATTTACCAAACAGTTTTTGAAATGCGACTACGTGATATTTAAATTTATTGAAAACGTCACTTCATGACAGTTCACAAATTAAGAGGTTATTTTATTTTACATAGAATAGGAATAATGAAAAATAGGAGACCAAAAATTAGATATGGAAAAAAATAAAAATTTTGTTTTTTTGATAAATTGGGAAAATATAAAAAAATACATAAAAAAGTTGTAGCACTGGACATCGATGTTTCGCTCTCATTTGAGCTCGTCAGCAGTGCATAACATGGAAAGGAAAAAATGGGGAAGAAATACTTAAAAATAGAAAATTTTTTTAAAATATAAAAAAAAATAAAGAAATTTTAACATGCTACAACTTTTTTATGTATTTTTTATATTTTCCTAATTTATCAAAAAAACAAAATTTTTATTTTTTCCATATCTAATTTTTGGTCTCCTATTTTTCATTATTCCTATTCTATGTAAAATAAAATAAAATAACCTCTTAATTTGTGAACTGTCATGAAGTGACGTTTTCAACAAATTTAAATATCACGTAGTCGCATTTTAAAAACTGTTTAGTAAATTGTCAACAAACCATAATAATTTAAATATTTCCAAACTGGGCCGAAGAAATGTTAAATAAATTGAAAAAAACATTTAACTTGCAAATTAAAATTATTCCAGAAATTTATAAATTTTTAAGACATATCAAAATTCTAAATTTGACCAAAACATTCTTAAACTCGAAAATTCAATTTTTCAGTTAAATTTCAAGGTTCTCTTGAAACTTCGACTTTCTTTTATCCTTCCTAGTTTATACTGATTTTTTAAACTATTTTTAAATATGCAAGTAGAATGCAACCTAGACTACAAATTCATGCAGCCCTCCAGGCGGCGTGTATAGTGAATCACAGGTAGCTGAACTACCAACAGTTGAAACACTGCCACCTAGCGAAGCGGTTGCTCTCTAGGAGAGTTCCCAGAAGATAAGGATTCTATAATGCACAGACCAATAGGTTTGAACATTTATTAGATTCGAAGTTTGGAAACCAAATAACGGTTTCGATCTTGTTAGATCTCGTCAGTTTGGTATATCCAACTCGAATGCTAATAAATGTTCCGACAAGTAAGTACTAAAACATTCACAAACGTCAAGCGAGTGACTCTTTAGTACTACCATCTATTGGTCCATAGAGAAACTATGGCAATCGCCAACAATGTCGTATGCAAGTAGAATGCAACCTAGACTACAAATTCATGCAGCCCTCCAGGCGTGTATAATGAATCATAGGTAGCTGAACTACCAACAGTTGAAACACTGCCACCTAGCGAAGCGGTTGCTCTCTAGGGAAGTTCCCAGAAGACAAGGATTCTAATATGCACAGACCAATAGGTTTGAACATTTATTAGATTCGAAGTTTGGAAACCAAATACCGGTTTCGATCTTGTTAGATCTCGTCAGTTTGGTATATCCAGAACTGACGAGATCTAACAAGATCGAAATCGGTATTTGGTTTCCAAACTTCGAAATTTATAAAAGAATCTACATTTTAGACATTTTTTTAAAAGTTCAATCGACGTGCTGGAAAAATTAGAGAAGAAATTCATGAAAATAATTGATTAAAAAATATTTTCTCAAAATAATGGCTTATAAGATTATTTGATATTTTGGTCTAATATTCAAAATTTTATTTAAATACCGAATTTAAAATATAAATTTTTAAATTCCAAAACTGTAAAACTTTTATCACAAAATCCAAATTTTTCTTAAAATTTGGTGTTAAATCTCGAAAAATTGCTTGTATAAATTTTCAGATCTTCTCAAAATTAGAATTTTTTTCTCAAAATGGAGAGTTTAAGCTTAAAAAGCTTGCAAAATTTAACCTTATTTTAATAGAATTTAAAAGATAAGATTGAAATCTCAAATGATAAAAATATTTCAAGAAAAGTTTAAAATTTTTTAGAAAAAGTCAAAATGTTTCTATCTTCTCCTGAAATGTCTACTTTAGTCTCGAAATTTTCACCTTTGTCACGTAATTTCGATATTTGCGGGGCTGTCAATTATGAAGTTTTCTCCCTAAATTTAGTGACAAAATTAGGGATCTTTTAGGGGCATCCACGTGTTGTAAAATGAATTTGCATGAGTTAGAAAGGTTTCTTTTTGAATTTTTTTGATATTTTTTTATGTATCTAGTAAATCTTTGGTGGCTTAAATAAAATATCGAGTTTTTCTCCAAATTTGGTATTTTTTCTCAAGATTTTTAGGTTCAAACTACAGTTTCAACCTTCTTCCAATTTGAATCTGACGTTTCTACATTCGTTTTCCGAAAGTTTTCAAAATAAAACAATATTTAACTTTATAGCAAAAATTATTTTCGAAATTCGGAAGAATCAAACGCATTTCGACATTACAAATTTAGATAACAACAATAATTCCCAAAATTGCCAAAAATAAAAATTTAAAATCGAAATATCTCATTTTTTTTCTAAAATTTCTACTCCAATCTCGACAATTTTATCTTTATCATGGAACTTCGCTGTTTGCGGGGTTGCCAATTTTGAAGTTTGCCCCCAAATTTAGCGACAACATTGGGGACCTTTCAGGAGCATCCACGTGTTCTAAAATGAATGTGCATGAGTTGAACGCGTTTGTTTTCTTAACATTCTTCTCATTAACATTCTTAACATTCTTTTATGTATAATTTAACATTATTTTAATAGAATTTAAAAGAATAGATTGAAATCTCAAATGATAAAAAAATTTCAAGAAAAGTTTAAAATTTTTTGGAAAAAGTCAAAATTTTGAAAAAAAATACGAATGAGTCCAAGGCAAAAATTTTAAGATTTAGGGAGAAAATTCAACAATGAACTCGAAATTTCAAGAACTTCTTTATATGAAACTGTCATACTCCTGAATATTCTGAGTATAACCTAAAATCTATTTTTTTTAATTTCGACTGAGATTTCAAATTGTTTTTTTGTTGTTGTTAATTGTGAGTTTTGGCCCGTTAGTGCCATTTTTTGAGTATTTTATCTTTTTGGTGCCTTCTTTAGATTTTCGTTGTTGCCTAATTTAACATTTTGTTCACCTTTTTACATTGCTTGATTGTGCTTAAAATTCGGTCTCTAATAATAAGAAATGGCGCCAAATTTGAACAAAAAAAAACATCCTTGTATTTCAACACGAAAATAAAATGATCCATTAAAAATGGTCTTTAAAAAGGTCGCACATCTGGAAAGTTTAGTTCTATCTAGTGTGAAGCCAAAAAATTTTGCCCCCCCCCCCCCCCCCGCTGGTTACGGGCCTGGCAGTGGCGGCTGGTCTTAAAGAGCGCAAGAGCGCGCGCTCCTCGTGAAATGAACGATCTATTCTTTTCTGTTTAATATAAAAGACTTGGATTTATCACATTTAAAGACAAAATAATGATATACTAATTAACTAATAATACTTGTGAGTGACTTGGAATAAAGTACGCAAACGTTTGATTCCATTATATTAAATATTATAAAGAAATGCGCAGAATTATGCAACTAGCGTGGCTGCCGTGCGATGCCTATCAACGGCCTCCACGGGATACGGAGAAATAAACTGCAGAACACCACGTTAAAGCTAGCCCGGGGTACGCCGCTCCGCGCTTATGCGATATTGTCAAATGATGAATACGAGTCAGAATTTGGAGTGCCTATTTACGGTTTATGATGCTAAATGCGTAGGTGCCGGCTGATTTGATTGCGATTGCTGATTGTGCCGCTTACAAGCCTACCTCCAATAGTACCGCTATTCACAAAGAGGTAGGAATACCCATTCTAATTATTAATTTGTATATTTGGATTTAAACAATTTTGATGAGAAAGTAATGAACACTTTATTTCTTTAAAAAATCGTAGAGCGGATTTTCTTTAAATTTTTTTTTTGTGTTTTTGTAGAGTTTAATTAGAACTTTGCAATAAAATATATTTTATTTTCAAATGCAGTTTTCATAAAAAATCGATATAATTGTATTCCTATGAAAGCAAACAATTTTAATTAAATAACCTAGAGCCGTAACGACGTGCAACCGCACAGACTACTTTAAAGGGGCTCAGAAATGTCGATAATGTTTTTTTTTTCGTACTCGATGAAAATAATTTAGGGATGATAACCCAAAAATATTTTGGAGGTTATAAGATGTTAATTAAAATTTAATTCGTAAAAATATTATTAAATATCACACCTTTTGTATCCCTTTTATTTCTATTAAATTTAATACCTTGCTATGGCACTGGAGTCGCCTAAACTCTTAACTACTAATATTTTTGCACCTGCGCACCCCCTGTCAAAAAGTCACCAGCCCCCACTGGGGCCTGGTCCTTGATATATCCCTGATAACATTAAAAATTAATAATTAACAATTCCCAATGTAACACAATAGCTTTTCAAATAAATAATGACACTATTAGGAGAACTGCAATTGGGAGACGAAAAAGACTAATGTCAAAAATCAAAAATCGATTTCATAATTTTGGTTAGAGAATATTTATTTTTTTATTCAAAATTGATTTCTAATCATTTATTTTAAATATGATTTATTCTGTATCATTGATTATCTAACTTATCAAAAATTCCTGTGACCAATAAGTCACATTTAGTTTGGTTTTTCCAAATGGAAGTTTTTAATAAGCTCAAGAGGACGCCCATGTAAAAAAAATGAGACCATCAAACGAATATAAATTCTGTGCTTTCACGTTTTTCCAAGCTTGAGAGAAAATGACTTCAATAAAATTCTGCATACAAACACGAAGAAGGGCTCTAATTTATAGTAATTAGTGGAATTACACGCTAAATGAATAAGGCGTCGTAAAAAATGCCAAAGTGTACACTAAATGCTAGATGCATGCCATTTGTAATTTATACAATGTCGAACATATATTTTCAATTTAGTTGAAATGTAGAATCTAAACAATTAACTTTCCACTATTTGCACACTACCGAGTTAATTTTAACATAGTTGGTGAAAATGGTTGTGGGCACGAAATGTTAGATTGCATTGTTGTCATGCCGTCCCGAACCCTCCGTCGGATATCCACTAGCCTGGCATTATATAAAATGCTACTATAGAGAATACAACGTTAGATCCTGAGGTTTTTATATATCAGTGACATGCAAGAAAAATGATTACAAATCTACGGACCACTGAGGTCATTACCGAAAGCGGAATAGATTTTAAATTATGTAAATTAATAGTTAGGAACAAATTATAATACAATTACAACACCCAGGCCACCATAAATTCGGAAACACTATTATACTCAACTACCAGAAATAACAATAATTATTAATACGTTTTTGTTAAGTTAACACGCACTGTTCGCTAGATAAATAATATAATGAACGTTGTTTGCTCCGTTTTATCGATGAATCTATCAGTAATTGTAACTTCTAGGAATAGTCAAGTCACTCCCCAGCAAATTACTCCTCTACTGACCAAATTGTTTAACCTCTGAGTTTACTCTGCTATCACTGGAGCGATACCATCAAAGAATAAAAAAATAAAATTCGCTCCTAAAGCAACTGACTGCCATTTAAAGCACATCATGACTTGTACCTGCAGAAGTCGGAATCATTTTATTTAAGACCCATTCTTTATGCAAAGCACCCGATGGCTCGAAAACCAGTTTTCCAACAGGAAAAAAGGAACTTACGAATGATCTCGCTTCACAATAAATTCATTACAAACATTTACTTGTAGAGATTAGTATCTTAAAAACGTATAATTAGTTTATTATAGAAATTGTAGCTACACGACCGAAGTAGGCATAGAAAATCAGTCAAGCCGGCTGAAGCTGTTTTAAATTTAATTTACTTTCTAATGAAGCTGTATTTCCTGTATTCTATTTTATTGCTCTGAAGACGAAATCCACTAAAATGCTAAGCTGTTTATTTATACGTCCTGGCGAAGGCTTCCGTGTACGGTATAGACCATTTGAGAAGGTTAAAATTCGCATGTTGGAAAGCACATTTATCAACCTTTACTTTTAAATGTATCTTAACCAATAAGACAAATACATTTTCAAATATATATGTACTGGGTGAGCGAAACTCGATGTCTCGGCGCTATTATAAGAAAAGCAAAGAGGATGTAAGAAATCTGAAAGAAGATTTTTATCAGTGGCGGCTGGTCTTAAAGAGCGCAAGAGCGCGCGCTCCTCGTGAAATGAGCGATCTATTCTTTTCTGTTTAATGTAAAAGACTTGGATTTATCACATTTTTAAATACAAAATAATGACAAACTACACATAATAATACTTGTGAATGACTATGAATCAAATACACAAACGTCTGATTCCGTTATACATATTAAATATTATAAGGAAATTTAGATAGCAGAATTATGCACCTAGCGAGGGTGCCGTGCGATGCCTATCAACTACAGAACACCACGTTAAAGGTAGCCAGGGGTACGCCGCTCCGCGCATGTGCGATATTGCCAAATGGTGAGTACGAGTCAGAGTTTGGAGTGTGTATTTACGTTTATGATACTAAATGCGTAGGTCCCGGCTGATCTGATTGCGATTGCCACGGGGGTTCTACTTTGGCACGAAATTCAAATATACAGTTTGTAGCGCCCTCCCACGCCGTGACCGGAACTACCGCCCATTTATACATATATATGTAAAATAAATATATGTGTATAGTTCCCAAATTTGTGTGCGATGGCGCCTGAGAACGTAAACAAATTTAACTGTCATTGGATTTGAATGGAATGGTGAACAACAATATCAACCATCTTCCAGCAAAACTTAAAATAGTGTTAAAAGTAAGGTAAGTGATCTCTGCGAGAATTACTGGTAAGTAGAAAGTATTATTTATTTTTGGAAGTAAAGTATCAATTAGAATGACATCCCTGACTTCAGGAAAAAAAACTATGCTGCATCCTAAGCTGTCGGAATGTTTATAGAAATGACGCTTATAACAATAAACATTTTTTTAGTTTTCCAACTCAAGAATCGCGAGCTAATGAATGGGTAGCAAAAATAAGAACATATTTTCCAAATTTCATGCCGATAAAATCTGTAAGAATTTGTGAGGACCATTTTAGTAATTCTAATTTTACAAGTTCCTTGAAAAATCACCTATCTAAATTTGCAATACCAGACCTTCTGTCTGAAAGTTATAATGAACCTGATAGTCACATTGATTGCACGCCTTCTTTTTCGAATAATTTTTTTTTAAAACTTCCTGCAGTAGAAGATTAAATTTCGGCCCGAGTTCAAGTCATTTGAAAGAGTGTATTAGTGTTAGTGATAATATGGTTGATGTTCATACAACAGTGGAGTTTCAGATTGCAATATTCCTGTGAGTTCATGTTCAACTAATTTATTAAGAAGAATTGGTGCTACTCGTCAGAATCAACTCACTCCCAGGAAAAAGTATATTTATGATATTTCAAAGCACCAACAAAGACAACTTTTAAGATATAAAAATTTGCTTCAAAAGTCTAAACATAAATTGCAAACTGCAGCTACCATTGCTGGATCAAAACTTTTCAAACAACTTGAACAAAGTATGAATAATTGTGGTGTAAATTTTATAAAGTCTCAATTTAAAAATTGCAACATTAAGCCACATGGGCAACGTTGGTCTCCTCAAGACAAATCCTTTGCACTTGCATTTTATAAAAGAGGTCCTCGTAGTTATAGGTTTCTGCAAAGGTGTCTAAAATTGCCCAGCATATCAACTTTAAGGTCAGTTCTTCGATCTGTGCCATTTGATGTTGGAATTAATTCCCACATTTTCAATAAATTAAAACAAAGAGTTCGCAAGATGTCCAAATTGGATAAATACTGCTGTTTAATGTTCGATGAGATGGCTTTATCTCAAGACTTAGTTTATGACCATGGTCTGTGTAAAGTAATTGGCTATGTAGATTTAGGACCTTCAAGACGTTCATGCGAATTAGCTAATCATGCTTTAGTTTTTATGGTTTCGGGGTTAAGAAAAAAATGGAAACAACCAGTAGCTTATTATTTTACAAAGGATCAGGTAAAGACATCTCAGTTAAAGATAGTTTTAAAAGAAGTAATTAGTTCTTTACAAAATATAGGCCTTAACTTTATATGCTGTGTTTCTGACCAGGGAACTACAAATGCAGCAGCAATAAAACACCTGATGGAGGAATGTCGTACTGATAGACCAGGCCCTTTTTTCTCGGTGAATTCTAAAAAAATCGTTGTTTTACATGATGTTCCGCATTTATTGAAAAATACGAGAACTGCTTTAAAAAATCATGACATTCAGTTTGATGGTAATAATGTTGCGAAATGGAAACATATCGTTCAGTGCTTTGAATTAGACTGTAAAACAAGGTTTCAGATGTTGCACAAGCTTAAGAAAGAACATTTAGATCTGCCACAGTCTCATCTTAAGATGAAGGTATCTATTGCTGCCAAAACTATGAGTCACACGGTTGCGGCAACACTGGATAGCTTCGCTTACCATTCAATTTTACCATCAGAAGTGTCTCATACAGCCCAATTTGTGAAAGATATAGATTCATTGTTTGATTCATTAAATAGCGTAATGTGCAGTAATAGTGTGAAATTTTTAAAATGTGCTGTCAATAGAAAGAGTGCTCATGTGAAATTTTGGCAAGACATGTTGCAAAAAATTGAAAATTGGGTGTTTTTAGATCCTACAAATGGACATGTAGTGAGGCCTCCACAATGTAAGAAAGGATGGATTCAAACCATCAAGGGTGTGCTCATGATTTGGGATATTTGTCAAAAAGCTGGATTTGAATGTCTTAAAACTAGATGTTTAAATCAAGATCCTCTAGAAAACCTGTTCAGTTTGATTAGGCAGCATGGAAGAGCACATTCAAATCCATCTCCATATCAGTTTGTAAGTGCTCTGAAAACTAGCATTTTAAATGGTCTTATTGCACCTCAAAGTCGCGGAAAAAATTGTGAAGATGACGATTTTGACCTTCTAGAGGATCTAACAGCCTTTTTAACAACTACTTCTGTGGAGTCTCCTTTGGGGAATGATTCGTTAAAACCAGACACATTTGTTGAGTCTTTAGCACATGTCCCTGCTCCAATTTTAGATCTTATTGACTATCAAGCACTGACATATGTTTGCGGTTTTTTCATGAAAAAGATTTGCAGTTACACTTGTACTGATTGTCGAGCAAATCTTTTAACTGAAGAAATTTTGCAACATCACACATTCATCTGGTTTAAAGAGCTTGATCATAAAAAGCGATTAAATTATGTATCAGAACAATTGTCATATTACGTTGCTCATGTACATGATTTAATTATTGCATGTTTTAAAAACCATGGTCATAATTATAACATTTACAAAAGACTTCATTGTTATTTATCTGAAAATGTAAATTTTACTTGGTTTACATGTCAGCTGCATAAAGCTGCTATAAAGGACTTCTTACTTTCTTCCATAATTAACACTGTTATGAAAAAATATTTTCAAGAATTTAAGTGCAAAAATGTAAAGCACCGAAAAACAATGAAGTTTCTTCATGTAACCAAGTAATGTTTTGCATTGTTTTTGATTATTTTTTAATGGTTTTGTTTTCAGAATTTTAGATTTGTTTTGTGTTTCTTTTGTTGCTATATTATTTTATATCAAGTTTATTAGGATTCTAGTTTCTTCTACAAGAGAAGAAATAACATATTTATTTTTTGTTGTTGTTTTTGTTTTTATATATATTTTATGCTAAAGAGTTTATTGTTTTTGCTCATGTTTTAACCGCTTTCTTATTTTCAGAATTCTAATCTCTTCTACAAGAGAAATAATAACATATTTATTTTTTGTTGTTTTTTTTTTCATATATATTTTATAACATATTTATTTTTTGTTGTTTTTTTTTTTTCATATGTATTTTATATTGAAGAGTTTATTGTTTTTGCTTATGTTTTAATAGCTTTTTTTATTTTTTATTGTTGTTTCCTAAAAATTCCTAAAGTCATTCATATCCATTTTATTAGTCTCCAAGAACTTATGATTAGTATAATTATCTATTTTTTTTTTTTAAATATATATTGCCAGTTGGATACGAAACGACTATTTTTGAACATTAACATTAGGGCGTTATTTGTTTTTTTTTTTTTCAAAAGACCATTAATTATCATTTTTATGTTATATTACTTTACATTCAATTATCTATTCATATACTTTTGATAACAAATTTATATGACATAAAAAGGAATATTTAATGGGACATGTGTATTTCAGGGTTGTGTTTCCTCTGGTTAGTTTTATTTGTTTAGCAAGTCATGCAATACAATTAATTCCATGATTAAGAGGTATATTATAGTCTAATGTATTGAGCTTCAAAGATAATCACTTCTAAAATTATCTGAATCTCTAGCTATACTGACACTACTTTACCTATTTTTTTATGATGTGTTAAATTATATTTGTTTCTATATTCTCTATTAATTTAATATACAATTTTATTAGGTAATCGAGATTCCATTAAATAACTAAAACCATATTTTTTCCGGAAATATTCATTTGTTACTGTTTCTGAATTTCTGTGCTAATTTTTTATTTGTTTCAGATTTCCCCTACATGTTTATTTTCCATTATTTTGAGTACACATTAAACTATATACATATCTTTGTTGTATATTATGTTCTTTCCTGATTTCTCTAGTAGATGAGTACTTTCAAAAGGTTAAGGTAGACAGTGTTTAACTGGAATAAATTTAGTAAATTTTAATATTTTTTTGCAAAAGTCCAGAAATAAATCAATTTTTGTTTTTAAAGTTTCTGTCATTTATAGTAGTTTTTGTAAATTTCCTCTCTGCAGAAGACTAAGCAGTAACCGCAGTTTTTTTAATGAAATGATATGTTTTGTAATCCCTTTATAGTGCACTATCCCCCTTTGTGATTACCAAAAGCAAAAATAAGAAGGTAACATTTAAAAAAATAAGAATTAATGTAATCCAAATATACACTATTTTGCACATTGACAAAGTTCAAATGATGGTAAAATTGACTTCTAAGGTTTTGCAAAATATCTGTAGGTATTAATTTGAAAATACAATGATAAATAAATGTATCCAATATCTTATTGTCACTCCTGCTCGAAAAAATACCTCCAGATATTTGAAAAAATGTTGGAAATTTTATTGTCAGTATGAATTTTGTCAACATGCAAATGACGCATATATGGACCTCGTTAACATTAAAAGCTAAATGCAGAAACGACTAAAATGTTACAATCTTTTAAACAAAAATCGATCTGTTTCGGCAGGCACCCCCTAGAAGTAAGAAAATTGTACCCTAAAAGGTGTCAAACTTTCAAAAAAATCAACCAGAAATTATGTGGGAAAAATTTTCGCTGCTTTCCTTGATTTATTTTAGTTAAATTCACTATCCACTATATTATAAGTTCTCTGTATCAATATTTAACTTCTAGAGAAATCTTGAAGTAGCGGAACTGATAAATATATTTTAAAATTATTACAAATATTTAAGTATAAACTTATTTACATATTTAATAAAAATATTTATTGTTAAAGTGGCAGTTTATTTTTTTACACCTCATACTTGAAATTGTTTTGAAATTTCCATTCACGTTGGTCACTTTTTTTTAATCTTTAAAAACAGTAGTGCAATCCAACTGAATGGACATTTCAAAACAATTTAAAATTGATTTCGGATTTAATTTTGAATTTAAATTTATAAGTCGGTAATGCAGGGTAACTGCAACGTGGCTACAGTCGATAATACAGGTTCCTAATTTTATGGCAATAGTTCCGGTCCCTGCGTGGGATGGCCGTTTTCAAAATAAAAAGCACAGAGTTGACACTCTTAACCTTTCTCTATGGCGATTGCTAATTGTGCCGCTTCCAGGCCTAACTGCCAATAGTACCGCTATTCACAAAGAGATAGCAGTACCCATTCTAGGGTCTAATTATTCATTTATAGATTTGGATTTAAACAATTTTGATGAGAAAGTAATGAAGACTTTATTTCTTTAAAAGATCGTACAGCGGATTTTGTTTTAAAAAATATTTTTTTGTGTTTAGAGTTTAATTAGAACCTTGTAATAAAATATATTTTATTTTCAAATGCAGTTTTCATGAAATGGAGATTATAAGATGGTAATTTAATTTAAATTAAATTTAAAAATACTATTAAATATCACACCTTTTGTGTCACTTTTGTTTCTCTGAAATTTAATATCTTGCTCTGACACTGCAGTCACTCTTCTTCAAAGTTTAAATTTTATTCTGAAACTTCTCAATAATTGAGAAAGTTTTGGTGCTGTAAATTTAATATTCAAAAATCATAAAAAATACGTTGAAACCTTTAAATGAAAATAACTTAAAAACCATTGGCTTTAGACGACTTAAATAAGAGTACCTTTTCTTTGTAAAATTAATCGTTCTTTTATACTGTCTACTTGTTTTAAGTATAACTCAACAGATAAAAAAAATTAATTTATGTAAATGATTATGCGAAACTAGCGCCCTTTGGGAGCAACGTCAATATAAATTCAAAATTCGTAATTTCCACACCAAAAAACATAAAATACCTAGTGATGGGCAAAACTGCTACTTACAAGTAGCAGTTACAAGTTGCTCCTGCTACAATCAAGTAACAGTTTTAAATAGCTGCTACTTTTGTCACTGTTACTTATCATGAATACGTGTTAAACGATCGCAGTCGCAGTTGGAATCAAATGGAGCAACGAGTAACGGACAAGGAATACCTGCTACTGTACTCTGCTACACTACTACTGCTACTTTTGTCACTGCTATTATTGTATTGGGAATAAGCCTAAGTGATTGATCACAGGCACAGATCGCAGTTACGCTTTCGATAAAAGTATGACACACTCGAAATCGACAAGATAAAGGGTCGATCAGGTATCAGGTTACGTTCGGAGATAAAAGGTACCTCAATACATACCCTGATTTCCCTATTTAAACAGTAATGCCAAAAAATACCTTAAAAATGATATTGGCTATTGAGAAATCAGTTAACTATGTTTTTAACCCGGCAGTGCAGATAAATTAGGATAAAATGTATGTCATGCTGTTTGCCGTGGCTTTCTAGTTCTCAGGCGATTCCCATAATCCTAAAATAACATCATATGATTTTAATGCAATCTATAGACTTGATTTTTAAACCGGGGTACCCACTTAATTTCTTAACAATCCCAATACACTTTCAAGTAGTAACAAGTAAATCAGTTTATGTTCAACACATAAAAAGAAATTCTTTTTCTAATTACATATAATACGTAATTGGTATATTACATGCATATTATTTTCGATTAGGCAAAATTTCTTCTATTTAAGTTTAAAAAAAGTGCATGTTATTTGAAAGCATCCCAATGTCCTGCACACATTAAGGACAGAATAAGGTGAAAAGATGCACTTGCTACAAATATTTTAAGTGGTGATAAAGCGATGCTATTTTAATGATGGAAAAATAGTAAGAAAAATATTTGTTTTTAATTGTAATATAGATATCATCCACCACACTTATGGGAAAAAATTAAGTGGTTTACTTTTAAGCTTTTAATATAGTTCATTCTTTTAAATGAATCTAGTTTACTTGTTCAGCTGTTTAAGTTCGATTCGTTTTCATGATCAGTATGTATACCTAACATTCACACATTTGGTTTTAGTTTGAGTTACGGACATTTTTCTTCGTATTTCAATTCATATATATCAAACTAAAATGAGTTACAAAAGAAAGAAGTCCGAAATTTGGAATTTCTTTAAAGAAGACAGTGCGGGCAAACCCAAGTGCAATATGTGTAATTATGTCTTTTCCTGCAAATCTACCACTACAAATCTAAAAAAACACCTAGAAAGAAGGCATCTCACAGTACAGTTTGAAAAAATTTAGAGACTCCGGTTAACACCTACTTTTTCGCAGACTTCAGATGAAACGTTAACAGGTTTCAAGGATCCGTAAACTTCAACTTCAAAGTCAACTGAGGATGAGGAAATAGGCGTAGAATCACTAGTAAAAAAATCAACGCAGTCATCTATTTTAACCTTTGTGCCTCGCAATATTTGTGTTTCTAGCCAAAAAAGACTTGATAAACTTTTAATTCAATTGATTGTAAAAGATTCTCAACCACTATCAATTTCAGAGGATAAAGGATTTTGGACGTTTTTGCAAGGAATAAATCCTTCCTACAACATGCCAAGCCGAAAAACACTTTCAAATGTGCTGCTTCCAGCTGCTTATGAAGAAGTGTACACAAAAACAAAATCGTTAATTCAGCAGTCAAAATCATTTACATTAACTACAGGTTGTTGGACCTTCAGAAATACCGAAAGTGTAATTGCGGTAACAGCACACTTCATCAATGATTTTGAGCCCACATCGGTAATGTTAGAATGTCGAGGGTTCAAAGATGTGAAGTGAAAATTTGGCAAGAGAAATAGAAAAAATATTGGTGAAATGGAAAATTGAAAAAAATAATATAATTTTATTCATTTCGGACAATGCTGCAAACGTTGTTAAAGCAATAAAAGGTGTTTTAAAAATAAATCATTTTGGTTGTTATGCTCACACAATCAATTTAGTAGTGCGTGATATATTGAAAATCGCAAATATACAAGGTACTGTTACCAAAGTTAGGGAAACAATTGTTCATTTTAAGCGAAGTTTAAAGGCAACCTTGAAATTAAAAGAAACCCTTAGGTAACAAGATAAAGAGGAGAAAAAACTTATTTTGGATGTTGCTACAAGATGGAACTCAACATACTACATGCTACAAAGATTTGTGGAATTAGAAAGCAGCCTAGCATTATTAAATCCAAGTTTTCCAGTAATTAGCGTAGACGAGTGGAGCTTCACTTCCGAATTAAGTAAAATTTTGAAACCGTTGAAATACGTTATTAAAATGATGTCAGGGGAAAAATACATAACACTTTCTTTGATTATTATTTTAACAAAAGGTTTGAGGGAGGTCTACGAAAAAATGTCAGCCAGTAACAATTTCAGTAATACATCAAAAGAAGCTATAGTCAGTCTTCAAACTTCCCTAAATGAAAGATCCCCTGATTTGGAGCAAAATAGCGCATTTAATCTTGACATTTTGTCAAGATTAAAGTCGAAGTTAAAAAAAAAGATTAATGAATTTAGTTTTTCAAAATTTATACATTAGCACTGATTCAAAATTCAGAGTTCTTTAAAATATTTTGACTTTTTTTCTAGATATTTAATTTAAAAGATCCCGTGGTTATTTTGAGAAAACATTAAAAGTTTCAGGAATATTAAAGCTTATTTTTTGAATTTTGTTTCAAAACAAAATGTTGAGTGTGATTAGCTTTTGTTAATAGATTTTATCTTTTGCAAATTAGAGATATTTTTTAGAAAATTTTAACTTCAAACCTTTTTTTTTCAGAAATTATAACTTCTTTTTTCTTCGGGTTCAGAGAGTAATTGTAAATGTCAACTTATTTCTAAAATTTAGGATTTAAAAAACTAAAAATTTCGAGTTTGAACAGTGTAAATTTGATAAGAATTAACATATCCTACTATTTGTTTGGAAATTTAAAATTTCTAAAAAAGCAAATATTTTAAAAAATGTTAATTAATGAATTCTGGTTATTTTTAAGTATAAATACAGTCATAATTATTGTTTATTTACTCTAAATGTAGACTTTTCTAGACATTTCGAATTAAAATTCCAAATTCAAAAAACTCAAGATTTCAGATTTTCGACATCTGACATTTTTCACAAAAATTTTAAAAACATTTCCAGGTTTCTAGAAAGAAGCAAAGTTTAAAAAAAATTTGTAGGTTTGAAGAAAATACCAAGATTTTAAACTTTGAATTTAAGAAAAAAAAATAAAATTATTAACATAGTTCGCATTTAACAAAAAATCTAATTCAAACTGAAAAATGGTAGAAATTTCTAAATAAATAAAATTTTCGACAAAATTCGTTATTTCCAAAAAAAATCCAAATCTTCAAAATGGTCAAATTATTAAAAAATTGTGAAAGCTATTAAAAAACTTAAAAGGAGTCGAACTTTTCAGAAAGGCTCGAAATTTTCAAAACAAAATCTCAACATCTCGTCATAAAATTCAATCTTTAAAAAAAAGTTAAATTTTTTAAAAAAAAGTCGAAATGACAAAACAAACCATCTAAAATCAGTCTATTTTTCAAGATTTTCAGTTTAAACTATAGTTTTAACGTTTTTCCTAAAATGTGGACTTTTTCCGTAAATTTGGGGATTTTTCGTAAAATGTAGTCTTTTTTCTTCCAAATTCCTAATTTAAATCTGACGGTTCTACATTCGTTTTCCGAAAATGTTGATTTTAAAATCGAAATGTCAATCTTCTCCTGAAATATCTATCTTCTCCTGAAATGTCTATCTTCTCCTGAAATGTCTATCTTTTTCTGAAATGTCTACTTTAGTCTCGAAATTTTCACCTTTGTCACGTAATTTCGCTATTTGCGGGGTTGCCAATTATGAAGTTTTCTCTCTAAATTTAGTGACAAAATTAGAGATCTTTTAGGGGCATCCACGTGTTGTAAAATGAATTTGCATGAGTTAAAATGGTTTCTTTTTAAGTTTTTTTGGTATTTTTTCACATATCTAATAAACCTTTAGTGCTTTAAATAAAATATCGAGTTTTTCTCTAAATTTGGTATTTTTTTCTCAAGATTTTTAGGTTCAAACTACAGTTTCAACCTTTTTCCTAAAATTTGAATTTTTTCCTTAAATTTTAGGATTATCGTGAAATTTAGTCTTTTTTCTTCCAAATTCCCAATTTGAATCTGAAGTTTCTACATTCGTTTGTGGAAAGTTTCAAATTTAAAATCGAAATATCTCATTTTTTTCTAAAATGTCTACTCCAATCTCGACAGTTTTATCTTTATCATGGAACTTCGCCATTTGCGGGGTTGCCAATTTTGAAGTTTGATCCCAAATTTAGGGACAACATTGGGGATCTTTCAGGAGCATCCACGTGTTCTAAAATGAATGTGCATGAGTTGAACGCGTTTGTTTTCTAGTTTTCTTAACATTCTTTTATGTATCTAAGAAACCTTGGGGGCTTAAAATAAAATATCGAATTTTTCTTGAAATTTGCTATTTTTTTCTCAAGATTTTTGGTTCAAACCTCAGTTTCAACGTTTTTCCTAAAATTTGGACTTTTTCCGTAAATTTCGGGATTTTGTAAAATTTGGTCTTTTTTCGTCCAAATTTCCAATTTAAATCTGACGCTTCTACATTCGTTTTCCAAAAATTTTCAACAAAGAAAACGATATTTAACTTTATAGTAAAAATTATTTTCGAAATTCGGAAGAATCAAACGCATTTCGACATTACAAATTTAGATAACAATAATAATTCCCAAAATTGCCAAAAATAAAAATTTAAAATCGAAATGTCTCATTTTTTTTCTAAAATTTCTACTCCAATCTCGACAGTTTTATCTTTATCATGGAACTTCGCCGTTTGCGGGGTTCCAATTTTGAAGTTTGATCCCAAATTTAGGGACAACATTGGGGATCTTTCAGGAGCATCCACGTGTTCTAAAATGAATGTGCATGAGTTGAACGCGTTTGTTTTCTTAACATTCTTCTCATTAACATTCTTAACATTCTTTTATGTATCTAAGAAACCTTGGGCGCTTAAAATAAAATATCGAATTATTCTCTAAATTTGGTATTTTTTCTCAAGATTTTTAGTTCAAACTTCAGTTTCAACGTTTTTCCTATAATTTGGACTTTTTCCGTAAATTTCGGGATTTTCGTGAAATTTGGTCTTTTTTCGTCCAAATTTCCAATTTAAATTTGACGGTTCTACATTCGTTTTCCGAAAGTTTTCAAAAAAAAACGATATTTAACTTTATAGCAAAAATTATTTTCGAAATTCGGAAGAATCAAACGCATTTCAACATTACAAATTTAGATAACAACAATTATTCCCAAAATTGCCAAAAATAAAAACGTAGGAATTAAAGTTGTTGCCAGTTAGAAAAAGAGTTGGACGCTAAGAGGAAACTTGAACTTAAAAAAAGCTTTAAAAAAATTATGAACGAAATCGAAATTTGAAAAAAGAGCAGCTACTTTGTCAGAATGTTGGAAGAGTTAGACTGTAGAAACGTTTTTAGTGTATTTTTTTATATTTTAGTATACTTGTATACAATAGTAATATTAATAGTAAAGTAGTATTCGACCGTGGCTTCTTAGCTCTAACCTAAACGCAAACAAAGACTAGATAGATTTAGCAGAAGGATCGCAGCCCCCCACCCCGAAATAATCCTGGTTACGGCCCTGTCAAGGACTCACATTATATATGCCTTGTTCAAATCGTTTTTCATTTCAACCTTCTCCAAGCAACGGATTCAGTAAAGACTTCAGAAAAATTCACGTGGCTGCTACAGGGTAACTAATTTTTGGCCATTACCGTTTGTTTAGATTATCAATCATGCTATAAGATGTACTACACGAGACTGTTTAGCTCTTCGATTAGAATTATCAAGTCGTTATGGGGTCGTTTACGTATACACTTCAGCGGTACAAACAAGGGCATTTGCCCAATTATCGATTTTGGGTGAAAATCGAGAGATACATTAGGTTATTTGATTTTCTGGGAAAGCTCTCCTAAATTAATTGGCGGTTATATCCAACAGCCGAATCAATTTGTAGAATTAACGCAACTAACAGTCGACCCACTTGCTAACAACGCGAGATAAAATCCGAACGTGTTTACGTTTATCTAAAATTGAAAAGACGTTGAAAAGTAGATGATTTCTTATAGACGTAAGCAATGACATTTAGAAGAATGTATAGCTCTCCAAGAGGACATCTAGTTGGGGGTTGTAGGACAAAAAATTCGAAGCCTTTTATCCTAAATCAAAGTTTACTATGTCTAGAAAAATTTGGTCCAAATTTTATGGACTACATTTCATAATTCTTTAAAAGTAAGATTGCTTTGCTAACTAGCAACTAAATTACGAAATCTTTTAAGATTCAAAGGAAGAAGGTATTTATTTTTATGGACTTTCCAGTTGTTTCCTTCTCCTTTAGGTCTGGAGGTTTAAAGGATGAAGTGATTCGTTTTTAAATGATTTCTCCTCAACCATCTTTTTGTCGAAATATCAAGATTATTGAGGCTTATTTCTCTCTCTCTCTCTCTCTCTCTCTCTCTCTCTCTCTCTCTCTCTCTCTCTCTCTCTCTCTCTCTCTCTCTTTGAGTTTTTTTTTGTTCTGTTCACTACCAAACGACAACCCTATTATATCTTTAAAGTGCGAATAGGATTGGGAAATAAAGATAGATAATGTTGAACTGTCCATTTAAACGGGGATAAATTGTAATTGTCAGGAAAAATTTTTTTCGGTAACGAAATCCAGAGTTTGGAAGGCGCAGAAAACAAAGTCTCCACAGAGAGAAGTCCTCACTGTGTCCAGCTGGACCGCTGAAGAATTTGCCATCTTCGACCGTTTTGTATGTCTTAAGAATGTTGCCATCCATTGGAATGAGCAGATCTCAGTTATAACAGTACCTCTGAACATCTTCCACGAAAGTAATTGCAGAAAAGAAAGAAGTCACCAACCACCCAACTGCTCCAGTACTTCGAAATAATCAAATTCAAATGAGCCAAAGAGGGTTTCGTGGTTTGACCTCTAAACATGAAAACACAATTTCATTGTTGGGCTAATTTGGGCTCTGTGGAAATTCAGCAGCTGGTGAGATGTGAAATAATTTTTAGCTTTAAAAAGTAAGCTTCAAAGTTTCCCAAGTGAAATCAAAATTTTGATAAGTCCGAATTTCAAACAAAAATTGAGGAGTTTTGAAAATAACTAATCTTCTGGCATTTGTATATTCTTGCAAGTACATTGTACTTACCTTGAGGAATTAAATGTTAGGTTTGCATTCGGAAGTTACATTTTTCTTATACATCAACACAACAGTCGACAAATGATTAGTATGTTTCGAAATTAAATGCAAAGCTGTTTAGGCATCAAACATTAATTTTGTGGAAGGCTATCATTTTAAAATTCCTGTTTAAATTTTTGTTAGACCGGTCAATTCTGGATTCTGGATTCTGGATTCGTTGTGGGTTGCCTAAAAATTTAGGCCAGCACTTAGGCCACCCTTTCCGGGCCCATTGTGCTATCCCCGTGATTGAGGTGTCCTTGGTCATTCATTCAGCCACCCAACCTTGTTGAGAAACTAAAGAACGTCCCTTGGATGCGCCTCTCTGAAACTGGCCACACTAGGCCAGAAGTCCCCCAGCGTGGATCCTCTGATTGATGCTAGTGCCGGGCAGTGACACATCACGTGCTCGACACTCTCATCTTCTTCTAAGCACCCTCTGCAGCTTGGGTCGTTTATGATTCCCATTATGTGGAGGTGTTTGTTTAATCGACAATGACCTGACCATATCCCTACAAGTTTCCTGAGATTATTCCTTGAGAGTTGTGGGCATAGTTTTGCCCTTTCCCTGCACGGCATTCTAATGAATGCGTGAGTTTGTCGGCATGTTGTTATTGATGCCCATAAGGCTTTGTGTTTACGATAAGTTTCTTCGTTAAGTAGGGATCTTACGGTTGATCTTGCCAGGGGAAGGGTTGGTTCTGGTCCAACGAATTGTCCCTCCGAACACTTCCTCGCCAGTTTGTCAGCGCGTTCGTTTCCCTCTTTCCCAGAATGTCCTTTGATCCATATTAGATCAATTGCATTCTCTTGTGATAGACGTTCTAGAGCTAGGTGGCAATTCCATACCAGCACTGAGTTTGTTTTCACATTCCTCAGGGCCTTAAGGGCTGCCTGGCTGTCCGTCTTTATTTGGATATATTTTCCTGTAATGTTCAGTTGCGTCATTTGTTCGGCGCTATACAAAATTCCCAACATTTCCGCTTGAAAGATTGTTGAGTATTTATCTAGCTTAATACTTACACTTAGGTTTAGGTCTTCCGAGAATATTCCTGTTCCAGTGCCCGTATTTGTTTTCGATCCATCCGTGTATATACATACGTCTGGTATCCTTGCTTGTACTTCCTCCATTTTTATACGGTAGGATTTTGTGAAGTTATATTTCACCAGTAGATGGTCCATCGGCACATCCAGAATAGGTACCTTTTGGAGCGCCTCCTCCATTATGCGCCGGTGACCCACCATTTTACCTACCGTATTCCACATTCCTCCTGCTCGCAAACGGAGAGCAGAAGCCTGTGCCGCCCCCTCAAGAAATATGTCGAGAAGTGGCAGGCACAAGATCGCCTCCATTGCTGCTGTTGGCGTGGATTTCATTGCTCCTATCACTGCCAGACACGCTAGTCTCTGGATGTGATTTAGCTTTTGTTTTATAGTGGTGCACTTTGTCTTTGGCCACCAAACTATAACTCCGTAGCTTACAATTGGTCTGATGACTGCCGTGTATAGCCGAAAGGTCATCTTAGGGGATAACCCCCAAGACCTCCCGATGGCCCCACGACATTGCCAGAAGATCTTGTAAGCTTTGTTTAATTTATTTTCAATGTGGTACTTCCAGCTCAGTTTGCTGTCAAGTTCAATACCAAGGTATTTCACTCGATTTGACAACCCGAGTTGGGTTTCCATGAGTTTGGGAAATTTTAGTCGCGCTAATTTCCTTTTATTTGTGAAAAGGACCATTTCCGTCTTTGCAGGATTTGCTGCTAGGGAATGTTCTTTGCACCATTTCTCGGCTATATATAAGGCGTCTTGCATTAACTCGAAGAGTACTCCCTCGTGTTTACCTGAAAGCAGAATGGTTATATCATCTGCGTAGCCAATTGTATAGAGACCCCGATCATTGAGTTTTCGGATAAGGTCATCCGCTATGATTAACCATATAAGGGGGGATAATATACCCCCTTGCGGACATCCCTTACTTACGATTCCTCTGACCGTATAGTTTCCTACTGTAACTTGTATTGCTCGCCACTGAAGTATATGTCGTATGAGTTCCCGCAAGGCGGGTTCAATACCACTACGCTCAAGCGCCGAAGAAATGCTATTGAAATTAGGTCTATCAAAGGCACCTTCTATGTCCAGAAATACACCTAGGGTGTGTTCTTTTACTTCTAGCGATCTCTCGATCCTGCTAACTACTGAGTGTAGCGCAGTTTCGGTAGATCTGCCGGAAGTAAAAGCATGTTGATTTGAATGTAAGGGGTAGTGTATATCGAGGCTATCCCTTATATGTCTGTCGCACAACCTCTCCAACGTCTTCAGTAGGAAAGACGTTAGGCTGATTGGGCGACATGATGTAGCCTCACCTTGAGGTTTACCCGGTTTTGGAATAAAAATTACTTTGACTTCCCTCCATTCTCGGGGTATATATTTAAAGGCAATACACGCCCTGATAATTTACACCAGGTATTTTTGTATCCACACCATTCCCCACTGAAGCAGGGCAGGGTAGATACCGTCCAACCCGGGCGATTTGAAGGGAGCAAACTATTGTACGGCCCAGTTTACTTTTGTGTCAGTTACCATCTGAACAGCCAGCTCCCAATCCCTATTTCTAGGGTGAGAGGCTGAGTGCCCTTGCCACTTATGGCCTGGTATAACACAGCATCCTGGAAAGTACGTGTTTAGGAGCTCTGAAGCTGTTTGTGCGGGTGTACTGGTATATGTACCGTCGACCCGCTTTATCATGCTTACCTGTTGGTTTGGATCTTTCGAGAGTATCTTTTTCAGTCGGGAAACTGATGTAGTAGACTCTACGTCACTACAGAATTCTCTCCACTTTTCCCTTTATCTTTTGCGAATAAGTTTCTTGTATTGTTTCCGGTGGTTGTGGTAAGCCTCCCAGTCACATACCAGTTTTGTCTTCTTCGCTTTATTGAAGAGCTTGTTTGCCTGAGATCTAAGTTTTTCGAGTTGCCCGTTCCACCAAGGGGTTGCCCGGGTTGCTCGAAGCTCAGTTCTCATTGGGCAAGCCTTCTCATATGCTGTAATGATATTTTTTCGCACTAAAGTGACGTATTTTTCGATCAGTTCAGTTGTCCCGATTCTCTGTGGGGTTTCTACAGTCCCTAGGAGCCTTCCCAGATGGGTATTATAGTCCTCCCTGTTGGTACTTCTGGGATTCCTGTACGGTTTGGGTTCCAACCTACAACATAAAATATTGAATTTTATATATTGATGGTCAGACATTGTTGCATCCTTAGATACATGCCAGCCATTTATAATTTTGGTAATACTCATAGACGCCAGGGTGATGTCGATAACACTCTGGCCTCTGGAGGTAGCAAAGGTAGCTTCACTGCCTCTATTGAATATATCTAATTTGGTACTACTTAAGTATTGTAGTAAAGATGTACCTCGAGGGTTGTTTGTTTCGCTCCCCCAAGCTGTATGGTGGGCGTTTGTGTCACATCCAATTATAAGATCTACATTACCTGCCTCACAAAAGTCGATCAGTCCTGCCATTTCCTCAGAGGGTGGTGGTCTTTTCGAATCTATTGGTAGGTAGGTCGATGCTATTACAAGTGATATTTTTCCTTCTCGACGCGCAAATTCCACTCGGAGAGCTGTTTGATCTCCAGAGCAGAATTGGGGTAGACCGGTCAATTATTATTGTACACAATGTTCATATCATGTACTTTTTGAAATTTTAGTTTTATTTTTTGTGAGACAGAAACCAAAAATTTAAAATAGATGCAATTATTTTCACATCAGATTCAAAGGTATCGAAAGGCCTCGAAATCATACGTAAAAATTAGTTGCCAATTAGCTAACAGTATTCACTCTCGTGAGTCTGCCTTGACGTAATGAGCATTAGTTAACTTCTGAAGTTGTAAATAATGTTTATTAAGATAGTTTTTTTCCAAAACAGGAGCACTCTATAAGGGGAGATAACTGGGTTCCTCTTTTAAACGATGAAATTTTTCGATTTACTGTCTTTACTGCTCCTTGAGAATACGTGGTTAAAATTAATAATCTATTTATTGAAACCCCATATATCTTACAAACCATAAAGTAGAAAAAACCTTTTAGCAACATTCGTTAAACTGGTGGTTCATTGTGCAAATAGGGATATCATCTCAGTGGCAGTGAAATAGCGAGGAACTTCATTTCATGGCAAAAAATTCGCTCAAATTAATAAGTTCATTAGAGAGCAGCGTACAAGTGCATATTATTAAAACAGACGTTCATAAGTTCATAGAGACGATAATAGCTGGTTGTTCGTATGCCATAGAAGTGCACAATATGTAAATAAAACGACTGTAGTATGCAAGCTATATAATTTAACTTATAACTACGTTTAGTAGAAAACATTGTGAAACATAATATTACAATAAAATTTGAAGACGTTTCTCACGTTATAATAAACATAATAACTAGGTAAAAATGTTGAAAATAAACACTTATATATTCTAGTCAGATACAGCCGAAGTAAGAAAATAAATTTTATATAATGAGTTCAAAAGCGATGGCATGAAAACTCGTCCTATGCCGGGCGGTACCATACAAGACAATGTAATATCTTTATAAATCTAAGCAAAGAATGACTCCTTTTAAAAGTAGAGATCTGAATAACGGCAGTGTGTATTGTTAAGTGGGTTTTTAATAGATATAAATTTGAACGTCGGGACTGCTGGATGAAATACCACTCTCATGGTCCGATATTATGCCCAACAGATAATCCTCTGATTATGTGACGTATTAACAAAAACTGCTTGTCAAGCTGCCAGATCTTGATGTCAAATGAAAGGTTATAATGAAGGATGAGACTGACCAACTGGGAAATTTATCAAGTCTTTGTTATCAGCTGCGAGTTTATTTCTCTTGTTGTGTATAAGGAGGAAAATCCGAGTTCCCGTTTGCCCCAGATTTTTACTTGATGTTAACACTAACAGCATTATTTGTTAACAGATGAAAATAAGTACGAGCGAGGTCAGAATAATAGAGAGAAAAAATCAAGCGGGGCTTTAAAGCAAAAGCCAACATGCGATTCTTTAATTAATCAGATATACATAAAAATAAAATGAGTAGAACGAATGCTACCTGGACTTTGATTCATATTATTTACTAAACTATACTCTCGTTTCCTATTGTATTATTATTGTTTTTATTATATAAATAAATGATGCATATAATAAATAACGATACTAAGAGTAAAAAAATCGGTTAATTAAGTCGCAGAATCTCTTCTAGTATTTATGTCACCCGAGTCAAAAGGACAAATTGTCACTCCTTGAACATATAATTTTAAGGAATAATATATGTATTTTTGTAAAAACTAATATAATTAAACTGATTTCAAAACTACTGTTTTTATAAATGGATTTATGTATGTAAAGACTAACTCAAATGCTTTCACAATGTTTGTCTGAATGACTGTTTGTTCAAAAATAACTCTGGAAGTGCTAAACCTTTTGTGATAAAATATTCGCTAAAGACAAAATATTCTGCTGGAAACAATGTGGACCAATTTTTTTTAGTTAAACTGACTGTACAAGCAGAATGCAACCTAGACAACAAATTCATGCACCCTCCAGGCGTATATAGTGAATCATAGGTAGCCGTACTACCAACAATTGAAACACTGCCACCTAGCTAAGCGGTTGCTCTCTAGGAAAAAGTTCCCAGAAGACTAGGATTGTAAGGGTTGCATGAATTTGTAGTCTAGGTTGAATTCTTCTTGCATATGACATTGTTGGCGATGGCCATAGTTTTTCTATGGATCAATAGGTGAAAGTAGTTCTGAGAAGTCACAAGCTTGACATCCGTGAATTCTTTAGTACTTACTTGTCGGAACATTTGTTAGCATTCAAGTTGGATATACCAAACTGACGAAATCTAATCAGATCAAAACCGGTATTTGGTTTCCAAACTTCGAATCTAATAAACAGTGGCGGCTCGTAGTTAAAACTAATGGGGGTGCTGCGACAGAAAATATTTAGCATTTCTATTAAAATTGTGTAAAAACAAATTCCCATGAATTCAAAAAAGTAATAGCATAGACCAGCTCTGTTGCTCTCCAACAGACGGATCTCCAGTAGAAATTTCAACTCTAAAAAAACTCGAAATTACCATACGATTCAAACATTATTATTTACTTTAGTTCTCTTATATTGAAAACTAAATTATCTGTCGACTGTACTTGCTCTGGTCTATTTTAACGTTTCTTTGAAATTAAAATGCTCATTTTAAAGTCAAAATTTCAGAAAAAATGTTTAAATGTTGAGTTAAAAAAAACAGTCAAAAATAAAAAATTTCGGTTTAAATCTAACATTTTGAGAAGCTCAAGATTTTAAATAAAACTTGTGATTGCAATGTATTATTTATGCTGAAATTTTAATGTAATATGTCAAGAAAAAAGTTCAGAATTTCGAAAGCAAATTTTATAAATACCGAATTTAAAAGGTTCTTGACAAAATTTCTGCAAAACTCGAAGTTCTGAATTTTTTTATTAGATTTTTTCATCTTGCACGTTTTCAAAATAGAAATTTGCACTTCTAAAAAAAAATCTTTGGAAATGTACTGTTTTCTTTTAAAAGAATAAACATTTTATGTTTGAAGTCTAGATTTTAAAAAAATTCTCAAGATTGCGAAAGAAACTGGAAACTTCTTTTCTAAATTTCTTTAAAAATATCAAAATATTTAAATCCAAATTTTGGTAAATATGTTTGTTGAGAGATTTGACCCTTTTTTTAAATTTCGACATTTTTCTCAAGGTGCGTAATTAAATAATTTAAATTTTATAGTTTTTTCCACAATTTTGACTTCAGTCTCGAAATTTGGATTTACTGCAAATTATGAATTATTTTTGTATAAATTTAAATTCAAATCTTTTTCTCGAATTTCGAACCTTAGTCTCAATACTTCGTATTTAAATTAGGAATTTTAAATGACAAACCCTAGAATATTTAAATTGAAAATGCAAAATTTCGAGAAAAAATTAGAATTTTGTAATTAAATAATAAATTTAATCTGTTTTTTGGAAATTGTCACTGACATGAAACATACATTTTATAAAGCTGATAATGTTTCCTTTTTAAATTTAAACTCTTTGAGAAAAAATTCTAATTAAAATTCGAAATCAGAAAAAGTAATAACAAAATTTCGATTTTAAAATAGTGCGAAGTTTTGAAGCAAATTTAGAAAAAGAACTTGCAGTTTATGTATGCAAATAAATTACCAAAATTTGATTTTTAATCACAAAAGATTGACTTCGGGCTAAAATATTTGATCCTTTACATGTCTCTGGGAACTTCAACATTATTAGAAAAAATTGAAATTTAGAGCATTAAATTGTTAATTAATTTGTTTTCAACATTTTGATTAACATTTAATTTGGAAATTTGGACTTTTTTTAAAAATGTTGACTCTTTTATTCTAGAAAATGTCTTTTTAAGTCAACATTTGGGAATATTTTTGAAAATTCATTTCCAAAAATTGTTTTTTCTTCTTTGATTCCGAAACTGTTACCTTTTTCAAAAATTTTGTATTCAAATAAGAAATTTCGATTTTTTTCTAGACATTTTGTGTGCTTCTTTTTCCAAATTTTGTACTCGCTCTTTAAATGTCGATCTCTTTTTATCGAAATTTGAATTTTAATTTCTAACTTGAGAATTTTAAGAATACATTTAACATTTCTGGAAACATTAGAAATTTTGATTTAGAATTTTCTTCGGTGCTACAGTAATAATAATTTTTTTTAGAGAAATATCAAATGGCAAAAAAGTTGAAATTTAGTGTTCATTTTTTCTTGGAATTTCAATATATTTTTCGAAAGTGTTTTTATTTTTATGCAAATTTAGGGTTTATTTTCTCCAAATGTAGACCTATTTTTCGAAATTTTAATTTTTTCGCCAAATGGTCGCAAAAATTTCTTTATACGTAATAATTTTCAGTTTCTTAACAACATTACAGGATAAAATAAACTTTAAAATATCAACATTTTATGAAAAATTTAGAAATTTCGAAAACCTATTAGAGAAAAATCATAATTTCTCCAAAAAAATATTTTAAGGAAAAAGTCGAAATTTTTAAAAAACTTCTTTGTATAAAATGTTTGGAAAAAAATTTAATTAAAAAAAATCAAAAAATTGAAATTGAAATTTTATGAAAATAATTCAAAACTCTGTAATTATTTTTTTTAGAAAGATATCAAAATACGAAAGCAGTTTTTTTAATTTCTTCGTTTTTTCCAAAATGTTGACTTTTTGTAAAAATTTTAGAGTTTTTTTTCTACAAATTTTTATCAAAATTACAAAATAAAATAAGTATTCAAATATCAAGATGTTGTGAAAAAACTTAACGTTTTTAAAGCAAATTAGAGAAAATTAATAAATCTGGAGAAGTTGTAACTTCTAGAAGACATTTTAGGAGTAAAATTTCCAGGAAAAGTAAAAATTTCGACAACATTTCTTTATATTAAATGTTTTAAAAAAATAGAAACTTCTCAAAAAAAAAATTAAAATTATCAAGAAAAAAAATCGAAGTATCTAGAAAACACAAAATTTTTAAACAAAAAAGTCGAAATTAAGATTTCAGGAAAAACTCAAAAATTCTGTATCAATGTTTTCTAGATAAATATCAAAATGCGAGAAGAGTTGGATTTAGATTTTTTTTCGAAATTTTAGTTATTATTTCAAAGTTTTGATATTTTTAGAGAAATTTGAGTTTTTTTTCTAAAAATTTCAATTGTTTCCCAAAAATTTATTTTTTCCTTAAAATATTTTAAAAAATCAGTGAAAATGCATTTTTGATCAAAATTAAAAATAAAATAGATTTTAAATTGTCGTAACTTTGTGAAAAAAATTTGAAATTTCTATAAAAATAAATCAAAGAGAATTCCAAATTTTTTATAAAACATTGTTTTGGGGAAAAGTCTTCAGAAAAGGCCAAAATTTTTAGAAAAACTCGAAAGCGGAATTGGGGGTGCTGCAGTTCCACAGTGCCTATACGCCAGCCGCCACTGCTAATAAATGTTCAAACCTATTGGTCCTCTGCATTAGAATTCTTAAACTGAACTAATGAAAAAGTACATTCTAGTCATAAAAATCGGTTAGTAGCAAATTAAAAATCAAAAGACATTAATTGGAAGGGTTAATAAAAACAGAAAATCAAAACAATCTTGGTTATTCTACTTTTAAAAAATGCAGATCAACACATAAAGTGCCTCTAACAAGACGCTCCTACTTCGCAACAACGTCTTTGAGTCTGGCACGTTCGAGATTGTTTAAATCGCTAATAATCGAGTTACATTCAAAGCTTCATCGTATTGTTGACAATAGTGACATAAAGGAATCGACAAACTTTCAAAATGAAATTTGTATTTAGGGTATTGTGATAGGTAACTAACGTATTATAATTGTAACTAACGTATTAGGTGCCACTAAGTTAATACGAAGCTGCTAAATATACGAGGTTAATAATTATCAATAATTGGGAAAAAGGAGATACGTCCAATTTCAAGTAAAATATTTGATTTTTTTCGGATTTTTTTTACATTTAAAGTCAATTTTGACGTTAGAGTCGAAAATTCGAGAAAAATTTCAAACTCATAGTTTTTTGTAAAGTCAAAATTGTCAGAAGAAGTTAATATTAACAGGCATCGCAATTTTGATATAAAAGTTGTAATTTCAGAAAAGTCGTGTTTTAGCGAAAGGTGAATATAAAGAAAAATTGCGGCATTTCGAAAAAAAAATAATTTTTAAATTTTATTCTACAAAGTAAAATTTTAAGAAATAATCTAAAAATATCAATTTCAAAATTAAAACTTCTAGAAATTTGAATGTCAAGGTTTCAGACAAAAATCCAAACTTTAGAAAGAGCCTTTAAAAGAAACCAAACTTTAAGAATTCAGTCAAAATTTTTAGAAATTTATATTCTAAAAAGTTAAAACTTAAAAAAAACGATGTTAGAAGAAAAAGGGAAAATCTCAAAAGAAAAACGATCGATGTTTTGAGAAAAACTTCAAAATCTAGAAAAGAAAAGTTAAATTTTGCGAATAAAGTCGAAATATATCAATTTTAAATTTATGGACTCTAAAAACTGTCACAATTTTGAGAAAAAAGGCAAATTGCGAAAGAAAGTGTAATTTTTGCACATGAGTCCAAAAGTTCGACCTTTCCCAATAAAGTCGAAATTAAAAAAAACCGCTAATTTAAAAAATAGTCGAATTTCCGAAAATATCAAACAAAAATGCGAAATATTGAGAAAAATGGATATTTTGCGTTGAATATAAAATTTTAAGAATACTTATCCAGAGAAAGAGGAATTTTGAAATAATCAACCCAAGTTTTGAGAAAAAGGCGAATTTCAAGAAAAAAGTTAAGAAAGACTTTAATTCAAACAAATGAAAAACAACAAAAAGAAAATTTCCAAAAACAAACCCAAATTTTGAAATATGGCCAAATTTTGAGAAAAAAAATCGAGGCTTCAGAAAAATAATCAAAATTACTGCAATAAGATCAAATTTTCAGGTACAAATTTGGTAAAAACTCAAAATATCTCAGAGTCAAATTTTGCCAAAAAAAAATTTCGAAAATTGGGTGAATTTTAAGAAAATGTCAGAGTTTTCTGCCTGAATAATTTTTTTTTTTCTTTTGAGTGTTTAAACCAGAGGGAGGCGCAGTACACCCTACCTAGTATTGAGATGTTCTCAACATTTTGTGAAACAAGTTGGAATTTCCAAATTGGATTAAAAAAAACCGTTGAATTCCCAAAAAAATTTCCCGCATTGTTGCTCTTCTACAAAAACTCAAAAGTTTAAAAAAATGTTTTTCAAAGTTTTTACTTTTTTATTAAAAGATCTGCCAAATTTTCCGGAAAAGGTGAATTGGGATAAACTAGCCAAAATTTAAATCGAATTTTATGAAAGTCGAAATTTTCAGAAAAAGTCGTACTCACCATTTGCGGAGTCCGTTCGTTCCGTTAGAGGAATAGGTTTATTCTTCATGGTAGACCCTTATTGACCGGAAATATTATGTTTTTTTTTTAATTTATTTAACATTTCTTCGGCCCAGTTTGGAAATATTTAAATTTTTATGGTTTGTTGACAATTTTCTAAGCAGTTTTTGAAATGCGACTACGTGATATTTAAATTTATTGAAAACGTCACTTCATGACAGTTTACAAATTAAAAGGTTAGTTTATTTTCCATAGAATAGGAATAATGAAAAATAGGAGACCAAAAATAAGATATGGAAAAAATAAAAATTTTGTTTTTTTGATAAATTAGGAAAATATAAAAAAAAATACATAAAAGAGGTTGTAGCACTGGACATCGATGTTTCGCTCTCATTTGAGCTCGTCAGCAGTGCATAACATGGAAAGGGAACAATGGGCCGAAGAAATGTTAAATAAATTGAAAAAAACATAATATTTCCGGTCAATAAGGGTCTACCATGAAGAATAATAAACTTAAAGATAGAAATGCCAGAGAAATTTTGAAAAAGTTTTAAAAAAGTTTGACCTTCTGTTCAGGAACTTCCAAAATAGTCCAAACTTGGAGATAAGATGTTAAATAGTTTCAAGTGGGGTAATTGTAAAACCGAGATAAAGGGAAACAGCCTGTTTATTTTTAAAAAAAACTTTAAACTAATGGAAATTATAGACTGTAATTAGGGAATTCGATACCGGTCCTTATTTCCAATCCCGGGATTTTGAGGTTATATTTAGTCAATCCCGGGGGATCAGGGAATTATTTCGGTATTGAAGGTAACAACCGCTTTTCAACCAACAAATTAAAATTTAAGGAACATTCAAATCTATAAAATTTAAACTCGAAATTTTCAGATTTTTAGAATCCACTGATTGCACTGTTCAAAAAAGCAAAAAAGCTTAAATATTGAAGAAAATATGAATTATCAAAGACAGCTTCTAAAAATGCGGTAAATTTTGACAAGTGATAATTTTGGAAAAATTAAAATTTTCAAAAAAGCGAAAATTTAAAGTGTGAAATTTAAAACTAAAAATTTTCAAAAAAAAAGACGCAAACTTGGAAAGTAGTAGAAATGTTGAAGAATACCAAAATTTTAAAAAAAAAGTGAGATTTACAAAAAAGGATTGAAAAATCGAAGACAAGGCAAAATTTTCAAAAAGTTCGAAATTATAGAAAAAGATAAAATTAAAAAAAAATAAACGAAATTCTTCAAAAAGTCTAGATTTTTAATAGTCAAATTTGTTTGACAAATCAAAATTTAGAAGTCGAAATTTTCAAGAGAAGGTGTGGGAATTTTTTTTATGAAAGTCGAAATTTTCAGAAAAATCGTAATTATGGTGAAGTTTCGATAAAAAAAATAAATAAATAACATACCGAAGAACTTTAGGATAACATTTTAAAATTGTAAAAATAAATTCTAAATAACGGAAAAAATTGTGGAAAAAGACGAATTTTGAGAAGAGAAGTTGATATTTAGAGAAAACGTTAAAATTTAAAATAGAATCAAATTTTAAAAAAGTAAAAACTTCTAAAAAAAATTCGTCTAGTGAATATAAATTTTTGATTGATAGCTCGAACTAGAGAGGGCAGGTATCTGAATTTTAAAAACTAGTCGAAACTCCGAGAAAAAACGTAAATTTCAAGGGAAAAAGATGCATTTTTTGTACAGAAATCAAAAAAGTCGATTTTTTTCGAATAATGTCGAACTAAAAAAAAGGCAAATTTTAAAAAATATAGTCAAAATTCCGAAAAAGAGACAAATTTGGAGGATTATATAAAATTCTTAGAAAAAAAAATGGATATTTGGCGTTGAACATAAGACTTTAAGAAATAATTAAATTTCGAGACGACTCGTTATTAAAAAGTCGAATTTTGAAAGGAACCTAAATTTTGAAATCAATCTACATTTTTAAAAAAACAAATTTTAGGGAAGAAAAGAGATTTTATAAAAAATGGCAAATTTTGGGAAAAAGATCGGGACCTCATAAAAGAAGATCGAAATTAGGAAAAGAAGATCAAAGTCTCAAGGACAATTCTTCATGGTAGACCCTTATTGACCGGAAATATTAGGTTTTTTTCAATTTATTTAACATTTCTTCGGCTCAGTTTGGAAATATTTAAATTTTTATGGTTTGTTGACAATGTTTAAATTTTTATGGTTTGTTGACAATTTTCTAAATAGTTTTAGAAAATTGTCAACAAACTATAAAAATTTAAATATTTCCAAACTGGGCCCAAGAAATGTTAAATAAATTGAAAAAAACATCTCAAGGACAAATTTTATAAAATTTCGAAATACCTAATTGTAAGAATCAAATTTCTAAATTTCGAATAATGGGTGAATTTTAAGAAAAAGTCGGAATTTACTCGCCGAATATTTATTAAACCAGAGGGAGACGAGCATTTTACCTTGTCCAGTATTATGATGGTGATCAACATTTTGAGAAACAAGCTAGAATTTTTAGAAAGTTAGATTAAAAAAAAACCTGTCCAAATTTCAAAAAAAAAAGAATTGCCAACTTTTTGCCCTTATACAAAAACTGACAAGTTTCCAAATATATTTTTCAATTTTTTTAACTTTTTTATTAAAAGATCCAGCATACTTTCAGAAAAAGGCAAATTTTGATAAACCAACCGAAACGTATATCTGATTTTAACTTTACTTTTGAAGATCAGGAAGATCAGGCCTTTTTTCAAAAAATGTTTCTTTTTCCTTTAAAATTTCAATTCTTTTTACAATTTTGCCATGGTATCTCAAAATTTTTATTTATATTTTTTCGAAATTTTCCTGATCTTCAAAAGTGAAATTTTTGTGAAAATTTTCAGAAAAACTTCACTTTTGAAGATCAGGAAGATCAGGTTTTTTTTCAAAAAATTTTTCTTTTTCTTTTGAAATTTAAATTCTTTTTACACTTTTACCATGATAACTCAAAATTTTTATTTATATTTTTTCGAAATTTTCACAAAAATTTCACTTTTGAATATCAGGAAAATTTCGAAAAAATATAAATAAAAATTTTGAGATACCATGGCAAAATTGTAAAAAGAATTGAAATTTTAAAGGAAAAAGAAACATTTTTTGAAAAAAGGCCTGATCTTCCTGATCTTCAAAAGTGAAGTTAAAATCAGATAAACGTTTCGGTTGGTTTATCAAAATTTGCCTTTTTCTGAAAATATGCTGGGTCTTTTAATAAAAAAGTTAAAAAAATTGAAAAATATATTTTGAAACTTGTCAGTTTTTCTATAAGGGCAAAAAGTTGATAATTCCTTTTTGCAGAATTTTCAGAAAAACTTCACTTCTGAAGATCAGGAAAATTTCGAAAAAATATAAATAAAAATTTTGAGGTACCATGGCAAAATTGTAAAAAGAATTGAAATTTCAAAAGAAAAAGAAAAGTTTTTTGAAAAAAGACCTATTTAGGAAAAAGAAGTCAATATTTAGAGGAATTGGTGAAATTCCGCATAAAAACGAGTTTTGATAAAAATATGAATACTTCTGGAAAAGTCCCCCTAGTTAAATATAAATTTTTGATTGAATTCTCGAACCATGGGGGGGTGAGGTACTGTTCCCTACTCTGTTCTAGCTAAAACCATAGAAACATTAATTCATTGTTAACTTTTTTTTCCACAAAATAAATAAAGCACTTTACTTAGTTTTTTTTTACCTGCCCAACTCATTTAGTTCTGCGGTTTTTTGGATATTACATGGTGCTAGCTTTTAAAATGAAACCTGTTTTTTTTACAGCAAACAGCATGACTTTTTTCAAACTATGTGCTAAAAATCTAATTTTTAAGAATTTGTAGTTTAATTCCTTTCTGTAAAAAGCCTTTCAATTAATTTAAATACTTAAAAACATATTGTTATTTTCTAGTTCTAAGTTTTTACTTCTGTCGACAGTCACTGCCTATTTTTTTTAATAAGGTTTAAATTCGCAATTGTTGTATAAGGTCGAAATTTTGGAATAAGAATCAACACCGCGAGAAAAAAGCAAAATTTGGAAAAAAAATAATTTATTTGTAAAAGTGATTTATCTACAAATATATTTACTAAAATCGTCGTCCAATTTCCAATGTTTTGTTGAAATTGTAGGTTATTCTGAAAACTCTTATTTTTTAAATACTTCAAATTTAATACTGATAGGAGGCGAATGTCAAAATTCAGAAAATCTAATCGTTCGAGATTGTCATTTTTTTCTAAATTTAGGTCGAGAGTTGTGGATTAAATCAAACCTAAACCTTAAATTTTCAATTTGATTTTGAAACGTTGACCCTATAATAAAACGGAACTACCGACAAAAAAGTTTGAATAAGCATGTATCTAACTCGAAATTTCGAGAGAATGGTAAACCTTTCTAGTGGGAGACATTTCAAAATTCTTGGAAACACGAAGCCAATTAGCTCTGAAATTTGGAAGCTTCTGGATGTCGCAAAATCGTTGATATTAGTAACACGTTGAACAAAGCTATTGCCTCGTATTTTACCTTGCATATTTAAATTTTCACGGTCTTTAAACAAATTGCAAATATAATTATTTTTCTATATACGTAACAAGTGGATTTTTTTCTGTTAAATATTTAAAACAGGATGGCGTATCCCTTGTCGGCATTAAATATTTAAATCGTTAATTACTTAAAGTATACATTAGCATACAATTATGGTTTTGTTTATATCATCCGCAATTTCTCGTATTTATAGAGTACTAAAAGTAAATAGACCAAATCATAATAAAAATGCATCGCACAGTCATAGTCAGTTCCACTGTTCGCACAACAACTTGCGATGCAAATGAACTAAAAGGACTTCAACACAGGAGATGGAGGTGCTTCGAAACGCGGTTATATGTAAATGTGCACTGCAATAAAAATAACGTTGCAAAACAACCTTCCTTATGAGAAAGCTCACAACAAATATAGACTGCTGTCGATATTCATGTTTCTTGAACCAATACAAGAATATATTAACGATAACTTTTTTAGCGTTAAATTTACCTAAAGAAGTTACTAGAGATCGACGGAAGCCTAGATGTCATTTTTGGCCAGTTTCAGCCACAGTTTTAAACCCAAATTTTTAATTTTAATAGGATTGTATAATTTCCAAGTTCGATCTAAAAAACTTCAGAAAAAGTTAAATATAAGACAAAAGCAGCAATGTTTAATAAAAATGTTCTTTTTGGTCTTCTTTGAAATCAAATTTAAGTAAAACTTGTTACAGAAAAAAGTAAACATCGCAGGTTTAAACGCAAAATAAAATCAACTTTTCGAAAAAACTCGTAATTCATATAATAAATAATTCTTAAAATTTAATCTCGAATTTTTTACTTTTATCTCAAAATTTCATTTCAGTATAAAATTAAATATTGATTTTTTTTTGAGATTCCGACATTAACTTAAGATTTCATAAGTATCTTGAAATTTCTAGAAACATTCAAGCTTTTAAAGTTAAACTTGAAAGCTCTAGAAAAACCTCCAACTTTTCGAGGTTAAACGTGAAATGATAAAAGATAGTTTTTGAAAATTTGGACTCTTTCTCGAAATTTCAGCTTTAACCTTTCAATTTAAAAATGCCAAATTCTTAGGTAATAAAACCTCAAGCTTCTTATTTTAAGCAAAACGTTTACGCTTGAGGAGAAATTTAATATTCAAACCATAAAATTCAAGTTTTAACACGAGATTTAGGAAAAAAAATCCAGATTTTAGAATGTTTTTTTAAAATGTCTATTAAATTTAAAAATAGAAATGTCAGAGGAATTTTGAAAAATTTAAAAAAAAATTGACCTTCTGCTCAGAAACTTCCAAAATAGTCCAAACTTGGAGATAAGATGTTAAATAGTTTCAAGTGGGGTAATTGTAAAACCGAGGTAAATGGAAACAGCCTGTTTATTTTTAAAACAAACTTTAAACTAATGGAAATTATAGACTGTAATTAGGAAATTCGATACCGGTCCTTATTTCCAATCCCGAGATTTTGAGGTTATATTTAGCCAATCCCGGTCTCACGGACTTATTTCGGTATTAAGGGTTACAAATAAAAAAATTGGCTTTTCAACCAACAAATCCAAATTTAAAGTAAGTTCAATTCTCTAAAATTTAAATTCAAAATTTTCATATTTTTAGATTTTGAATAAAATCCAAATTTACAAAACAGTGCATAAATAAATGTCAGAATATTTTTGAGAAATCTCAAAAGTCTTTTCCAATTTTCAACTTTGAAAGAAAAACTGAATTAAAAAAATCGTAAAATTAAAATATTCAAATTGTCAAAAAGGGCGAATTTTTTAAAGTTTAAATATTGAAGAAAATATAATTCATCAAAAACAGCTTTTAAAAATACTTTAAATTTTGACAAGTGATAATATTGGAACAATCAAAATTTTCAAAATAACGAAAATTTGAAGTGTGAAATTTGAACCTGAAAATTTTCAAAAAAAAAGGGGCAGTTTTGAAAAGTAGTAGAAATGTTAGACAACATCAGAATTTTGAAAAAAAACGAGATTTAAGAAAAAGCATTGAAAAATTAAAGATAAGGCAAAATTTTTAAGAACTTTGAAATTGTAGAAAAAGATTAAATTAAAAAAAAAAGCAAACGAAATTTTTCAAAAAGTCAAGATTTTTAATAGTCAAATTTGTTTGACAAATCAAAATATTAAAGTCGAAATTTTCAAAAGAAAGTGAGGAAATTTTGAACAATGTCAAAATTTTCATAGAAAGTTAAAGTTTGCAAAAAAAAAACCTGAGATTTTAAAAACCATGGATATTTTAAATAAAATTCAAACATTGAAGAAATCGGTAATCTTAGAAATAATAAAATTTGTAAATTTTGGAAAAAATTTAAAAAAGCTTAAGTTTTAAATTTAAACTTTCAATTTTCACATTGCCGTTGATTTACAAAAAAATAAAACTCTTGACCTTAAACTGGGAAGTTTCAGGAAAAGGTAGAAATTTCGATAAACTTGAAACTTACAGAAAATATTTTCGAATGTTTAGGTTTAAATAATTGAAGTTAAAATAAGATTTTTTTTAAGTACCAATTTTGACAAAAATAGGAAATTTATTAAGACAATATTTCCAACATTTCCAAAAAAAGGTCTTCACTTTGAATTTAAACCCGAAACAAAAGATATTGGGATTTAAAAAAAAACGAGATTTTTAAAAAAGGGTAAATTTTAGAAAGTGGGACGAAATTTTCAAAAATTTTAAAAAATAAAGAGGTTTAATTAAATTTTTTTAAAAAAGCTTAAAATTTTGTAAAGAACAAGCAGGTTCAAAAAATGTTAACATTTGGAAAAAATCGTAATTTTCAATAATGTAAACATTTTTTTTTAACAAAATAATAGAAATTCTAAAAAAAACTTTCAATACTTTCACAAAATTAACAATTTGAAGATTTGGTCATTTGTGGAAAAAGATAATTTTTTTTTAAAATTTGGAATTTTCAAAAAATGTAAAATTTTAAAAATTATTGGAATAAGGTTTCAAAAATGGTCAAAATTTTGAAAAAAAATCGAAACTATTAAAAATTAATAAATTTTCTATCAAATTTTTAAAGTAAAGCCAATTCTTTGGAAATTCTTCACACTGAAGAAAACTCAAAATTAATAAAAAAGTTTAAATTTTCAAAAATAATCCAAATTTTGAAGTTAAAATTTTCGAAAGAAATCAAAATTTTGGATAATTGAAATTTTGAAGAAAGTTGAACATTTTTTAAAATGTCGATAATTTCAAATGTAAATTTAAAAAAAAATGGTAATTTTAAAATATTTTTGAAGTTTCCAAATATAGTCAACTTTTTTGAAAAAAATCTCGACCTTCTGAAAAATTTTTAAAAGTGGCGATATTATCAAAATCTCAAAAAATTCAACATTACAAAAATTTCCCGATTTAAGTAAACAATCGAAATTCTCAAAAAAAAATTGGAATTTTGAAGAAACTCGAAATTTTCAAAACAAAAAGTAGTGAGAAAACTCAACATTTTGAAAATAATAACTGAAAACTAAAGCCAATATATTTAGGAATAACCAAGTTTTATAATTTAAAAAAATATCGAAATTTTCAAACAATTTTAAATTTCGAAGAAGTGACATTCTGAAAATAGTTCAAAAATGTCAAAAAGTCCAAATTTTGGAAAAAAATTAGAATTTTCAAACAACAAAAGTTTCTAATGCACAGATTAATACGTTTGAACATTTATTAGATTCGAAGTTTGGAAACCAAGTACCGTATTATTGAACTTTCTAGAAAATATTCAAAATTTCCAAAAGAAGGTCCAATTTTGAGAGGGAAATTGAAAAAGTTGAAATTTTTAATAAATCAAATCGAAAATACAAACCAAACCTTTCTCAAAAACTCGAGAAATGTTCGAAATTCAAAAAATCAAAATTTTCAAAATTTTAATTTTATGAAAAGACGCAATTAAGTTTAATTTTAAGAAAAAAAATCGAGTTTTCAAAAACGTTGTTCTGAAAATTTAAAATTCAGTAAAGATGTTAAACTTACAAGAAATATTTTTCTCGAAATCCCCAAATATTATATTTTTATTAACATTTCGATCTAATTTTGAGAGAAAGATGAACATTTTCCGAACCATAAAACCATTTGATTTAAAAGTCGTAATTTATTAAAAGAGACAAATATTAAAAAAATTAAAATATTTTGAAATAAGTAAACCATTTTGGAAAAAGACCAAAAAGTAGGATTTTGGAAATAAAATCGAAATTTCGAAAAGGACCAATTTTGAGGAAAGGCAAAGTTTAGGTAAATAACTATTTTAGAAAAATTCGAAATTTTGAAAAAAAAAAGGCGTGTTTATTTTAGGTGAAAGACTATTTTAGAAAAATTCAAATTTCGAAAAAAAAGGCGTATTTAGCAGGACAGAGGGAAGTTTATAGAGATATTAAATAGCGGATATTGAGAAATAAATTAGGATTTCCCGAAAAAGGTGAACTTTAGGAAACCAATCAAAATTTCTAAAAAAAAAAATCAGAATCTAAAAGATTGAAATTTTTAGATAAATGTTCAGAAAAATATCGGAATTTGGAAAAAAAGCGAAATTTTGAGAAAACTTTGAAATAGACAAAAATTGTCCAAAGAAAGCCAAATTTAAAAAAGGGGAAATTAAAAAAAATGGTCAAAACCTTGAGGGAGAAAAAGATTATATTGAGGTAGAAGTTTTGCGAAAAAGATCTAAATACCCAAAAAATGTTATTTCTTATCTTATCTTCCCTTAAAATTAATGCCATTATGACTGAATCATCCCCTATTTTATGCATACAAATTTTAATAAAATGTTCAAATTTTCTAACGTATTATTCAAATATTGATGACAGCGAAGAGCGTTGTCTTTCAGTTTTGACTTTGCCACCGCTTATTTGTTTTACTGAAAACGGGGAAGTTGTGCGCCATATGTCTATGGGATAATCGGGGCATTACGCCGGCGTTTCCCCGCATAATTTGTATCCAAAAATTGATATACAAATACACTTGCTAAGTTGTTTTCTTCCCCTTGACACGCAATTTAATAATTTCTCCACTGTATATGACAAATGCGTTAAACGCCACCGGTTTTGAGATATGGGTGTGACCCGATGTCTAACAAATAACAGAGTGGCGTAACGAACGTTGATTACTACAATAGCTCGGCACACACACATACACGCCGCTTGGGGTGGTTGTCATTATTTCCTAGGAAGAAGAGTGAAGTGACTCGTTTAATCCAGTGATTCAAAACTTCTCGCATTTCCGCCGAAGGCATTCGAGCATGTTTCAAGAGCGTTTGAGTATTGATGGTGATGGAGTTCTACTCATCACTCTTGATATCCCTCTTTTCTTTGAATGGCTGATGCACGTTTTAGTAACAATTAGTTGTTGGCCCCCTCTGACCGCATTCCCATTAGATCGGCTCATATAGATTTAGATCTCACATAGCATGCAGGGCAGGGGCATTCTGCAAATATTCAATGAAGTATGTGCTTGTTGGTTGTTAGACTGTTTCATTGCAGAACAGTGGTGGCTGGTGTATAGGCACTGTGGAACTGCAGCACCCCCAATTTCACTTACGATTTTTTTTCTCAAAATTTTCTGAACACTTCATTACACAATTTTTTGTAGAAATTTTAAATTATCTCTGATTTTTTTATCTAAATTTTAGGTTTCTTTCACGAAGTTACGACGTTTAGAAACCTATTTTATTTTTAATTTTGATCAAAATCACATTTTCAAAAACTAATTTTTGTAAAAGTTTTGAGGAAAAAATCAATATTTCGAGCAGGAATTAAAATGTCTTTGAAAATGTCAACATTCTGAGAAAATAATTACAATTTCAAGAAAAAATCTAAATCCAACTCGTCTCGCATTTTACTATTTCTCTAAAAAATAAGTTAATACGGTATTTTGAATTTTCACCTCAAATCTCATTTTGTATAAAAATTTTGAGTTTTTTTAAGATATGTTAGCATTCGAGTTGGATATACCAAACTGACGAGATCTAACAAGATCGAAACCGGTATTTGGTTTCCAAACTTCGAATCTAATAAATGTTCAAACCTATTGGTCTGTGCATTGGAAAAAAAATATATTAAAATTTGAGAGGTTTTCAAAATTATTTCTGTCAATTTTTTTTCGACGCTTCTTTCGAAAACCATACGAAAATCGAATTTAAAAAAAAACAGGAATTCGACGCAACATTAAACTCATTTTTTGTCTTTAAAAGAAATTTTTACTTTATAAACGAAATGTAAAGGTTAAATCAAAATAACTAAAGAATTTCTATAAAAATGTTTGCTTGACTGACTGATTTTGAACTCGAATTTTGAAAATTATTTTAAAATTTTGCCCCAAATTTCTGCTTAAATTTCTAATTCTAAAAATTCTAACTTAAAACCTAAATGTTTCAATAAACTTTGTGCTTAAAGTCAAAGTTTTGAATTTAAAGGGAAAATTTCGAACTTAAAATTGAAAATCTACTTTTACTTTAAATTTCAAGCTAATATTTCAAAGTTAAATTTCAAACTCTGAGAACTTTTTAATAAATAAAACCTTAAATTAAATTTTTTACTGAAACCTTCAGCATTAAACGTAAATTATTCATATAAAAAGTTTTTCAAATTTTTAAATATAAACATTTCAGGCTTAAACTTTGAAGATTCGAGTTTTAACACACAGAGTTAACACACTATTTCGAGGAAGAAGATAAAATTGCAAGAGCTTAAAATTGAAGAAGAATATTTCTGAAGTTTTTGAGCTTGGTTTCAGATTTTTGAAATTTCATTAAAATATTTGACTTTTTGTTCAAAAAACTTTAAAATTATTATTCAAGCCACAATATTGAATTTTTTTCTGAACATTTTTCGCGAAAGTTAAACAATTTTAAAATAAATTTAAAATAATTTATAGTTTATATATTGGGCACAATTTAATTATTAGATAATGATGTTTGTAATTTGAGCAAGACCATTTTCCATTGCTTCAATAAACCAGTGTTGGGACAGGCTACTTCGTGTAAAGACAAATCGTTTGTCTCCGCTTTAATTAAACTTTGTTTAAATTCGTTGAATTGATAAACGGTATTGTCTTTGAAAAAGTACAGATTTCCATCGAAGTATCGAAAAGCAAAATCTATAGCCGAAGCTGCTTGTGAAGAACTAACGATAGAATCCGATAGTCGTACCTAACTATTGATATTATTCATAGTTCCTATCGACGTTTAGTGAACACTATCCTGGGAACTTAAAACCTCCAAATGAATTTTCTTGGCACTCTGGATCTCTAACAAAATCCAGAGTTTTGTCTAGCCTAGGCCAGGCTAAAGAACTTTTCTGAAATAGTTAATAGGCGACAAGCTCTTCTATTTGTAAGTTTAGGAATTTTTTTACAATCTAAATACACAAAATTAATAGTAAAGGTAACAACCTTTCCAGGAAAGATGAACACTTTGTTAACTAAACTTTAAATGAATGAATTTCTAAGCCATTGTATATACCTAAGAGTTTTTTCTTTAGTTATGTATTGTTGCGCGTTAGCGGTTCGAATGATTAACACTTGGTGAATTGTAACCACTTTATTTCAAAACTGAACTCGGAAAACACTTGTAAACAAAACAATTGTAATTTAGTAACACTGTTTAATTAAATAACTTATTCATTGATTTCTAGCTAACTAACCTGAGGGAAAAGCGGCCGCCTTATATAGGTCCCGGTTCAGGTTCTAGAAAAATGCAGCAGATGAGGCTTATCGTTTGCCGAAATTTCTGGAACGCTTATCTGCCATTTGACTTATTACCGCAGCCGCTTCCCCTTCTCAAGTTTTCTAGAAACTTCCCAACCAAATTTTATAATTACATTTTTATGACAGTATGTACATTAGGGTGGTCCTTATTTAGAAAATGTTCGAATTTTTTTCCACGATAGTCCTAAATCGGTTCCAAACATATAAAAAAAAATTCATGCCAAGTTATAGCTCTTAATTTTAATATCAACCCGGCCCCCCCGATAGCCAAAGTTTTAAATGGAAATAACATAGGAAAAGTTCTGTTAATATTTTGGAATTTTTTATCCCATAAACCAATAAACATATCATGTCGACAAATGATTATTTTTATAGAAAATTTACCGCTCTACAAAAAAGGTCTCTTGTGATTTTTGGCTAACTTGACTGGTTTAAAAGTTATTCGAGGTTAAAATAAAAGTTCTAGTCAATCTAGTGGTTTTTTTCGTTTTTATCGTCATTTTATGATTCAAAAATGAAAAAAGAGTTATAATTTATATTTCAAACGAATTTTCTTACCTTGACGTATGCTCTGAAAGAAAAGTATTAATGAATTGAAAAAATTTATTATTAAAATTTCAGTGACTTGAAAGAAAATACCAATATTATCATTTTTTTTTTTTTTAATCACATACTTTTATGAAGTTGTTACATTAGTTTTCTTTAGCGCATCAGGAAACATTTGACGATGATCTTTAACTAATTGTAATACAAATTGCATTTGTTTTTCATCTTTGGTATAATGTTTACAAAAATCTTGCACTAGTTTAACTCCTCTCTCAGCACAGTCATTTACAACCGATAGTTTTTCGACAAACCGTAATGCAGTTTTGTAGCTTTCATTTTCAGCCCATTCAGAAGGATGAATTTGTAAAAATTCTGTTTGTAACTCAAATCTTTCAAAAAATTTGATCGATTCTGCAGTTACAAAAAAATCGATATCGTTGGACAACAAATCGTTTATATTCTTGCTTTGAAAGCGTTTTACGCTACATTTTTCACTAGTATAATCCAGCTCTTCTTCCGGAATAATATCAATTGAAATCTTGTCTTCTTCTGTATGCAGCTTAGCCACAATTTTTAATTTGTTTTCTAATGGAACATCTTCATCGAAAATTGCGATGATCGCTAACTCTGGCGATAAGTACCATAGATGATTCATAAATCTATTAATTGCTACAGTAGCAAGATTACTGTTGATCGCCTTAAAGTTGTGTAGCTCTTTTATAAATTGTAGATCATGGTACGGAGCTTTTACACTATTAGATGATAAATACCAAGCTTTAACATAAACAGTTGTCACAAAAACACATATTTGTCGAAGTTTATTGTCTTCACCTTTTTTCAACGATAACTGTTCACGAAACAGGTACATTTTCAGCACGTAAATAGCTTTTGCCATCCACCGTGCATGATGGCAAGCTCCTGGCTTACGAAAACTAAATTTTTCTGGGATAACACCAATGAAGACTAGAGTAAGCTCCAAAAACTCTTTGTAATCATCACGAGGCAGCTTTGTTGTCAGAACTTCAGTGGCAAAAGTTTTTATAGACCTAATTTTTTCTACTGTTAATTCGTTTTTATTTCTTGGATCATCTAATCCTGTTTTGTAATTCAGTTTATTCAAAGTTTCGCATTGCTTTTGAAATCTGATAAAAAGTGGAACATTTGGCCCAACAGTATTTGGAAAAACAGCTTCGAACACATATCTTAGGACAATTTCGAAAATGTGATGCCTACACGGAAGATATAATAAATCTCTCTCTAATAATTTCTCCAGTAATGCAGCAGCACCATTTCGAATGCCTAAATTTGAAGCAGTAGTATCACAGGATATCGCTTTGACAGAAGTGTCGAATCCCCAATCCAGCAATGTTTCGTAAATAATAGTAGCTTGTGCCTTTCCAGTCCCATCTTCACTCGTTGGTACACCTAACATAATTTCTTTGCCCTCTGACGTAATTATCACTGGTAATCGATGAACGGTTTCGGTATTTAACAAATTAGGTAATAATTTTCCGTCCCAGTGTACAACAATAGATGATAAATTCAAGTCTTGGAAGTGTTTTTTTATTTCTATTGATTTTGACTCTCGCAGAGTTTGTCGTTGTCTTCGAATAGATGATCGATTGATAATCAAAGAGTTAATATCCACATCTAGTAGGTTTATATCAATAAGTGATTGATAGATAGCAGTTATTATAAATACAGCATCTCTGTCACTTACTTTACATCGATCGAAAGTAGCTACAACTCTATCACTGAGAATATTCTAACTTCCTCTTGTTTTTTTTGATTCTGATGATCCGGCAGTAGTAGGAAAGTATATTTCTCCACTAGATGCAGATAGAGCACTTCCCTGGCTAGATAAAAGTTCAACATTTTTGTCTAAAACAAATAAGGACAATAATGTGACGAATAAAATATGAACGTGAATAAGTAATAAAAAATCAATTGATTATTTGATTCTCACAATTTACCCAATAATGCTTTTTCTTCATCACTCTTTTTTTTTCGTTTTTCAAAATGAGTTTTTTTGTTTAATTTATTAGAATTATTATCATCGTCATCATATTTTGTTTTAATATTTGCAATAAAACCAATTCGTTCATCTGATCTCTGATTAATTAAGAATTCTTTAGAATTTTCATCAATAACTTCAAATACATTTGATGGTGCAATGTCAAATAATTTTTTTAATGAACAAACAAATTCATTTTGTTTTTTTACAGCCACGTCACTCCGATTTTTGTGTTTGACAAGTATGCGCCACTCATCGTACAATTTTTTCAATTTATCTCGGCATCTTTGCATATCTTGAACGGGAATTTGAGCTTTTTTCCAAAACACAATAATTTCATCAATTACTGCAGCGATACTTTCTGGTACAAAAGTATTTAAAATACGTGTATGAAAAAAGAACACTTTTAGAGCTTGCAATTTCGATGGTAATTTATTACCCACTATTTGGACGTCAACATCACCAATTAAAAAGATGTTTTGACGTAAACGTGATAGTTCCATATTTGTCTGATGACTTTAAAATCGAATTGATGAAATTTAAGGATTTAATTAAACAACGAGAAAGCATAACTATTAGTAAATATTCGTGAACGATTTTAATAGAGTTGAGATAATAAATATAGGTTATGAGTACTTTAGAATAAATTGTGATATGAAAAGTTGAAGTAAAATCTAATAGATGGCGGCATAATCAGTTTCTGAAATGTTTTTATCTTGAAATTTAAATTTGAAACCAGATTGTATCAATATTTTTATCAATCAAAATTAAAATCGTTCAATAATTTGCCAAAAATATTTTGTGTATTTTGAAATTGGAAATTAGTTGAAACTTATGACAGTTCAAAAATAAAAAAAAATTAGTGTAACTATTATTTTAGGGTCACGGTCACCTTGGAATGTTTCTGGAAAAAAATCATCAAGATTAAAAATTATAACCCTTTTTTCATTTTTGAATCATAAAATGATGGTAAAAACGAAAAAAACCATTAGATTGACTAGAACTTTGATTTTGACCTCGAATAACTTTTAAACCAGTCAAGTTAGCCAAAAATCATAAGAGACCTTTTTTGTAGAGCGGTAAATTTTCTATAAAAATAATCATTTGTCGACATGATATGTTTATTGGTTTATGGGATAAAAAATTCCAAATTATTAACAGAACTTTTCCTATGTTATTTCCATTTAAAACTTTGGCTATCGGGGGGGCCGGGTTGATATTAAAATTAAGAGCTATAACTTGGCATGAATTTTTTTTTATATATTTGGAACCGATTTAGGACTATCGTGGAAAAAAATTCGAACATTTCCTAAATAAGGACCACCCTAATGTACATATATCCATGCGTAAATATCACAAATAATCTTTATAGAATTACAACATAAAATAGTTTTTCCATTTCCACGTTGCCTTTTTGTTGCGGTTTAAGAATTAAATATACTTCTGTCAGCGGCAATTAATGACGTAGTTTATAGTTTTAATAGTAACACATAACTCTTCCGGGAGATATTTTTAAACTTTTGACCAAAAACAGATCGAAATCAGACGTAATTGAAAGTGGAATTTAACTTTTATAACCCCCATCGTAAAATCAGGAATATCAGCGTTAACGTAAAAGATGGGTAATTAAAAATGAAATGTTAATGAAACATCGGTGATGAAACGATGATAATCATCATTTTTTCTGGCATGAAAGATAATATTTCACACGTCAGTATTTCGTTTTATGTTCTATTATATTCTCTTATGGTCGTTGCATGTTACATTAATGTGTCATTAACGCACACGTGTTCTTCTCTCGGTAAGAAAATCTGGTAGTCATGGGCAAAATATGTAACCAGGATATGTACGGTTTTATTTCGACTTATATGGGTGGCAGTAAAGGCATTTTTATTGTTGTTTCGACATAAAACTAAAAATGTAATACCATATCGGTACCGACAGTGCACGTCGATATATTATGCACCATGTAACATACAAGTTATTGAGTTCGAACCGACAAATTCACGATCTTCTATCAGTCCTTTCGCAGAAATATTAAACGAAAATATGTATGTAAATCTCGAGGAGATTCTCCCGCGGACATTTTTATTCCCCTCAAACGGCAATCTGTAACTTTACTCTGTTATTAAAAAGTTTAATACGCTGAAGTTTCCGTTGGAATGTCGATTTGAACCTTTCGACATAAATAGCTTGTTAAGTCGGAGCTTTAACAACAGAAAAAAGCCACAAATTAAAAAAAACTGTTTCCCAAATTTGAGAAAATAAATCTACATTTCTAAATTCAAGCAAAAATGAAAATTATCTATCATTAAAATGTCAGTATCTATATGGCAGAAACCCTTTGGAAAATATGAGTTTTCAAGTTTACACTTGAACATTGTAGGCCAAAGTTGAAATTTCTTGATTAAGATCAAGGAGATGAAATTTTGGAAGAAAAGTTAGAAACGAAAATAGAGATAGAGCTAGAATCATTACGAGAATTTTTTTATATTGCCAAGGACCACTAATGTTTTTTATTACACATTTCAACGAAAATAATAAACTTAACTTTTAGCTTTCATGCTATCATTAAAAAATCTCGCCAATTTAAATTTATTTATTCTATAAAAAAAATTTCGAAATTTCTAAAAAGTAGTGGACCTTTTGTAATTTACGTTAAGTCTTAATAAATATTTAAAGTAGAAAATTTAGGAAAAATATGAATATTGAAAGTAAAAATTAGGAATCCGGAGAAGAACGTCGAAAAGAAAAAATAATAATTCACATAATTAAAAATCTCAAAATGTTGGGGAAAAATTGAATTAAAAAGTCCAACTGTATAGCAAAAGTACAGAAGATTATTTCCCAAATATCTAGAAAAATTCTACTTCTAATACTAATTCAAAATTTAGTAAGCAATCATGTTAATTAAATTTGAATTTGCGTGTTCAATATTGTGTAAGTATGATGTGACCCTTATAATAAATGGAAAAACTGAATTGCTGCTCTAACTGACCTCATACGTTCCCACCCCTGTATATACCAAAGAAGACACATTCGGTTGGATATATATACTACAATTATAAATAGAGAACTCCTGCTAGACTCAAACCCAATCATCAACATACAACTGAAACTACTGAAGGCACTAACCCGAAACTTGGAAAGTACACTTCCTTCGAGGTGTAAGTGGGCAAAAAGAAAGGATTTTCGGAAAATCGTTTTCTCAAGGGGTAGAAAAGGAGCGACATTAGGTTTCAAAATTGGAACTGCACTTTATAACCTAAAATTTTGTGTAAATAATTTTCAAAAGAAATTATTAGTATTTGATTTTAACAATTCAACCCTTAAGGGGTAAAATGAAATTTTGGTGATGGTATGGAATCAAATTAATAACAGGTGGAGCTTAACTGCCTTAAATCTTGTGCATATAACACGTATGTCTTTAACTTTAACAATTTGACCCCTAAGGGGGTAAAAAAGGGTATGACATGATATGAAAATAGAATGAAAATTTTATTTTATCACCGTAAATTGTTTGTAAAAAATATTTAAAACAAATAATTGAGTACATTCTTGGATATTTTAATAATTTGGTCTCTAAGGGGGAGAGAGAGTATAAAAGTTTGGATGCAGAAAAATTAAAAAAGTTTTCAGTATCCAAAATTCTATATAAGGTATTCTTTACTATATTTATTAAAGAAATGACTATACAGTACTTGGTCGACTTCAAAAATTCAAGCCCTAAGCGGGGTGAAAAAGTATATTGTTGCGCGTTATCTGTTCGAAAATTAAAATTTCCTGAATTGTAAACACATTATTTCTCTGCCATATGGTTCAATCACGCGGCCGCTTCCCATTGTCAAATATTTCTTGAGAGTTCCTTACACTACATAATCACTAATACAAATTTTATAACTGCAGTTTGTTACAATATTTAATTGAATATTGGAAAAATTAGAAATTTTATTATCCAAGCCAAATATTACATTTTAAAAGAAATATTTTTCCAACAGGGCAAAATTTTGCAAAGTGGAAAAACGTCAAAAACACTTTAAAAGTTAAATTTTGTAAAACCTTAAAAAAAAATGGACATTTTCTGTGGCAAATTTTAAAAACAAAGCGAATTTTTATAAAAGGTTGAAATTTTCAGAAAAGTCGAAACTTGGGGGAAAAGTCGAAATTTAGAAGTCGTAATAAAAAGAGTTAAAGCTTCGAAAAAGAGTCAAAATTTTGAAAATATGATGAAATTTAAAAAAAAATACGATAAAATAGAAAAACAATATCTTGAGAAATGAATCGGTCATTTTAGAAAAGTCGAAATTTACAAGAACACAATTAAATTTTCGAAAAAAGACAATTTGAAAAGAGGATCAAAATTTTCAAAATAAAATCAAGTTTCGAGAAAAAGACAAAATCCTGAAAATTGAAAATTTTTAAAAATCTAAAATTTTGAAAAGTTAAAATTTTCACAATAAGTAAATATTTTTAATATTGTTGAAAGTTAATACAAAAGAATTTTTTTATAAAGCCTAAATTTTTTAAAAAGTAAAAACAGAGAAACTAATAATTTTGAAGGATAGTAGATATTTGCAAAAAATGCAAATTATGGAAAATATTGTCATTTAAGTAGAGATTTTACCATAAAATGAAAAAATTTAGAATAAACGATATATCCCTCCCCCAAAAAAAATAGATGAGTAAAACACAAACTTCTGGACAAAAGTTAAAATTTTCAAAAAAAAGTGGAAATCCTGAGAAGACCAAATTCTGAAAACTGAAAATTTTTAAAAATCTAAAATTTTGAAAAGTTAAAATTTTCACAATAAGTAAATATTTTTTGCCATAAAATAAAAAATTCAGAATAAACGATATGTCCATCCCCCTCAAAAAAATAAATGATTAAAAGATAAACTTCTGGATAAAAGATAAAATTTTCAAAAAAAAGTGGAAATCCTGAGAAGACCAAATTCTGAAAACTGAAAATTTTGTTGAAAGTTAATACAAAAGAATTTTTTAATAAATTCAAAATTTTTCAAAATGTAAAAAGAGAGAAAGTAATAATTTTGAAGGATGGTAGATATTTGCAAGAAAAAGCAAATTATAAAAAAATTTGTCATTTAAGTAGAGAGTTTACCATAAAATGAAAAAATTCAGAATAAACGATATGTCCCCCTCAAAAAAAATAGATGAGTGAAATTTTTAAACAAAAATTTTAGAAGAGTCGAAATTTACAAGAACACAATTAAATTTTCGAAAAAAAGACAATTTGAAACAAAAATGAAACTTTTCAAAATAAAATCAAATTTCGAGAAAAAGACAAAATTTTGGAAACTTAAAATTTTGAAAAGTTAAAATTTTCAAAATAAATAAATATTGCTGAAAGTTAAAAAAAAAAGATTTTTCAGGAGTCAAAATTTTTCAAAAAACAAAAACAGAGGAAGTAATAATTTTGAAGGATGATAGAGATTTTCAAAAACTGCAAATTATGAAAAAGATCGACATTAAAGTCGAGATTTTCCCATAAAATGAAAAAATTCAGAATAAACGATATGTCCCCCACATAAAATAGATGAGTATAAGACAAATTTCTGGACAAAAGTTAAAATTTTCAAAAAAAGTGGAAATCCCGAGAAGACCAAATTCTGAAAACTGAAAATTTTTAAAGCTCTAAAATTTTGAAAAGTTAAAATTTTCAAAATAAGTAAATATTGTTGAAAGTTAAAATAAAAGGATTTTTCAGGAGTCAAAATTTTTCAAAAAACAAAAACAGAGGAAGTAATAATTTTGAGGAATGATGGAGACTTTCAAAAACTGCAAATTATGAAAAAGATCGACATTAAAGTCGAGACTTTGCCATAAAATGAAAAAATTCAGTATAAACGATATGTCCCCCACATAAAATAGATGAGTATAAGACAAACTTCTGGACAAGAGATAAAATTTTCAAAAAAAAGTGGAGCTCCTGAGAAGACCAAATTTTGAAAACTGAAAATTTTTAAAGCTCTAAAATTTTAAAACGTTAAAATTTTCAAAATAACAAAACATTGTTGACGGTTAAAAAAAAAAGGATTTTTCAAGAGTCAAAATTTTTCAAAAAACAAAAACAGAGGAAGTAATAATTTTGAAGGATGATAGAGATTTTCCAAAAACTGCAAATTAAAGTCGACATTAAAGTCGAGATTTTGCCATAAAATAAAAAAATTCAGAATAAACGTTATGTCCCCCCCCCAAAAAACATAGATGAGGAAAAGACAAACTTCTGGACAAAAGATAAAATTTTCAAAAAAAAAGTGGAACTCCTGAGAAGACCAAATTCTGAAAACTGAAAATTTTTAAAGCTCTAAAATTTTGAAAAGTTAAAATTTTCAAATTAAGTAAATATTGTTGAAAGTTCAAAAAAGGATTTTTTAAGTCTTAATTTTTCAAAAAATAAAAAGAGAGAAAGTAATAATTTTGAAGGATACTAGAGGTTTTCCAAAAACTGCAAGTTATGAAAAAGACATTTACGTCGAGATTTTGCCTTAAAATGAAAAAATTCAGAATAAACGATATGCCCCCCCTCCAAAAAATAGATGAGTAAAAGACAAACTTCTGGACAAAAGTTAAAATTTCCAAAAAAAAGTGGAAATTACGAGAAGACCAAATTCTGAAAACTGAAAATTTTTAAAGCTCGAAAATTTTAAAAAGTTAAAATTTTCAAAATAAATAAATATTGTTGAAAGTTAAAATAAAAGGATTTTTCAAGAGTCAAAATTTTTCAAAAGACAAAAACAGAGGAAATAATAATTTTGAAGGATGATAGAGATTTTCAAAAACTGCAAATTATGAAAAAGATCGACATTAAAGTAGAGATTTTGCCATAAAATGAAAACATTCAGAATAAACGATGTGTGCCCCCCCCCCCCCCAAAAAAATAGATCAGTAAAAGATAAACTTCTGGACAAAAGATAAAATTTTCAAAAAAAAGTGGAACTTCTGAGAAGACCAAATTCTGAAAACTGAAAATTTTTAGTTATAAAATTTTGAAAAGTTAAAATTTTCAAATTAAGTAAATATTGTTGTAGGTTAAAAAAAAGATTTTTCAAGAGGCTAAATTTTTCAAAAAATAAAAAGAGAGAAAGTAATAATTTTGAAGGATGATAGAGATTTTTAAAAACTGCAAATTATGAAAAAGATCGACATTAAAGTCGAGACTTTGCCATAAAATGAAAAAATTCAGTATAAACGATATGACTCCCACATAAAATAGATGAGTAAAAGACAAACTTCTGGACAAGAGATAAAATTCTCAGAAAAAAGTGGAACTCCTGAGAAGACCAAATTTTGAAAACTGAAAATTTTTAAAGCTCGAAAATTTTAAAAAGTTAAAATTTTCAAAATAAATAAATATTGTTGAAAGTTAAAATAAAAGGATTTTTCAAGAGTCAAAATTTTTCAAAAGACAAAAACAGAGGAAATAATAATTTTGAAGGATGATAGAGATTTTCAAAAACTGCAAATTATGAAAAAGATCGACATTAAAGTAGAGATTTTGCCATAAAATGAAAACATTCAGAATAAACGATGTGTGCCTCCCCCCCCCCAAAAAAATAGATCAGTAAAAGATAAACTTCTGGACAAAAGATAAAATTTTCAAAAAAAAGTGGAACTTCTGAGAAGACCAAATTCTGAAAACTGAAAATTTTTAGTTATAAAATTTTGAAAAGTTAAAATTTTCAAATTAAGTAAATATTGTTGTAGGTTAAAAAAAAGATTTTTCAAGAGGCTAAATTTTTCAAAAAATAAAAAGAGAGAAAGTAATAATTTTGAAGGATGATAGAGATTTTTAAAAACTGCAAATTATGAAAAAGATCGACATTAAAGTCGAGACTTTGCCATAAAATGAAAAAATTCAGTATAAACGATATGACTCCCACATAAAATAGATGAGTAAAAGACAAACTTCTGGACAAGAGATAAAATTCTCAGAAAAAAGTGGAACTCCTGAGAAGACCAAATTTTGAAAACTGAAAATTTTTAAAGCTCGAAAATTTTAAAAAGTTAAAATTTTCAAAATAAATAAATATTGTTGAAAGTTAAAATAAAAGGATTTTTCAAGAGTCAAAATTTTTCAAAAGACAAAAACAGAGGAAATAATAATTTTGAAGGATGATAGAGATTTTCAAAAACTGCAAATTATGAAAAAGATCGACATTAAAGTAGAGATTTTGCCATAAAATGAAAACATTCAGAATAAACGATGTGTGCCTCCCCCCCCCCCAAAAAAATAGATCAGTAAAAGATAAACTTCTGGACAAAAGATAAAATTTTCAAAAAAAAGTGGAACTTCTGAGAAGACCAAATTCTGAAAACTGAAAATTTTTAGTTATAAAATTTTGAAAAGTTAAAATTTTCAAATTAAGTAAATATTGTTGTAGGTTAAAAAAAAGATTTTTCAAGAGGCTAAATTTTTCAAAAAATAAAAAGAGAGAAAGTAATAATTTTGAAGGATGATAGAGATTTTTAAAAACTGCAAATTATGAAAAAGATCGACATTAAAGTCGAGACTTTGCCATAAAATGAAAAAATTCAGTATAAACGATATGACTCCCACATAAAATAGATGAGTAAAAGACAAACTTCTGGACAAGAGATAAAATTCTCAGAAAAAAGTGGAACTCCTGAGAAGACCAAATTTTGAAAACTGAAAATTTTTAAAGCTCGAAAATTTTAAAAAGTTAAAATTTTCAAAATAAGTAAATATTGTTGAAAGTTAAAATAAAAGGATTTTTCAAGAGTCAAAATTTTTCAAAAGACAAAAACAGAGGAAGTAATAATTTTGAAGGATGATAGAGATTTTCAAAAACTTAAATTATGAAAAAGATCGACATTAAAGTAGAGATTTTGCCATAAAATGAAAACATTCAGAATAAACGATGTGTGCCTCCCCCCCCCCCCAAAAAATAGATCAGTAAAAGATAAACTTCTGGACAAAAGATAAAATTTTCAAAAAAAAGTGGAACTTCTGAGAAGACCAAATTCTGAAAACTGAAAATTTTTAGTTATAAAATTTTGAAAAGTTAAAATTTTCAAATTAAGTAAATATTGTTGTAGGTTAAAAAAAAGATTTTTCAAGAGGCTAAATTTTTCAAAAAATAAAAAGAGAGAAAGTAATAATTTTGAAGGATGATAGAGATTTTTAAAAACTGCAAATTATGAAAAAGATCGACATTAAAGTCGAGACTTTGCCATAAAATGAAAAAATTCAGTATAAACGATATGACTCCCACATAAAATAGATGAGTAAAAGACAAACTTCTGGACATGAGATAAAATTCTCAGAAAAAAGTGGAACTCCTGAGAAGACCAAATTTTGAAAACTGAAAATTTTTAAAGCTCGAAAATTTTGAAAAGTTAAAATTTCCAAAATAAGTAAATATTGTTGAAAGTTAAAATAAAAGGATTTTTCAAGAGTCAAAATTTTTCAAAAGACAAAAACAGAGGAAGTAATAATTTTGAAGGATGATAGAGATTTTCAAAAACTGCAAATTATGAAAAAGATCGACATTAAAGTCGAGATTTTGCCATAAAATGAAAAAATTTAGAATAAACGATATGTCCCCCCCCCCAAAAAATATAGATGAGTAAAAGACAAAATTCTGGATAAAAGATAAAATTTTCAAAAAAAAAGTCGAACTCCTGTAAAGACCAAATTCTAAAGACTGAAAATTTTTAAAGCTCTAAAATTTTTGGCAAGTTAAAATTTTCAAATTAAGTAAATATTGTTGAATGTAAAAAAAGGGATTTTGCAAGTCAAAATTTTTAAAAAAATAATAAGAGAGAAAGTAATAATTTTGAAGGATAATAGATATTTTCCAAAAACTACAAATTATGAAAAAGGCATTAAATTCGAGATTTTGCCATAAAATGAAAAAATCAGAATAAGTACCCTCCTCCCCCCCACCCAAAAAATAGAAGAAAAAGACAAAATTCTGAACAAAAGTTAAAATTTTCAAGAAAAAAGTGAATACCTAGAGGTCAAAATTTTAAAAGATTTGAAATTTCAAAAAAGTCAGAATTTACACAAAACCTAAACTTTTTTAATAAAGAAAAAATTTTCAAAGGAAAGATTAAAAAAACGATTTATTTAAACAAAGTGTAAGCTTCGAGAAAAAGTCTAAATAATGTTAACGTTTTGAAAAATGAATTAAAATTTTCAGAATATTTCAAATTAACAAAAAAACTCAAACACTGGAAAATAAAAAAATTTGGGTTGAAATTTTCATATGCATAATGTTTTCAAAAGTATGTAAATACAAATTTCTAATAAATTCAAAATTGTTAAGGGCAATATTTTTCGAAAATTAAAATTTACAAACAATATCAGAATTTCGGGAAAAATTAATAATTTTAAATAAAAAATGTTGATCAAATATTTGAAAAAAGTTCAAACATATAAAGAGCCAACATTTTTTAGAAGGAGTCAAAATTTAAAGAAAAAGCCGAAATCTATAAAAAATGAATTTTTTTTAAAAGTAGAAACTTTATATTCTTCAAAGATCAAAATTTTCAAAAAATTAAATTTTCGAGATGTGTCCAATTTAAAATGTTAAGAATTTAAAGTATAGAAAAAAGCCGATATTTTGAAAAACTCAAAAATTTCAAACCAGAAGTATTCCAAAAAAGGTAACAATTTTCAAAAAAATTAAAAATTCCGAAGAAATTGCATTTTCCAAAAAAGACAAAACTTCGAAAAAAAGTGAATGATTTCAAAAATGTTGAAATTCAAAAAATTGAAACTTCCAAAAAAATGCAAAACTTTAAAACCAAATAGGAATTAACAAAAGGTCAATTTTTATCAAAATTTCGAAAGTAAAGTCAAAATTTTCATCAAGTAGAACATATCACACACACCTCATAGAACATAAAAAAATCAGGAAGAGTAACGAAGAGTTTTGAAAAAGAAGAAAGAAATATTAAATTGAAACTAGACATTTGAATATTTTGAGAAAAATTTGAATTTTGTTTCGAAAACTTTTAACTTTTTCTCAAATTTTGAATTTTTTATTTTAAATCAGTGTAATGTTTTTACTCAATTCTCCACTTCAGAATCGACTTTTTTAACTTGAAATTCAATTTTTTGACATCGTCTTGGAAATTTCTGTAAATAATATTTTCCGAAATTTGGAGTTTAAATTCGACCAGTTAAGTTTGAAATTCCCAGTTTCAATAATAAATTGAAATTAAGGTGACTTTAGTGCGAGAAACTTTGGAAACGTTTGGAAAAAACCGAATCAAACTCAAAATTTTGTGGTTAAAACTCTAATTTCAAGAAAAAATTCGAAATGCGAAATTAAATAAAGAGAAAAATTTGAAAAAATTCATAAGATTTCTGAAATAAAAATCGAAAGGTAGGAAAAAATTATTTTTTTTAATTTCCCATTCCTGAATAGTGTAATTTTGAGAAAACCCATAACACTTATCTTTTTCTTTTAATTTTGATATTTTCTGGGATTTTAATTTTTTCCAAATTTTAATTTAAGAGGGGGCCATAATTTATCACTTGTAAATAAATTCGTATTCAAAAAGATTTAAGAAGATTGCTGCAGGGCTTATTTTAGGAAATTTTTGAAAAAAGCTTGCTTATTTTTGACGAGAAATATTGCTCTTGCTAAAAGAACTTTTTATCTTGTCTTGTTTTTGCAGCAAAAACAAGATAAGGACAAAGCAAGACAAGAACAAGAAATTCGTAAAACACTAAACCAAATAAAAATGTCGAGAAAGTTGAAATTTTGAAAAAACAAGAAATTCCAAAAATAGCAAAATGCTGAAAAGTGGAAATATTGAAATTTTTAAAATTTTCAAATTTAGTCAAAATTTTCAAAAGTGGAAATTTAAAAAAAAAATGAAGATTTTGAAATGAAATAAAATTTTAAAATGTCCAAATCAAGATTAAAAAGATGGATATTTTTAAAAAAGTCTCGAATTTGTCAAAAAAAGAGTAAAAATTTTACAAACGAGACGAAAATATACAAAAGTCGACATTTTCAAGAAAAGTTGAAATATTTAGCAATGGTCGAAATTTTTAATTATAAGTTAATAGTTTGAGAAAATATCGACATTTTGAAGGTCAGTTTCTAAAACTAATGTCAAAGTAAACATTTAGAAACAAATTCATAATTTAAAACTTACTTTCTAAAAACAAGTCAAAGTTAACAAAAAATTTGTTATTTTTGAGTCAAACTTTTCAACAGTCTGATTCTTTGGAAAAGGTTCATAATTTTCAAAAACTGTTAAATTTTCGAGAAAATGTCAAAATCGTGAAAAATTGAGATTTTAAGGAAAATGTAGAAATGTTAAAATAGAAGAAAATAAAATTGCCAATAAAAAATAAAACCAAAAAGAGTTTAAATTTTCATACGCCCATGACATCGTCAAGGTAAGAATTAAGAAGCTTCATACAAATATATACTAGTTAATTATTTGAACAATAATTTAGTCCTTTACAGATACAGTTGGTCGATTTTCGACCAAAGACAATGCTAGTAAATTTATATAATCACAGTATCAATTTCCTTGTCTTCTGGGAACTCTCCTAGAGAGCAACCGCTTCGCTAGGTGGCAGTGTTTCAACTGTTGGTAGTTCAGCTACCTATGATTCACTATACACGCCTGGAGGGCTGCATGAATTTGTAGTCTAGGTTGCATTCTTCTTGCATACAGTACCAATACTAAATATTTTCTTTTCTATAATATTGTTGCGCGTTATTGGTTCGAATGATTAACACTTGTTGAATTGTAAGCACTTTATTTCAAAACTGAACTCGGAACACTACAATTGCAATTATTCACTAACAATGTTTAATTAACTAACTTACTTATTTATTGAATTCTAACTAACTTACTGCCCCTAAGGGCAAGTCGACCGCCTTATATAAGTCCTGCCTCGGGTTCTAGAAGAATCCAGCAGATAAAGCATATCGTTTGCCGAAATTTCTGGAGCTCTTATCTGTCGTTTGGTTTATTATCGCGGCCGCTTCCCCTTATCAAATTTTCTAGAAAATTTAGAACTAAACTTTATAATTACTTTTTGTTACAATGTATACAGAGCTAGTCTGTAACTTGGAATAAATTCAGTAAATCAAAGACAGTTTCTTTTTCTAAAATATGCTCGGAGACCTTGATTAATATTTTCATTTGCACTCTTTTTGATGTAGGAAAATTTTATATACCATGTCTCAAATTTAAGATATGACGTCATCAACTATTATTTTAGAGGATTATTAGGATTAGAGGATTATTTTAAAGGATTTTCTTCTTAAAGGACATATCAAGTAACTATATGCGTACCAAGTTTCAATTTTTTATTCCTCGTCATTTAAAAGATATTTAACAAATATTAACTAATTTAAAAAATCAAGAAATCTAATTCGACTCAATAATCTTTCTTCAATAAATGTTTAAAATGTTGTCCATTTACCAACTGACAATACCCTAAATGGAACTGAAACTCGTTCTAAACATTTCTAATTACTTCGGGGTAAATAAGTCTACACTCCTCTCTTATTCGTCTTCTCAACTCCTCAACATTTGCAGGTTTGGTTTTAAAAACTTCATTCTTCAAATACCCTCATAAAAAGTAGTCCATAGGTGTTAAGTCCGGAGACCTGGATGGCCATTCAAAAAGTCCTCTTTTACCAATCCATCTGCCTGGAAATACATCATCCAGATACTTACGGACGGGTCCTGCAAAATGAGGATGGGGCACCGTCTCGTTGAAACCAGATGTTTCTATTCGGGACATCAGCTTCGACCGGATCAGGAAACAAAATAGCTAAATCAGGAATAAGCTTTACCTGCAAGAATTTTAAATATCCTGCACCATCGAGATTTCCTTCGAAGAAAACTAGTCCTACAACTCGATCACCAACAATCCCTGCCCAAACATTGACTTTCTCTGGATGTTAAGTGTGGCCTTCCCTCATCCAGTGTGGGTTGTTGACAATTTTGACGATTTAGCTCACCGTTTAACATAAACGTTGATTCATTTAAAAACAGGATATTTTTTATGCTTAGAACATTTCTATCCAGTAGATCCATGATTCGTTCGCAAAACTGGAGTCTTCTATCCGGATCATCTTCTAAAAGTTCATAGAGGATTTTTTTTTGGATGGAACGGACTGGTCCTTGGTTATCTTCAAAAATTGAAATACGGAACTTGTCTCCTGAAACCAAGAAAGATTAAAAAACACAACAAAGGTTGCTCTAACGCAGTTTCTCTCTGAAGATGACAGCTTGGCTTACATAAGTCACTATAGTTTAGCAAAGGATGCCATTCTTGATCAAAATTTGTTTCTTTTTGAATAATGATGAGAAATAGCACAATTCCTGAAAACAGTTATATCTCTTAAACTACTGAATTTAAGCATGGAAAACGTACATACCAACTGAAAGACAATTAAATATGTCATTATTTAAAATTAAAAGATACTGGGTGTTCCATTTAAATTTACAAAGAAAACGACGTCTGAAGTTTAAGTAAATGTTCCGGTGAATTTGGAACATCCTGTATAAATTTTGAAACTTGTCCAAACTGCATTTTCTAGTAAATGGTATGCCAAATGAAAATTTATAGATGACACTGTCAAAATTATTTACTTTAAGGGATAAAATATTTCTTTTTGAAAACCTTGTATTTTAAAAAAAAAGTGGATTTCCTCAAAAAAGGTAAGGGTTAGGTGTAGGAAAACCATATAAAAATTGACTTTATTTTTAGCGCTGAATGTGAAAATAAAAAGAAAAATATGGTGTCCCATTTAAAAAATTATAACTCTTATATGTAACTATTTCCTAGAACATCCTGTATATTTGAAAATATTCTTGATATGTAGGTCCCAGCAACTTATATTTAAACATAATATTTATTTTTAAAAATATGTTATCTTATAGCTCCTAGAGGCTGTAGCGTAGAGGTTGGCCCACCCTGTATACTTTTTCAATTAATTTGGTTGCTGAAAACGTCACCACACCGTTACTTCGTAAGGCGCCCTCGTATATTCAGCTCATTATGACGTTTTTTTCTGCTTCCTATTCTGAGCACTAAGGGTGCTTATTTCATTAATGAAACATTCCGTCCATAAAAAGAAGACGCATTTTTCTTAGTAAAGAACATTTTCGCTTAATCGTGAATTTTTAACATTTCTATCTAGCGGCGTTAAACGCTCTCTCTAATTAAAATTTCCCGAATAATTCACCTAAAATAATTTAAGAACTTCGTTATGCCGAAGCCGCCGATTGCGCAACAGAAAAAAGACGTTTATTTTTAAATGCACACACATAAATTGTACCTCGTTCTTTGTTCGAGTGATGACATTTTGTGACGTTTCGACGAATATCTATTTTGGAATTTACCCTTTTATCAACACGAAAAATCAAACTTGTTCTCCCTCAGCGAAGCACCCAGATCTTTGAAAAACAGATCGTCAATCAAACTGTCATCTACTTTTAATGTCAAACTAAATACCTATTTAACTATTACGAGACGACGATACGACGCAGAGTTTTACATTAGAATTTCTATTCAGGGTTAATTAACTCGCCTTGTAAATATCTCAAAGGCATGGCCCTGTATTGCGTTTTTATCAATAAATTAAAAGGTTGGCCTAATTTAATTTATGTGACGCAGGATGGGGCCCGTTTCATCTTTAATTTGTGCGTGCCGAAGTTGTCAAAAATGCAGGAAATGGTGCATCCCTTTTGATTTAAGTCATCGTTTCCCACAAACTAATTTCCCAAATATCAATCTTCGCAAACTGATAAAGCTTGCACACGCCCACGCTAATTAATAATGGGGTTGCATTTTTAGTTTTAATCAAATCGTGAAGATGTTTCTCGACTCACCCTTCTACTTATTCTTCCTGTTGCTTGATTGGTCAAATTAATTGAATTTTTGCATATCTCATCTATGAAAGACGCGTGAATTTAGCAGAGGCAACAAATTTAGGCAAAGGGGGAGTTTTTTTTGTAACTACTGACTTAAAAATTTTACATAACTAATTGTAAGTAAAAAGCTCACAATTTAACTTTTATTTTAGAATTTAAAATTTATTTTAAAATTTCTATTCAAATGTCAAATTCTAGCTTTCCTCCTCGAAAGAAATATGTTATTTATATTTTAAGTACTGGCCAATTTCCAAATTTTATACTTTTTCTCGCAGTTTTCATCTTTTTATTTTAAATTCGATTGTAAACACACCTCTTTTTATAAATGTAAATTTTATTTCAAATTTGAGATTTCATAATAACTTAATAACTAATAATAATAATAATACTCGAAATTAAAAGTCATGAAAACATATTACCAGCTACTGACTTTGGAACAACTAATGATGAAGATTTAACAGACAATGACAACATGGATCAGAATAATGATCACAATCTTGAGTATCAGCACAGAAGCCATAAAACTCCTACCAACATGGCTCTAAGTGAGTTGCGTAGAGCACTTGCAGAATTTGAGGATATGAACCCAATATCTAGACCTAAACTTCCCAAATTAAGAACCAATGCGAATACTAACAGCATCATTATGGCGTTCAATCAAATACTAAAAGATGTAGCAGTGGATTTCAATACACTGGAACGCCTCCATTCTCTGATATATTGTGGAGCCGTCGCTGTACTCCGTATTCATAAACAAAAAATAGGCGTAACATCTTTGCTGAGAATTAAAAAAAAACCGTTTTGGCAACAAAGACTTGAAAAAACTATTAACAATATTAGAAAAGAATTGGGGCAGCTAACAGCATACAGAAAAACTAAATCACCATCAAAGCGGTTAAAATCACGAGTGAAAAAACTTTTCCAAAAAATCAAGACTCAAGAAAATCATCCAAACCATCAACATCAACTGGACGACTACATGGATGTACTTAAACAAAAACTAAAGTCCAAAACCAAGAGGCTTACTCGATACATAAAGTGTACAAAAAGAAAACAGGAAAACTACCTATTTCAGAACAATCAAAAACTATTGTATAGGCAGCTTAATGGTACCACAATTACAGATGCCCAACCAAAACCCAACAAACAACAACTTATCGAGTACTGGACATCTATATGGTCAGTTCCTAAAGAACACAAAAGAAATGCTCACTGGATAAAAACAGAACAGACAGAAATTCATACCCCACAAATGAACTTCGAGGCAATTAGTGAAGATGAAGTGAATACCGCGATGAAATCTACAAGCAACTGGAAAGCGCCTGGAGTTGACAAGATACAGAATTTCTGGTATAAAAAATTTAACAGTTTGCATGTCAACCTAGCAGAACAATTTACATATGTTATTAACCATCCTAAAGAAACCCCAAATTTTCTCACATTAGGATCTACGTTTATGTTACCAAAAGGCCAACAAACACATGATCCAGCCCAATACAGGCCCATCACATGTTTGCCAACTTTTTACAAAGTATTAATAGCCTGCATTACTAACCGCATCTATAAACATGTGACTGAACATAACCTGCTGACAGAAGAACAAAAAGGATGCAGGAAAAATCACCAAGGATGTAAAGAACAGTTGGTCATTGATTCGGTTATACTTAAACAAGTGCAAAGGGAAAAACGTAGTTTGCATACCGCCTTTATAGATTATAAGAAAGCCTTTGACAGCGTCCCTCATTCCTGGCTTGTACATGTATTACAAATATACAATATTCACCCTACAGTAATAGCATTTCTGGAGAATGTCATGACACATTGGCGAACAAACTTAAATATATATACTGACAACGAGATAATCAGTACGGATGAGATCTGCATACGAAGAGGCATATTCCAAGGAGATTCCTTAAGTCCGTTGTGGTTTTGCCTGGCACTCAACCCGCTGTCCACAATGCTAAACAGTACTAAATATGGATACAAGTTAAAAGGAGGCAGGCAAGTTAGCCATACAATATCACACCTCCTCTACATGGATGACATTAAACTCTACAGGAAATGAGAAAGAAATACGCAGCCTTATTAATATCACTCATGAATTCTCCACAGACATTCATATGGATTTTGGCCTGGACAAGTGCAAAATATTAAATATTGAAAAAGGTCATTTAATAAACGGCGATGCTGTACTCTCCAATAGGGAAATTATAAAGGCGATGGAACATGGTGAAACGTACAAATATCTGGGATTTCAGCAAGCGCGCTTATTAGAACAGAAACAGGCAAAGGAAAGGATCAGAAAGCAATTTTTCCAGCGAGTTCAGCTGCTACTTAAAACTCAACTAAACTCAGTAAACCTGATCACAGGAATTAACACATACGCCATTCCTGTTCTTACATATTCTTTTGGAATTATCAAGTGGACGAAAACTGATTTGGAAAACATCGAAAGGCAAACGCGCAGTTTAATGACTAAATTTAAAGACCATCACCCAAAGTCATCCACGATCAGAATTACTCTCCCTAGAAAGCAAGGAGGTCGAGCCCTTATCGATATGCTTAACCTTCACAACAGCCAGATCAATAAATTAAGAGAATTCTTCTGCAGTAAATCCTTAACAAGTAACCTTCATGCCACAATTAAATTAGCTGACAAAAACTGCTCCACTTTGAATCTTGCTGACGAAAGAGGTGATTTGACAGTAATCTCCCATAGTGAAAAACTGCAACAATGGGCAAGTTAAAAACTCCATGGGCGACACTATTACGACGTAAACCAGCCACACATAGATAAGGAAGCGTCAAACAGATGGCTCAGTGATGGCAAACTACTACCTTAAACTGAGGGATTCATGATTGCCATTCAGGACCAGGTCATAAGCACCAATAATTACAAGAAATTTATTATTAAAGAAAAAGATACCAACTCAGACTTATGCAGAAAATGCCAGCAAAAATCTGAAACAGTCCAGCACATTACATCTGGCTGCTCTTATCTGGCTAATACTGATTATTTACTTAGACATAATCAAGTGTGTAATATCATCCACCAAAAATTGGCCATTAAATACGGATTCCTCAACACGTACACGCCATACTATAAATACGAGTCACAAGCGGTACTTGAAAACGAATCTTTTAAACTTTATTACGACCGAACAATTATCACTGACAGAAGAGTAATGAACAATCGACCGGACATCGTAGTAATGAATAAAAAGAAGAAAAATATACAACTGGTCGATGTAACTATTCCAAACAACAGCAATTTAATGGAAAAATACCGGGAAAAAAAAGACAAGTACGCAGAATTAGCATTAGAAATGGGACAAATCTGGCACTCTAACACAGTAGAAATAATACCAGTAGTGGTGTCGTCAACTGAACTTATTCCTAAAAACCTTCATAAGGGCATAGATACAGTAGGACTACATAAGAACACATACATTGATATCCAAAAGGCTGTTATATTGAATACCTGTCGCATTGTAAGAAAGTTCTTAAGCACAAACTAAGATACAGACCTACCCCTGTAGTATTTAAGTATACTTGGGATGGTTAAATGAATACCAGCAAAAGGCTGAGAAACATGACATAATAATAATAATAATAATTTATTGCATATTCTTAATATAAATAGAATACAAAACACAAAAACTACAGAAATTAAATACTAAACAATTATCTACATACTAATCATTGGTTACAATTAAAATATGCAAAAGGAACTGAAAACACAATATGAGATCTAGTTCAGTCTGCAAAAGAGAGAAAAAAAAAGGAAAAAATATAACAACCATAATTACCAATAATACTGTATACTGTCGTAGTATTCTTAGATTATTTAACTATAAATAAAATTAAAAAATTAAGGACAGGAAAAAATGAAATACAGATATTTACAACGCCACGACGTTTTCAGCTAAAAACATTTTTCTTACTGCTACTTTAAATAATTTAAAATTTAAGTTTTTTAGACGAGATGGTACAGCATTGTATAGAATATAAATATTATTCGTAAACGACCTATGAAACAGAGAAGTTTCATAAGAAGGTGGTGAAATTTGACCCTTAAATCTTAAATTCAATGTATGCGCATCCGTTCTGTATTTGATTTTAGCAGTTAGGTAACTGGGTGTGTCATCAATTTGCAAACTGTGATATAAAACCAGAGAGTGTAACATGCCTTTTTGCTTCATATTTAGCCAATTTGCACCTTTTAATTTAAATAAATCAGGTTGATATTTTCTAATGCCATATATAAATCTTAGGCAGGATTTTTGTACTTTTTGTATTTTATTAACATATTGTTTATCAAGACATTGATAAACTTTTTCCTAAAAGTTAACATTTTAATTAATACATGAAAACCTCAAATTGAAAGTTTAAATTAAAACTAAATGAAATTTCAGAAAAAGTCGAAATTTCTAAAAGAAAATGTTCCAAAATGTATATTTATTGAAATTTTCAGTTTTTTTTCGAAATTTTTAAACATAAATGTTTCAGTTTTTTAAGAAATTGTCGATTTTACCTCGAATTTTAATTACAAGATCTTTGTTTTCATTTCAACACTTTCTAGCTTTTCCTGTTTAAATTTAAAAATCAGAAATGTTATATCTGAAAATTAAACTTGAAATTTCCGGTAAAAATGCCACGTTGTATAAAACACATTCAACGTTTATTAATTTTCTTTAATTGTTTCAACATTTTCGTATTTTGCACCACTAATTGCGTTCATCAAAATAAAATCAACGAATACTGGGACATTCTTCTCAATTAAATTGTTTTCTATGGAGGATTTGGTTTCTAAGAATAAAAGTGTAAGAGTTTTTGGTTTCATCACCAAAGCAGTCTTTTTACTTGCTCTTGAGTCAATTTTTAAAGTTGATATAAGATAATCATTTATGTTCATTAAAAAAAGCTCAAAATCGCCTTGACTAATAATCTTTGGGAACAAAAAAAAACAACCCCAGTCATATGCTAATTCTTTGGGAAACAACTGAATATATTATTCTTGCGGAATTTCTTCAACACTGTACAGTACGAAGATGCGAAATATAGTACAATACTACATATTATAGTACGGTTGGCAACCCTAGTCGCTATAAACATTTCGAACTTATATTCATTAGTCAGCAGCGTAAATACTCAAGAGAGCTAAATCCCACTGAGTAATTCGTAACTGATTTTCGACTGCATCTTACGAAAAACATTTTTACTATATGCTAATTAAAGCGACTGTTAATAGTTCTAATGATTCTAATATTTGAAATTGTTAGAACAATATGCATTTTCTTGCAAAAGAGCTCAGTTTGTTCAATTTGCACATTGCGTAACGACGCAATAACATGAGGCATAAGATTCGTTCTCTACTAGAAAACCCCTTAACAATGCGGATCATTCAGATATTATTAGGGCAAAGGGCGACATCCCGAAGCACTAATAAACGAAGAAAACGCTTTATGTCCACCAGTTGTCACGAGCAAGGAATGGAAACACAGAAGAGGCCGTAATGTGAAGGCAAGCGGAAATGCGTAGTATAACTCAAGTATTCTGACGTCACATATTGTGATCCGCGCCAATTAGTCAGTCCTTCAATTTCTGCAGCAGGGAAATATCAAAACCCTCATAGTCTTCTCTTCCCCTCGTCACATATATAACCATCCAGATGCGAGTTTAGATCTCTCAACCTACTGTCATCTTGTAGTAACTGATTCATAATGAATTTCCAACACATGCATATTAATTCGCTTTCAATACAATAACCTTTGTAACTTCGTCCATTATTGGATTCCGGGGGCATTATTCGAGTTATTCTGAATATGATCTTGCCATTTATTGGGATTGGGCCAGCTGCTTTTAACAATAAACTAAATAATATTTGAAAGCTTGCACTCCAATACTCGAGTATTTTTCAAAATAGTTTCACTAAGAGGCCTTAACTTTTATTTAGAACTAAACTTCAGTTTCTACTTGAGCTATTTTTGAAAGCTTTGCCATCTAGTATTACTGAAAATTTTCTGTTTTTATGAACTACACAAATTCGTTTGTAATTAATTGGCATTACAAATCAACGATTTCTTTCGCCCACTTTTGGAATTTTTCAATACTCGCTGTAACCAAATGTCAGTGGCGGCTGGTGACTTTTTGACAGGGGGTGCGCAGATGCAAAAATATTGGTAGTTAAGAGTTTAGGTGACTCCAGTGTTATAGCAAAATATTAAATTTAAGAGAAACAAATATGACACAAAAGGTGTGATACTTAATAGTATTTTTAATTAAATTAAAATATATTTTAGTACAAGGTTCTAATTAAACTACAAAAACACATAAAAAAATATTTTTTAAAACAAAATTCGCTGTACGATCTTTTAAAGAAATAAAGTCTTCATTACTTTCTCATCAAAATTGTTTAAATCCAAATCTATAGATGAATAATTAGATCCTAGAATGGGTACTGCTATCTCTTTGTGAATAGAGGTACTATTGGCAGTTAGGCCTGTAAACGGCACAATTAGCAATCGCAATCAGATCAGCAGGGACCTACGCATTTAGCATCATAAACGTAAATAGACACTCCAAACTCTGACTCGTACTCACCATTTGGCAATATCGCACATGCGCGGAGCGGCGTACCCCGGGCTAGCTTTAACGTGGTGTTCTGTTGTTTATTCTCCATATCCCGTAAAGACCGTTGATAGGCATCGCACGGCACCCTCGCTAGGTGCATAATTCTGCGCGCATCAACTTATTTAAATTTCCTTATAATATTTAATAAGTATAACGGAATCAAACGTTGGTGTATTTTATTCCAAGTCATTCACAAGTATTATTAGTTAATTAGTATGTCATTATTTTGTGTTTAAAAATGTGATAAATCCAAGTCTTTTACATTAAACAGAAAAGAATAGATAGCTCATTTCACGAGGAGCGCGCGCTCTTGCGCTCTTTAAGACCGGCCGCCACTGCCAAATGTGGAGGCAATAGATACCGACTGCATAATTCTGATGAAAGGGGCACCAAGTAGTTTCCTGATGCCACTGCCTATTTTCTCTAAACTAAAAACTACCAAAGTAACAGCCGCCTGGATTCCACTTGATCTGAAGTTACTGTGAACACCTAAATTTAAATCTACTACATCTCACTGCGACATAGCTCTACGAATTTACCTTATGGAACTCAGCGAACTAATGCTACTTAACTGAACAATAAAAGTATTTTTTCCAATGTAAACTAATAAAAAAAACAATTCCTAGTTCTGTAACTCTTTTCCAAGAATAGATGTATAAATTATCACGATTGGCCATTTTTAATTTGAAAGCCTGTTGCAAGATAAGCCACATATGCGACGTGCATTGCCATTTTTACGTCTGGCGATCTTTATCCTAGAAAAAATCCGTTTTAGCCTCTCGTGTACAAGTGGGCTTAATAACCATAAAATATTTTATTGCGTTCTCTGATCAAGAATGATTGCTTTGTTCGAGAAGAATCATACATATGTGTCAAATGTAAGTTTATTAGACGTTGTTTCAATTTGGTTAAAATATTTAGTACTGGTAGAAGTTTTTATAGGTTTCATTCAGTGCTTGTCCATAAACATCTGAATTATGGCTGAAGAGATAATACGCACATTACCCTCTATTGACCAATAAATACGGCGTTTTATGGTAAATTGGGGAGAGCTCACCAACAGTTGTTAACAGTAGCTATAAAAAATAAGCTCATAAACAAATAAGTCATAACTATAAAAGCTCGAAATAAACCGGCTTGTTATAAGAAATGACAAAGTAAATAAAATGCATTTCTATGAAAAGTTCCATTCGTAAAATACCGGTGTAGATTTGAGTTATGATTTTAAAACTGCCTCAGCTCTCGTCTAGTTCATGTTTAATCTGATAAATGTCAACTAAATAACCCAGCTCTACGACATATGAGATTAAAATAGCTTTAGTTATGAAAATTGCATTCTGACGTTTTCACATTCAAAGGTATGTTGAACCTGATTTTTACGTTTATTAGCACACCAACGACCGATTCATGCACCGAACGAGAATTAAAATTTCTTCGATTCTCTCTAATATAAACGTTCTTTCTCTACACGTTTCCCAACTCACACTATGGGCAAAAATATTCCTCTTTTCCTAGCCACAAATGAAACTGAACTTGGCTACACTCTTGGGATAGATCTATTGTTGAGTCACATGAAGTCACCCAAATGAAACGAAAAGCGGCTTAATCGCGAAGATGAAATCAAATTATAAGGATGAAATATTTCCGGGGAAAAAATCAGTACATTATGGGGTATTGCAAGGCTCGACCTTTTTACCCTCCTCTTCCACTACTCTTTGTTTGCAGAAGACATTCCTAGAGGTGAGTAGACGCCACTAGAAACCTAGGCAATTAGCATAGCATAGCATTAATAGATCACTCTCTAAGCCAAGAATTGGTCACCAGACTTCTACTAGCGGCCACAGACAATCTACTAGATTAGTTCAGACAATGGAGAATCCAAGTCAACGCAGAAAAGAGTCAAGCAATCTTCTTCGGAGTTCGACATTACCATACTGAACAAAAAGAAAAGTAAAAAATGGCAAAATTAAATAGGATTAAAAGTAACATTGTACTTAAAATTTGCTTTCTGAATACCAGATGTCTAACATTCCAATTCCAATGATAATCGCGTTAATCGAATGTATGCAGGATCGGCCAGTACACTATTTCGGTCTGCTTGCCAATGAGAACGACAAAGCAAACTTCTGATATGAGGCAAGACGGAAAGAGAAACTAAATCGGCAGAGATGCCACATGGTAATTCATTTATGTGTATCTCCTTCATTATGACCGGGATAAATCGCTTCAGCGCTTCTTCGATTCAACAATTGGGAGAATGATAAGGGTACATGTGTGGCGCACATGTCACCTGGCATCGATTGGCATTATTTCTACATGGACTTACGACTGGACCGAATCTGCATTAAATAAATCATCCTCTAGTAATCCGTCCGTCGCGGGCGTAAGGAGCATACAACGCATACGGGCGGCACTATCGAGGAGGCGGCAATAGGCATGTAGTCGGGGATTTAATCCAAATTAAAAATACTTCAAAATCGAATTTTCCGAACTTTTAAACTCAAATATTTCATATTGTTCCTTAAATTGTGACAGTAATCCGAAAATGTTAGTCAAAAATTCGCGGAAAAAACCGAAGTTTCTAGTTTTTTCAGTTAACACTCAAAAAAAAGTAGAACTTCAAACAAAATTTTAAAATCTCTTGAAAAAAAAACGAAGTTTTGAGTTTATGCCAACAATTTAAGAGAAAAAGTAAAAATTTAAAATAAGAACTCGAAATTTTGTGAAAAAAAAATTTGTAAAATTTTAAAAATAAAGGAAAAATCTCCCCAAAAAGACAAACTAGCTTATAAATTTAGTTTTCTTGAAGATAATAAAAAAGTATAAATTTAATACTTAGAATTTAGGAAATAACTTCCAGCAAAAAAAAAGAAATTTTTAGCAAAATGTTTGGATGAAACTCGACAAAAAAGTAAAACATTAAAAAAAAATATTTCAAAAATGTTCGGCACTTTGAGAATAAAATTGAAGATTAATCGCGAGTCCAACCGCTACTTTGATACACGCTTCGCTATCGGCCAAAAAAAAGTGTTTTCATTAATTTTACATAAAATAGGCCGTTTGTTAATTTATAAGGTTTCTAAAAATGTGTAAATTCGAAGTCTGGTAATTAGTTAATTGTTAAACAAAAGCTACTAACTAAATTCCTTATGTGGAGATCTTATGGCAAGATTAAGTTGTATACTAATAGGAAAACTTGCAATGTTTTTAACTGTCATAACATTATAATTTAGATATTAAATATACTATCTAAACTATTAAGAAATTTAATTTTTTTTAGGTTTTTCATGGTTTAAAAAATTAATAATTACCAGATTGATTATAACAATTATAAATATCGCAAAATTACAATAATATTAAGTATAGTTGCCATAAAACCTCAGCGAAGGAAAAAAAAACCTATTAGCAACTTTAATAATTATTATTCTACTTGGAGTCTAAACGAAAAATCTAAAACTTTATGTAAATCATTTTTTCCAGCAGATTTTTTTTCTTTTACAGTTTTAGATGATTTGGTCAATTTGTGAAATTTTTGAATTGATATTTAATAACATAATAAAAAAAAATTTTACTTGCTTTGTTTTTGAAATAATTGCGAAAAACTGGACTGTTTTTTTCAAATCTTTAATTGTTAATAACAGCGGCAATTGTTTATGTGTCGATATTTAGATCCAGAAATCCGGACTTTTTTCTCAAAATAAAAAACTATAAATTTCCAGAAAAGATAAAACTTCGAAGAAAATAATTAAAATTAAGCAACATTAGTCGAATAATGTTGTATAAAATTTTACTTTTTTCTTTGAAATTTGAAGTCTTCATTTCAGATTTTAAAACTGATATTTATCGAATTTAAATACAAACTTTGGTTGCTATTTCTGCAACTTTGAATTTATAAAGGGATCATTTTGTAAAGAAAGAAAAAATCTGAGAAAAATACACCATTCGTTGAAAATTCAAAAATGTTTAAACAAATTTCTGAAGTTGAGAAATTTGAGTTTAGACTGAAAATTTTAACAAAAAAAAGTGTAATTTTCGAGAAAGCATACTTTTTTAAAATATAAATATTCTAGACATTACGAGTTTTTTCTGAAATTTCATTTAAATTTAAAGATTTTTATTTTTTGACTTAAAATTTTGACCTTTAATTCAAATTTCTAGAAAAAAAAGTTTGAATTTTGAAGTCAAAATTTAAACTTTGCATTTCTTAAAATCCAAACTCCAAATTAAAAACAAAACAAAAATATTACATTTCATTCAAGAAAACACTCAACATTTAGACATTTTTTGGGGGGAAATTGTGAACTTTTTTTGGAAATTCTTTTTTTTTTTCTCGAAATTTGAACATTAAATTAAAAATGAATTATGAATTTTCGACTTTAAAGACGAATTTTTTTCAATTTTTAAACTCAATTTTTCAATGTTGTTGCAATTTTAAAATTGCGACAAATATGAGAAAGTGTTACTTTAAAAATGTGAGAAAAAATTTGAAATTTTGATAAAAAAGTTTCTGAAAAAATCAAAATTTTGGAAAAATTTTAAATCTTATAAAAATAAAAAACCAGAGATTTAGAGTTAAAACTATTATAATTTTAATATTTTGAGAATACATTTCAAATTCTTTAAGGCACTTTTACTTTCTTATAAAATTCCTAATTAGTTACTTCAAATTTTATTTATTTATTTTTTTACTTCAATTTTATATTTCAAAGTCGATTTTTTACATTAAATTCAAACTTTTAATCTTGTTCTTGAAATTCGTTAAGAATGGTTTCTGAAATTTCGATTTTCAATTCGAATTTCCGAATTTTAAGTCAAACTTTCAAAAATAAGTTAGATTTTTGAATTCAATCATTTTTTCAAATGAAAATTAAAATTTTAAGTTTAAATGATTGTCTTGACATTTTAAGAAAAAAAATGAGATTGCGAAAAAAGTCTACATTTTAAGGTCATAATTTTAGAAAAGAGTAGAATTTCGAATATAAACTCGAAATGCGGACGCATGGGTTCTCATAATTTGATAAGAGATTCGGTCGAACAGTATTAAATTTATTGAATCGTCCAACAATTTCCACTCTTAACCATCTTCTTACAGAATTCGAGTAATTAATTTGTCTTTACACATCCAGCTGACCGAAATTATGATGTATTGGCCAACTCGGGATGTTATTGTTATTCGATTCAGAAGAAAAAGTGCTAATTATTAAGTGGTATTTAACCTCCCAGAGCGGTAAAGAAGTCGTTGGGCGATTCGCTTTTTCCTACGAAGATCGACAATACCTGATGCAAAGACGGTGTTAAATATCGTCCACAAATTTGAAAAATCGGGATGCATAACAGGTTGTAATAACAAGTGTTGTTTGGAAGCGCGTCAACCTGAATGTGACAAGCCATTATCCGACGAAGGAATGGTTAAGGAGTTAGCTGTATTGCATTTGTCGAAGCAAAATGAACCTTGTTCTAGTGAACAGATCGCAGAAGAAGTTAATGTGCCATCGCGAACAGTGCGAAATAGAAATGGGTACAACTGTTATAAAGTTTCTGAAACCCAAGAAATATTTCCTGAAGATCGATACAAACGTCTTGAGTTTTGTGAGTCTATGAGAGAAAAAGTTGATGTCGATGGACATTTCTGAACCCACGTACAAGAAAGACCATGTAATTTAGACCATTTACGGGATCGAATTGTAGAAGTCCTAGATAATATTTCTCCTGAGATGTTGGCACGCGTAAGAACTGAATTTTACGAAAGATTAGGTTATTGCGAAACACCAGGAGGGAACATTTTTGAACCACTTATTACATAAGCATTTTTTCTTCCATTTTTTTTGTTGAATCATTTTTTAAGTTTTCAGTTTAGATTGTCATCACACCGGCTGATTATTTTTACACAGAGTTCATTTATCTTTTAGAATTTTTGTTTTATTTTTCGTGAGACCCGGTTGATTAAAGAAAACAAAATCGTAAAGTATCTGCAATTATTTTCATACTTTTTAGGGTGTGAAAATAATTGTAGAATCAATTAATAGGTAAAGATGTATTTTCCATTTAAAACGACACTCTTTTATCGAGCTCCGATAAGGTTCTGATGCAATATCTACAAGACAGGTGTGCAGTTTGCAGCGAATGCGTGGTCATGATTTGATAAGCGCGTCTATCGAGCAATATATTGAAACAGTGTAAATCATACCATCCTTCTCTTTCCTTACAAAATTTTGATATGTTCCTTGTTCTTTACACGTTACAGCAGACCGAAATCGTGTACTGGCCCGTAGTGTATGTATACATTAGTGTAAAATCTACTAGAAGCCCTACTTCTTTATTATATTTCCATCAATATAACACAAATATAGTTATATTTATATTTTATATATATATATATATATATATATATATATATATATATATATATATATATATATATATTTCGTATATTTATATTTCCAGTTTGATGGTACTAGAAAATGCTCTCTAAATTCCTTAGTAGAACAATCAAGTAAATTACTAAAATCAGCACTAAAACAGTTTCAAAAATTTAATTTGGCTAAATTTCACCTCCTTCCTAGATATACTCATCATCTTCAAAATCCAACAATTAATATTAAAACTTTAAAAAAAGCAGATCTTATTTTTAGACGACTATTTAAAAAAATTTTGCATCTTCCTACTACCATCAACAATTCTGTTTTACACGCTTCTCAAAGAGACGGCGGATTAGGGATTTTTAACTTCTCTCAGAACATTCCTATAATCCTTTTAGGAAGATGGAATGCTTTGAGAGAAGGGGATCCTATTTCTGTCTCTTTGACTAGCGTAACAGAAAACTGGTTTTCTAAAATTAATAGTTTAATTAAAAATAATTTATCTAATAAAACAGCAATCAATAATTATAATAGGAACGCGCTGGAGGAATGTTGGTATGGTAACGGGTTATACCAAGCAAAGGACCAACCTTCTTCCAGTTTTTACATCAACAATCCACCTCGTTTCTGGAGCGAAGAGGATTATGTCAGATCTATTCAATTGCGTTGTGGAGTTCTCCCTACTAGGGGATTCCCTCGAATCCACCAGCCCAGAGAATGTGCCGTGCGGGATGTGGAAGAACCAGAGACTAAATAGACTGAACGTTTCAATGTTGTCTCATGCGTACAGTTGAAGCTAAAATCCGGGGAAGTGGGGAGGTGCATTCCACTACTCTTTGATATGGTCGGATTAAGTAAAATTTATAAATACGAAACTTGCCGCGTAACGGTTCTAACGATTTAGATGAAACTTTAGAATTAGAGGCTTTTGGACCAATAGGATAATTTTTATAAGTGCTTTTTGGTAAAAGTTCAGGAGAACTATTTTCAAAGACATCTTGGTTTAATAGTAAAATAATTTTCTTTCAATACGCGACGCCTGTGTACAATATTGTTAAGCCGGTGCTGTAAACACGTCATGATTGCAGTGAAATGGCGACGCGCGCACGCCGATAATTGAATATTTATATATTTTATTTTTACCCTCCCAAAGAATGAAACTCTTGATTTTCCTTCACTAATGTGTTCACTGAGGTTTCAACAATGATCCACAATACCCTTCCCCATATTTACAGCCCATTTTCTTTAAAAAAAAACCGATGTTATCTTCGCAAAGGTCTGTCAAATAATAAGAGGGCATTGCGAGCTAGATGGAGCTAGGCTTTCGCCAGGCTCTCAACTGGCTTCACTGCTTACCGTGTTAGGTTCAGTCTATTTAGTCTCTGGGAAGAACAGAGTCTTTATCTCATGTTCTACAAAGATGTCCACTCTCGCACTGACACAAAATTAATCGTCATAACCATATTGTAAAGAAGATTAAAAACTTTGCTTCTCGGTCTGGCTGGACAGTTGAGGAGGAACCCCATATTAGGGAGATCTCTGGAATAATGAAAAAACCTGACTTAATCTTTCTTAAAGATGAAGAAGCGATTGTGTGTGATGTTGCTGTAAACTGGGAGGGCTCTAACCCGTTATCCTTTTCTTACAATCAGAAAATTGCCTATTATTCGACCCCCGACTTTTTGGTCTCTTTAATAAGTATCATATTAATAAAGCTACAGTCCTCGCAGTAATTATAGGAGCCACAGGTATCTGGTGTAGAAAGAACAAAAAAATCGTTGAAATTTTAAAACTTTCAAAAGCTAATATCAACAACCTGATATCTCTGGCTCTAAAAGGAGGCTGCATTACTCATAAAGAGTTTATGAGAACTGCATGGAGAAGGAATCATTTTTGACCATATTTTAAAGGTCTTACTGCCTATCAGTAACAATTATTTTCTTTTCTAATTAGATAGTTTTTATTTTATATATTAATTAGTTTTATTTTACTGTATATATAATATTGTATCTAATTGAAAAGAAATAAAGATTAATTAGCCAACTCTAGAACGCAGTGGCGGCTGATGACTTTTTGACAGGGGGTGCGCAGATGCAAAAACAGGGCTTCGAACCGGAACTGAACCGAAAACAAGAAACAGAAAAAAAACCGTTATTTTTGTAGGAACAAAAACCGGAACAGAACCGGAAAAATAACGATTTATTTCGATTCGTTGAATTTGTATGTTCTTAAATAATTTTTACTTTACCCTAAAGTTTGGGATTTTTTTCGAAATTTCCTTTTAAAAATTTTACACAAATTCGTGCAACTTTCATCTGAAAATCATGTTAACTTTAAAGAACATTCTTTTGAAAGTTCAATTGGAAATCTACAATTTCCACTCTTTCTAAGAAAATGTTGATTTTATTCTCAAAATTTTAAGTCAAATTGAATTTTAAGTTGTATAACTTGAATATCAATTTTTCAAAATTTTTGGTTCTGTTTTGAAATTTGGACCCTTTTCTCAAAATATTTCTTTTCATAAAATTTCGAGTTTAAAATACAAATTTTATGTCTGTTGTAAATATGGACTCAAGCAGTGAAGTCTTTTTCATTGAAGCCCAGTTTCCTGGCAATTTTACTTGCAAATTTAAATCTGAAAATTTCAACTTTTCTTTAGAACAAACACTCAAACTTTGTTTTTTTTTCCTCAAACTTGGATTATCCCTTTTATAATATATCCTTGTTTTTTGAAGTTATTAATAAAAATTTCGCATTGCCTTGAACTTTTTCCTTCAAATTTCACTTTAATTTAAATATTTCAATTTTGTTCTCGATATTTCAAATTCTAATGATTTTTTGCTATGCCCACTTCATCAAACTTCCCAAAATCTCAAAATTTGTAATAAAATCTTACTACTTCTAATTTTTCGTAGAAATTGGGAATTTCAGTCAAAATTTCAAGCGAAAAATACAACATTTATATTCCAATTTAAAGCCGGGATCTGGAAATTGAAGTGGAAATTTTAAGGGTAAACTGGGAACGATGACATGTTAAAAAATGTCCAATTTAAACTTCCAATTTTTATCTGGTTTTGTTTACGCTATATTTCACTTTTTTCTTAAAATTTAGGTTTCCGCCTCGAAGCTGCGATTTTTGTTTAGATTGTTTTGAATTTAGGCAGCTTTAAAATCGAAATTTAGTTAAATCTTGAATTCCTTTTGTAGAATTCGTTCAAAATTTAAAAATTGGTAATTTGAAAACCTAATTTTTCCTAGAAATTGGGAAGTTCAGTCAAAATTTCGAGAGAAAATTACAACATTTATATTCCAATTTAAAGCCGGGATCTTGAAATTGAAGTCGAAATTTTAAGGCTAAACTTGGAACGACAACATGTTAAAAAACGTCCAATTTAAACTTCCAATTTTTATCTGGTTTTGTTTAGGCTATATTTCACTTTTTTCTTAAAATTTCGACTTTAGCCTCGAAACTGCGATTTTTTTTTCAGATTATTTTGAATTTAGGCAGCCTTAAAATCGAAATTTAGTTAAATCTTGAATTCCTTTTGTAGAATTCGTTCAAAATTTAAAAATTGGTAATTTGAAAACCTAGATTCTTCACCAAAATTAAAAAATTTCTGGGACAGGCGAATTTTGAAAAAATCTTAAAGTTATCCCAAAATTTCAAACTTTTGAAAAAAAATGGAAATTTCGAAAAAACTTTAAATTTTGGATGAAGCTATATTTAATTTCGAAAAAAGTCCCAATTTTGATGATAAAAGGTAAGACTTTTCAAAAAAGATTAAAATCCTGAAAAAATTCAAATATTTCAAAAATTCGCAATTTTGAAAAAAATTAAAAATTTTCGGGAAAAAGTCGGAATTATCAAAAAAAGAAGTTAAAACTTCGAGAAATAGTAAAAATTTTGAGCTAAAGTGGAAATTTAAAAAAAACAGATAAATGTTTTAAAAAAGAATGTTTCGTCATAATCATATTATAAAAAATCCAAACTTTAAAAAAAAAAGAGGAAATTTTCCAAAAAAAAATCAAATTCTGAAAAAGTTATAGCTTCGAGAAAAAGTCGAAATTTCGATCATAAAAGGTCGAAGTTTTCAAAAAAAAAAATCTAAATTTTGGAAAAGGTTTAAAAATATTAAAAATGTCGGAATTTTGAGAATAAATTTAATTTTTCAAGAAACAAAAATTAATAGAAAATCTAATTTTTCAAATAAAAGTTCAATTTACTACATAAAAGCCGAAACTTCAAGGAAAAGTCGAAATTTAAAAAAAAAGTCACAGTTTTCAAAAAAAGATCAAAGCTTTGAGAAATCGTCAAAAGTTTGACCAAGGTCAAAAATAAAAAAAAGAACAGGGTCGAAGTTTTTAAAAGTCAGTTTTTTAACATCATTAAATTTACAGGAAAAATCAAAATTTTGAAAAAAAAAAACCAATTTGGAGAAAAGATCGAAATTATGTATAAAAACAGGGTCGAAGTTTCTAAAAGTCAGTTTTTTAACATCATTAAATTTACAGGAAAAATCAAAATTTAAAAAAAATAACAATTTGGAGAAAAGACCGAAATTATGTATAAATATTTTCAAAAAATTCAGAATTTGGAAAATAAATTAAAATCTTAGAGAAAGGTCAAATTGAAAAAGTCTGGCGATTAATAAAATGAATAAACATTTGAAAAAAGTGGAAGCTAAAATAAAGAACATTTGAATGTTTTCAAAATATAAAGACGAAATGCTTTAAGGAAATCGAAAAATGTTTAAGAATTTTCAATTAAAATCGAATGCAGGTTTTAAAAAGAGTAAACATTTTTAGAAAGTCAGTATCTTGCGAAAAAGTGAAAATTGAAAAAAAGTTAATTAAAAAAACAAACATTCGAGAGAGTCGATATTTGCAAAAAGTTAGAACTTTGAAAAAATTCAAATTTTTAAAAAGAATTGAAATGTTTTGAAAAAGTCTAATTTAAAATTAGTTATATTTGCAAAAAAAGATGAAATTTCGAGTCTGAAATTTCTGATATTTACAAAAATAAGGGCAGACAGCTTCGAGATCAATTCCAAATATTCAAAAAAAATTGTAATTTTCAAAAAATAAAATTTTCAACAAGAACGAAAGTTATAAAAGTAAAATGTTCAAAAAAATCAAAACCAACCAAATAGGACAGAATTTTGAGGAATTTGGAATATTCAAAAAATCAAAATTTTGAAAAAGGTCGAAATTTTCGAGATCAAGTTAAAATTTCGAAAATTTGGAAGTCGAACGGGAAAAGATCGACTTTGTCAAAAAGTGGGTTTTTATTGTCGAAATTTTCAAAATAAGTCAAAATTTTCAATAAAAATTGAATTCTTCAGAAAAGTCGAAACTTTCAAAAAGTATATAACCAAAGGATCCTTTCTCTTTTTTTCACCTAGGCAAACGCACGGGTATCAGCTAATTTTTTTAAATAAAGTTGGAAGTTTGAAGTTTGAACTCAAAATGAACCCAGAATCCAGAGCTTCAGCCTGAAATTTTCAAATTCGAAAAATCGAGAAATATTTCCTTCAAATTTTAAGCATTACCACAGAAGTTAAACGCTGTAATATTTAAAAAAGAGAGAGAACATTTCCTGAATTATGTTAGAAAATCAATTTAAATAAAAAGTTTTAAAAAATTAAAAAATTAGTAAGCTGGAACTGAACCGAAAACCGGAAAAACCGCTATTTTTGTCGAAACAAAAACCGGAACGGAACCGATATGAGTTCTTTCCCGGAACGAAAACCAAAAACCGGAACGAATAGAGGTTCGATGTTCTGTGCAAAAATATTAATAGTTAAGAGTTTAGGTGACTCCAGTGCCATAGCAAAGTACTAAATTTAAGAGAAACAAAAGTGATACAAAATTTGTGATATTTAATAGTATTTTTACGAATTAAATTTATATAACATCTTATAGCCCCCAAAATATTTTTGGGTTATCATCTCTAAATTATTTTCGTCGAGTACAAAAGAAATTATCGACATTTCTGAGCCCCTTAAAGTACTCTGTGCGGTTGCACCTGGTTACGGTTCTAGATTACTTAATTAAAATCGTTTGCTTTCATAGGAATAAAATTATATCACTTTTTCATGAAAACTGCATTTGAAGATAAAATGTATTTAATTACAAGGTTCTAATTAAACTCTACAAAACACAAAAAAATATTTTTTTGTCATAGCAAGATATTAAATTTAAGAGAAACAAAAGTGACACAAAAGGTGTGATATTTCATAGTATTTTTACGAATTAAATTTAATTACCATCTTATAATTTCCATTTCATGAAAACTGCATTTGAAAATAAAATATATTTTATTACAAGGTTCTAATTAAACTCTACAAAAACACAAAAACAAATATTTTTTAAAACAAAATCCGCTCTACGATATTTTAAAGAAATAAAGTGTTCATTACTTTCTCAGCAAAATTGTTTGAATCCAAATTTACAAATTAATAATTAGACCCTAAAATGGGTACTGCTATCTCTTAGTGAATAGCCGTACTATTGGCAATTAGACCGGTAAGCGGCACAATTAACAATCGCAATCAAATCAGCCGGTACCTACGCATTTAGCATCATAAACCATAAATACACACTTCAAACTCTGACTCGTACTCAGCATTTGGCAACATCGCTTCAGCGGAGCGGCGTACCGCACCGCGGGCTAGCTTTAGCGTGGTGTTCTGTAGTTTATTTCTCCGTATCCCGTGGAGGCCGTTGATAGGCATCGCATGGCAGCCACGCTAGGTGCATAATTCTGCGCGCACCAACGTATTTCAATTTCCTCATAGTATATAATATAATGGAATAAAAGTTTGCGTCACAAGTCCAAGTCACTCACAAGTATTATTAATTAATTAGTTTATTATTATTTTGTGTTTAAAAATGTGATAAATCCAAAACTTTTACATTAAATAGAAAAGAATAGATCGCTCATTTCACGAGAAGAGCGCGCCCTTGCACTCTTTAAGACCAGCCGCCACTGCCAGAACGCCAATTTGCGGGGCAAATATGAGCTCAGGGACACTGGTGCTAAAAAAGCGAGGTTAAAAATATTTCTTCCAGGCAACATGTAATACATACCGGATGATGATAAAGTTTCGAACAAAATGTATAAAGGCCTTAGTTAATACCTGAGAGAAATTTACTAGGACAAGTCAATTTATATTTTGAAAGTACCCCTGGAGCAAAAAAATTAATTTTCAGGAAATAAGATCGTCATTGTTTTTTTTAATGAATACCCCAATATATTCGTTTGTTTTTGGTAGCTTTTTGCATTGCCTAAATGGTGCCTTAAAAAGTAGGTATCTTACATAACAATTTTATTCCAAAAATGCTACATTCATTTTAAAACCATGAATGATGATAAAAAAATAAGTTACTTTCTGTTAATACCCCATCTTCTGACGTACAAAAAAAGCTGATCTACAGATCACTAAATTTCAGATAAATTTTCTTAATCTTTTAAAGCTTTATGTATTGCCAAATCGAAATGGATAAGTTGGTATCTCCCATTAACAAATTTATTTATTTTTTAATAAATGTGTTACCCATACGCCAACATTTCAAATATTTTGACTCAATTTTGACAGTAAATCCAAAATTTGGAAACTTAACAGCCTATTTTCTGGATTTTGGATCGTTAGAAGCGTCTGCTCTTCATCTTCTCCACGATACATTTTTTGCTGAATTTTAATGGGATATTTTATTGCTTGCTATATGCCCCGAACTTATCTAAAATTGCAATTTTTAAGTGTTTACCAAACAATTTCAGTGTCGCTAATAGACAAGGAGAGACGGAAGAGGCTGCGAAATGGATCAAGTGAACTATTTCATTGCGTTGATTAAGATGTTTCCTTCAAGCTTGACAAATAGCAGGATGTCTCTAAAACCGTGCAGTATCGCGTAACTTTTTTTATAGCGCACTTCTAGATAATGTTATCGGAAATAATGGATATAATTGGTTTACTTCTTGGTACGATAATTGCTCGAGCTCTTCTATAGAGCAAAATAAATTGCTTCCAAGTGGCTGGCGGATGAATTTCTCGGTATAACGATGACAGTGATTTCTGAATTATTGCGTTAACTTGCACCTCGTCAGTGCGCCGTTATCGATGAAAATAATTCCAAAGAATGGTGAGTTTTAGCTCTGCCATGTAATAATCCGAATCGATAGACGAAACTCATACCCTTGAGACTTAATTATTCTTCTTTATTTTCGTGTTTACTGGACATTATTCATACACACGATAAGCTCTTAATGAACTCGGCTTAATAGCTTCTACAGAATTCCCCCATATCTGCGATGCATAATTTTTTCAAATTAAGTCATATAATCACAGAAATATAATAGGCGGTATTTTCTTAAAATCCGACCGCAATTAATAACCGAGCGATTGAGATAGATTTCTTCGTCGGCTTGAATTCGGGTGGTATTTGGACAGCTAGAAAATAAACATAATGTTATCTCGTTTTAGTGCAGATGATCGATTGTGCTTTTAGCCCTTTTATTCGGGACTTCAGATTGATTCCAGCTGACAACCCTTTAGCTAACATTTTTTACTCCTTTAATGTGTTTACTTCTGTTTATATGAAAAACACATTTCCTGTTGGTTGTTTTGTTACTAATGAAGATTATTTATCTTGCGATGTAAATGCCTTTGATGTCTCGACATCAATCTGCAATTCCTTCGAATTCCTTTACGACAAACCCTAATAAAAGTATTTGACGAATAAAATAGATTCTAAAATAAACCGATTAATACAGAATATTTATTTATTTAGCTGTAAAATATACGAGGATGTTTCAGTTTAAAAGCAATGGCAACCAGCTGAAATCTTCCACCAAATTAGATTTAGATCTCACGATTTTATCTCTGTATCTCTGTATCTCTGTAATGTGGGCCGTTAAATCGATCAGAATCGAAATACGAATTCAAACGGAATAAATATATCGAGAAAAGACAGAGATTCGACTAAAAATTTGAAATTTGAATTTGAATTCGACATATTTACTATACAGGGTGAGTCATTTGTAGGGTAAAGCCCTGTAGCTCCTACAGATTCTTTGCTAACGAAAATATTTTTGATACGAACGTACATTAGGATAAAACGTACATTCTAAAATTATTTTTTATTAAACAGGGTAAATATATCGAGTGCTGTAGTAAAGTTGACTTTTTTTAATAAAACATCCTACATATTTTCATATAGCTAATTTTTTCACAAAATGCGGATTAAAATAATATCAAGCAATAGGGATCTGTGGTTAACAGTTCTTGAGTTAATTAAAAAAATCATGAGAATTAAGCCTAAATTGCAAGCTCGCTTAAAATTCAGGAAACACCCAAATGATTTTATTTTTAATGCAGATTATTTCAGAACATTCTTTTCTTGAAAAAAATGATGTAATTTTATTTAAATAGGATCTGCAGTTATACAGGATGATTAGCAAACGCAAAATGACATTTTTCTCAAAAATTTCAAAAGGCACACCCTGTATATTATTTCTCATTTCTGTTAATTAGCAGTTAAGCTTTGCTTTAATGTAAACATTTGTGTCTAATGCTTGTAATTCGGGAGATATTTAATTTCAAGTTAAAAAAATTAAAATTCTCTAGATTTATTTTAGTAAGACGCGTTTTTTCTCATATTTTTTAGACCTAAACAAAAATAATGTTTTTAAAATGCATTAATTTAATTAACTGTTCTAATTTTAATAATGCAAATTGCATATTTTCAAAAATATGAACTCTTAATTAAATAGAAAACATGTTGGTTTAGATGCTACTTATCATCTATACCAGGCCCGTAACCAGGGGGGTGGGGCTAGGAGGCTGCAACCCCCCCCCCTCCTCCGAAATTTTTTGGCTTCACCCTAGATAGAGACAAATTTTAAGGAACAAGCGAATTTTAGGTAAAAGTCTATTTTAAAAAAATTCAAAATTCTGAAAAAAAGAAGAAATTGACTAGGAAAAAGAAAAAACTTATAGAAGTATTAAATATTGAATATTAAGATAAAGATCAAGGTTTCCTGAAAAAGGCAAACTTTAGAACACCAGTCAAAGGTTCTAAAAAAAGCAGAATGTAAAAGATTGAAATTTTCAGCTAATTCAGAAAAATAACGGAACTTAAGAAAAAAACGAAATTTCGAGAAAACTTTTAAATCAACAAACGTTTTTCAAAGGAAGTCAAATTTAGAAAAAAAGTCGAAATTTAAAAGAAAATAGTTGTAACCCTGAGAAAAAGACGATATTACGAGTGAAATTTTTCGAAAAAGGTCTAAATTTTGAGAAAAAACGTTTAATCTTACTAAAACTTCAAAATTTCCCAAAAAGATTTTATCGAAATTTAGAAAAAGAGCAAATTTTAAGAAAATCTCGTGACTTCTCGAGTCAACGGGCGTTGTGATATACATCAAAATTTTGACAAACAAGTTGAAACTTCCAGAAATTTGGTTTAAAAAGGAGTTAAAATTTAAAAAGACATTTTTTTCGTAATGTTTGTCCTTTCACAAAAACTTAAAATGTCCAAAAAATATACTTTTTTTATCAGACGATTGACCAGATTTTAAAGAAAAGGCAAATTTTACTAAACGATCTGAAATTTTCAAAACAAATAAAAAATCGAAATTTTTAGAAAAAGTCAAATTTTGAAAAATGACGAAATTTCAGAAAAAAACGACGAATTTTAAATTTGAAATTTTGACAGACATGCTTGATAAAACAAGTCGAATGTCATGAATAAATATCAAATTTCGAAAGAAAAAGTCAAATTTTTTAAAAAAAATACGAAATTTGTGAAAAAGATAAAAATTTGGAAGAAATGTTTTCAAGGAAAGGATGAATTCTAAAGAATTGGAAGCAGGCCCGTAACCAGGGGGGCAAGGGGGCTGCAGCCCCCCCCCCCGAAATTTTTTGGCTTCACATTAGATAGAACTGAACTTTCCAGATGTGCGACCTTTTTAAAAACCATTTTTAATGGATCATATTGTTTTCGTACTGAAATGCAAGGATGTTTTATTTTTCAAATTTGGCGCCATTTCTTATTATTAGAGGATTTTAAGCACAATCAAGTAAGGTAAAAAGGTGAGCAAAATGTTAAATTAGGGAGAAACGAAAAGCTAAAGAAGATACCAAAAAGGTAAAATACTCTAAAAAAAGGCATTAACAGGCAAAAACGCACAATTAACAAAAAAAACATTTTGATATCTTAGTCGAAAATTTAAAAAAAATAATAGATTTTAGGTTATACTCAGGATATTCAAAAGGAGTATAATATTTTCAAATGAAGAAGTTAAAATTTCGAATTCATTCTCGAATTTTCGCCCTAAATCTTGAAATTTTTATCTTAAACTCATTCGATTTTTTTCCAACTTTTGACATTTAAATCTTAGATTTCGTTTCTAGGAAAATTTAAACTTTTCTTGAAATTTCTTTTTTTTATTTAAAATTTCAGTCTTACGTTTTGAATTTTATTAAAATAATGTTGGATTTGCAAGTTTTTCAAGCTTAAACTCCCTATTTTGAAAAACATTCAAATTTTGGGAAGAACTAGAAATTTATACAAGCGATTTTTCGAGATTTAACACAAAATTTTGAGAAAAACTTGGATTTTGTAATAATAGTTTTACAGTTTTAGAATTTAGAAAATTACGTTTTGAATTTTATTTAAATAATGTTGAATTTGGAAGTTTTTCAAGCTTAAACTCCCTATTTTGAAAAAAAATTTAAATTTTGGGAAGAATTGGAAATTCATACAAGCGATTTTTCGAGTATTATCACCAAATTTTGAGAAAAACTTGAATTTTGTAATAATAGTTTTACAGTTTTGGAATTTAAAAATTTAAATTTTAAATTCGGTTTTTGAATAAAATTTTGAATGTTAGGCCCTTTACTAAAAAATCAAAATATTTTATAAGACATTATTTTGAGAAGAAATTTTTTAATGAGTTATTTTTATGAATTTCTGCTATAATTTTTCTAACATAGCGATTGAACTTTAAAAAAATGTCTAAAATGTCGATTCTTTTATAAATTTCGAGTTTTACAGAAAACTTGAGCATGTTTAAGTTGAAATATTTAGGAATTTTTTAATAACTTTAACCCATCAGCTTAATTCGAAATATTTAATTTTTTCAAAAAGTTTTAACTTCATAATAGAAAATTTCGAAATTTTTTGTCATGAAATTGATTTGCTTATATTTCGACTACGATTTCAAAAATTCGACTTTTTTCCCCAAAATTTGAACTCCAAGTGAAAACTTCTAAAAAAATATTGAAATTTCTATCTTAGTTATCAAATTTCAACTTTAATTAAGAATTTATTGTACTTTTAATCACATTTCTATCTTAGTTATCAAATTTCAACTTTAATAAAGAATTTATTGTACTTTTAATCACTTTTAAATTCATATTTTTAGAAAAACTTTTTACCACGAGTTTAAAAAGGTCAAGATTAAAGTCGAAATTTTGAAAAAAGAATGAGCTTAATGACTTTAGTTTATTTTTCAAAATTTTTACATTAGCACTAATTCAAAATTCAGACTTCTTCAAGATATTTTGACTTTCTCTCTAGACATTGAAAAATATAGAAAATCTCTTGGCCATTTTGAGAAAACACTGAAAGTTTCAGGAAATATTAAAGTTTATTTTTTAAATTTTGTTTCAAGACAAAATGTTGAGTGTTATTAGTTTTTGTTAATAGATTTTATCTTTTGGAAATGAGAGATTTTTTGTTAGAAAATTTTGACTTCAAACCTTTTTTTTTCAAAAATTATTGCTTCTTTTTTCTTCGGATTTAGTAATTCTAAATGTCAACTTATTTCTAAAATTTCGAATTTAAAAAACTAAAAATTTCTAGTTCGAACAGGTCACATTAAGAATCAACATATCGTAATTTTGTTCGGAAATTCAAAATTTTTAAAAATGTTAATATTTTCGGAAATGTTTAATAATGAATTCTGATTATTTTTAAGTATAAACACGGTCGTAATTAAACTTTTTCTAGAACGAGTTTGTCCACTCTAAATGTAGACTTTTCTAGACAAATTCCAAATTCAAAAAACTCAAGATTAAGTTCAGACTTTCGATATCAGACATTTTTCCCAAAAATTTTTGGTGAAATTTTCAGGTTTCTAGAAAGAATTGATCTTTAAAAAAATATTTGTGGGTTTGAAGTAAATACCAAGATTTTAAACTTTGAATTTTGAGAAAAAAAAGTAAAAGTATTAACATACTTCGCATTTAGCAAAAAATCTAATTCAAATAGAAAATTTCCAAAAAAGGTCGAAATTTTGAGATTAAAGGTAAAACCTACAAAAAAAAAAACGATAAATAACTTTATAGCAAACACTTTTTTCGAAATTCGGAAGAATCAAATGCACCTCAACATTGCAAATTCAGATAGCAACAATAATTCCCAAAATTGCCCAAAATAAAAAACCTAGGAATTGAAGTTGTTGCCAGTTAGAAAGAGAGTTGGGCGCTAAGAGGAAACTTGAACTTAAAAACATCTAATCTTCCAGAATTTAGAAAGAATATCCAAATTCTAAATGTTCGGGTGCAAACTTTAAATTTGAGATAAAAGTTAAAATTATGAATTTAATCGAAATTTAAAAAAAATTAAAAAAAAAAGATTTTTCTCCAGCTGACTTCAAACTATGTCTTTAAATAAAGCACTTTCTATAGGCATTTTTCATACATAAGTGCAGGTTATAGAAGACAGTTCAAAGATAAATTTTAGAAAAGGAATATCTTTCGAGTAATTTTATCATCTTACCCACACATCTGTTTTTATTTAGAAATTAAATTAAGATAAATAGGCAACGCTGTTGTTAAATTACTTTGTCAGAATGTTAGAAGAGTTGGACTCTAGAAATGGTTTTAGTGTATTTTTTATATTTTAGTATACTTATATACAATAATAATATTAATAGTAAAGTAGTATTGGACCGTGGCTTCTTAGCTCTAACCTAGGCGCAAACAAAGACAGTAGTTTTAGCAGAAGGATCGCAGCCCCCCGAAAAATAATCCTGGTTACGGGCCTGATCTATACCTAAATTCTATGTACCTTAGGCTCTATGTTCTTTACACAGTTTACATTATTTAAGCAAATAAGGCTAAAACTAGTGCAAGGTGCAACATTCGTTCATTCTAGTTAATTTTACGTTTGTTTTGGTAAGGAAAATTTAAAAAACTAACCCATTTCCCACAATGACAATAAAAAAAAATTAATAAATCTATTTTATGCAGCATATTTTCAAACAGAAAGTAAGCTAAACCTACACTGTGGCCTAATCAAGCTAAAGTACTCTAACAGTTAGTATTTTACCTTACATTGGTAAGATCGCAGTTGAAACGAGATATGTCGTCGAATTTCTGGTTTTGTAAGCCTTTTTCGAAATTATTCGGTAAAAAGTTTATTTATTAGTGTTTTTTATTACCGTTAAAAAATAAATTTCCAACAACTTCACTTAGAGATACATTTTGAACATTCAAATGTCGACAATTTTTATTTTTCAAATTTAAAGTTAACTAACTCTCAAACTATAAGAGCTGGACCCCCAAATGATGACATTAGATCACTGCTTAGCTGTTGCTTAACAAAAATAAAAAATAATATACGTTTAATAATATGCGTTTGCTAACCAGCCTGTATAATATCAAATACTATTTAATTAAAATTACCTTAATTTTTAATAAAAGGACATACTGTAATTATCTGCATAAGAAATAGATTGATTTGATTGTTTCTGGTCTTTCAAAATTAGACTGAAATTTCATGATTTTTCTAAATACCTCAAAAACAATTAATCGCAGATATCGTATTAATGAGCATTTTGTGCAGTATTTAAATATGTAATAATATACAGGGTGTTCTATTTGAAAAAAGGCAACTTTAGTGCTCGATCGTGTATACACATCAAGAAAGTCAAACACTGTCCATAGGGAGAATGTTAATGAGAGATTTAACATTGAGAGCTAATAGTGGGATAGATGGACGGTGCCTTGTATTCTCCTACACCGGTGTAATGAGTTCAACGCAGAGCGCAGCGATCAGTGCTGGTGGAGATTTCAGTAGTATATCATACCTTCTAACGTGTTTTCTTAGGGGATTACTCTGGCAAACAACAGTTTTATTAAAATTTGCGTACCACATGTTGTTTGTTCATTTAGTCCGTTGATTTAGTCAACGTCTGAGGTAAAATAAGACTGATATCCTTTGATAACCAAAATAAATAAACGAGATTTCTTTAACAAAATTAATAATAATTCTTATGAAAAATATAATATATTAACTCTTTAAACATAACAATGTAAGGATTTGAAATAGTCGGTTAGATTTTGCTAAACAATACTTCAGTCTGTTGTAAAACTCACGACGAGTTTTCTCTAACATATAAACTGGAAGATACGAGCATGCTGCGTCAAAGTAGGGGAATACGTTCAGCGGCCGTAGAAAACTATGGAAGGGACAATTCTTAGCGTTTTACATGGACAATGAAAATTTTTCCTTATCTGTATATTCACCGTGCATAGTAAACAATAATTTTAAAATGTGCGCCTCGTGGTAATGTACTTTTGTACTAAAAAGGTTTTTGCTACCAAAATAATTGTAGGAGCTACAGGGCTTTACCTTACAAATGACTCACCCTGTATATTTGAATATTCTCGAAAGGTGTAACGGACATTTAAAGTAAAATGTGGAAATTTTTATTTTTTCTCTTAGTGTCGACTTTTATATTCTCTACTGCAAACAAAAATGTTCAAATCGTAGGTATTTCACTAAAAAAAATTAAATTAAACTCTCAAGAAAACACGTATTTTAGAAACTCAGTTGCCTCCAGCATTTCAAGGTTTTTCTCAAATACTCGCTTTTTGCATTCCATTTTCAAAGCAAAAAGTAGTTTCGCACCTGAAATTTGAATTTTTCTCAACTTTTCGACTTTACTCTCAAAACTGTGCCTTTCGGCTGCCTTCAGATTTTAAAACTAAACACCCCAAATAAATCAAAAGTTTATCCAGTTTAAAGTTTCTCTTTTCAAAACTCCACTTTAAATTTCGTAGTTGAGATTTAAAAAATAGTTAGTTTGAGCTTTATATTTTATTATGTTACTCGCGATATTGAGAAAATTACGAATCAGTGGCAAAATTACAAATTCAAACCAAACAAATTGCAAACAAATCAAAAGTTAGGACTCATATTTTTTTCTTAAAAATGTAAAGAAAAAATATTACGTGATTGTAAGAATGTTTTTTTACAAGTTTTGATATTTTTTAATTTAGACTCTTCTCAGTGGTGGCGGCTGGTGACTTTTTGACAGGAAGTGCGCAAATGCAAAAATATTAGTAATTGAGAGTTTAGGTGACTACAGTGCCATAGCAAGGTGTTAAATTTAAGAGAAACAAAAGTGATACAAAAGGAGTGATATTTAATAGTATTTTTACGAATAAAATTTAATTAAGATCTTATAACCTCCAAAATATTTTTGGGTTACCATTTCTAAATTATTTTCATCGAGTCAAAAAAAAACATTGTCGACATTTCTGAGCCCCTTTAAAGCACTCGTTTGCACGTCGTTACGGCTCTGGGTTACTTAACTAAAATTGTAAGCTTTCATAGGAATAAAATTATATCACTTTTTCATGATAACTGCATTTGAAAATAAAATATATTTTATTACAAAGTTCTAATTAAACTCTACAAAAACACAAAAAAAAATTTAAACAAAATCCGCTCTGCGATCTTTTAAAGAAATAAAGCTTTCATTACTTTCTCATCAAAATTTCTTAAATCCAAATTTACAAATTCATAATTAGACTCTAGAATGGGTACTGCTGTCTCTTTGTGAATAGCGGTACTATTGGTAGTTAGGCCTGTAAGCGGCACAATTAGCAATCGCAATCAGATCAGCCGGCACCTACGCATTTAGCATCATAAACCGTAAATACACACTCCAAACTCTCACTCGTAGTCACCATTTGGCAATATCGCATAAGGGCGGAGCGGCGTACCACGGGCTAGCTTCAACGTGGTGTTCTGTAATTTATTTTTCCCTATCCCATGGAGGCCGTTGATAGGCATCGCATGGCAACCACGCTAGGTGCATAATTCTGGGCGCACCAACTTATTTAAATTTCTTTATAATATTTAATATAATGGAATCAGACGTTTGCGTACTTAATTTCAAGTCACTCACGAGTATTATTAGTTAATTAGTATATCATTATTTTGTGTTTAAAAATGTAATAAATCCATTAGATTAAACAGAAAAGAATGGATCGCTCTTAGCACGAGGAGCGCGCACTCTTGCGCTGTTTAGGCCCAGCCGCCACTGATTGTTCCTGTCCATTTATCTCATATCTTCAAATATTCCAATGAAAATTTATATTTCAGAACACATTTAATTTCAACTTATTTGCAGCTATCTTAGTTGGCTCTATCTTGAAATTTCTTTCTTATTCCCAGAATTTTGACGATCCAAAAATTTAGATTTTAATTGTAAAATCACGACTTCAATTGCAAAGCTTCAAAAAATGGTAGAAGGATAAACTTTAAATTGGGAATTTATATACATATATATATATATATATATATATATATATATATATATATATTTTTTTTCCAAAAGCCTTTTTCCTCGAAACTTTCAGTTTAATTTGGAAGAATTTTACGTTTAAAATTAAAACTTGGATTTTTTTTTAGAATATGAAGTATGAAATATTTCGACTGTTTCCATTTAAACTTTTATCCTAATCGTTAAAACCACTTTTCAAAATTTTAGGCCTAAATTTTCTAATCTAAATTTTAAGGAAATGAATTTCGATGTCAATCGTGAAATTTCATCTTCTGACAAAAGATTCAGGAAAAGGTTAAAAGTTAGAGTTTAGATTCGAAGTTTGTCAAGGGATTTTGACAATTTTAAATGGCGAAACTGAGAATTACAAGCTCAACTTTTTTTTTAAATTTCGATTCGTAATAAATTTCATATTATTGATTCATTTATTACCTTTTAATTTTAAAAAATCATTCTAAAAGAGAAAGAGACAGAGAGAGAGAGAGAGAGAGAGAGAGAGATAGAGACGGTATGTTAAGAAAAAATTGTAATTTAAAATAATTTAGAAATAAAGAGTTGAAATTTCAAAAAGTCAAAATGTTCAAAAAATCAAAATTTGCGAACTTTCAGAAAAATTAAAAATGTTTGTAAATGGCCTAAAGAAGTGCTTTGAAAATAAATCCCAAAAAAGTCGAAATGAAAAAAAAAATCAAAATTTTCAAAAAAACACGAATATTTAAGTCATCAAAGAGGAGAAAATCTAAAAAAAGGTCGACAACTAAAAGAGATGAAAATTTTTAAATGTCCTAATTTTTTTCAAATGAAGGCCGAAATTTTTAAAAATTAAAAATAATCAAGTCGAAATTCCAAAGAAAAAAAATAAAATTTTCAGAAAAGCTGAAACTTTTAAATAAAGTAGAACTTTTAAAAATTCAAATATTCGAAATAAGTCAAAATATCAAGCAAAATATGAAATTTGGTATAAATGAACATTTTGTAAGAATCGAAATTTACAAAAACTGCAGATTTTCAAACAGTCCAAAATATTCAATAAAGTGGTTTGTTTTAAAGAACGTGAAATTTATCAAGAAGGGAAAAGTTTGCAAGAAGTTAAAATTTGGAAGAAGAGCGCAATTTTTAAACATCAGGAATTTTAGATTCGGTGGTCCCAAAATAGGTCAATCTTTTTGAAAAAACATCGCAATGTTGTAAGTATTAGAAATTTAGAAAAAGTTGAAGATTTAAAATAAAAATTTCAAAGAAGTCGAGATTATCAAATAAAATCAAATTGTCAAAACAAGTCGAATTTTTCAATAACATATTTCTAAAAAAGTTAAATTTGTTGAGATAATTATTGAAAAATGTTTATATTAAACAAAAATTAAAACTTTGAAAATGGTCAAAATTTTTGAAAAAATTTAAAAATTTCCGAAAAAGTAAAAACGTTAAAAGAGGTCTGAAATTCCAAAAAAGTGAAAAGTTTCAAAAAAATAGTGAAGTCTTAGTCTTAAAAAGATCGAAATTTTCAAAAAATTAGAATTACAAGATCAAATACTAAAAATTTCAGGAAAAAGTCGACATTTTCAAAAAAAATTTGAAGGTTTTAAAATTTCAAAACGTCAACAAAGTCGAAATTTTAAAAAATCAGTGTTTATAAAAAGTGGAAATTTTTAAATGAGGTTCAGTTAAAAAACATTATTATCAAAAAATTCGAAATTCTCAATTAATTATTGAAAAATGTTTATATTAAACAAAAATTAAAACTTTGAAAATAGTCAAAATTTTTAAAAAAATTCAAAAATTTCCAAAAAAGTAAAAACGTTCAAAGAGGTCTAAAATTCCAAAAAAAATGGGAACTTTCAAAAAAATCGTAAAGTCTTAGTCTTAAAAAGATCGAAATTTTCAAAAAATTAGAATTACAAGATCAAATACTAAAAATTTCAGGAAAAAGTCGACATTTTGAAAAAAAATTTGAAGGTTTCAAAATTTCAAAACGTCGACAAAGTCGAAATTTTAAAAAATCAGTGTTTATAAAAAGTGGAAATTTTTAAAATGAGGTTCATTTAAAAAACATTATTATCAAAAAATTCGAAATTCTCAATTAATTATTGAAAAATGTTTATATTAAACAAAAATTAAAACTTTGAAAATAGTCAAAATTTAAAAAAAAAACAAAAATTTCCGAAAAGGTAAAAACGTTAAAAGAGGTCTGAAATACCAAAAAAGTGGGAACTGTCAAAAAAATCGTAAACTCTTAGTCTTAGAAAGATCGAAATTTTCAAAAAATTAGAATTACGAGATCAAATACTAAAAATTTCAGGAAAAAGTCGACATTTTGAAAAAAATTTGAAGGTTTCAAAATTTCAAAACGTCGACAAAGTCGAAATTTGAAAAAGTCAGTGTTAATAAAAAGTGGAAATTTTTAAATGAGGTTCAGTTAAAAAACATTATTATCAAAAAATTCGAAATTCTCAAAATAGAAACTAAATTTTTCAGGAGAGCCAAATTTTTGAAATAAAGTAGAATCTGCAAAATATAAAAATTTTCCAAATAAGTTAAAATATCAAGAAAAAAAGCAATTTTGACAATAAAGTAAAAACTTTTTTGAAAAACCTTGAAAGTATGAAAGAGTTGAAATTGAAAAAAATAATGTGGAAATTTTCAAATGAAATTTGAAATTAACATCAAAGTGGTAATTTTTAAAGAATGTTAAATTTCTCAAAAAACGTAGAAGTTCACTAAAAGTCAAAATTATTAAAAAAAAAGACTTTTAACGTAGAATGTCGACTTTCAGTATTTTAAAATAATCTAGAGATTTAAAGTTCAATTGAAAATTTTGAGATAAAATTCAAAATTTGAAAAAGTGATGGAGATTTTAAGGGAATTGTGTTGCTTAGAAAGATTTACCACTGAATTAAATCAACTTTCAAGGCGATCTCTGTTCTTTCCCGTCTTCTACTTAAAGTATTCCCAAGGTATAAGAAAGTGGGTCGTAAATAAAAAAGAAACGATGGATTAAATTGTTAACGAGAGCGTACGGTAGCGTTTGTTTGGCCACCGATTTGGTTAAAATGAAAAAGAGTTTCCTGCTGAAGTGATCCAAAAACTGCGTAATTTTCTTTCTTGGGATGACAAGAGCTCTACTGTTCGTTCATTTTAAAGAGTATAATACTTAAACCTATTATTATGCATGTTAAATTAACATGAAGTTGAAGTAGCCCTCTTCTTGTATGTCTGTCAAGAGGCGTTCTAAAGGAGGCGTACTCAGCAACAATTACGGGAGTATTTTTAAGTTTCATGCTTCTGTTGACGTAACCCAATTAGATAAAATATATCATTAAGGAACGGAAAAATGATTTCTTTTGAAATATTTTAATTGGTGTCGAAACAAGGACTAGCAACTACGGATAATTAGTTAAAAATAATTATTAGATATGATTAATGAATGATATACTCACGTTAGGAAACGATATTGACAAGACGTTAAAGTTTATGAAACGTAAACATATGTGTACAAAAATAAGGGTTACATATAATCTGATAACAACTTGATAATTTATTAACATCTGTAACTATTATTAACATCCATATGAGTAACTTTAATAAGTGACTTGATGTATAATTATAAGAGCTAATTTTATCGTTATGTGGAAACTACAGTGATAAGCTAAATAGATCTCTTTGATATTACACATAATTACTCTTTACTAGATATTATGTCACTCATGTTCTCGTCTACACGTAAGCAGAGAAAAAAATAGAGATTCCTACTTCTTATTTATAAAAACCCTCCATGCATTACTAACTGCTTTAGCAGAAATTCACTAATGTAATATGCGCCAAAATAATAAATTAGATGAAATCGTAAAAGTTTTTAAAGTGACCTTTATAATCAGTCGTGGTCGTGGGCAAATTAAAGTATGGCTGGGTTTTGTGCTCGACGGCATATTTCAATGTTAATTGTTACTAGTTAGCATGTGTAATAGGGTATGCAAAGTTGTGCAGCACACACATGTTAATTAAAATGTCATTAGGTTCTCCTCGATGTTATCTAACACCTCAACCTTCAAATACACACAAGCATATAGAGTACCATTTTTTTTTAAATCATCGTTTCGATAACGACGCCATCAACCGAAATTACATTACTATTCAAGACAAACAAAACATAAATCACAGTAATCCTAGGGCGTGGCTCTTGATTAGATGTACGCATGGTAATGAAAATTCTTTTCGCTGCTAGCAATTTGTCTAATAACTACGCTAACAATGATGGCGTACGCGATACATTGTATTTTGCAGAATATGTCCCGACTAAACAAAATTGTAAACACTTAAAGAAAGCTACGTAATAAAGAAAGCAAACACAATTTGGTAAACGGTGGCGAACTATTTAATTGTTATGGGATCTATGAGGAAAAAAAGATTGATCGTCGATAAACAACACATGGTCATGCAAGTAGAATGCAACCTAGACTACAAACTCATGCAGCCCTATTGGTCTGTGCATATTAGGATCCTTGTCTTCTGGGAACTTTCCTAGAGAGCAACCGCTTCGCTAGGTGGCAGTGTTTCAACTATTGGTAGTTCAGCTACCTATGATTCACTATAACGCCTGGAGGGCTGTTCAAACCTATTGGTCTGTGCATATTAGAATCCTTGTCTTCTGGGAACTTTCCTAGAGAGCAACGGCTTCGCTAGGTGGCAGTGTTTCAACTGTTGGTAGTTCAGCTACTTATGATTCACTATACACGCCTGGAGGGCTGCATGAATTTGTAGTCTAGGTTGCATTCTACTTGCATACGACATTGTTGACGATGACCATAATTTCTCTATGGACCAATAGGTGGTAGTACTAAGAGTCACTCGTTTGACGCCTGTGAATGTTTTAGTACTTACTTGTCGGAACATTTATTAGCATTCGAGTTGGATATACCAAACTGACGAGATCTAACAAGATCGAAACCGGTATTTGGTTTCCAAACTTAGAATCTAATAAATGTGCAAACCTATTGGTCTGTGCATTAGAAGAAATTTTATATTTAAGAGAAACCTTTCGACAGTCAACTTGAAATGGTGACTTTTTCCCATATTTTTCAGGGTAACCTTAGATATTTTACGCTTTTCCTAAAATTTTGATCTTTTTCTGGAAATTTTAATTTCATTTTCTCAAAATCTTATTTTTTTTCAGAATTTTTGAATTTCAAATTTAAAATTTTTTGCTTTTTAAAATATTTCAGTTTTTTTCACAGAATGGGAATTTACAAAATTTCTGTTCTTTTATCAAAACTTTAGATTTCACCTCGAATAATTGTCTCTTTACTGAAGCTTTGTTCTAAAACTACCATTTTTTTTCCAGAGACGTTCGTAAATGTTCAGCTGTTTGCGTGTCTATTTAAATTTGGTCGCCCCCAATTATTTTTTTCTGTAGAAATACGGAGGTATGACCGTGGACATAAATTTTACAAAGATCTAACCTAACATATTCGAAATTTTTTGAAAAAGTGACATTTCGAGAAAAATTTTTAATATTGAATTTTAACTTTCTACCAGAAAAAGTCGAAATTTGAAAAACAAGGACAACATTTTTACAAAAAGTAGAGGGTAGGGTTTTGAGCGAACTGGGAAAAAAATTAAAAATTGAAATCGAACAAGAAATTTCAAGGTTATATCTATTAAAATACAAATTTTCTTTTAAAGTTTTGAGTTTACAAACGATAATCTTAGTAGAAGTGAAAATGGAAGTAATGAAAAAAAAAGGACGAAATTTCAAATAAAACCACGAAAAATTTATAAAAGAATCTTAAAATTAAACACTGAAATTCGAAAAAAATTCAATATCTCTTGACTAGGATCGAAATTTTTGAAATTAAAGTAACCTCACGATTCAAAATTTTGAAAGTTTAGAATAGTAGCTTTAAGGAAAAGATTTAGAAGTGAAATGCATTTTGAAAAAAAAAAATGGATGAAAAAACATCTCAAACTTTTGATAAGATGGACAATTCGGTTCAAAATTTCAAAATAAATTAATATTCCTGGAACATGTCAGAGTTTGAGATTAAATTTTTCAAAACAAATAAAGAAATAAAACTAAAAACGTAAATTTGAAGAAAAATACGACTTTTTAAAAATATCTACAATAAGGACTCAAAAATCAAGAAAAAAAAATCTTATATTTTTAAGAATAAAAAAAAGTCCACGTTTTAAGGCTAAATTCAGAATTTTTATATTAATTGAAAATTTCTGAAAAAGTCAAGATTTTGAGTTTAGAAAAAAATGTTTAACTTTAAAAGTTTACTTTCGGAATTTTTTTGATGCAACGGACTGGTCCTTGGTTATCTTCAAAAATTGAAACACAGTTCAGTTTCTCTCTGAAGATGACAGCTTGGCTGTCGAAACGCGTTAGAGCAACCTTTGTTGTGTTTTTTAATTTTTCTCGGAATTTTTGGAAAAAATTATAAGAAAACACTCAGAATTTATGAAAAGAAATCCAAAACTTTAGATTTTAAAATCAGAAAATCAGATTTTCTAGGAGAGAGATTAAATTTCGAGAGGGAAGTATAAATTTTCAAAAATTAATTTCATCAGTGGATTAAAATTTTTATAAAGTGGAAATTTGACTGCCTCAATATTTGTACTTCTGCTTTTTGGACTTGCAATACACCGCCGGACATAATATGAGGACCGGAGGATTTGGAAAATTGTGAGCACTCATGATTTTAGTTGGCCTATGGATCTTGTGAGGTTTTCAGCTTCACTAGAAATAGTGTGTTCACTCAGTCGGATTCATGGTAAAGCCAACCTTCGTCAGTGTTGCCCAAAGAAAGAAAAAAATATCGGCCCTCGCAATAAATAAACGATTTTCCCGGAGTGGTAATTATTAAAAAATTTGCGTTTTACAAATTGTTTGAATCCAACACGCGTTTGTAGCGTTTATAATAGCGCCAACGCATCACCGCGACACGATCCTTATCCCAAGCTTTTCTAATATAAAGGGCACAACAAAAGTATGGCAATGTGTCCATGTGGGTTGCATTATTAACGACATATATAATAAGACAACGACTCTATTCAAAGTCTCCCTAATATATTGGTTTAGACTATCGTTAGATCTAAGTAACTACTGTATTACAGTATATCGTTAATCACAATTTTTTGTGAGAGCTATTACAAAATCGACCACCAGAGGCGGAACAGTCACGAAATTGGACAGCCTCCGGCCAGCTGGTCGTGATCGACATATTTACAGTTTAGGTTGCGATACGATCGTATTTTTTAAATATACAATGATTTGCTCTAAAAGTTTAATGGTGGACTCGCTATTTCGCAAGCCACCTAACTACTGAATTTCATTCGACGTTCGAAATTGTTGCAACGTCGCTCATCTTACACCGAAGACGTTCGGCGCCATTTTTATGTGAGCTAATGTTACAAAAACAAACCGAAGCTGCAGCTACTTGCAAGTAGTTAGGATCTTTTATGATCTGTTAAGATTTACAAGATAAATAAATATACAGAACGGAGTGTTGTCTAGTCGGGCCGGATTTTAATTCAAGAAAACGCAGGAGATCGTAAAGCGTTCTCTATTTTTGTGTCTCATTTAAAACGGAAATATATATTTTTCGCTCCGACGAAAAGATTGTCCACGGTACAAATAACCCTGTAAGTGCCCTTTGCCGTTGCACAAAAGCGAAATATAGTGCCGCATTAAATCTTTGGGCGTTATTCGTTGCAGTCATACCTAAAGTGTTCCCTCCGCCGGACTGCATTGGATCTCTACATTGAATTGCTCACGTTTCATGCACGTTTCCCGTCGTTAATTTTTACTGCCCTTGCAATTACCGAGATGTACCGACTCTGTTCTGCAAATGTCAGCTCTTTACGGTCATGTATTCTGTGATTCCATATTGTATGCGGACACTCACGACCATTATAATACACGGTTCGGAAACATCGCCGATAGTAATTATGTCAACCTTTTATGGATAACGCTCGAACCGCATTTGATTTTAGCTTCAATCCTATTCAATACTTCTACTTTGTAACAATTTTTCAGGCGGCTCGCCGGCTAATACGTTGAAAGCATCGGTTCTCGCCCAGTAGATGCAAGATGCGCTCAATTTCTTGCTAAGAGCTTTACAGAAGGGATTCTTAGGGGTGATTAAAGCGAAGCGGTAATTTTTTTTCACACAGACATCAAGGCGGCCGAGCTTCATTAAGATTAGGCGGCGAAAACGTTAAGATTTGAAAGGGAGAAAAGGGAGATGCTAATTTCCTAAATCCGCAAATGAGTTGTTTTAATGTTTTTGCTGATGATGGTCGTATAACAGAAGTTCGCTCCAGATCGTTATCGGAAAGGAGTGAAGATAGCTGCTATGCTAATGTCGCCAACTAAACCATAAACAACCGCCAAATTCAACATAATAGCTTATACATTAAACATGGAACGATACAAAGCATTTGCATAAGATGTGGGGAAGTGCGCAAACTTTCTCAACTGCTTAATGATACTAGGGCTGAGGTTTGGCTTTTCTTATTTGCGGATAGTCGTTCATTATGTTATTTATCGAAGCTGTGAAAATAAAGTGATTGCCCTAATGAAATAATACTTAGTTTAGGACTCGGCTGATGGCGTTGAAATCTACAAATGGACACGAAATGTTATGTTTATGATATAAACCTTGACTAAACCAAAAGTGACGCATCAGTCCAATATTCCGCAAAATAAATATTTAAAAAAATGATTATTAACAATAGAGGCGCTCACTGAAAATTGCTAAGGGCAAGGCTACTTTGATTTTCCAAAATGGGACTAGTGCAAATAAGTGAAAAAATGTGAAAAAAGTCTGAATTTCAGTTTAAAACAGAACTTTCAAGGGACAATATTCAAAAATTAAGAGTATTAGCCAGGACTTTTTTTTAAGTTTAATCCACTCGCAAAGGGTAACCCCATTATGCTTTCAAAGCACTGCTAGTGGAATGCGGAAACAAGAATAGATGACGATGAACCGCCTTCTTAAACAAGGATAGGTTGTAATTTTTGGGGAAAATTCCCTTCGGAAACAAGTTCCACAGCTTGGAAGTTCTATAAAAAAAGAAACTCCAAAAAAACAAAGTCTCTAAAAAACAAAGGGGAAGTAGAATTTAAAAAAAATTAGAATTTCCTAAAGCCATAATTTATTTTAAAATAATTGGAAAAATTAGAGGTTTTTCGAGTATTTTTAATCCTTTACATTTTCTAAAATGTCAACGTTAGCATCAAGATTTTTATGTTTTCTTTTTCTCAAAATTTGTATTAAAATGTTACTATTTTGATTTTCGAAGTCAAAAGTTCAACAAAAAATGAATATTATTCTGCTATTACAGCTTACAGTTTGAAAATAAGGTCCAACCTTTGAAGGCAAACATGAGTTTTATGATGACTGTTTTTCAGAAAATTTCCAATTTAAATTTCCAATTTTAAAATTTAAATTAAAATTTTATACACATTTCAACTTTGGAAGGAGTGAGAAGTTTTTTAAATTTTTTTTAATTAAAATTAAAATGTCTAATTGTTTTCATTTTTTTCCAACACAAATCTTTAATTTTTTATCTAAACGTCTGATTTTTTCTCAAACTTGTTTTTTTTCTCGAACTGGTACAGTCAAGTTTAGTTAAAATTTTACTCAACATTAACATTGATTTTTTACACGCCTTTAGTGAAAATTTAGGCTTTTTTTTTACTTTTATCCAAAGATGTTGACTTTGAAATAAAAAATTGGCCTTTTCTGGAAAGTTTCAGACTGTAATTAATTTTGTTTTAGTATCTCTCACCATTTCCTTCAAAATTCCTACTCTAATTAAAAAATTCGATGTTTACTACATACAACAAAAATTTCAAAATACGAATTTAAACCTTTTTAATTTCTATCAATATATTATAATTCTCAGTTTCCTTAAATTTAAGTTCCAACCAGTTTTGAGAAAAATATTGAAATTTGAAGTTTTCATAGATATTACAATTCTCCAAGAAAATCAGATCTTCGAGAAACAGTGAAAATTCTCAAGATGAATTGTAATTTTGAAAAGAAGTCGAAATTTTAATAAAGAAACGCAGTTTTTAAAATAAGTAAATACTTGAAAAAAATAAAAGAGTTTAAATTATGAAAGACTGGATATTTTGAAAAGTACTAGGTCTTGTAAAGTAAAAGTCGAAATTTCCAGAAAAGTCAAAATTTTAAAAAATAAATATTTTCGTAAAAGACGATCTTCTTCAAAAAAAAAGGCAAAAAATGTCCGAAAAAAGTCAAAATTATTGAAAGTAGAGCAGCTTTTCTATGGCAAGAACTTCAAATTATTAATTTTGAGAACGCTGAAATTTTCAAAAGAAGTCCATTCAAAATTATCCAAAAATTTAACATTTTGAGAAAAAGTGAAAATCTCGATAAAAATGGAAACTTGGAAAAAGCATAAATTCTAAAACATTGATTTTCTTTAAGTTAAGTTTACAAAAAAGTCAAAATTTTGAGAAAAACTGTCGAAAATTTGGAGTCAACATTTTGAGAGGAAGTCAAAAATTTGATTAAAATCGCAACTTGAAGAAATTAGAGATTTGAAACCTTGAAATTTTTAAAAGATCGACCTTTACAAAAGCCAAAATTTCAGAAAAAGTCAAAAATTAGGAAGTCTAAATTTGTCTAAAGAGTGAACATTTAAAAATAATGAAAATTTTTAAACGTCGAAATCTTCAAAAGGTCGAAGTTTTCGAAAATTTGAAATTTTCAAAGGAAATGTCGAAATTTTCAAAGAAATTATTGAAATTTTCAAAGGAAATATCGAAATTTTCAAGTACAATTTTTCCAAAAAAGTAATCATAATTTTCAGAAGCTAACCATTTACAGGAAAAATCGAAAATCTATAAATTTTCACCATTTGGAAGAAGTCGAAATTATTATAAAAAATCTATGAAAATTCATAATTGGAAAATAAATTGAATTTCCAGAAAACATAGTGAAACCATAGAGAAAAAATTCAATTTATTTTTAAAAGAGAACATTTTCCAATAAGGCAAAATTTTGAGAAAAAAAAATATTTTGAAAAAATTAAAACTCTGGAAAAAATCTATAAATCTTGAAAAATATTGAAGTTTTTAAGTGTCCAAATTTCCAATAAAAAAACTAAAAACACGTAGAAATTTTTTTAACAGAAATATTAGAAATAAATCATAATTTTATGAAAAAGTAAAAATTTTAAAAAATAAAATCGAATTTAGGGAAAAAATGCAATTCTCAAGAATATCTCTCAATTTTTTTTTATTTTGTGATATTTTTGAAATTAACAATCTTTCTTTCAAAACATACTAAAAGTATTGTTCCTAGAATTTTTGTATTTTTATTGTTTCGATCCAATATTTGAAAAATTAACTAGTTTTGTGAAAGAGTCGAATGTTGAGAAAATTTTGAATTTAGAGGTAAAAGGCACAATTTGGAGAATACAGTAAATTTCGAAGAGCAATTTAACATTTCCAGAAAATTAAACTTAAGAAGACATCAGAAGAAAACATTTATTATTAAAATGTACTTAAGTGCATCGAAAAAAATTACGATTGTTAAAAAATATCGTGGAAATTGTGAAAAAAAGATCAAACTTTCTAAAAAATATACAAAATTTCCAATAGAAAGTCCCATTTTAAGAGGAAAATTAGAATTTTCAAAAAAAGCAATATTTTCTAACAAGGCAAACTTCGAGTAATAAAATTTTGGAAAAGTCGGATGTTTCGGTAAATCATACCAGAAATAAAACCCTAACCTTTTTTATTCAAAAATGTTCGAAAGTGGAAAAAAATCAAAATTTTTAAGGTACACTTTTGTAAAACGATGCAATTTAAAATAAAAGATTATAATTTGGGCATGAAAAATGACCAAAACCTTTGTTCTCAAAATTTAAATTTTAGGAACTTAAAGGAATTTAAGGAAATATTTTCTTGAAATTCCCAAATATATTTTTGTCAACTTTTTTTAACATTCCGGTATAATTTAGAGAGAAAAGTCGATATTTTCAAAACTATAAATTAGGATGCTGCAATTCTGCACTTGAAATTACATTTTGAGAATTTCCGAAAAAAAAACGATTACAATTGAAATTTTACAAATAAAGTAAAAATTTGAAGTGTAATCTTTGAATGAAACATCCAAAGAAACTCAGAATTGGTAAAAAAAAATAAAACAAGCTTAAGTAACATTTTTATTTTTCTTTTAATTTTATTTCGAGGAAAAGAAAGAAGGAAATTCTCGAAGTTGAATCGAAATGTTGAAAATTAAGTGAAAAATGCTGGAAAAATTCCGAAATTGAGGTTGTAAAAGTAGCTTTAACGAAAAGAATGAGTAAAAATGAAAAATGTAAACCAAAAATTTTGAGAAAAAAAGTGGAAGTATGATTTTGAAAAAATGTTTTAATTTCTTTAAAAAAATTGAAAAAGTTGTAAGTTCTTCGAGTATTCTAATCCTTTACATTTTATGAAATCTCAACCTTCGAAAAAACATCGAAATTTTTAACCTTTTTTTTAAAATTTTAGTTCAAATGTTTAAACCTTATTTATATCTATCAATATTTTGTAAATTGCAGTTTCTTTAAATTTGAGTTTAAACCATTTTTAAGAAAAATATCGAAATTTGAAATTTTCACAAACAGTACAATTCTCCAAAAGAAATCAGATTTAAAAATTCTCACAATAACTTCTAATTAATAATTTTAATAAAAAAACGAAGCTTTTAAAAGAAGGAAAAATTTTGAAAAAGTAAAAAAGTTGCAATTATGAAAACAGTAAAAAATTTGGAAAATATTAGATATTATAAAGTATCAGTAGTAATTTTCAGAAAAAGTGGAAACTTGAAAAGTAAATATTTTCGTAAAAGACTGTTTTTTAAAAAAAAAAAGTTAATAAATGTCGAAATAAGTTGAAATTATTAAAACTAAAAGATTTTCGCCAAAAACTACAAATGATAAATTTTGATAGGGCCGAAATTTTCAAAAAAAAGTCCAAATTTCCATTCAAAATTATCAAGAAACTCAAAATTCTGAGAAAAAGTCGAAATTTAGATACAAACAGAAATCTGACAGAAGTAAGAATTTGAAATCATTTATTGTTAAATTTACAAAAAAGTAAAAATTGCGAAGAAAAAAGTAGAAAATTTGATGCCAAAATTTTAAGAAGGAGGTCGAAAATTTGATAAAATTGGATCTTGAAAAAGACAGAAATTTGAAACGTCGAACTTTTAAAAAATCGACCTTTATAAAAGCCAACATTTCAGAAAAAGTCAAAAATTTGAAGTCGAGAAATTTTCAAACAGTAAACATTGAAAAATAGTGAACATTTTGGAATGTCGTCATTCTCGAATGGTCAAAGTTTTCAGAAATTCGAAATTTTCAAAAAAAAAAAGGTCGAAATATTCATAAACCTCCAATTTTTCGTAAAAAGCAATAATAATTGTCAGAAAGTAATCATTTAGAGGAAATCTTAAAATATTTGAAAACGCCATTTAAAAAAAGTCGAAACTCATAAAAAAATCTACCAAAGTCAAAATTTTGAGAAAAAGTATGAAATTTAAAAAATAGCTTGAATTTCCAGAAAACTTTCAAAAGAAATCAATTTTTTCCTAACAAATGAGAAAAGTTTCAAAAAAGTCAACATTCTAGGAAAAAGCAAACATTTAAAAAAAATTAAAACTGAAAAAAATGTGTAAATTTGGAAAAAAAATAGAAGTTTTTAAATGTCTAAATTTCAAAGAACAAAATTTAAGATACGACAATTTAAAAAAAACGATGTTAAAAATAATGTAAAGATTTTTTGAGAAAGTAAAAATTTTGAAAAATTTTGCGATTTTCATTCAGACGAAATTTTCAAATGAAAAAAAAAGATATTCGCAATTTCTAGAAGTCTATTATAGTAAAAAAAGTGGCAATTTGCAGAACAATCGAGTTAAGAGAAAAAAAAATGCAATTTTTAAAAAAATTTCTCTCAGATTTCTTCTTCTTTTTATTTTCTCATATCCTTGAAATTTACAAGGAAACTTTTTCTAAAAATTTCCTAAAAATATTATTCTCAGTATTTCTGGGGTTTTGTTAATATTTCGATCCAATTTTAGAAAAAAAAAATTGTGAAAGAGTAGAAATTTTGAGAAAACATCGAATTTTGAGGTAAAGGACAAAATTTGGAGACTAAGATGAATTTTGAGGAACACCTAAATCGAAATAAATTGGGTTTGTTAAAAAACATCGCTGAAATTTCGAGAAAAAGATGAAACATTCTAAAAACTACTCAAAATTTCCAAGAGAAAGTCCCATTTTTAGAGGAAAGTTAGAATTTCTAGAAAAAGCAGTATTTTCGAGAAATGGGAATTTCGAGTAAAAACATTTTTGTAAAGTCGGAAATTTCAGTAAATCACACCAAAAATAAAACCCTTACTTTTCCTAAACACTTAAATATGTCCGAAATTTACAAAAAAATCTAAATTTTTAAAGGGCGTCTTTTACGAAAAGGTGAAATTTTCATAAAAGTCTAAATTTAATCAAGAAAAATCGCAATTTCCAAAATCATTGTTGTAAAAATTTAAAATCTAGTCAAGGCGCTGAATTTAAAGCAAATATTTTTTTTTGAAATTCTCAAAAATATTTTTGCATTTATTAACTTTTCGGTATAATTTAGGGAGTAAAGTTGACATTTTTCGAAATATAAAACATCACGTATTGAGGTGAAAGTCAAAAATTGCTGAAAAGGATACATGTAAAGAAAATTTGAAAAAATTAAATGATACAAAAAGAAAAAGAAGAATTTTGCAAATAAAAGCTAGATTTAGAACATAAGTTGAGGAAAAGGACTATTTAAAAAAAAATCGAAATTAAAAAAAAATGGCGAATTTAGGGGAAAAGGCGAAATTTCCAACAATATTAAATATAGAATATTAGGATGGAAATCAAAATTTCTTGAAAAAGCCAAATTTTAAGAAACCAATAAAAATATCTCAAAAATCAGATTCTTGGCGAAATTTCCAGCAATATTAAATGTCGAATATTGAGATAACAATCAAAATTTCTTGAAAAAGACAAATTAAGAAACCAATAAAAATGTCTGAAATGTCAGATTCTCAAAGATGGAGATTTCAGAAAACGTCTAATGCTCAGAAAAAATGGCGGAATTTCGAAAAAAAAGTGAAATTTCAAAAAACTTCTAAAATAATTATCCTATGATATCTATTGATTTTCTCTTGGCTACTCGAGTCAGAGGGAGACTCGCTCCACTTTGAGTCAGAAGATGTTGGACATTTTCTTTGGGGATAATTGTTGAAATTTTGACAAACAAGTTGAAACTTCTAGAAATTTGGATTAAAAAAATGGTTGAAATTTACAAAGAAAATTTTCTTGTAATTTTTGCCCTTTCACAAAGAATTTGAAATTTTCAAAAAAAAACTTGCAAAATGTCCAGATCAACATTTTTCTCTAAATGTTTACTTTTTTGTCAGAAGGTCCACCAAATTTCTAGAAAAAGACGAATTTGAGAAATTCATAGAAATTCAGGTGTAAAAAGCAATCGAAATATTCAGAAAAGGTTGGATTTCTAGGAAACACGAAACTCGAAATTTTAAAACAAACAGTCAAAATTTGAAAAAAAAAGACGCACTTTGAGAAAAAATCCGAATCCGAATATTGAGATAACAATCAAAATTTCTTGAAAAAGACAAATTAAGAAACCAATAAAAATGTCTGAAATATCAGATTCTAAAAGATGGATATTTCAGAAAACGTCTAATACTCAGAAAAAATGGCGGAATTTCGAAATAAAGTGAAATTTCAAAAAACTTCTAAAATAATTATCCTATGATATCTATTGATTTTCTCTTGGATACTCGAGTCAGAGGAAGACACGCTCTACTTTGAGTCAGAAGATGTTGGACATTTTCTTTGGGGATAATTGTCGAAATTTTGACAAAAAAGTTGAAACTTCTAGAAATTTGGATTCAAAAAATGGTTGAAATTTACAAAGAAAATTTTCTCGTAATTTTTGCCCTTTTACAAAAAATTTGAAATTTGCAAAAAATGTCTTGCAAAATGTCCAGATCAATATTTTTCTCAAAATGTTTACTTTTTTACCAGAAGGTTCACCAAATTTTGAGAAAAAAGACGCATTTCCATAAAGAAGCTGAAATTTGTAGAAATTCAGGTTTAAAAAATAATCGAAATATTCAGAAAAGGTTGGATTTCTAGGAAACACGAAATTCGAAATTTCAAAACAAAGAGAAAAATTTTGTGAAAAAAGACGAACTTTGAGAAAAAACCCAAAATTTCGATAACATGTTTAAAGAAAGAATGAATTTCAAAGGCGAAAAGGAAAATGTTGAAAACATTTTTCTTAGTTTGGATACGTATAAATTTTCAGCTTAATTCATTAACCAGACTGATTGATAAATGGTCCACCACCCTGCCCTATGCCTATGCTGCTACTTTCAAGTTGTTTGACAGAAATGTGAAACTCCCAGAAAAAATTAAATACTCTAAAAAAATATATAGCACATACATTTTGATACAATAAGCTTTTTTTAACCTTTACAGCCAATATACTTTATTTGCTCAAATAAGATGGCAACCTTAGGGAGATACGTATCCTAAGAAATTACTCACAGATTTGAGACTTCTGGTGAATGTTTACAAGTAATTAGGCCTATTAAGTTATTAAGTAACTGTAATGTACGTTCGAGACTTTGAGATATCGAAAATTCTAGTATGCGAGGAATACAAGAATAAACCAGCAATCGGACCCCAAGGTGTCGACTACTCGATTAAGTTGTGTGGAAGATAAGTCTATTCTTGCCTATGAATCGCTTGATTTATAGACAAATGGAGGCTAGCAGTCTCGAGACTTGCAACAGTTATAAAAGTTTATTAGTTTATTTTAAATCTATTCAGTGCGTTTCTAACAAGGATAACTCACAGTTAGTGTATTACTGGAATACCCTATTACAGAATCTGATTGAAAACACGAGTCACTAAACCATAAAACATGGCAGGTCACCACCATTAGCGATAAATTTTCAAATTATTGTACCTTCCAATCTAATCGTCTGTAAACTCCACAAAAATACTTGGAATTGATTAAAGTCTTACAACGCTCATGACTTTTAGTGTATTGCTTGAAAGCATTAAATTTTAACAGGTTAAAAATTTTAATTCAATTCCCACACATAACACCCAAAGAAATGGCATCTACGTGATTATGTGAGTCATTATGTCTGTAAATAATAACCGTAAATCATCGCTGACAAATTTATGTGCCATTGTATATACGCCAAATTTAATTTCACCCTTACTCTGAATCTGCAAGGAATTTGCATTAAAAAAACAATTAGCTTAATCGTAGCTGTATATCCTGGCTTGTTTGTTATTCGATTGTGTTAAGATTAAGACAGAATTACAACCTGGGCATGCATTATATATCGTGCAACATTTATCGTCTTCTTCGGCTTATTTTACAACTTTAACCATAACTGTGTAAAAGAAATTGTGGAGAGAATGTAAATTGAACTAATTGGGGAGATCTTAACATTGTCAAGGTGATTTTTTTCCTAAAATCTTGACAAATATATTTCCAGGGTTCTTTTTTTGAAAATTCAAATCAGGTTTTTAGGTTTTCTCTAAACAGTTATTTTAAAATCAATTTAATATTACCCAAAATAGCGAGAATTGAAAAAAAAAGTTGCAAAATTTCAGTTACATTTTATCTGTACCTTTTGAAAATTTAGTTGCAAATTTTTATTTTTTCTAAAAAACCTGCCTTTTAAATATTTCAAATACAAACACCATACAAAATGTTTTTTTAATGGATAGAGTTCTCGTGGCTCTCGGAAAGGTTAGGTTAGGGAATTACAGCGCGAATCATAAATCACCCCACTTGGTCCAAAGAAACAATATTTTAATTTCGAAAAGGGTTTCCGCTGTTTTTTCCCATCAGAGTAAATTAAAAGCAAGTAACGCGGAAGGAGTGCAAAAAGGGAAAACTCATTTCCCAAATATTTCCAAAACGCAAATGCGATAGTATAAATCTCCCCCAATTTGCAAGTTTCGTCATCGCGCCCCGCGCTGAAAAACGTAATATTGTTATTAAATTACTTCCATTTTGCAAGCCGGAGGCTCGACAATGCATTTACATTTTTTATGCATAACTCGGTCATTAATCTATGCACTGGCATATCTTTTTGAATATTAAATCGCCAAGCACCCTTTCAGAAAAAGAAATACGGATATAAATCATCGGATACAATAAATATCCCCGAGTGGACGACAGACGACAAACACAATACAATAAAACCCCCGAGTTTTTACGTGTAAAAACTACTATTTATCAACGGCCGTGTCAATAGGTAAGTGATTAAAATCCAGTTCTTATTTAAATAAGATGTTTGCCATTGAAGTGATGAATTAAGGTGCAGTTCAAGTTGACGATGTGTCTCTGCGAAAGACGCCCCCCTTTCTTTCACCTTTAGACAAATAACTCAACGCTCTCCCCAGTTTTTATCTTTCGAATTTAATCTACAATCAACTTTTTAATTTATTAGGGTCACTTTATAAAATAGTTCCTGTGGTTTGATAGCACCACGAAAATATTTTGCAAGTGTTTTACTCTATTTGACTTTGATATTTTTATATTTAGTACAGGATATACTTCTTCCGGAATTGAACCGTGTCAAAGAACTACTAAAAGTGTTCGACGTTTCGCCCACCATCGTAGGGGGCTTCTTCAGGAACAAAGAAAGAAAAATAGATGAAAAGAGGAATATGAGGGAATATGCAAAAAAGAAAAAAAAAGAAAAATAAAAAGGCCAATTTCATTTTTATTTTTTCTTTTTTTTTATTTTTTCTTTTTTTTTCTTTTTTTTTTTTTTTTGCATATTCCCTCATATTCCTCTTTTCATCTATTTTTCTTTCTTTGTTCCTGAAGAAGCCCCCTACGATGGTGGGCGAAACGTCGAACACTTTTAGTAGTTCTTTGACACGGTCCAATCCCGGAAGAAGTATATCCTGTACTGACTCTGGCCGTGGAAGCCTTCGTTATCATTTTTATATTTATTTCAGATAAAATTTAGAGAAAAGTAAATGTAGAAATGCGAAACCGAAATAGCAGAAGATATTTTTTTATATTTTTAATACTAACTGTGTTTATTTTGGGTTCAGTTTCGTCATTTTTGTCAAAATTTCTGCTTTAAAAAGAAATATCGTCTATTTACAATTTTCTCAAAATTGGGACCGCTTTTTGTTTAATAGGTTTACTATTTTTTTAAACATCGACAACCGTAAACAGGTGCTACTTTGTCACCGTAAATCATGCTGAGGCCAAATGACAGCTCAAAATTCTACGTATCACACCTTGCCAAGCTCTTTGAGCATATTAGATCAAAAACTTTTATAATACCTTAAATCCTGAAGATGAGCAGCACACAATAACTCGCCAACCAAGCCCTGAAGATGGGCAGGCAATACAGCGCCACCCTAAGTCCTGAAGATCAATGGACATTTAATTGGTACACTCTGCCAATCATAAATTGGAAATATCTACTAAAAGTAAATGATTTTGCTGAATTAGTAGTCAACTATGTCCAAAAACAAGGCAGGACCATTCAAAAATAAAAAAAAAAAACAATTATCCTTGCTGCATTTTGTCGAAAATTCTATATTTATAACCAAAGTTCTAATAGATGAATCGATATGAACCTTTTCGAATTTTGGACTGAAAATGAAGCCTCTAAGTGGGGTTATTATAATTTTTCATAGAGCATTTACCACGTGACAAGTAGCCGTACAGAATGAGGCTACTTTGTCAGGCATTTGGTAGAAATATGGACATGTTGTAATTATGATCCTTGTTATTGTATTATACATATTGGTTTGCAACTAAGTAATTGCGGATTTTTTTAGAAAATCAAAGACAATTTTTTCAAGGAACTAAATAACTTTAATCTGTAATGTATTGCCCATTTTGATCAATGACCTTTTGCCATCTTTCAGGCAGCATTATAACCCCATGTTCTGGTTTTTATTAGCAAAAAACTGAATCAGGTACGATTTGACATCATCATCATTATTGAAATTTTTGACATTCAACAAAATTTGTAAAGATCGAAACAAAAAGTAATCGGATGGTGCAAGGTCAGGACTATATGGTGGATGTGGCAAAATATCCCAACCAAGCTCCAATAATTTTTGCCAAGTGACCAAGGATGTGTGTGGCCTTGCATTGTCATGATGGAATACAACTCTTTTTCGATTTGTTAATTCGGGCCGCTTTTCTTAAGGTGCATTGTTTAATTTCTTTAGTTGTTCAATGTAGACATAAGAATTGATCGTTCGGTTGGGTGGTAAGAGTTCAAAGTAGACAATTCCTTTGTAATCTCACCAAATTGATCACAAAACCTTCTTTTGATGAATATCAGCTTTTGATGTTGTTTGAGTTGGTTCACCTGGCCTGCTCCACGATCTTTTCCACTTGATATTATTGTAAACAACCCATTTTTCATCGCCAATTATCAGTCGTTTTAAAAATGGATCATTTTCATTGCGTTTCTTTAGCAAATCGCAGCTGTTAATGCGTTGCGTTAAATGCGTTTCTTTCAGTTCGTGAGGAACCCATGTATCGAGTTTTTGAACAAAGCCAAGTTGTTTTAAGTGATTTTCAATGCATGTATCTGGATTCTGGATTCTGGATTCGTTGTGGGTTGCCTAAAAAAAAATTTAGGCCAGCACTTAGGCCACCCTTTCCGGGCCCATTGTGCTATCCCCGTGATTGAGGTGTCCTTGGTCATTCATTCAGCCACCCAACCTTGTTGAGAAACTGAAGAACGTCCCTTGGATGCGCCTCTCTTAAACTGGCCACACTAGGCCAGAAGTCCCCCAGCGTGGATCCTCTGATTGATGCTAGTACCGGGCAGTGACACATCACGTGCTTGACACTCTCATCTTCTTCTAAGCACCCTCTGCAGCTCGGGTCGTTTATGATTCCCATTCTGTGGAGGTGTTTGTTTAATCGACAGTGACCTGTCCATATCCCTACAAGTTTCCTGAGATTATTCCTTGAGAGTTGTAGGCATAGTTTTTCCCTTTCCCTGCACGGCATTCTAATGAATGCGTGAGTTTGTCGGCATGTTGTTATTGATGCCCATAAGGCTTTGTGTTTACGATAACTTTCTTCGTTAAGTAGGGATCTTACGGTTGATCTTGCCAGGGGAAGGGTTGGTTCTGGTCCAACGAATTGTCCCTCCGAACCCTTCCTCGCCAGTTTGTCAGCGCGTTCGTTTCCCTCTTTCCCGGAATGTCCGTTGATCCATATTAGATCAATTGCATTCTCTTGTGATAGACGTTCTAAAGCTAGGTGGCAATTCCATACCAGCACTGAGTTTGTTTTCACATTCCTCAGGGCCTTAAGGGCTGCCTGGCTGTCCGTCTTTAATTGGATATATTTTCCTGTAATGTTCATTTGCGTCATTTGTTCGGCGCTATATAAAATTCCCAACATCTCCGCTTGAAAAATTGTCGAGTATTTATCTAGCTTAATACTTACACTTAGGTTCAGGTCTTCCGAGAAGATTCCTGTTCCAGTGCCCGTATTTGTTTTCGATCCATCCGTGTATATACTTACGTCTGGTATCCTTGCTTGTACTTTCTCCATTTTTATTTGGTAGGATTTTGTGAAGTTATATTTCACCAGTAGATGGTCCATCGGCGCATCCAGAATAGGTACCTTTTGGAGCGCCTCCTCCATTATGCGCCGGTGACCCACCAACAAAATGTGTTTTACATTTGTACTACGTCTGCAAACCTCAAAATTCAACTGAAGCCATCTATGAGTGAAATCCGCAATTACTTAGTTGAATACATAATGTCATGACATGTATTGCCATAAATGAAGCCAATACTCATGAAATGATAATCACAAAAACTTCACCACAAAATGTTCCAAAGGCTGTACAAAATAGCCCCATTTCATTCTGAAGGTTTCTACTTCTTTATTCAAATTCTAATGCTTTGACCAATAGGTCTCCCAGGGAGTGACCGCTTGCTAAATGTTAATGGCTCAATTGTTGGTAGTTCGAATACCTATGATCCACTATATACGTTTACGGGGCTGCATTCTGTAATCTAGGTTTCATTCTAAGCATATGATACTTATTAGAGTTGCCCACGCTTTCTTCTATGGACCGATAAGTAGCGGATTTTGTCCGTTGATTCTATAGTACTAGACTTATGCAAGCAGAATGCAACCTAGACTACAAATTCATGAAGCCCTCCAGGCGTGTATAGTAAATTATAGGTAGCTGAAATACCAACAGTTGAAACACTGCCACCTAGCGAAGCTGATGCTCTCTAGGAAAAAGTTCCCAGAAGACAAGGATTCTAATGCACAGACCAATAGGTTTGAACATTTATTAGATTCGAAGTTTGGAAACCAAATACTGGTTTCGATCTTGTTAGATCTTGTGTAAAATTTGAGCAAAAATAAAATTATCGGAAAAACTAACAAGGTAAACATTTCGTGATTATTATGAAACTGGTCAGAATATGATAAAAAAAGTTAAATAATGAGAAGAACTATTTAAACTTTATAAAGATAATTAAAATATTTTGTGTTTACATTCCAGAATTTGGAACTGATGTTTGTAAAATAAAAAAACAAATAGATAAAAATCAAATGTTTCTAAAAATGTACACTTTTCAATTTAAACAAAGGTAAAAATAAAAATTAGAAGTTAAAACTTGAAGTTTTAGGAATAAATGAAGATTTATAAAAAGAGAATAATTCATAAAATTAAGCAATTATAATATTATAATATAAAAATTGGAAATTAAAAATTTAGTTTTTGGTTTTAAAATTGAAATTTTAAAGTTAAAATCTTTAGATAAAACTCGAAATTTTGAGAAAATTTCAGAATTTCTCCAAAAAAAAACAGTTTTTTTGAGTTTTTTTTCAATTTATTTAACATTTCTTCGGCCCAGTTTGGAAATTTTTTAATTTTTATGGTTTGTTGACAATTTTCTAAACAGTTTTTGAAATGCGGCTACGTAATATTTAAATATATATTTAAATATCACGTAGTCGCATTTCAAAAACTTTTTAGAAAATTGTCAACAAACCATAAACATTTAAATATTTCCAAACTGGGCCGAAGAAATGTTAAATAAATTGAAGAAAACATAATATTTCCGGTCAATTAGGGTCTACCATGAAGTTTTTTTGAGGTTACAAAATTACGAAAAAAAAAAATTCAACAGCATCCAGATAATATAAACACGTTTAAAAAAACCTGCAGTTTATAAAAAAAAATTGGGTTAAGTCTAAACGAAGTGTTTTTAAAAAAAGTAAAAGTTATAAACACAGAATTATCTGAAACAAAAAAGATTTCCAAAAAACCCAGAATTTATAAAATAGTTTCAAGTGTGTGATGATGTTTACAAAAATCTGCAATCTACGAATAAAGTTCTTTCTGAAGGAGACAAAAAAAGTCGAAATATCTGAACTAAGATCAAATTTTCAAGTTTAAAGTCGACATTTTAGGGAAAGAATTAAAATTATGAAAGTGTGAATTTTGACAAGAGCGGATAAATTTTTGAAAAAGAGAGTCAATATTTCAAGATTATAATCAAAAATTTATTTTTAAAAATCCAAACTTTTAAGCTTAAATTGGTAATTTATGCAAAAAACGTAAGATGTTAGCTAAAAGGTTTCCCCAAAGGTTACATCATACTCCTGATTTAACATACCAATTCAATTTTTGATGGAACGGACTGGTCCTTGGTTATCTTCAAAAATTGAAACACAGAACTAGTCCCCTGAAACCAAGAAAAATTAAAAAAACACAACAAAGGTTGCAAAGGTTTCTTGGTTTCAGGGGACAAGTTCTGTGTTTCAATTCTGTGTTTCAATACCAAATCAAACTCAAAATTTCGGAAAAAGGACCTCAGTGTAGGAACAAAATTTCGAAGAACACACGCGACATATACTTAAACCGAACTAATGGTTTGGTATCCCCATTTGTGAAAGGTGGGACGAATCTTAGAGAAACGCATTTGTCAAAGGTTGCAATTGTCCGGAAGGATTCGCCAGTCTCGCGAACGAGTTTTAAATCACGACGTTCCACCCCTCCCATATAGTAAAACTTTAGAGCGGGGATGAGTAACCTTTTTTTACAGCGGGCTAACTACAAGGCTAACATGTGAGGAATATATGAACGCTAGATTAGACGATTAGCACTAATTATTAAGTTTTTATTTACAAAACAAAAATAACAAAAGTACTATAAAATATTACCTAATTAAAATACAGGGTGTTTCTAAATTCATACGACAAACTTCAGGAGGTGATTGCTCGTATGAAATTAAGATGGGTCTTATCTATAACAAAATTTCCTCAGCCCACCCCTTTCCGAGATATCACCCTTAAAAGAAATTAAAAAGAGAAATTATTATGGAAACAAAATAGTAAAAAAACTTTAGTGAGAATTTTGGAGTTGCTTCTTTGCCAAATTTGTCCCAGCAACTGCGCAGAACTTTCCAGTCGTACGTTATTTAGCCAGAACCTGTGGTCCCTTTTAACTATTTTAATTACGAAAAATTATTGTTTGCACATGTAAGTTCTTCCAAAAGAATAGGTCTAACTAGAATAGGGTAGGGTGGTGCGCTTGCTCTCCTCTGGTTCATGCATCAAACGGAAAATTTATATGTATTTAATTGGGTGACTTTCCAATTCTTTAGAATTCATCCTTTCCTTGAAAAGTTTTTGTCCAAATCTTTACCTTTTTCTCACATTTCTTTTTTTTTTAAATTTGACTTGTTCTTTCGAAATTTGATATTTATTCATAACATTCGACTTGTTTTATCAAACATGGCGGTCAAAATTTCATATTTAAAAATTCGTCTTTTTTTCTGAAATTTCTCAAAATTTGACTTTTTCTGAAAATTTCGACTTTTTTTTATTTTGGAAATTTCGGATCGTGTATTAAAATTTGCCTTTTCCTCAAAATCTGGTCAATGGTCTAATAAAAAACGTATATTTTTTGGAAATTTTAAATTTTTGTGAAAGGACAAAAATTACGAAAAAAAATCTTTTCAGATTTCAACCCTTTTTTTAACCAAATTTCTGGAAGTTTCAACTTGTTTGTCAAAATTTCGATGTATATTACAAAATTTGACATTTTCTAACGCCCGTCTACTCGAGAAGTCACGGGAAACTAAATATTCGATTTTTTTCTGAAAATTTGCTCTTTTCCTAAATTTTGATAAAATCTGATTCTTTGTGGGAAATTTTGAAATTAAACGTTTTTTTCTCAAAATTTAGACCTTTTTCGCAAAATTTCTCTCGTAATATTGTCTTTTTATCAGGGTTACGTCTATTTTCTTTTAAATTTCGACTTTTTTTTAAATTTGACTTTATTTAAAAATTGTTTGTTCATTTCAAAGTGTTCTCAAAGCTTCGCTTTTTTCTTAAGTTCCGATATTTTTCTGAACATTTAGCTGAAAATTTCGATCTTTTAGATTCTGATTTTTTTAGAAGCTTTGACTGGTTTTCTAAAGTTTGCCTTTTTCAGGAAACCTTGATCTTTATCTCAATAAGCAATATTTAATATTTCTATAAGTTTTTTTTTCCTGGTCAATTTCTTCTTTTTTTCAAAATTTTGTATTTTTCTAAAATAGACTTTTACCTAAAATTCGCTTGTTCTTCAAAATTTGTCTTTTTTGAAATTTCGATTTTATTTTCAAAATCCTACTTTTTGGACTTTTTCAAAAATGGTTTATTTATTTCAAAAGTTTGTCATTTTTTTGGAATATTTGTCTCTTTCAACAAATTTCGACTTTTAGCCCAAATGGTTCTATGGTTCTGAAAATGTTCACTTTTCTCTTTAAATTAGATCAAAATGTTAATAAAAAAGTTGCGGAAAATATTTTTTTTGGGATTTCAAGAAAAAGATTGTTTGCAAATTCAACAATTTTAAATTTTGAGAACAATCTTGTTGAAATATGATAACTTTAGTCTCTGATGATAACGAAGGCTTCCACGGCCACAGTCAGTACAGGATATACTTCTTCCGGGATTGGACCGTATCAAAGAACTATTAAAAGTGTTGAACACTTTCAGTAGTTCTTTGGCACGGTCTAATCCAGGAAGAAGTATATCCTGTACTAATCTTTTTGAAAATTGCGACATTTCTCTCTCAAAATTCAACTTTCTCTGAAAATTGCATCTTTTCACTAAACTAGACCTTTGATAATTTTGACTTTTTTCAAATTTTAAACATTTTTGGGAAAGGTTAGGTTTTTATTTTTATTATGATTTATTAAAAATTCCAACTTTTCCAATTTCCCACCTAAAATTGGACCTTCTTTTGGAAACTTGAACTGTATTCTAGAAAGTTCGACATTTTTAGGAAAATTGCAACATAATTTTCAAATATCGTGATTGTTTTTCGAAATCTTTTTCTGTGATTTTGTTTTTAATTTAATTCCCGGTAATTTCAATTTGTCCGAAAGTCATCTTATTCTCCAAATTTTTACTTTTATCTCAAAATTCGATATTATTTGTTTCTGGACATTTCCATTTAAATGGAATTTTTCTGAAGATATAGACTGTTTCACAAAATTGGTTAATTTTTTTAAAATTGAAGCGAAATGTTAATAGAAATCTAAAAATCTGAGAACAACGTTTTTTAGAAAATTTTGGGAAAAAGATTTTTTGAAAAACTTCAAGAACATGGTAAAGTTGAAATAAAATAAAAATTCAGAGAGAGTTATTTTTAAAAGTTATTTGTTAACCTGAAATCGACTTGTTCAGGAAATTACCACGGTTTTCTTTTTTGCCCATGAATTTTTCAGAATAATTGTCGCACCTCCCCCCCCCTTCAGTGACGGCTCGCGTATAGGCACTGGGGAACTGCAGCACCCCCAGTGTCGCCTACGAGTTTTTTCTCAAAATTTTTCGAAGACTTTTCCTTAAACCATTTTTGTAGAGATTTTAAATTTTATCTGATTTCTTTTTATAGAAATGTCAAGTTTCTTTTACGAAGTTGCGGGATTTTAAAATCTATTTTAATATTATTTTCTAATTTTGGTAAAAATTTTGAGAAAATTAAAATTTCAAAATAACATCTAAATTAAACTCTTCTTGCATTTTAATATTTCCCTAAACAAAATTAATAGCGAATACTCGAATTTTTACCTGAAATCTCAATTTCAACTTTTTTGTATAAAAATTTTGAGTTGCATCTGATCAGTGGCGGCTGGCGTATAGGCACTGTGGAACTGCAGCACCCCCAAGTTCGCTTACGAGCTTTTTTCTCAAGATTTTCTGAACACTTTTCATTACACAATTGTTTGTAGAAATTTTAAATTTTCTCTCATTTCTTTTTAAAGAAATTTTGGTTTTTTTTTCACGAAGCTACGACATTTAAAAACCTATTTTATTTTTAATTTTGATCAAAATCACATTTTCAAAAACAAATTTTTGTAAAAGTTTTGAAGAAGAAATTAATATTTCGAGCAGGTTTCAAAATGTTAAGAAAATAACTCAAATTTTTTTGAAAATGTCAACAATTTGAGAAAATAATTACAATTTCGAGAAAAAATTTAATCCCGCATTTTACTAATTCTCTAAAAAATAAGTTAATGCGGTATCTTCGAATTTTTACCCCAAATCTCATTTTGTATAAAAATTTTGAATTTTTTTCAAATATTTCAAATTTTTTAGCAAATTTTGATTTTTCTGCAAAGTTTTCATTTTTCCTAAATATTTTATAAAAAAAATTTCTAGAAATTTCCATTTCTCCTGAAAGTGCTGTTCTTAAAGTTTCTTCTACAAATTCCAACTTTTCCAGATTTTTCTTTGTGTTCTTCTAATTTTAATTTTTAATTTAAAGTTTTTTCACGCCACTTTGACAATCTAAAGTTTATTTTATTTTGTAGTTTTGACAAAAAATGTTTGGAAAAAACCCTGAAAGCACTAAAAAAATTTCAACATTTAGGGAAAAACAATTTTTTTTTTCTTTTAAGCCGAAGATTTAATTAAAAATGTTTAAAGAAATGTATTAATAAAATGTTTAAAAAAGTTCAAACTTTTAAAAAAAGTTAACTTTTTAAAAAGGGTAGAAATTTTGAAAAAAACGTCGAATTTTTACGAAATATTAAACAAAAATTGCAAAATTTCGACTTTTTTATACGGATATTTCAATTTTTTTTTTTCAAAGTTCAATTTTTTCTCTAAAAAATTTTGCTTTTTTTCTCTATGCAATTTATGTTTTTCTCTAAACATTTTATACAAAGATTTTTTTTAAAACTTAGACACTTCTTGGAGATTTTGTCTTTAAAATATTTTTCTTGTAGAAATTTTGATTTCTCTCTAATTTAAAAGTTTTCTAACCAAATCTTAATATTTTTAAAGTTCATTTTATTTTGTAATTTAAATGCAAGTTTTTTTTGGAAATTTGTTTCAAAACTTTGCTCAATTTTAAAAATAGAAATTTTAGTTATTAATTTTTTTAAATTCGAGTGTTATTTCAAAATTTTTTTCAAAAAATGTAAATTCAAAAAGAAAAACATTACCACTTTTAAAAAGCTAATATTATCGAACTTTTAAAAAAATTTCAATTTTTAAAGTGGTCAACATTTTCAATAATTTTGGTAATGTGAATAAAAGACGAATTTTTGGAAAATATCGACATTTAAAATAAATTGCAGAGTTTTTAATTAAATTTTCAAAGAAGCTGAATTTTTTGAATATTGGAGAAAACTCAGAATTATCGAAAAATTCGTAATTATCAAAAAAGGTGAAATTTTGAAACAGTAAAATTTTGAAAAAAGTCGAAATTTTTAGTAGTTCAAGTTTAAATAGAATGTTTTCTTTTATGCCAAAGAATTAATTGGAAATGGTTAAAAGAATGTATAAATAAAATTTTTAAAAAAGTTCAAACTTTTAAGTAAAGTCAAGTTTTTAAAAAGAGTAGAAATTTTGAAAAAAAAGTTTTGAAATGGAGTCGAAATTTTACGAAATATTAGACAAAAATTTCAATAAAAGGTTTTAAGAAATGTCTGACTTAAAAAAATGACAAATTTCAAATAAAGGATCGACAGTTCAAAAAAATGTCAAAATTTTGAAAAAAGAAAAAAATAGTCAACAGTTTGTCAAAAATTTTAAATTTTAGAAAATGATTTTTTTGAAAAATTCAAACATTTAAAAACGGTTGGATTTTGCAACAAAGTGAGAATTAAAATAAAAGGTTGAAAATTTCCAAAAAGTGCAGATTTAAGAAAAGGTTAAAATTTTTAATAAAGAAAGTCGAAATTTGTTGACAAAGCAAAAATTTTCAAAATCTTTCAGATTTCCAAAAAAGTCAAAATTTTGCAAAAAAAGAAATTTTCAAAAGAAAAGGGTCGAAATTTATAGTCGTTAATAAAAAAATATCAAAATTTGCAAAAGATTTGGGAGTTTTTATTGAATTTGCGAAATAATTCAAAATTTTAAAAAAGTTTAAATTTTAAATAGTTGTGAATATGATAACGAAGGCTACGACGGCCAGAGTCAGTACATGATATACTTCTTCCGGGATTGGACAGTGTCAAAGAACTACTAAAAGTGTTCGACGTTTCGCCCACCATCGTAGGGGGCTTCTTCAGGAACAAAGAGAGAAAAATAGATGAAAAGAGGAATATGAGGGAATATGCAAAAAAGAAATATAAAAAGGCCAATTTCAAAACATCAGAGCACGGTAACTCACTATGTCCACCATACCAGAGGCGAAACTCTTCTGAATTGAAAATTGGGACAAACGATAAGAAATTAAATAATTGTGAAATTACAATTTTCAAATAAAAGTTTTCAAAAAAATGTCGGAATTTTGAAAATAGTAATTGAAATTAAAAAAATAATAAAAATTTTTAAGTTTTCCAAAAACTTTAAATTTTGGAAAATGACTAAAATTTAAAAAAATCTAAACATTTGAAAAAGGCCGGAATTTTCAACAAAGTGGAAATTAAAATAGAGTCAAAAATTTCAAAAAAAGTGCAGATTTAAGAAAAGGTTAAAATGTTCAATAAAGAAAGTCGAAATTTGTTAACAAGGCATAAATTTTCAAAATCTTTCAAATGTCCAAAAGAACTCAAAATTTTGGATGAGAAGGAATATTTAAAAAAAAAATAGGTCGAAATTTTTAGTCGAAATTAAGAAAATATTAAAATTGGCAAAAGATTTGAGAATTTTTATCGAATTTACGAAATAATTCGAAATTTGAAAAAAGTTTAAATTTTGAATAGTTGGGAAATTTGCACACTTTTCAATAAAAATCAAAATTTTCGAAACCGGAATATTGAAAACGAATAAAAATTATCAGATTGATCTTTTATCGAATTTACGAAATAATTCGAAATTTTAAAAAAGTTTGAATTTTGAATAGTTGGGAAATTTGCACACTTTTTAATAAAAATCAAAATTTTCGAAACCGGAATATTGAAAGCGAATAAAAATTATCAGATTGATCGCGATTTTCCAAAGTTGAAATACTGAGAAGTTAAAATATTGGAAAAAATTTAAATTTTTGGTAGTTAAAATTTTGAATCAAAGTGGAACATTTTTTTAAAAGGTTGAAATTGTAGGTCAAGAAAAATAAAATTTTGACAAAATGTCAAACATTTCATAACATTTCAAAATTTTCAAAAAAATTGAAATTTTGAAAAAATTTCGAAAAGTAGCCCCAGTTTTCAACAAAAAAAATCAAAAAAATAATCGAAACTTTGCAAATAAGGTTGAAATTTTGAAAAATAGTTGACATTTAAATAAAAACCAGTCGAAATTATTAAATTTTCAAATAAAAAATTATAATTTTCCAAAACAAATTATAAACAAATATGAAATTTATCAAAAACACGAAAATTGAAAAAGTCAAAAGTCCAGGTTTGAAAAAATTTATATTTTCAGGAAAAGTAAGAATTTTTAAATGGTAAAAATTAAATTTTGCAATAAAGTCGAAATTTGGAAAGAAATTCAACCTTTCAGAAAACGCGACATTATCAAAAGTTTCCATTGTCAGGAAATCTAAGGTTTTCAAAATGTAACGCTTTAAAAATATCGAAATTTTCAGTCGAAATCTTAAAAATTTTAAATCGTTAAACATTGTCGCAGCACCCCCATTACTTTTGGTTACGAGCCGCCACTGCCCCCCTTCAAGAAACTCCTGCCAACTCTCAAGTCCAAAATATTTCATGATTTGCATTTCATGTCTGCCTAATCATGTAGGTTATTTTAATAGAATTTTTGAAGGTCCTTATTGTGCAATTTGATCCTCGAATTGGAGTTGTTTTTAAAATTTATTGATTCCATTTGTTCTCATTTGGAACTGTTTCTGTGTCCTATAATAAAGGACCAAGAGAAAATAGGGAAACTACGAGTAATTTATTCTTCATGGTAGACCCTTATTGACCGGAAATATTATGTTTTTTTCAATTTATTTAACATTTCTTCGGCCCAGTTTGGCAATATTTAAATTTTTTATGGTTTGTTGACAATTTTCTAAACAGTTTTTGAAATGCGGCTACGTGATATTTAAATTTATTGAAAACGTCACTTCATGACAGTTCACAAATTAAGAGGTTAGTTTATTTTACATAGAATAGGAATAATCAAAAATAGAAGACCAGAAATTAGATATGGCAAAATAAAAATTTGTTATTTTGATAAATAAGGAAAATATAAAAAATACATAAAAAGATTGTAGCACTGGACATCGATGTTTCGCTCTCATTTAAGCTCGTCAGCTGTGCATAACATGGAAAGGGAACAATAAGAAAGAAATATTTAAAAATAAAAAAAATAAAAAAATTTTAAAATATAAAAAAGAAATATCAAGAAATTTTAACATGAATAGACGTTTCATCATCAATTTATTGTGTTAAAAAATTTAAAAAATTTAAATATTTGAAGCTTTTAACTACCAAGCTGAATAGATTTCAGCGGTTAGGAACAGTAGTCACCAAGAGCATGTAAGGTCGACCCACAAGTGTAATTCAATGTCGGAAGGGGTATTAGCCCTCGGAGTAGTTGTTTCTTGTGGATCGGGCTTCAAATATTTAATTTTTTTAAATTTTTTATCGCAATAAATTGATGATGAAACGTCTATTCATGTTAAAATTTCTTGATTTTTTCTTTTTTATATTTTAATTTTTTTCTTTTTTTTTTAAGTATTTCTTCCTTATTGTTCCCTTTCCATGTTATGCACTGCTGACGAGCTCAAATGAGAGCGAAACATCGATGTCCAGTGCTACAATCTTTTTATGTATTTTTTATATTTTCCTTATTTATCAAAATAACAAATTTTTATTTTGCCATATCTAATTTCTGGTCTTCTATTTTTGATTATTCCTATTCTATGTAAAATAAACTAACCTCTTAATTTGTGAACTGTCATGAAGTGACGTTTTCAATAAATTTAAATATCACGTAGCCGCATTTCAAAAACTGTTTAGAAAATTGTCAACAAACCATAAAAAATTTAAATATTGCCAAACTGGGCCGAAGAAATGTTAAATAAATTGAAAAAAAACAAAATACGAGTAATTTAGTCTGATCAAAATATTTTAAATGTCGATTTAAAATGCTTTATCAAGTTTTAAATTTCCTGGCCATATTTACTTCTATCTAAAGGAGTTTCTTTTCTGAAGTACGGAAAATGTTCCGTGTTTTTTGACAACATATGTTACTTCCAAATGGTAAGTTCTTCTTTTTTCTTTTTGACAAATTGTTTGACATTTTATTTTCCAAAATTTTTATGTACGTAAAGCGGGCTGTGTCTTACTCATTCCTACTTTAGAGCAATCAACTAGCAAGACAACAAGTGCATGTTTTTACAAGCCTCTATCTTAATTTACAAGAACTTCGGATTAAAAATTTATGAGTTGAAAGCTTCATGCTCCAAAGTTTAGATTATGTTACCTTCATTCTCTTTGGCTTCTTATTTTCTACCAAGTTTTCTATATGTATTTATTTTGTAACATAAAATTTCCGGAATTTAGATGCCAACAAAGATTTATTGCCTAACGATTACAAAGTTATCAGCATTACCTTGAAATAAAATTGGAGGAAATTTGTGCGTGGCCTCTTTGCAAATTAAATTACTTTATACGCCGGCTAGTTTTAATTACACCCGACTCATAAATTCATAAAGTGAAGGCCTCGCTTCAAATCGAGCCCGTAAAAAATTGATTAAAATAGCAAAGAGAATTTTTTAATAAAATATTCAATTTGTGCCATATCCGCTTGAAAGAAACATCGCATTTTTATGAACGTGACGTTCTGAAATCGGACAACATATAGTTGCATTCGCTAGATATTTTTGCACAGCAATGGGGATTTTATTAAAAGCGCAACTGTCGATGCACATGCCACGAATAGTGGGCATAGTTTGAAAGCTTAAATTTTAATGTTTTACAAACTCTAATCCGGACTAATTTAATTTAGTGCATTGCTGGCAAAACCGAAGTTGGGCGCAACAAAGCCCAGGTACTTCCCATGTTGTGATGGAGTTATAAGTATCAAGCGATAACAGGAGTAAATGGCCGCCTGTAACAGCCTTATAAATAATTCAGCATTACAATGACCTCAAGAGTAATATAGCGCTTTCTTCCCCTGAAAAGTCATACCATTAAATTTTATCAGACAGATAATCTAAAGTCACTTCGATCCATTTTTATGCAAAAGGATCCCGTAATTGTCTCAGCTATCTTAGGTGGCAGTCTTCTAACTTTACTGTCGCTTTTATGACGCCTTCTGGCATTGTTGAACAGATAAAACGTAATAAATATTTTTATTAAATTTTATCTATAAGCCCTAAGGAAAAAATTCATTTACAATTACGGAATACATTAGTTATAGCATTGTGTTGAGTTCGAATCGGTCTCACTGCTTTTGTTCGTGTGATAAAAACCCTCAGTCGTAACAGTCAGCTATGCATGCAATAAATTTTTGATATCTTCGAAATTAATTTTACAATTTCATTTTATACACTCTTTTATGCTGCTGCTCGTATTTAGGTTGCAAAATCAAAATAAAAACTGATATGATCATTCATATATTTCATAACATAAACTGAAATGGCATAATGAACTAGAATGGAGTAAAAATCATAACCTTCAACATTTCAAACACTTCAAAAGTTAGTTCGCGTTCAGGTAGCCTGTATTTTATTTCAACACCTTAACTTTCCTGTGATTATTAAGAATCTAAACTTTAAAAACTTCCAATGCCTTGCAGTGGCGCAGCTAGTGGGGTTTCGGGGTTTAGATTCCTCCCTTGAGGCTCTCAGATATACAGGTTAATATCAACTTTTAGAATAAGGTAAATGTAGTCAAATTACATTATATTATTGCTCTATGTACCATTACTCGTGGTTCACTCGATATATATTTCAAAGTAAAAATGAACTATAAACAAAATGCAAAAACATTCAAACATTTTATATTTAATGTTAAAAATTCAAGACAAAACTAGAAATTTTAGAAAAAAATTCAAATTTTCTAAAAGGAAATCTAAATGATCAATGTTTTCTCAAAAATTTCTCATTTTCAAGAATTTTATGTTAATGTTTAATGTTTTCTAATAAGTTGGAAAATTCACCTTAGAAATCTGACGTTTAAGTAAGAGTTAAACATTTTTAATTGCAGTTTTTTCAGTGTTTTTTCAAGATCAGGCCTGCTGGGAGAATTTCAGGGTTCAGCAGCAGTTATAAGGCCCGAGCCTCTTACATTTCATATATATATATATATATATATATATATATATATATATATATATATATATATATATATATATATATATATATACATTTATATAGGGTATAAGTCAGCCTCCGCAATGTAAAAATTGAATGTCAGTCAGCGTCCGGCTAAACTCGGCGTCCGATATACGGACGCTGAGTGACCAGCCCATTTAACAAGCTCAGAGAGGTCTACATGGGTCCTAGATGCGTTTGCACTAAAAAAACGGTGCAGCTTAACTTGCCGGTTTTTGGATAGCCATATAAAATCAAGTTTACTCGTTTGCCGCTACGAGTCGCTTCGATCGATTCGTATATCCCCAAGGCGTATCTAAATTTCAAGCCAGCGGTTCACCCAGCCTCCAAAACATCGGCAACGTCGTATGCTTCTAACAAATGCATTTCTCTTGAACAAACCAATGAGAACTTCAGTACACTTAGCTCTAGGTTTACCCCTCCGCGCTGTTTCATTCCTGCAAATGCCCGCGTAAATCGAATCGGCGCGGTGTAAAATTAATTCAAATTTACAATGAGACATAAGTTTGGGTTTTACACAAAGTGAAAAACGTGCAAATAACTTTTGTTAATTAGTACAATATCATACAAAATAGCTGTTCATACTATAAATTTAGACATTTAGAAATTAACGCATTTTCATTTTATTGATTATTTTTAACTTTAGTTTAAAGCACGAAAAAAGTGAGCTTTAATTCAGAAATATCAAGGTCTTAAAATGGTTATTCACGAAATAAAATAAAGTACATGAACAGAAGAAAATTAGCTGGCAAACATACGTTTCTAAATTTTTAGTGTCATATAGTAAATCTAAAAGTATTTGGTTTTTTTGGTATTTATTCATATAGATAGAAAATTGAAAAGAGTGAGATAGTTTTATTAATTGTGACTACCTCTATTTTTTACCACTAAAATTATCCAGTTGGTCTTTTCTGGATTTTGACAAGTGTCGATAGAAATGTTATCTTACATATTTATTTACTTATTAACTAACTAATAAACTCTCATAATGACTAAAATGGTAAATGTGATATTCGACCTGTTGTTTTATTACTGAATATTTAATTCATGTAACACGACCTATTGTTTAAATATTTCTTCTATAAACTAGAAATTTTAATTTTACATTTGAAATTTTAGTTCTCTTCTGGACATTTTAAGTTATACTTGAAATTTAAAGAAAAAAAGCTAAGGTTTTGGAATAAAATTCAAAATTTTGATTTTCCCTCTATATCTTCAATACATTTAAAGTCAAAATGTTAACACTTTACTGAAAATAGCCGCACTAATCTTGATATTTTAACATTATCAATTTACAATTTAGATATTTTTTGCCTAATTTACATTTCACACTTTTTTCAAACTTATGGTTAATTATAACTCAAATTTTTGAATATTTTGATCAAAGTTGCGTTTATAAAATAATTAAATTAAAATATTCCTCCAGTTTTGAATATTTGCACGTCCAAACTAGAAAAATTGTAGAAAACTTCAAAATTTTCAGAGAAAGTAAAAATTTTGAAAAAAATATCGTAAGTTTTGTTGTAAAGTCGATATTTTGAAGTAGAGGTCAAAATTAAAATGGCAGTTTCAAGAATAGGTATATATGCAAAATTTGAGAAAAAGTGCAACTTTTAAGTTTAGATTTCAACTTTATTTTATTTTTAAAAAGAAATAAAAACACGAACGTAAAATTGGGATTTGGAACTTTAGTTGAAATTTAAATTTTATAGTTAAGCTTTCCGGAAATTTTTGGCCTGAATTTGAAATTTTGAGCAAAAATTCGAAATCTTAACATGTAGATGTAGAAATTTTAAATTTGGAAACAAACATTAAACTGTTTTTCTGAAATGTTGAAATAAAATTCGAAATTTTAGGTTTTAGAGTTTGATTTTCAAGCAAAAATTTTTAATTTCAAGTTCGGCATGGAAATTTTTGGAACTTTTTTAATAAATTTCATTTTTAACTTGATCGCTTTGTTTCACATTTTGCTGCGGGAAAACTGACATCCATGACATCGTTACCCCTAATAATTTCTATCGACAAAAATACGAGCTGTACTTTATAGAATAAAAAATTCCCCACCCCCTTTCCCAAAAATTTGAATATGTATGTTTTACATGAATACCAGCTAGTGAAATCCCTAAAATACCTATATAGTATAGAATTCAAAACTATTAGCTGTTAATTTTGGTGGAACGGACTGGTCCTTGGTTATCTTCAAAAACTGAATTGCAAAACTTGTCCCCTGAAATTAAGAAAGATTAAAAAACACAACAAAGGCTGCTCTAAGGCTTTTTAACAGCCAAGCTATCAGTAAGTATTTCTCTGAAGATGATAGCTTGGCTGTCGAAAATCCTTAGAGCAGCCAAGCTATCAGTAAGTATTTCTCTGAAGATGATAGCTTGGCTGTCGGAACGCGTTAGAGCAACCTTTGTTTTGTTTTTAAATCTTTCTTTGTTTCAGGGGACAAGATTTGTTTTTCAATTTTTAAATAGCTGATAAACCAATAATGAAAATTAAATGGATAATAGTTTGTCATCCATGTTAATATTTGGGAGGAGGGAGGGGTTATAAAATGTTTTTTGTTGGCCTTCTTTATTTAAAAAAGTTTTATCAGGAGCCAGAAAAGTATATTTTTTTAGTTGAATTTCAATGTTTCATTACACGAGTATTAAAAATATCATTGATTCAACAACATTGCTTTGATCAACTTTACCTAATTATTTTTCAATGATATGTTAATCTTGTCATATAAGGAAAATAGAATAAGGTTGTTACCAGTTATGTAACTATAAAATTTGAAAAAAAAATAGAACAAATACTACATATAAAAAGCTATCTAGGAAGCTCATAGCTTTAGTTATAATTTATAATCTACAAAAGGAAAATAAAATGCAATAATTAAAATAAACTTTTATTTATTTGTCCAATTTTAAAATAAAATCAACGACAAATAATAATTTTACATCGTCATAAGAAACGTTCCTTGTGAGGTTTAATAGTTGAAGCTCCGTGACTAAAATTGAAAATTTGGTAATAACTTCGAATTTTCAAAGTTTTATTGTATAAATCAAGAGTTTTTTCTCTGAATGATGTATTTCTTTTCAAAACTGCACATTTGGACTTTGAATTGGATGTTCCTCTCTACATTTTAAAACCCGAAGTAAACGTTTAACTCTATCTCTGAAATTTAAAATGAAAGTCAAAAATTTGAGTTTGAAGTTTTGGTTTTCAAGTAACAAGTACATGAATTTAAAGTTTAGGTTGAAAATTTTCATTGTTTTTAAATACTTCGATCTGAAAATTGATGTTTCTCTCCCAAGTTTTGCTGCTGGAAACTCCTAACCTCTAATAATTTCTATCGCCAAAAAAACGAGCTCTATTCTATAAACAAAATTGTCCTCAGCGATAAAAAAGAGAAAAAACATAACCCTTGAGAGAAAGTTCTATTTAAATTTCAAATTTCAAAAAATCAACAAATATTATATTACACAGAAAATAAACTGTAAATAGCCAAAACTGCTTAATTGCTTAAATTAAAGATATAAAATCGCAATTAAGTATTTGCTAAATCTTCTTTTTGCTAAAGGTAGACACATTTTTCAAATTTTAGTAGCAAAAACAAACATCAAACTTGTAATAACCAACACAAAACTATCTTTTAATTGTAACAAGAAATCAAAAAATAAAACTTAACACAAGCAACTTCATTTATGAAAACGTCCTAATTATTTTTATTCGTCCAATGTAAAGTTCCCTGAAAAGTACATATTCTGCATCGAGTGAAATGAGGTGTAGTAAAATAAAAAACAAAATTAACTGTCACGCATGTTTTATTAAATTCTTAAATTATAGTAATAAATACACGTATACTTAACCAAAATAAGTTTTAAAGTATGAAAAAACTTTCCAGTATTCTTGTCTTTAAATTTACATGGAAGGTCGAAGGCACTAAAGGTGTCCTTTTAAGATGATTGTTGCTATGCCCATATACTTTACATATTCTCACCAGTTTAAATTGGTTCAGGTTCTAAACACAGCAGTACAATACTTAATTTTTGCTCTTGAAGTTCTTCGAGAACGTTTCGAAATGTTATTAATGTATTTGTTACCCGTGATTTTCGGTGATTTTCTTCTGTGTAGTAATTTATGCACATAATTTATAATTAAACAGCGAAGTCACCATAACAAATCGAATTATTTAAATACTTAACAGTATTCCAAGGGTTAAGCAAAATGTTTAATAAATCCTAGTTGTAACAAGTTGAAATAGAATTGAAAATAAATTTTAGTATTAAAAATACACATTTAGAAAGATTCAGTGCTACTTTTGAAAGCTACCAGCTAACCACAACAGCTTCTCGGATATTTAATTTAGCGCGAAGTTATGTTTTCTGTGTATCCGTGCTATTAATTGATTCCTCTCCCGCATTAAGCATTTTATCGACACCAAAGCTGTTAAAAAACTTACATCATCGCAGTAAAGTCATTTCGGCAACACTGTTCGGAGGCTGGATGTGATCGTATAAATATAAATGGAGGCAGATACACTGCAGATACACTAGGAATCTGAGTAAACTGCTGGGCAGTGGAGGCTCAATGACTAACGAAATGTAACGCCTGTATAACGCGTGTATATAGGCCTGCGCCCAGTTGGAATGTGTACGGACCGGAGTCTGAGTTAGTCGCTGCAGCATATGTATATATATATATATATATATATATATATATATTGGATATTAAGGAGTAAAGACTATTACTGATTAGGGATGTAACGAATGTTGGTTTTCCCACATTCGCGAAGGCAAATGCCAATATTCATTTCCAACATTTGCGAATACGAATGCGAATGTTGGCTTTTTCACTGGCATATAGAATACTCAATTTTTTTTTTTCTCAAACTTGGATTTTCCTTTTTATAATCTGATTTCCCTATTTTTTGAAGTTATTATTAAAAATTTCGAGTTTTCTAAAATCGAAATTTTCAAAATGAATCTAATTTGGACAGAGCCATCCAGTTTCTAACAACATTTCTGTTATAATTTTTATTTTCATTTAAAATTCGACATAATCTCGAAATTTACAAGAAATATTTTTCTTTAAGATTCGTAGAAATACTGTTTTAAAACTTGTTATATTTTTAGCAAAATTTTAATCTAATTCTAAAAAAATAAAGGAATTTCGATAAAAAGTCCAATTTTAGGTAGAAAGCTCAATTTTAAGTAGAAAATTCTCGAAACATAAGGCACTTATGTTAGTCGAAACTTCAACAATAGAACAAAGTTTGAGAAACAGATTGAAATTTCCGGACAGTCAAAATTTCGAACAAAAAGTAAAATTTTTAAATTTATGCTCAAAATTCCACTTTCTCAAAGTTCGACTTTATACTTCATGGTAGACCCTTATTGACCGGAAATATTATGTTTTTTTTAATTTAAATACTTTCAAACTGGGCCGAAGAAATGTTAAATAAATTTAAAAAAAACTTGACTTTACAGTCGTAATTAAGAAAAAGACGAATTATAATTAAAAAAAAAACAGGTTTGAAATAAAGAAAGAATTCTCAAGAAATCAATTTAATATAAAAACCTGACCTTCTGAAAAAATTTAAAAAATACTATTTTCGAGGAAAAAATCGTTTCAAATACCCTAACAAATTTTGCAAAATATAAAAATTTCGAGGAAAATATCGACGTTTTAGGAAATAGATCGAAATTTTCAAAAAAAAGTCTAATTTTGACGAAATTTCGAAAAACGGGGCGAATTTCTGGAAAAATTTTACAAAAAAGTCGATATTTCAAGAAAAAATAGTTGAAGTTTCTCGACTCAATATTTATTTTTGAACGGCTGCCTGAGTGAAGGACAAGCTGCCCCCTGCCACACTGTGACGTTAGAAAATATTCGCTACTGAAATGACACTCAAAATTGTGAGAAACAAGTTGGAATTTAAGTTACCTGGAATTCTTGTCTTTTTGCAACAATTCAACATTTTCAATGTATATTTTTCAAAATTTCCAAGTAAGTATTAATATAAATATTTTTACTTTTTTATCAAAAGATCTATCAAATTTTAAAAAAAGGCAAAGTTTGATTTAAAGTCTAAATTTGCAGAAAAACGAATTTAGAAAAAAATTAAATTTTCAGAAAATGTCAAATTTTGAGAAATTACATAATTTTGAAGAAAGAAAAACGAAGAATTTTGAGACAAAAATTTGAAATGTTGGAAAAGTCAGATTTGGATAAAAGAGCTCGAATTTAAAGGTAAATATTGAATTTTAAAAGGTCAAAATTTCCCAGAGAAAGTTAAAGTTTACTTTTGAGATTTAAAATTAGATGAGTTTAGTTCGAAACAAAAGTTGAAATCTCCAGAAAAAAACCGAATTTTGAAAAAAAGAGATTTCGATAAAAATTAATTTGTCAAAAGTTCTCAAAGAACATAAAATTTAAAAAAAACATCGAATTTCGCCAGTAGATTGAAACCTCGAACAAATTTAAAACCTGAAAATTTTGGATGAATTTAAATTTTGTGAAAAATGCTAAAATTCCGAAAAGAGCAATATAAAAAATTGAAAGCTTAGAAAAAACTTTTAAAAAGTCGCATTTTTCCAGAGAAAGTTAAATTTTGATAATAAATTTGAAATTTCGAGGTCAAGACAAATTTTAAAAAAAACTCCAAATGTTGAGATACTGTAACGTAGTGTAAATAGATGAAATAGGATTTAGAATAGAATTGTAGAATTTAGTAAATAAAAAAAGTTTCTAGAAGGTTCTGATAAGGGGAAAGCGGCCGCGATAACGAAACAAACGGCAGATAAGCATTCCAGAGATTTCGGCATTCGATAAGCTTTATCTGCCGAAAATTCTGGAAGCCGCGGGCCGAAACTATAAAAAGTTGGTCAGTTTTCCCTCGAGTCAGTCAGTTAGAAGCAAGTGCAATAAGTTGGTTAGCAATTAGTGAATAATTAGTGAGTTACTGTTCAGTTGAAGTGTGTCGAGTTAATTCAGTAATAAAGTGGGTATAATCTATCACGTGTATCAATTCGAACAGATAACGCACGTTCGAATTTTGATAGAATTGGTTAAGCAATTTAAAAAAAAAACTGTGTTGATACAACTTCTAGTTTCGAGAAAAATATTGAACTTTAAAGAAAGGTCAAATTTTAAGAAAAAAAATTAAATGTTAAGATTATGTCAAACATTTCAAAAATTGACGAATTTTGTCGAAAAAATTGCAGCTTGCAGAAACAATAAAATGTCGAATTTTATAAGTCGAAATTTCGAAAATAACCCAATTTTGCGAAACAAGTCCAAGGTAGAAAATAAATAAAAGTTAAAATGTTTAGTAAAAGTCAATATTTGGGCAAAATGACAAAATGGCAAATTTTAAAAAGAATACAGAAATTTCGAGAAAAGTGTTATAGTGTTCAAGGTCAAGATTTCCGGAGAAAGTCAAATTTTGAGATTAAGTCAAACGTTATGAAAATATGTAGATAAATTTCATCAAAACAATCGCAGTTTGCAGAAAGAATAAATTGTCGAATTTTAAAAGTCGAAATTTCAAAAAACAAAACCGAATTGTGCCTAACAAGTCCAAATTTGTTTAAAAAATAAAAGTTTAAATGTTTAGCAAAAGTCAATTTTGGAGAAAATGCCGAAACTTGGTAAAAAGCCGAATTTTAAAGAGAATGTAGAAAATTGCTAGAAAAAGGTCGCAATTTAGAACAAAGTCGAAAAAATGTACTTTTGGAAAAAGTGATCTTTGAGAATAGATCTAAATTTCGAAAAAAAGATAACTTTAAAAGAAAGGTCGAAATCTTCAAAAATTATATTACTTACCATCTCCAAATACTTTTTTTATTAAAATATCGACATAAGACGAATTTTTGATAAATAATTCGAAACTTTCAGTAAGTCAAATAAGAAAAAAGTAAACATATTCACAAATTGTCGAGCTTTAAGAAGAAAGCAAGATTTGGGGTAAAAGTCTAATTTCAGGGACAAAATAGATATAAAAAATAAAGACTAATATAGAGAACAGTTAAAAAAGTCGAAATTGCGAAAAAAAAAGGCAAATTTTGAAGTAAAGGTCTAAATTTTGAGAAATAAAAGGTCTGTTGGGCTGAATATATTTTCGTTTGACTACATGAGTCAGAGAAATCTCTTTCTCTGACCCATATTTTGTCTGATTTATCTGATTTAATTTTGAAATATAACGTAAAATCAGAAATAAAAAATTTGTGGCTCTTTGAAATTCACGAAATTAATTTTTTTTATTGCGTCTGGCTCTTTCGGTTTAAAAGTTTGCCGACAAATGTTCCGACAAGTTAGCATTCGAGTTGGATATACCAAACTGACGAGATCTAACAAGATCGAAACCGGTATTTGGTTTCCAAACTTTGAATCTAATAAATGTTCAAACCTATTAGTCTGTGCATTAGAATCCTTGTCTTCTGGGACCTTTCCTAGAGAGCAACCGCTTCGCTAGGTGGCAGTGTTTCAACTGTTGGTAGTTCAGCTACCTATGATTCACTATACACGCCTGGAGGGCTGCATGAATTTGTAGTCTCGGCAATGGCGGCTCGCCTATAGGCACTGTGGAACTGCAGCACCCCCAATTTCGTCTAAGAGTTTTTTGTCAAAATTTTCCGAAGAGTTTTCCTTAAACAATTTTTTGTAGAAATTTTAAATTTTCTCTGATTTCTTTTCATAGAAATGTCGAGTTTCTTTTACGAAGTTACTGAATTTTAAAATCTATTTTAATTTTTTTTCTAATTTTTGTAAAAATTTTGAGAAAATAATTAAAATTTCAAGCTAAAATCCAAATTCAACTCTCCTCGCATTTTAATATTTCTTTAAAAAAAATAGCTAATATTCGAGCTTTTACCTTATGTATCAATTTCAACTTTTTTGTATAAACATTTTGAGTTTCTGATTTGTTTAAGAAAATTTTAATCTTTTCTGCGAAATTTCCATTTTTTCCTAAATATTTTATAAAAAGGATTTTTTTTATAAATTCCTATTTAAAAATTTTGTCCTTAAATTTGTTTATGGAAATTTCAACTTCTCCAGATTTTTTATGTTCCTCAAATTTGCTTTAAAACTGTCACTAGACTTTGACATTTTATAGTTCATTTTATTTTCTAATTTTGATAAAAATATTTATCAATTTTGATAAAAATATTTATCAAAAAACCCTAAAATTTCTATAAAAATGTCAAAATTTTGGAAAAAACTAAGGCATTTTAAGAAAAAATTTAATTTTTAACTCCTTTTGCATTTTGATATATTTCTAAATTGAAATAACAACCGAGTCTTGGGTTATTTTCGTAAAATTTCAATTTCAACCTTTTTGTAAAGGTATTTCAAATTTTTCGCAAAGAAATTTTGATTTTTTTCCATGAAATTTGTGTTTTTCTTGAAACAGTTTTTACAAAGAAATTTTTTTACAATTTTCAACTTTTGCTGGAGATTTTGTCTTTAAAATATGATTTCTTTTAAACATTTTTCATTTCTCTAATTTGTTTTAGAAATGTTAAAGTTTTTCACGAAATGTTAATATGTTAAAGTTCCTTTTATTTTGTAATTTTGATAAGAAACTGAAAATTATCAAGTACTAGCTGGTCCTGGCGAACTTCGTAACACCTCAGAATTAATAAATATTGTGGTACCTCATTAGAAAGAAAAAAAGAAAATAAGGATTTTCAAAAAAGTTTATATTTTGAAAAAAAATTTTTAATTTTTAAAATAGTCGACATTTTCAATATTTGTGCGAAAATTGAAACACAGAACTTGTCCTCTGAAACCAAGAAAAATTAAAAAACACAACAAAGGTTGCTCTAGGTTGCTTAGAGCAACCTTTGTTGTGTTAGATAGTGAAGATAACCAAGGACCAGTCCGTTCCATCAAATATTTGTGCGAATGGAAAAAGGCAAAATTTTGGAAAAATATCGACATTTAAAATAAATTCCAAAATATTTAATTAAATTTCCAAAGAAGCTGAAATTTTAAATATTGAAGAAAACTCAAAATAATCAAAAAATTCGTGATTATCAAAAAGGTTGAAATTTTGAAAAGGTAAAATTTTGGAAAAAGTCCAAATTTTGAGTAGTTCAAATTTAAAATAAAAACTCACTTTTTTAAAAGTTGAAGATTTAATTGGAAATGTTGGAAAAACATTATAAATACTATTTTGAAAAAAGTTAGGACTTTTAAAAAAAATCAAGTTTTCAAAAGGAGTAAAAATTTTGAAAAAAAGTCGCCCTTTGGAATGGAATAGAAATTTTTAGAAAAATTTACGAATTAGCTAGAAATCTTAAAATGAATTTTTAAGAAATGTCTCACTTAAAAGAAAAATCAAAATTTTCGAATAAAGGATCGACAGTTTGCAAATAATGTCGAAATTTTGAAAATAGTTTAAATCAAAAAAATAGTCCAAATTTTTAATTTTGAAAAACCAAAATTTCCAATAAAATGGGAATTAAAAAAAAACTCGAAAATTTTAGAAAAGCACAGATTTAGGAAAAGGGCTAAAATTTACAAGAAAACCCCGAAATTTTTTAACACTTTGATCTTTTTAAATTTTGAGAAAAATGCGAAATATATAAAAAATTTAAGGATAAGGCAAAAATTTTCAAAAACTTTCAAATTTTCAAAAGAAGTCAAAATTTTGAAAATGAAGAAATTTTTAAACAAATAGGTCGAAACTAAGAAAAAATATCAAAACTTTAAAAAAGTAGACACATTCAAAAGATTTGAGAATTATTATCGAGGTTTTAAAATAATTCGAAATTTTAAAAAAGTTTAGATTTTGAATAATTGGGAAATTTTCACTCAAATTATCAATAAAAACCAAAATTTTTAAGCAGGATTATTGAAAACAAGTCAAAAATTATCAGATAGATCGAGGTTTTCAAAAGTCGAAATATTGAGAAGTTAAAAGTTTAAGAGTTTAAATTTTTGGTGGTTATAAGTTTGAACCAAAGTTTAAGATTTTTTAAAAAAGATTGAAATTTCAGGTCAACAAAATCAAAATGTTGAAAAAACGTTAAACGTCAAGATTTAAAAAAAATCGAAATTTTAAAAGAATTTCGAAAATTAAAAAGTAATAAAAAACAAAAATAGTCGAAAATGTGAAAAAAGTCGACATTTTATGAAAAATGGTTGACATTGAAAAAACAGTCGAAATTATTAAAAATCGAAATTTTCAATAAAAATATTATAATTTCTCAAGAAAAATGATGAAATTTTGAAATTTTAAAAAAGATCAAAAATTTAAAACGTCAAAAGTTCAGTTTTTAAAATCTTACGTTTTCAGAAAAATTAAAAAAATGTACTTAATTTCCAAAAAAAAATACAAAACAACAAACCACCGAAAAGTTTAAATATTTTCAAAAATGAAAATATTTTTAAAAGAGTACACACAGATTTTCGAAAAAGTCAATACTGAACAATAAAATAAAGTTGAAATTATAAGAAAGAAGTCTAAATTTTGGAATACAATCGAAATTTGAAAAATATCCAGTCTTTCAAAAAACGCGACATTATTCAGAAATTTTCATTGTCAAGTTTTCTAAGAAATCTAAAATTTTCGAAAAGTTACCATACATTTTGAAAATGTCGAAAGTTTTAAAAAGTTAAAATTTTGAAGACATCCCGTTTTGGATCAAACATAAAACGGTTAACATTGTCGCAGCACTCCCATTAGTTTTGGCTACGAGCCGCCACTGAGTCTCGGTTGCATTCTACTTGCATATTATCCACACCAGTGGCGGCTGGTCTTAAAGAGCGCAAGAGCGCGCGCTCCTCGTGAAATGAACGATCTATTCTTTTCTGTTTAATGTAAAAGACTTGGATTTATCACATTTTTAAACACAAAATAATGACCTACTACACATAATAATACTTGCTAATGACTTGGAATCAAATACACCAACGTTTGATTCCGTTATACATATTAAATATTATAAGAAAATTTAAATAAGTTGGTGGGCGTAGAATTATGCACTTGGCTGCCGTGCGATGCCTATCAACGGTCTTCACGGGATACGGAGAAATAAACTACAGAACACCACGTTAAAGTTAGCCCGGGGTACGCCGCTCCGCGCATGTGCGATATTGCCAAATGGTGAGTACGAGTCAGAGTTTGGAGTGTCTATTTACGTTTATGATGCTAAATGCGTAGGTCCCTGCTGATCTGATTGCGATTGCTAATTGTGCCGTTTACAGGCCTAACTGCCAATAGTACCGCTATTCACAAAGAGATAGCAGTACCCACTCTAGGGTCTAATTATTCATTTATAGATTTGGATTTAAACAATTTTGTTAAGAAAGTAATGAAGACTTTATTTCTTTAAAAGATCGTTGAGCGGATTTTGTTTTAAAAAAATTTTTTTTTGTGTTTTTGTAGAGTTTAATTAGAACCTTGTAATAAAATATATTTTATTTTCAAATGCAGTTTTCATGAAATGGAAATTATAAGATGGTAATTAAATTTAATTCGTAAAAATACTATTAAATATCACACCTTTTGTGTCACTTTTGTTTCTCTTAAATTTAATATCTTGCTATGACACTGGAGTCATCTAAACTCTTAACTACTAATATTTTTGCATCTGCGCACCCCTTGTTAAAAAGTCACCAGCCGCCACTGATCCACACATTATCATTTTTCTTGATCAGACGTTAAAATTCATCACGAAAGATGTCTCAAAAAGTTACAAAATTTGAACGAAACAAAGGAAAGAATTAAATCAAAAATCTTAGTAAAAAAAATCTGAATTATGCAAAAAGGCGAAGAAAACCACCGTCGTTAATAAAATTAAAAGAAGAGAAACAGCAAAATAGGTTTCCCAAATGCGAACCGGCAAAAGTTAATAGACGACCAATCTTATGAATTAGCGCTATAACTTCTAATCAAGAATGAGGCTTGTTTTGCTTTGGGCAGCTTCATTTAGCAGATAGGCAATTTTTGTTTTTAAAAATTCGCTTCTTATACATCCGTTATCCATACTTCAGCGAGATCATTAGCGTTATTGTACTTCACGGTTTAATTACCTTTCTGTTTCTAGCCGAAGTGCCTACTCCTGAATAATTAAAGGAAGCAAATATAATTACTCGGCTTTTTGTCTTAGGCAAAGTTTCTTAATTCCAGAACGACCACGGCATGTAAGCGGAATAAAGTTTTATGTATTTCGTAGTTATATGTAGAAAATTTAATACGTCTCAGAGGTGCTTTGTAAAGCTATGAGTGTACAAGAAATAACATAAGCTTCCTGAAAATGACAAGTGAAAAACTCCTTGCTTACTTTTATCCCTTATTCTCCCCGCTCATAACGTTTTATGCTGTCATATATACACATTCATTTCGACATTAATTAAGACAGCCCCTGTGCGGTTGAAGGGAATAGAGTAGCTCGATAACACAAAGTTTTGTTCGGACGCTCGTGTATGTGCTAGCTCTTTGCATCGCTGCTTAGTACAAAACGTTTAACGGGCAATTTCAAACTTCTGTTTTTTTTTAACTGTAAATTTTTGATGTATTTACCACGGTGGGGGTCTTTCTCCCGCAAATGTTATCCTTTGTTCTAAATTTGGCTTATTTTTAATATATGGAGACAGTTAAGTAGCATTTGTTATTTCTAGTCAAGTGTGTTATCGTTAAGGGAACATTGGGACATATTTGCTTTGTGTTGAAGTGATCAATAGATGTCAGAGAACGCTGTAATGAGCTTAAAATAAAATTTATGCCCTTTGCCGGAATCCCTTAAACGTCTGAAATATATGGTGGGGTTTTTTAGTGAAAACATATTGTAGCTATTAACGGAGTGCATTCATGATTAATTTTGATTTAGTGCGACACGAAAACATTGGAGGAAACTAAATCATCGCTGTAGTTTATATGGTATTACACCAGTCAAAAATTAGTTTTAAAGCATTTTTGATGAAGAATCAAATACTGAAACAAAATACGAAATAATCTGGTGTTTAAACTAATTATGTTCATAATCAGTGGCGGTTGGTGGCTTTTTGACAGGGGGTGCGCAGATGCAAACATATTAGTAGTTAAGAGTTTAGGTGACTCCAGTGTCATAGCAAGATATTAAATTTAAGAGAAACAAAAGTGACACATATTTAATAGTATTTTTACGAATTAAATTTAATTACCATCTTATAATTTCCGTTTCATGAAAACTGCATTTGAAAATAAAATATATTTTATCACAAAGTTCTAATTAAACTCTACAAAAACACAAAAAAATTTTTTTTTGAAACAAAATCCGCTTTACGATCTTTTAAAGAAATAAAGTCGTCATTACTTTCTCAACAAAATTGTTTAAATCCAAATCTATAAATGAATAATTAGACCCTAGAATGGGTACTGCTATCTCTTTGTGAATAGCGGTACTATTGACAGTTAGGCCTGGAAGCGGCACAATTAGCAATCGCAATCAGATCAGCCGGGACCTACGCATTTAGCATCATAAACGTAACTACACACTCCAAACTCTGACTCGTACTCACCTTTTGGCAATATCGCACAAGCGCGGAGCGGCCTACCCCGGGCTAGCTTTAACGTGGTGTTCTGTAGTTTATTTCTCCGTATCCCGTGAAGACCGTTGATAGGCATCGCACGGCAGAAACGCTAAGTGCATAATTCTGCGCGCACAATTTAAAATTCCCTTATAATATTTAATATGTATAACGGAATCAAACGTTGGTGTATTTGATTCCAAGTCATTCACAAGTATTATTATGTGTAGTAGGTCATTATTTTGTGTTTAAAAATGTGATAAATCCAAGTCTTTTACATTAAACAGAAAAGAATAGATCGCTCATTTCACAAGGAGCGCGCGCTCTTGCGCTCTTTAAGACCAGCCGCCACTGTTCATAATTTAATTTATATGTTTAACCTACTTCGTGAGATTGTTCAATGTTCATAATCCCTGTTTCGTTTAATGTTTATAGTTCGGGAATATTTTAACGAGAATTACAAAGAAAAGAATATTATTAATAGTTGTGGAATGGAATATTTCAGAGACTATATGCCATGACTTAAAAAAGGGCAGAAACAAATATAATCGAATCGATTTTTTTTTCAACTTTGACACCCTGTATCTCTGTTAATATCAACTTTTGGTATAAGTTAATGTAGTTAAATCAGATTATGTTTATTCGAAAAATCCACCATTGCTCTGTATATCATTACTTATGGTCCACTCTGTAGATATTGCACCGAAATTGCTATTGTGCGTTAGTTTTATTTCATGTTAATGCAACTTCAAAGGACAATTCCACAATGCTTATGGACTATGTCATGAATTTTTGTATAATTATTATTGTTGAAGTTTAAATAAATGAGAAAAATTATATGTCGAAAAAAAATTAACATTTCTATAAAAAAAAACCAAACGCAGGTAAAGTCAAATTTTTAGGAATTAAAAGTAGGCATTAAAAATGCAAATTCAAAAAAAAAAAAATTTTTAAATTCGTGGTTTCAATAAAATCAAAATTATAAGGAAAAATTACTATTTTAACATTAGAGTTGAAATTTTCAACTTTACGTACTAAATTTCGAAAAATGTCGATATTTCGAGATTAAAACATATTTCAGTTCCCAAAATTTTTACCGCTAGGGATCCCTGATTGATTTGATTCGTCACTGGCAGCTTGTAATTTAAAATATAAACTGGCTACGTTTGAGTTATCTCTAGTTCCAAATTTAGATCCCCTTTAGAACCTTGAATCATATCGATTTTTTGGAAATGAATTCAATCCTTAAATGCCCGTTTTTTCCTGGAGATTAAGAAAATCATTTTTTATAAATAATGGATTTTGTTTATGATAACGAAGGCTTCCACGGCCAGAGTCAGTACGGGATATACTTCTTTCAGGACTGGACCGTGTCAAAGAACTACTAAAAGTGTTCGACGTTTCACCGACCATCGTAGGGGGCTTCTTCAGGAACAAAGAATAGAAAAATGAAGAGAGCAATATGAGAGAATATGCAAAAAAAAAAGAGAGATCCAACAGCTTCTCCCATCTCCCAAAGATAAAATTTCATCCTTTTGTTCTAATGGTGTGTACAGGGTTCCTTGTTCTTGTGCTTCAGTGTACATCGGAGAAACCGGGCGATCATATAAGACACGAATATCCGAGCACCAAAGATGTCTTAGGTCTGGTTTATTTTCGCAGTCAGCCATTGCCGAACATCAACCTAAGACCGAACATAAGATTCTCTTTGATAATATTTCAATTATATCCAATATTCCCAATAACTATAATAGGAAGATACGCGAAGCCATTGAAATCCAAAAATTCCCCAAAAACATCAACAGAGACGACGCTTACATGCTTTCCTCCATCTGGAAACCAACCATCGGAAATCTTCGGAAGTGATCGCGCAGACGAATGGTATATAAAGTTTCCCTTTCCCTCTTTCCTGTCAGAAGAGTTTCGCCTCTGGTATTGTGGATTTTCACCTACTTAAAAAAAAAAATCCTCTATGAAGTGTTTTGCCTATGGCATGGTGGGCATACTGAGTTACCGTGCTCTTCTGTCTAAACTTTCTTATCCTTTGTACCAATTTTTAATTCAGAAGAGTTTCGCCTCTGGAATGGTGGACATACTGAGTTACTGTGCTCTGACGTTTTGAAATTGGCCTTTCTGGATTCTGGATTCGTTGTGGGTTGCCTAAAAATTTAGGCCAGCACTTAGGCCACCCTTTCCGGGCCCATTGTGCTATGAAATTGGCCTTTTCATTCTCTCATTTTTTTTGCGTATTCCCTCATATTCCCCTTTTCATTTTTCTTTTCTTTGTTCCTGAAGAAGCCCCCTACGATGGTGGGCGAAATGTCGAACACTTTTAGTAGCTCTTTGAAATGGTCCAATCCCGGAAGAAGTATATCCTGTCATGGATTTTGTTCAAAACGTCATCTTTCCCTTAAAATTCACGCTTTCAATACCATTTTTTTAAAAATGAAAAATAGTCTAAATTAAAACTAAACTAAACTTCTAAAATGATATTATGAAAATTTAAAAAGTTCACCGTTTGATACTTTCACGCACAAAAAAAAAATTGGAAAAAATTTCGATATTGTCAAAACAATAAAGATCTAAAAAACGAAACTTTTGAAAAAATGTTGTTTATTTTTAATATTAGCTTGATTAAGAAGTTTGAATTCTTTTATAAATCTTGAATTTTCCAGAAATTTAAAATGTTCTCTAATAATATTTAAATTAAATCGAAATTTTCACATGCAGTTGAAATTTTTAAAGAGTTGTATATAACTTTCAAATAAAAATTAATAGTCCAAATTTTTATGAGTCGAAGTTTTTAAAAATGGTCCAAGTTTCCGTAACAAATCAAAAATTTGAAATAATGACAAAATTTTAAAAAAGAAATCATAAATTTTATAAAAGAAGACGTTTTGATTAAATGTCTAAATGAAAAAAAAAAACGTAACTTTCAATCTACATATATGTTGGTCGAAATTAAAATAAATGAAAGTATGCAAAAAGGCCAAAATTTTGTAAAAAAAGGTTAAAATTAAAAAAAAATTCAAATTATAAATACCGGGTTTTCAAAAAGATCAATTTCCAAAAAAATTTGAAAATTTGAAGGTTAAAATTTAAAAAACATCGAAACTTGTAAAAAAAGTTGATATTTTCAAAAGTCAACATTTTGAAAAAAAGGTTAAATTTTGAATTCAAATAACACTTCAAAAAACCTGACACTTAAAAAAATAAAGACATTTTTAAAAAATTGTGAAATAAATCAAGATTTACAAAGCAAGGAAATTTGGAGAAAAAATTTAATTTTGAAAAAAATTAGGTCCAATTTTTCTTAGAAACATCGTTATTTAAAAGAATTCCCAAGAAAAAGAAAATTTTTAAAAAGTTGAAATTTTCAAAAAGTCGAAAATTATAAATATTACCAATGTCAAAAAGGCGTATGGATTTCTCAATAAAATCAAAATTTTAAAAATATTTGGATCTGTCAAAAAACACATTTTCAAAAAAGAAAGTTAACAAACCAAAATTTTGAAAACGTCGGAATTTTCAAACTCAAATATATGAAATTATATATAAAATCATATTTATGAAATGAAAAAAATTTCAAATAAATAAATTCTAAAAAAAAGTCAAAATTTTGAGAAAATTTTAAATTTTCAAAAAGTAAAATTTTTGAAATGAAAACAATTCATGTAAAAGTCGAAGCTTTGGCAAAAAGGCAAAAGTTTTGAAAAAAACGAAATTTTTAAAGTAAAATGTGTGAAATTTAAAATAAAAGTTGAAATTTTCAAATAAAGAAATTTTGAAATTTTGAAAAATCAACATTTTAAAAAAAGTCGAAATTTTTAAAAAGTTAAATCTTTTAAATAAAAGTCAATTTACAAAATAGTCGAAATTTCAGGAAAAAGTCGACATTTTTGAAAAAATAATCGAATAAACATTTTCAGAAAAAGTCGAAATTTTGGAAAAATAAAAAATTAGAGATTACAATCTACATGTTGGTCGAAATTAAAATAAATGAAAGTATGCAAAAAGGCCAAAATTTTGTAAAAATAGTTAATATTTAAAAAAAATTGAAATTAAAAATACCGGGTTTTGAAAATAGATAACTTTTCCAAAATATTTGAAAATGTGTGGGTTAAAATTTAAAAAATATCGAAACATGTAAAAAGAGTTGAAATTCTCAAAAGTCAAAATTTTGAACAAAAAAGGTTAAATTTTGAATTAAAATAATACTTGAAAAAACCTGATTCTTAAATAAATAAAGAAATTTTAAAAAAATTCTGAAATAAATCAAGATTTAAAAACAAGGAAATTTTGAGAAAAAATCTTATTTGAAATAGAATAAGTAGTTACAATTATTCTTTAAAACAACGTTATTTAAAAGAAATCAAAATTTTCAAGAAAAAGAAAATTATTTAAAAAGTTGAAATTTTCAAAAAGTCGAAAATTATAAATATTCACAATGTCAAAAAGGCGTTCGGATTTTTAAATAAAATTAAAATTTTAATAATATTTGGATCTGTCAAAAAACACGACATTTTCAAAAAAAGAAAGTTAACAAACCAAAATTTTGAAAACGTCAGAATTTTCAAACTTAAATATATAAAATTAAAACTTTATAAAATGAGATTTATGAAATGAAAAAAATTTCAAACAAAGAAATTTAAAAAAAAGTCAAAATTTTGAAAAAACTTTAAATTTTCAAAAAGTCTATTTTTTGTAATGATAACAATTCACGTGAAAGTTGAAGCTTTGGCAAAAAGGCAAAACTGTCAAATGTGTGAAATTTAAAATAAAAGTTGAAATTTTCAAACAAAGAAATTTGGAAGTTTTGAAAATTCAACATTTTAAAAAAAGTCGAAATGTTCAAAAAGTCAAATTTTTCAAATAAAAGTTAGATGGAACGAACTGGTCCTTGGTTATCTTCAAAAATTGAAATACAGAACTTGTCCCCTGAAACCAAGAAAGATTAAAAAACGCAACAAAGGTTGCTCTAACGTGTTTCGACAGCCAAGCTGTCGTCTTCAGAGAGAAACTGAACTGAAACAGTTTATCTCTAAAGATGACAGCTTGGCTGTCGAAACGCGTTGGAGCAACCTTTGTTGTGTTTTTTAATCTTTCTTGGTTTCAGGGGACAAGTTCTGTATTTCAAATAAAAGTTAATTTACATAAAAGTCGAAATTTCAGGAAAATGTTATTTTTTGGGAATAAATTGGAACCACCAAAAAGAAAAGAAAAAAAAACAAGTTTTTGAAAAATGTAAAGAAATCTGGGAGGAAAGCGAATAAAAAAAAACAAAAATTGTTGTAAAAATTATGAAAAGTAAAAAGTCGAAATTTCTGGAAAATAGTTGAAGTTTCCTTTCTCAGAGATGGTCAAATTTTGATAAAAACATTTAATTCTGAAAATAAATTTATATTTGGGGAACAAGACAAATTAGCTGAGATAATAAGCCTTGTATATACGAATATATACAAGTTTATTACGATGCAATTGAAATCTTGCGGTTGCGGTTGTACATATTTTCAATTTTAAGCACGTTTAACTGTTTAATTACAGAACATTTAATTGGTCATTTGTCAAAACTAGATGAAAGTAAAGTCACGCCGAGGACGTTTGTATCTATGGATGTTGCGATGCAACCCGTGATACAAGCTTTGCCTCACCTTCGTGAACTTTGCAATTGCAGTCTAATTTTCATTAGATTCTAATGAAATTAGATTTCAATTGCATCGTAATAAACTTGTATATATTCGTATATACAAGGCTTATTATCTCAGCAGAGAGTAATGCTTCAATTAGCATGTAGCGAGAATGTTTGCGTGATAAACAGTTAAAAGTCAGTTACAAGTCACCCGATGGAGGTTTGCTCTCTTGGGTACTTATACGACTGACTAACGGCTTTAAATTGGAAGTGTGTACAACCACCGTACCATGCTGAGGAGGCCAAGGAAGGCCGAAACTAGTCTATGGTTGCGGTTGTACATATTTTCAATTTTAAGCACGTTTAACTGTTTAATTACAGAACATTTAATTGGTCATTTGTCAAGACAAATTAGAAAACTGGAAATTCTGAGAAATAGAAGAAATCTGGAAAAAAATGAATATTGAAACAAAAAATCAAGGAAAAGTTGTGACATTTTTAATAGAAAGTCCGAATTTCTCGAAAACAGTCGAAATTTTCGAAAGAGTGTTAAAAATTTATAAAATCATTGCATTTTAATAATATATTTATAGTTTGAGAACAAGAGGAATGTAAAAATGTCAAAATTTTGAAAAATTGTAAAAAATTGAATTTTAAACAGAAACCCAAAAGATCCAGAAAAAGTGTTGAAACTTGAAAAGGAAAAGTAAAAATTTGCCAAATAAAGAAAAATTTTCAAGAGGAACGTCGAATTTTGATAAAAATTTAAATTCCAGACAAGTAAGTTGAAAAAAGTAAAAAATTTTAACAAAATTCAATTCTCAGAATTCAGTATAAAACTTTAAAAAGAACAATTTTTAAAATAAAATCGGAACTTAAGAAAATCTTCTGATTTTAAATAAGTCTTTTTCTTGCCAAAAATTGCAAATCATGAAAGGAGACACTTTGGGAAGTTACTTTAAAAAAAAAAATTTTGAAAAAGCCAAAATTTTGAAGAAAATAAAACCTCGACAGAAAGGAAAATTTTGAAAAATCAGTGAAGTTTTTTAGAAAGTTCGAAATTTTGGGAATAAAATGAATTTAAGAAGAAAAAAAAAACACCCAATCTATATTTTTGCTTAATTGCATAAGATATATGGGGCAGAGACTTCATTAGTCGTCACTTCGACTATGCCCATGAACTGAGTTTTTTTTTAAGTAGGGGAAAATCCGTTAACGACATCTGGGAAGATACCCTGATAGTGTCGAACTTCCGCTCAAACTAAGGGTACCGACTAAGGACCCCTACTTCTTCGGGCGGGGCCCTTGGCCCCCAATCCCTCCGTCGGAACAGTACAATAGTGCTGGAGCACTATTGTAAGCTGTTTTGCCTGAAACATAAGAAACAAAACAAAACAAAAAATTTCCGAAATGGAAGTCGTAGCCTAGAGGACCATCCTTGGTTTCCTAATCCTGGATGTTTGGATCGTAATCCACTGCCTGTCGAACTAGCTCGTTGGGATGCGTTTCCAGTTTTACCATCGCTCTGAAATTAATTTCCCTAAGAAATCTCCTACCAAAGGTAATGCAACTTCCCTTTGGAGTTAATTGTTTCTCACAAACCATGGAGCGTCCATGGCTTGTCTTAGAAAGACGTTCTGGAACATCTGGAGTTCCTTCATCGTAACCCACTGCCTGTCGAACTAGCTCGTTGGGATGCGTTTCCGCTTTTACCATCGCCCTGAAATTAATTTCCCTAAGAAATCTCCTACCAAAGGTAATTCAGCTTCCCTTTGGAGTTAATTGTTTCTCACAAACCATGGAGCGTCCATGGCTTGTCTTAGAAAGACGTTCTGGAACATCTGGAGTTCCTTCATCGTAACCCACTGCCTGTCGAACTAGCTCGTTGGGATGCGTTTCCGCTTTTACCATCGCTCTGGAATTAGTTTTCCTAAGAAAATCTCTTACCAGGAGTAGTTCAGCTTCCCTATGGAGTTGATTGTTTCTCACAAACCATGGAGTGCCCATGGCTTGTCTTAGAAAGACGTTCTGGAATATTTGGAGTTACTTCATCTGATTATCCGTCGCCTGTGACCAAGCTACAGACGCGTAGGTCATCGCTGGTCTTATGATTGATTTGTTTAGTAACACTTTAAGTCCAATGGACAGGTTACTATTTCTACCAATCATCGCTTGCAGCAGGTCCTTCAGCATTTTGGTTTTGGACACTGCATAATCTATATGCGTCTGAAATGTAAGTATATTATACAGAATTACACCTAGATACTTTGCCTGAAGTCTCCAGTCGACGTTTTGCCCATGAACATTAACATGTCCATATGGTTGGAGTCTTCTTCGGGTGGAGAAGACTACTTGAATTTTGTCTGCGTTGACTTGGATTCTCCATTGACCGAAGTAATCTAGTAGACTATCTGTTGACTGCTGAAGTCGGCTGGTGACCAACTCTGAACTGAAAGAGTACGCCACCAAAGCTGTGTCGTCTGCAGAAGTTGCCAATAAGGTGTGGTCGATTGTTGGATTGGTTCTCGGGATGTCCGCTGTGAACAAAGAATACAGCAAAGGTGACAAGGTAAAACCTTGAGGCACCCCATACTGTAGCCTAAACTGGTTTGATAGCTCCTGTCCCACTTTTGCTCTGAATTAGCGCTGGTCCAGGAACAAGCTTACCATTTGAACCATTGTTAGAGGTATTTCAAACTGGTGCATCTTGTAGACTAGTCCTTGTGTCAAACTGTGTCAAATGCCTTTGGAGATATCGAAGAAAATAGCTCCAACTACCTGGTTCCAGTTCATGCGTTGAGTGATTGTTTCAACCACTCTCAGCAGATGGTGTGAGGTAGAGTGCATAGAGGGCATAGGTTGAAACCCAAATTGTTCCTTAGGAAAGATATTGCGATCGCCGATGATATTCTGCAGACGCTTCCTCAAAATCCTTTCCGCCACCTTACCCAAGTTGGATAAGAGGCTGATTGGCCTGTAATTTTGGGAAAATGTCCCATCCTTAGCTGGCTTAGGAATCAAAAAAAAAACGTTTGCAGTCTTCCATCTTGTGGGAAAATACCGGTACTTAAACATGGAATTGACTATTGCTCCAAAGTATTTGACACCTTGGTCTGGAAGAGACTTCAGAGCTTCGTTTGGAATTCCATCTGGACCTGGAGACCTTTTGAACTTTGGCTTGCGCTGAAAGCTTTGGATATCCTCCTCGTTAGTCGGTTGGATGACGTCGCCTTTTTCTGGCACTTTCTCCTGGAGAACTTGAACCGAACGCGCATGCACATCTAATCATATACGTCGTAGTGTCACAAACTGGTGCATCTTGTAGGCTAGTCCTTGGTGCCAAACCAACTCAAATGCCTTGGATATCAAAGAAAATAGCTCCAACTATCTGGTTCCAGTTCATGCGTTGAATCATTGTTTCAACCACTCTCAGCAGATGGTGTGAGGTAGAGTGCATAGGTTGGAACCCAAATTGTTCCTTAGGAAAAATGTTGCGATCGCTGATGATATTCTGCAGATGCTTCCTCAAAATCCTTTCCGCCACCTTACCCAAGTTGGATAAGAGGCTGATTGGCCTGTAATTTTGGAAAAATTTCCCATCCTTAGCTGGCAGTCTTCCATCTTGTGGGAAAATACCGGTACTTAAACATGGAATTGTCTATTGCTCCAAAGTATTTGACAGCTTAGTCTGGAAGAGACTTTAGAGCTTGGTTTGGAATTCTGAGTTATTTTATTGCGAATTTGAGTTGTTTTCCTGGGCTAACAAGAGGTCATTGATTGGATTTTATTGCTTTTGTCGTTTTGGGCATTTGGTTGGCCTTATTGTGTTGATCTTTTTTCAAATTCATGTCAAGACCTTTCGGACTCGTGGATCAGTATGGCATGGTCACTATAAACATTTCCAACTTATAGCCATCAGTTAGCCACATAAATACTTAAGAGATCTAACTTGTATTAATCCATTGAGTGACTTTCGACTGTATGTTAGAAGGAACATTTTTTACTATATGTTAATTGGAGCAATTATTGCTGATTATTAGAACTAGGTTTTGTGCTGTGTAATTAAAATTGCAACGTTAATACAACGGTAATACAACGGTAATACAACGGTAATACAAAAAAAGTACCCTACTACTAGTGATCTTTGTGGCTTTAATTACATCGTACTTAAACTGGTTGTCAAAAAGTGTTACACAAATTGATCCCCAGTTGACTTTTTTTTTATATACCTGAGACGTGTATTTTTTTTCCTTACTGACTTCTGCATTATGAGTGTAATATAACTGAAATTTAATGAGCCATTTTCTTTTACTTTTGTTTGAACTTCTAATCTTAGGAAGCGAAATTAGCTGGTCCCTGTCGTAACCTGTTGAGCACAACCGAACTACAGTGTTGTATTAATAAATGATAATTAATTTCAGTTTTGTGTGTTTCTTCGAATTAAGATTTAATATTTCAAATGCTCATTAAGGCCCAAATAAGAGAGAGAATTTTCAGTAATGTTTTAATTAGACGAACCCCCCGATCAAAAACATTAGCGGACGTTAATTTCGAGCCATTAATTTTAATAGAATTAAAACGTGCAATAATAAGTGCTGGAGTCTCGTAAATGCTTGAGAATTTTATATGAGCTTCTAATTATTTCGTAGACAGGTGCACTCACACAAAAGACTGTTTAAATTAGTTCACTAATGGTCAAACGCTTGTTAGTGGATTAAAACGTAAGCCTATCACTATAATTGACACCCTATTAACCACAAGTATGTTAAATAATTTACAATTAAGTATGTAATCAAATAAATATCAAAAGCATTAACTTTACATAATTCCAGAATTACACTTAATTAGGAATGTTTTTAATTGGCTAAAATATTATCTCAATCCTCACCAGTTTATGGAGGAGATTTTATTATTTTACTCGGCTCAAGCGGGCAAAGTGGGATCTAAATATATTCAGTTTGTTATAGTTGGTTGGGTTTTATTAACTATTATGCTTTCAGCTTCCACATTAAGCAGTAAATGGGCAATTTATTAGGTTCGATTTCAACACATGTTAATAATTTGAAATGCGCACTCTGTGTAATTCAGTGTCAATTAAAAAATTACATCCATTGCTTGGGACCGCCTGTTGCAGACAGCATTATGAGCGCACCCATAGTTCCTATTTTAATTAAATAGGTTCGCAGGTTCAGCCCCTCAGTTAAGTTTGAGATTTTATATTAGATGTAGTACTGACCCAAAAACTAGAGTGATTTGCTGACAGTAATACTGCTGATGTTACCAAACCAAAAATACGGAATCTGTAAATGACGACAGCTCGATTCAATTCGTCCTTGAAATCACGTTTACAAGTTACAAAGTAAAAAGGTCCAGCGTTCCGATCCGACCAAAAGATCAAAGAACTAAAGGAGCCACTAGATCTAAATACCTAATGAGAAGCGCAGGTCTTGCACCTGTTGCACCTAGTTCAAAATAAAAATCGGAGTAGGTGCACCTGTTCCGAAAAAAAAAAGCAGGTCCACCCATCTCTATATTTATGTGGCCGACTTGTGGATATAAGTTAGATATATTTACAACGACCGCACCAAGCTGATGAAATTAAGGAAGGCTGAAACCGGTCTATAGTTATTATTGTAATATAGTAGACTCCCGCTAAAGTTGCGCTCACCGTACTGGATTGACCGTTAAAGTTGCTACTCCCCGTTATCCCTACCATTGTCGAACAATATATATGATTTATTGCTCCTTACGAGATTGAGTGGACTATTCAAAAGTGGCGTTAAAACTCGGAGGTTCAATTCGTTGTTCGAAAATTGGAGTGGGGGAATATCCGCGCAACTTCAATGATCGTATCCTGACAACTTTAACGGGCGCAACCTTAGCGCGGGAGTCGACTCTATTTCATTAGAGAACATTTAATTGGCATTATTTGTTTACCTTAGCATACCTAAACGAATGTCACACCGAGGACGTTTGTATTTGATGGAATTTGCTATGATGCAAATCCACAATGCAAGAAATAAAGTTACCTAATGCAGTGACCTCTGTAACCCTTTAGGGATACATCGTATTTCTGGTTGGCCTACAAATGTCTATTAATAATATTACGAAAAAAGTATTGTGGAATTGCTATTATTTGTTTCGTTGTATTTGTTTTTAATATTGTCGAATTATTGTCACTTGAAAATCTATTAAATGGAAATATGCAACTATACAACTAACGCATAATAACAGTATGCAATCAGTGGCGTAGCTAGGAACCAATAGGTCCTTATGCAAAAAAGTTTTCCCATGTCCCTATTTAAAATTTCTTCAGAAGAGGCTGAAATCTTGAAGAACAAATTATGTAACACTGATTTTGGTCATTTTAACCCCCCTTCCCAACCCTCTTAATTACATTAAGGAATTACGCGAGACAAGCGTGAAGAGGAGAAAAAGGACGAAATTTATAAAAAAGTGTCGAGCTTAGATTCTAAATTTCGAGAATAAAAATCAAAGTTATGGGAATTTAATTTTGCAAAAGGAGATTGAGATTTAAAACAACAACGTTTCTAAATTTGGAGAAAATATTTACAAGACATTTCAAGTCTATGGTTGCGGTTGTACATATTTTCAATTTTAAGCACGTTTAACTGTTTAATTACAGAACATTTAATTGGTCATTTGTCAAGACATTTCAAGGTGAAAGTAGGGATGCAAAGATTTTTAAAACATCGATACTGTATTCAATTGAAATATCGAAGAAGATATGTCTATATGTTTCGATGCATCGATACTATATGTTTCGATGCATCGATAAATTTATTCGATGTATCGTTTAAATCCAATGCCACACTCATAATTTCGCTTTTTTTAAAATTCCTACTTTTTAATACAAATTTTTACTTATTTAAAATTTGCGAGTTTTTTTTAAATTTTGACTTTTTTAAAATTCAACATTTAATAAAAAACTTCTGCCTCTATTTAAAACTTCGATTTTTTTTATTTAACTTCGAAAATTTAAACTAAGTATTTATAAAACTTCCAGATTTAAAACTTTACATTTTTTTGAAAATATCGAGTTTTTAGAAAGATTGAAATTTTATTACGATTTTATTTGAGAATTGGGACTCTCCAAAATTTGCACTTTTTAAAAATTTTTGACATTTCTCTTGGAAATTTCGACATTTTTAGAGATCAACATTTTCTCAAAGTTTTAGGTTTTTTAATTCATCTTGTCCTCGACATTTCAGTTTGTTCTCAAAATCCAGAGTTCCTTATTGGAATTTTTTTTTACTTTTTTTCTAGAAATTTCTTTTTCTCGGAGTTTAGACTTTGTGTCCAAAATTTAATTGTTTTCAGATTTCGGCATATTTCTCAGAATGTTGACCTATTGAGTTCATTTTGTTGCCCAAATATCAATTTATTGTCAGAATTAAACCTTTATTTTATCAACATTAGACTCTCGCTGATAAACTTCTTTTTCTAGAAATGTCCAAACTTTTACCCGCAATTATTTCCAAAATAATTTATGTTTTTCAGAATTTTGTTTTTATAATTCGTCAAGTTATTTTCAGAATTTAACGAATTTATCTCAATTTAACTTCCTCTTGGAAATTTCGACTTTTTTTTAGACATTTTGAGCTTTTCAGGAGATTTCGACTTATTTTTAAATCCAACTTTTCCCGAAATCCTTCTTCCTCTTTTTTTTTTCTTTTTTTTCTTTTTTTTTCTTTTTCTTAGAATTTGAATTCTTTCTCAAAATTTAACTTTTTTAATATTTTCATTTTATTCGAAATTGTGAACTGTATTTCTCAAAAATTTGGAAACTTTCTTTATTTTTAAAGCTCGTTATATTCTCAAACTTTATATCTTATTTTGAACACTCTTCTATTCTCAAAATTCAACTGTTTCGAAAATTTTGGGCTTTTTGTTTAAATCCGTCGTGTTCTCAATACTATAATTTATTCTCAACTTTCAAATTTATAATTTATTTTTTAAAGTTTTCTTTTATTGTGGACAAATAACTTTTCTTTCAATTTGTTTTTCTTTCAACTTTCAACAAGAAGTTAAGGTTGTTTATGAAATTGATACTTTTATTTAAAAAACGCAGTGACTTGCCATTGTTTTCGTTAAGATTACTCAGGGAAATGTTATTGCGGACGCCACTGATAGAAGTAAAACAAATATTTTACCTGCAGAAAATGCCTTTTTATGCCCCGTTATTATCTACCAAAATTCAAAAAAATATTTCAAACGCTATTGAAGGAAAAACCGAATTTTTTCATAATTTTTAGCACCCTATATCTTAAAAATAAAGCGGACGTATGCAGATATAAACTTTTTTTTCTTAAAATCGTTCAAAAATTATGCCCCTTCAGTTATGGCATTTTTTCGAAAACACCCTGTATACTCTAATTGCATGTTTATTGCCATCAAAATCCCCGCAGGCAAAGGGACTATTGCTATGGTAATTATTTCTAAATATTGTTTACATTACATTGAAATTCCTAGAGAAGACTGAGGTATCGACAAAATTTTCAACAAAAAATCCTTCAGAATGTAATGTTGCAATAAACACGAATAAAACTATAAGGATGTCAATTTTTAAACTGACATATACCTAATTAAATATGTTCTTAGTCTTCTAATTTAAAGATTATGTCTGTAAAATTTTAAAATTGTTTCGAAAAGTATGGAAATTTTTCATCATATTGAAGAACAGATTCTGTCATTTGGTATTTTCAAACTTTTTATTTAATAAAAATTGAACAATATAAAAGGGAGATATAATATTATATAAAACATTCTGCATATGCACATAATAATAAAAAAGTTAAATAAATCATAGTAGCTACATTCCAACGTAAAATGGCAACGTAGCGTATTAAATCGTGCTTGCAGTTTCCTCACCGTACACAGCGGTCGCTTCGAAAGTCGGGTCGACGTACTTTTTTGCAGCGGTAGCCCCTACCGTTCTGTAGGAAAACCTATTAAAAGCACGTGCACGGCTTTTGGTGACGTCACTCAACGTAACATTACGGTCGCTCTTTTACGTTACCGTTCAGTAGGAAACCCTAGCTTAAGGCAGGACTTTTTAAACTGAGGTTCATCGACCTTTGAGGTATCTATATCATGAGTTGGGGGTCCATTGGCAGCGTACCTAACAACTAATGCCGTAATTATCCAGTCCCACCTAATAAAAGGTATTTTTTAATTCCTTTCTTCTCCCCTAGTTCATACAACCAACTGAAAATTTATATTCTCAACTGCGGGACCGTTTTCCAAAAATTTTCATATGTTCCTTTCTCTGAAATTTAGAATTATCTCGAAATTTCGACGTTTTTATAAAAATCCGTTTTTTTTACAAAATTTCTTATTTTCTTTTGAAATGTTGAACTTATCCTAAAATTCAAGCTCTTTTGTCCAAATCTGACTTTTTCAAAATCTCAAATTTTTATCCCAAAATTCTTAGTTTTTCTTTGTTTAAAAGTTTATCATTTCTCAAAATTTGACTCTTTCTGAAATTTCATTTTTTTCAAATTCGTCTTTCTGCAAATTTCGACCTTATATCAAACTTAGCTTTTTTTTTTCAAAATTTGATAGATCTTGTGATAAAAAGGTAAAATTATTTAGAATAATACTTACCTGGAAATTTTAAAAAATATATTCAGAAAATGTTGAATTTTTGCAAAAAGACACAAATTCCAGAAAACTTAATTTCTCTAAATTTCGATTATTACCTCAATAGCGGATATTTTCTGACGTCAGAGTTGGGCAGGGGGCAGCTGGTCCTTCACTCAGGCAGCCGTTAAAAAATAAACATTGAGTCGGCTTTTTTTCTTAAAATATCGACTTTTTTCGTAAAATTTTTCTCAAAATTCGCTCCTTTTCGAAATTTCGTCAAAATCTCACCCTTTTCCGGAATGTCGATCTTTTTCTCAAAATGTCGACATTTTCCTCGATATTTTCATTTTTTTTTCAAAATTTATTTGAGTATTTGGAACTTTCGATTTTTTTACGATTTTTCTCTAAATTTTAATATTTTTAAAATTTTTCCAAAAGTCAGGTTTTTATATTAAATCGATTTCCTGAAAATTCCCACTTTATTCCAAACCTGTTTTTTGTTTAATTATTATTCGTCTTTTTCTTAATTACGACTATAAATTCCAATTTTGAGAAAGTAGAATTTTGAGTATAAACTCAAAAATTTTATTTTATTTTTATCAAAATTGGACTGAAGTGAAGTTCTTAAATATTTCATAGAAATGTCGGCCTTTATCTCGAAATTTTGATTGTCCGGAAATTTCAACCTATTTCTCAAAATTCGTTCTATTCTTGAAGTTTCGACTAAATGTTTTATGTTTCGAGAATTTTCTACTTAAAATTGAGTTTTTTTATCCAAAGTTGGACTTTTTGTCCAAATTCAATTTTATTTTTAGAATTGGATTAAAATGTTCCTAAGATTATAGTAATTTGGGCGATTCCATTATCGCGGCTGCAACACTTAGGCAACTCTTAAAGCTAGAAACTATTAAAATAAAAATATTTTTCATGAAATTATTCTCTGAAGGGCTAGGTTTCAACCTGTTCTCATCTGATTTGTTATAAGAATTTTAATGATTTAATATAAATAGTCACAATGGAAGTTTAAAGTGCTATCGCGGGTGCAATCAAATCGGCTCTTCTTTCCAGATTACAGTAAAAAAAACACAAACACTTATTAATTGTGAAACATTTATTAAATTATGTCTTTATATTTTAAAAGAGTATAAATTAATGTAATAAAATAAACCAAAAAAAAAAAATTTAGAACTCGAAGATAAGCAATGAATTATTCAGTTTTAAAGTAATCGCGGGTGCAACTTCAAATTATTGGGGTTGCAAAGCACCTTAAATTCTGAGAACATTAACTTCATTATACGCAAATAATTAACAAAATCAGAAATCAAGCAATGTATATTACTAATTGGTATACTTCTTTGTCACCAAGCAATAGCTTAGAACCCAAAGACAAAATCTCAATGACCGATAGTGTCCCAGGTACCATTTTTCAGTTGGTTTTTTGCAGCATATATTCAAATGATACTATGTATAAACACCTCAAGTATTTAAATGGAAAGTTAAGGCAACAAAAAATAGTTTTATTATTAAATCCAGATTTTGGTTTCTTGTATTGACATCAAAAACGTAACAAATACTTCGATTTAGAAGTTTATCTTAAAATCGTCTCCAGCGAAATCGCTCATTTTAAGAATAGTACCTACTGCTACGAAATTTAGAGAAAAATATTTCTTGTAAATTTCGAGATTGTCAAAATTTAAATGAACATAAAAATTGTAAGAGAAACATTTTTAGAAACTGGATTTTTTCTCCAAATTCGATTTATTTTGAAAATTTCGATTTTTCTCACAATATTTTCCAAGTGCCGAAGAAAAAACTAACATATTCCATTAGCAAATAATAGAAATGAATATTCGCATTCGCATTGACTATTTTTTATTGTGTTCAACAGCTTTTTATGATTAAATCTGTATAAACTAGAAAATGGATTTTTTTGTTATGTCTTACATACATTTGCATTAAATTGGCTAATTATTATTAGTCAAAAGGATGGACTTATGAAGGAACCAAGAATTCTGTTTTTTTAAGTAGCGTCATTTTTAAGCTGTAATTTCCAATATAATAACTATTAATTTATTTTAAACTAAACTGCAATCAATCATCAAAGCACAAGGTGGACACATTAATGAAAAACACCTAATTTGACTTATCGTGACATTTTCGGTATTTTTAAATATTTTTATACAAAATTTGCATGTAATGAACATAAATCATAACAAAATAGTCTATTTTCCAATTTGTATATAAAGGTTAAAGCATAAAATGATGTTGAATAATAAAAAAACAATCACAAACTCAAAAAAATCGTTTTTTTTTTCGATGACATCCTTATACTTTTGCATGTTAGTGTAATTGTACGCATATTATGAGTTAAATTGACTATTGCCCATTGTTTAAATTATGTGTCGATTTTTGTTTTAAGATAGTAGTTTTGACAACAAGAGCAAATATGATGCTCACATCTTATAAAAATATATTATTTTATAACCAAATATTTGTTAGAATTAAAAATAAAATGTAAAATGTGGTAATCTAATGCACCAGAAATGACAGATGGGAGAACTTATAAGATGTTAAACAGTACGTGCAGTAAATAAAAATGGTGTAAAGTTTATGTGCAAGTGATTTCATTATTAATAAATATTAGTGTCGTTTCCACAGGACTACAAGCCTCCAAACTAGAAATATGAAAAGGTCAGTTTGACAGCATTTATTTTAAAATATTTCCAATATTCTGACTTGTTTACTGGTGTGAGTGTGGGTTCGAACCTCATTTCATGGACAGTGTCGGCAGCCCCCAATGCCTAATTTTTTCTCAAAATTCGTCATTTCTTCGCAAAATTTGACTTTGTTAAGGTTTCGAATTTAATAAATTCACTTTCACGTTTCAAGATTGAAGGTACAAGATTTTTTCATTTAAGTCGAAATTTAGCATTTTTTGGAAATTTAGACTTTCATCTTAATCTTTTAAGTTATTCTGGAAATTTCGCCTTTTCCCCCCAAAAACGTCATTTTCTGTAAATTTCGACTATTTTACGAATAGATAAAAACTACAATAAGAAACTTAATTATAGAAATATCTAGATAAATATTTCTTCTGCCTTCTAATTCAAATTTCAAGATTGTATCAAAAATTAAAATAAAAACGTAAAAATCGCGAGAACGAGTTTTAAAAATTTCGCCCTTTAATACTATTTTCTAGAAATTTGGACATTTTAATCAATATTCATTTATTTCCTGAAAAATAACTACGAAATGTTAATAACAGTCGCGGAGATGTCGAAAGTATTATTGCAAATTTTGCTTTTTATTGAAATGTCACAATTGTTAAAATTTAAATAAAAAGAAAAGTTTTCGAGACATATTATTTTTGGAAATTTCAACATTTCACTTTTTTTAAAAGTTCGGCCCACCTTGTTGACGTAATTCACTTTCAATGGAAAGTTTATACAGCCTAGGATTTGACGACGAAATCTGGAGTGGATTTTTAAGTAATTTTATCCTCGTTTGCTCGCGGCTGCAGGCAGTTTTCTAACACATCAAATAAAACACATGATGATTCGAGGTTGTTTCAATTTAGCGCTTATTAGAACATTTATTTACCAATCTCGGGTTGGAGGCGTTATTTCAAATGAAATAAATAATAACGCTACTTAAAATCAGACTCGTTGCACAACATTTTCTATTTATATTTCCACGACCAAAATGCAACATAATAACAGGTTTCGGAATCACGAAATATTTAACTAAGAGCCGAAGAATAGACACCGTCTGTAATTTATGTCATGGATATGACGATTTGGGCACGTACCGGTGCGGCTGAAATAATTTCGATTGCAAGATTTGTTCCATTTATGGATGTCAAGTTAGAACTAATAACGCAAAAACTCGATTGAAATTACACGTTTTTGTACGACGCATTTGACCTTACAACTATTATACGTGAGCTGCAACGCATGCTTCATATAATAGGGTCCTCCTAATCGTGGCGAATACAAAATCTTGTTCCTTTCAAATAAATAAGTGAAAGCTGCAGGTCCAAATTTGAGCACAGCCTAACACAGTGTTTATTTTTACGGATTTGCTCATTTTCAAAATCTAGCCAAACGGAAATATTATCTGGCTGATAGAAGCAACCTTTTAAACCTTAGTGTGTTTAAGTGAGAGCTTGAGATATAATTTTTTTAAATCACTGTAAGCATGAGCTCACTGGGACAAAACTAGTCTCTGGTGAAAACCACAGTACTCCAACAAACTCGTGTTGTCATTAAAATGTCATACCTAAAAATATCAAAATAATAATTTTCTCCCAAGTAACATCCTCGGGTCTGTCCAGCAGTGGCGTGGCCTGATTTTAATGAATGGGGAAGCTGATCGGAAACCCTTTTAAAAGTTTAATTATAATTTTGCTTTCATTTCATAAAAAAGTAATATTTCTTTTTGACTTGTCTCGATTAGTTGATATATCGATATAAATTCAGGATTTCAAAACAAAATTCAAATTTCGAGAGGTTGGTCGAAATGTTGGAAAAATGTTAAGTCTAAATCCAGATGTTTGACAAAATTTATTTTAAAGAAATCCAGATTTTCAAATTTCAAATTAAACTTTTAATATTGTTTCTTCAATGTTCAGTATGGTTTTGACATTATTTTATTTTTCGAATATTTCACTTTATATTTGGATCTTTACTCAAAATTTCGAATGAAAATTCTAAATTAGGATATCACAAAAATCATATTAATCATAAAATGGACCTTAAGTAAGAAGACATTTTTCCTGAGATTGTCTTTGAAATTTCAACATTTAAAGAGACTCTAATGCACAGACCAATAGGTTTGAACATTTATTAGATTCGAAGTTTGGAAACCAAATACCGGTTTCGATCTTGTTAGATCTCGTCAGTTTGGTATATCCAACTCGAATGCTAACAAATGTTCCGACAAGTAAGTACTAAAACATTCACAGGCGTCAAGCGAGTGACTCTTAGTACTACCACCTATTGGTCCATAGAGAAACTATGGCCGTCGCCAACAATGTCGTATGTGTGTAGAATGCAATCTAGACTACAAATTCATGCTGCCCTTCAGGCGTGTATAGTGAATCTAATAAATGTTCAAACCTATTGGTCTGTGCATTAGAATCCTTGTATTCTGGGAACTTTCCTAGAGAGCAACCGCTTCGCTAGGTGGCAGTGTTTCAACTGTTGGTAGTTCAGCTACCTATGATTCACTATACCCGCCGCCTGGAGGGCTGCATGAATTTGTAGTCTAGGTTGCATTCTACTTGCATTTAAAGAGACATTTAAGAAAATGAAAATTTATTTTTCGAAAGTGTCGAAATTTTTAAAAAAGGTCAGACTGCCATGAGTAGAAGTTTCTAAAAAAGTCCAAATTTCGAAAAAAAGCGAAAATTTTCAAAAAATTTAAAATTTTAAATTAAGACCAAATTTTTAAAAACTCAAAAGTTTTAAAAGAAGTCAAAATCTTCAGAAAAAATTCGAAACTATCAAGTCACAATTCTGGAATGTCAAAATATTCAAAAGGGTCAGTTTTTTTTTAAAAGTAGACATATTCAAAAAAGTATATAAAAGTGAACATTTAGAGAAAATTTAAAATTTGGAACAATTTGGATTTTTCAAAAGTAGTCCAAATTTTCAGAGATCGAAAATTTTTAGTCAATATTCCCAGAAGATAAAAATGTCCACAAAAGCTGAAATCTCTAAAAAATTGACATTTTTCAAAAAATAGTCAAAACTTTAGGAAAAAGATTTAAATTGTATAAAAAACCAAATATTCAAACCAGTCGAAATTTTCAACATAATTTTAGAATATAAAACCTCAAAATAATAACAAAAATGTTCTAGAAACACTCAAAATTTTTAAAAAATTCACAATTTGGAAGACAAATTTGAAATTTCCAATCAAAAAATTCGACATTACAAGAAAATCAAAACGTTGAAAAAGGAAAGTTTTGACAGGTTCATATGTTGAAATGTCTAAGTTGTCAAATAAGTCGAAATTTTCAATAATGAATCGAAATTTAGAGTCAAATTTTTTAAAAATATTCATATTTTCATGCAAAGGTAAAATTTTTCAAAAAAAGTTAAAAATTACAAAGAAGGTCGAAATTTCAAAAAAAAAACTGTAATTTTGTGAATAAAATCAAAATTCTGAAAAAAGTCGCAATTTGGAATTTAAATTTTTCGAAAAATATCAACCTTTAAAAAAAATCGAAATTTTCGATCAATATTTTCAAATGAATCAAATTTGCAGAAAAAGTTTAATTTTCGAAAAACTTGGACATTTTTAAGTGATCAAAATGTCACGACCAAAAACTAAATGTAAATAAAAATCAATTATCAAAAAAGTCAAAAACTTGAGCAAAAGCGTAAAAAAAAGTTAAGATTTTTTTAAACAGTTGAAATTTTTGCAAACATTTTTAGTCAAAGTTTCAAAAAGAAGCCGAAGTTTTGGATTTGACAATTTGAATTTTTCAAAACGACTCCAAATTTTCAGAGATCGAAAATTTTTAGTCAATATTTCCAGAAGATAAAAATGTCCACAAAAGCTGAAATCTCTAAAAATTGACATTTTTCAAAAAATAGTCATAACTTTGGGAAAAAGATTTAAATTGTAGAAAAAATCAAAAAACAGTAGAAATTTTCAATATAATTTTAGAATATAAAACCTCAAAATAAAAACAAAAATTTTCGAGAAACACTCAAAATCTTAAAAAATTCATAATTTGAAAGACAAATTCGAAATTTCCAATCAAAAAATTTGACACTACGAGAAAGTCAAAACGTTGAAAAGGGAAAGTTTTGACCGGTTCATCTGTTATAATGTCTAAATTGTCAAATAAGTCGAAATTTTCAACAATAAATCGAAATTTAGAGTCAAATTGTTTAAAAACATTCACATTTTCAGCAAAAATAAAAATTTTCAAAAAAAGTTAAAAATTACAAAGAAGGTCGAAATTTCAAAAAAAAACTTTGAAATTTTGAGAATAAAATCAAAATTCTGAATAAAAAGTCGCGACTTTGAATTTAAATGTTTCGAAAAAAATTCACCTTTAAAAAAATCGAAATTTTCGATCAATATTTTCAAATAAATCAAAATTGCAGAAAAAGTTTAATTTTCGAAAAACTTGGACATTTTTAAGTGATCAAAATTCACGACCAAAAACTAAATGTAAATAAAAATCAATTTTCAAAAAAGTCAAAATTTTGAGCAAGAGCGTATAAAAAAGTCAAGATTTTTTTAAACAGTATTGAAATTTTTGCAAACATTTTTAGTCAAAGTTTCAAAAAGAAGTCGAAGTTTTGGATTTGACAATTTGAATTTTTCAAACGGATTCCAAATTTTCAGAGATCGAAAAATTTTAGTCAATATTTCCAGAAGATAAAAATGTCCACAAAAGCTGAAATCTCTAAAAATTGACATTTTTCAAAAAATAGTCAAAACTTTGGAAAAAAGATTTCAATTGTAGAAAAAATCAAAAAAATTTTCAATATAATTTTAGAATATAAAGCCTCAAAATAAAAATAAAAATTTTCGAGAAACACCCAAAATTTTAAAAAAAATCAGAGAGATTTTTTTAAACAGTTGAAATTTTTGCAAACATTTTTAGTCATAGTTTCAAAAAGAAGCCGAAGTTTTGGATTCTTTCAATTTTTTGTTCTTAAGGTTTAAAACACTCAAAATTTTTAGTAAATTTTATCAAAAAAGTTATTTTTATATAATTTTTTTTGAGAGATAGTTGGTATTTTAAAAAATCTTGCATTTTTCAAAAGTCTTGAATTTTTCAAATAAATGGTTCAAATTTAAACAAATAGTAATTTTTCAAAAAAAGTTGTAATTTACAAAAAGTCGAATTTAGAGATAAATTCGAAAATTAAAAAAAAGTCAATATTTTGGACAAATTAAACATTTTTAGTCAGAATTTCAAGAAAAGATTAAATTTTGAAAAAAATGCTCAATTTTATCGTCTGAATTCGCAATTTTTTGCAAATTCAGTTGATATCAAAGTTTTTAAAAAAAGTTAAAATTTTCGGAATATTCGAAATTTTTGAAAAAGAATATTTTTGTAAATTTTTGCAAATTCAGTTGATATCGAAATTTTTAAAAAAAGTTAAAATTTTCGGAATATTCGAAATTTTTGAAAAAGAATATTTTTGAAATTTTTTTTAGAAATAGTGAGCATTATCAAAGAAGCCGAATTTATCACAAAAGGTTAAAATTTTCAGCAGAAGTGGAATTTTGTGAAAAATTCGAAAACAGGAAAGACGAAATTTAGTCGTAAAATTCGAAATTTTCAAAAATTAAATTACTAAATTTTGAGAAAACCGAAATTTTTGAACAAAAATTCAAAAAATTGTTGCAGCCGAATTTATCACAAAAGGTTAAAATTTTCGGCAGAAGTCGAATTTTGTGAAAAATTCGAAAACAGGAAAGACGAAAGTCATAAAAGTCGAAATTTTCAGAAATTAAATTACTAAATTTTGAGAAAGACGAAATTTTTGAATAAAAAATCAAAAAAATTGAGAAAAATGGATTACTTTTAAAATGTTGCAGCTTTCACTTAAAGCCAGATTTAAAAGAAAAGATAAAATTTAATTAAACAAATCAAAATTTGAAGTGACGAAGAGAAAAAATTTAAATTTTGAGGAAAATTCAAAATTTTGAAAAAGGGAAGTTTTGAAAAAGGTAAAATTTTGAAATGTCTAAATTGTCAAAAAAGGCGAATTTTCAATAATAAATTGAAATTTAAAAAGTTAAGTTGTTCAAAAAAAGTTAAAATTTTGAAAACATTCGACATTTAAAAAAACAATTTTGAAAAATACCAACATTTTCAATAAAATTCGAAATGTTCGTACTCTTCAACTCGTTCATTTCTTAAAAATAGGTGCATAAATAAATTCCGATTAGTTATGTCAAAAATAAGTAGAATTTATTACTTTACAGGTACAATTGTTAAATTTCAACTACAAACTTTCCTTAACCCTTCAGTGCCCAATGATGCGTACATGCATCAACCACATTAATTCTCTCCACTGGTAAAGTTAGATGGTTTTGCTCTCTAGAAGCTCTCTGATGCAGTTATGCATCATTCTATTTATCGTTGAAACTCGCACATAACCTCATTTCGCGTTTGGTTTTTATTTAGTTCAGTGCATTGTCAACGTGACAAGACTGATCAAAACTGATACTTGGGTGCTTTTAGATGCTAAATTTTATAGTTGTTTTATAACATCTTTAAAAATAAAAATTTTCTGGTGATATCTTTATACAAAGAGGATAAGTAAACTTTATTAGATATAAAAAACAAGCAACATTTTGTTTTCTATTTGCGAAAACATCTGTGATTCATCTGAGAATCATTGGGCAGTATGGTATGTACTACACAAAATGTTGAATAAATACTTGTACAGGTATATTTTCCACTTTTTATCGGGTATTTCATAATTATTTTGTAGATGCCATTCATTTTTAAACACAATGGAAAAAACATAGATCTAGACAGCTTAGGGACAGATGAACTCCTCGACTTGATAGATGAAATTCCAACAGACAGTGAAGATGAACTCGAGGGTGACATTGATAACCTCGATGATATGGATACGGACCGTGTCGCAGAAAATATAGATATTCTAGATTATAGTTCTGAAGAACCTTTGATACTTAATGCGCCAGAAAACAACAACCTGTTTCTTGACCACTCTGCTGCCGGCAATTCAAATTCTGCAGAATCTTCTAGTTGTCAAAATTCACTTGAAGAAGAAAACGGGACTTCCAGTGCTTTTGTTCAACGGAAGCGGGATGTCATATGGCGTAAAGGTAATTTGGGAAAAATTCCGTCAGATTTTATGGGAAATTCAACCTTGCCCAATTCTATCAAAGGCCTGGAAACGCCATACCAGTTTTTCAAATATTTTTTTAGCAATGACTTGATGGAATTGATTGTTAAAGAAACTATTAGATATAGTGTTGCAAAAAATCCGTCTAAACCATTTTCTTTCTGTAAAAATAAGTTGATGAAATATTTAGGAATTTGTATTTTCACTTCAGTATGTGCTTTACCAAACATAAGACTTTTATGGAAAGAAGCAGTTGGTTTACAAATTGTAAGAGACACTATGTCTAGAAATTTATTTGATGCAATTCGATCAATGCTTCATTTCAATGACAATACACTGGAAACAAGCGACAAATTACAAAAATTACGACCGGTGATTGATAGCCTTTCAAGCAAATTTTTGTCTATTCCTATGGAGGAGAAGTTATCTATAGATGAACAAATTTGTGCAACTAAAGCTCGGCACCATTTAAAGAATTACTTGCCACTCAAACCGCATAAATGGGGTTATAAATTATTTGTTCTTTGTGGGGTGTCTGGATTCGCGTGTAAATTTGAAATTTATACCGGCACAGAAAATGATCCGGCAAAGAGACCTGCTAATGAACCTGACTTGGGTGCTAGCAGTAATGTAGTGGTTCGTCTTTCACGTGACATACCTAGAAATTGTTTCCATAAATTATATTTTCATAATTAATTATTATACATCACTTCCCGTCATATCCTATCTCGAGAAAGTCGGCATCCACTCCCTTGGTACAGCCAAAAGGTCTCGTATACCATCATGTCAAGTACCAGTAGATCAGGTGCTGAAAGCACTGGAGAGAGGCAAATCAGGGGAATACCTAACAGATTATAATGGAACTGAGATCACTAATGTCTATTGGAAGGACAACAAGACTCTTTTACTCCTGTCCTCCTTTGTTGGTCAACAACCAATGACTACAGTGAAACGGTTTGATAAAAAGAAAAAGGAAACCATTGAGATACCCTGCCCAGCTATTGTTAAACAATACAACATTCATATGGGCGGGGTTGATCTGCTAGACAGTCATATTGGCAGATATAGGATAAGAATGCGATCCAGAAAATGGTATATGCGCCTTTTTTATCATCTTCTGGATATCACAGTTATAAATTCTTGGCTTCTTTACCGAAGGTGCAACGAAGGAAATAAAACAATGTCGCTGCTAGACTTTAGAATTGAGCTAGCTACAAAGCTATGTACAATTGGAGAATCCATCCCACCAAGACGTGGAAGACCTTTAGATTTACAAAACAACACTGAGGCTAAAAGAAAAAAGCCAAACACAAGCTCCATACCGCCTCAGGATGTAAGACTAGATAAAGAGAACCATTTTCCTTTATGGAACAAAACCCGCTTGGGGTGCAAAAATCCCTTATGCAAATCGCAAACTTTTGTCGTTTGTCAAAAATGTAAAACTGCTCTTTGCTTTAACCAACATAAGAATTGTTTTTTGGTATTTCATAATAAATAAAATGTTATTATAGTTTGTTATTCGTAAATAAAATTATTTTTGTAGACTAGAATGAGTACCTATAATTTCATTTTAGCATACCCACTGATGCATATATGAATCAAAGCAATAATTTGTTATAAATAATATAAAATATTGTGGCAGTTTTTTTTAATTATTTTTCCCATTTTCCTTAACATAATTTAGATGTAACTCGTAAAAAATTATATAAAATAAAAAAATTGGGCACTGAAGGGTTAATGTTAATAAATAGTGGTCGCAGCTGTAGTGTGAAAAAAAGAGGTTTTAATATAAAATGAATAAGGAAGCTGTGGATCCCTAGCTTCCACGAAGAACACGCCACTGCTGTCCAGATTTGGATTGATCACAATCGACTTTTTAAAAGTTTTCGCATAATGACTACTACAAATTATTCAAACTGTAGAAGGTTGTGACCATAGATCTGACACTAGTGTGAGATCTATGGTTATGACCGGGAGGTCTATATGCTTTGCAGGTCGAAAATGTCGTTATACGCAAGGCGGGCAGCGGCGAGATAAACTCCATCTATTCGCGAGGATCCTTGGCATGGCGAATCCAACACCTTAGCAACTATCCGTAGCAATCGCTCTAGAAACTGAGGAGAATGCCCCACCTTTGTCAGCTTGTTCTGCATTTTATTGACCTCTTAAAATCAACCCCATTTTCCTTATTAAGTCAAGGTTATAATTTAACTTGTTGGACCTTTAAAGACAGCCCAATTTTCATTGAGTTTATTAGTACCTTAAAACCATTTTTTTGAAGGTTCAAGATTCCTATTCATATTTATTCGCTTATGAATCATCTTGAGTTTATTAGACCTTCAAAGTCTCTTTGTTTTTTGGAGATTTATGATTCGTGTTTTTAAGGTTACCTTCATTTTTAGTGGCCAATCCTGATTCTTATTCAACAAATCTACTTAGAATTGATTAAAAAAATAAAATATCTATTGCTTGAAATATGATATTTGGAACAAAACCATAATATCTGTCATGTATTTTTTTGCAATTTATTATATAGGGGACACATGCATCCAATAGCGAAAAAGTGATCCGCATACGCCGTCTTAATGTTTACAGTATATTATCGTTAATTAATAAAATAATATCCAATCATAGTGAGGCAGCCTAACCTCTTTTTGCGTGATAAATTTTGCATCCTTTCTGATTGCGTTTGTTTTTCGTTGCATTATTAGATCTCCGTAATTACGTTGAATGATTTGTGAAAGTAATATTAAATTAATGTTTTTCCTACCGCCGATGTATGTATTATATTATACATGGAGTAATTATTTTGACCATGACACACTGCTACTGCAACAGCACGTCTTGTAAGCTGTAACTCCACTCGAGAAACGTGAGTTATAACACAAGAAGAGTGTTAATAAATTAACGGTGACTGCGGGTACTACCGCACTTAACTTTATACCGCTGCTCTTTCTCCGGATTTGACCGGGACGTTCCTCATGGATTTCACCCTTAGGTGGTTATAATTTGAGGTCATAGAACAAAAGAAAATGCGTCGACCAAAGAACTGCGTTCGTGAACATATGTTGCACGTGATCTCGGATATAACCTAACCTAATTCTATTTGTTGAAAAGCTTGGCCTCTCTTTCATCGGTTCTCGTATTAAAACCACTCGTACACTTTATGGGGCAATCGACCAGACAAGCGGCGGCCCTCCATCGCATTCACCATTTCCTCGATTCGTTTGGTGCATCTGGTGTGCCTGCTATGCACGTGGCGATGGGATATATCACAGTTTATGATCGACGTGGCCAACAGACAGATATTGTGTGATGCATCCACGATTACCGATCGCATTTGTCCACTTCTTTAACGCGGTCGTCTTATTTCTAATTAAAACAATTTGTATTCGTGGGGGGCTTGTAAATTCTGAAGGACTTACTTCAACCGAACGATCAGATTTGATTTCGTCGGTGTTTGAACACTTATTTAAATAACACAACATATTATCTACCCTTGACATATTTAAAGCATCTGCGTTGCTAGTTATTAATGGTATCAACCGTAAAAGGTCAACAGCTAAAGAAAAGTTCTTATTTTCTAAACTTGGGAGCATATATGTCGCATGTATGTATGGGGTCTTACGGATTATGTCTAATACAACGAAATGGTTATTTATAAGAAATATTGGAAAAATTCGAGCAACGAACCTGGACAATTGGATTTGATCGTCATGGCAGAGTGGAAAAACACTTGGAAAGTTTCTTAAGTAGAAAGGATTTTATCAAAATTTTGAATTTAAACCAATTTTTTAAATTCGAAGTTAGGGACATTTTGCGATGTTCTGTAGGCTCAAAATTTAACTATTTTCTCATAAAAACCTGCTCATAGTGGAATCTGTTATTTTTAAATGTTTTATCTTTTTAACTAGGTCTTTGTTAAAGTGTCTTCATCCTGTTTTTAAAGAATAGTATACAGAATATCTCCCTCAGCCATTAATGTTCGTAGGCACCAGCTGATCCTCTCATAAAACTCAAAACATGTGCAATGGTCGTAGAAAAGTAATCTTTTGGGTGCTAGCACTTTATATTATATATTATTATATTACTTTATATTACTTGTACCCATTTCATATTAATTTTTTTCTGCAATTCGTTATCTCTATTGGCAAATTTTCATGCAAAAAAGAAAATTGTTCAACTTTTTCGCGGAGCTCTGAGACAAAATAACACTTAATTATTTTCATATTTTTATCTTTTAGACATAATTTATACAATGTTTTATTTATTCTGATTGAAAGCCACGGGCAGCTGTCGCACAGTTGAGACCAATGAGAGCCTAAAGAAGGGTTACTTTTTTCATCGCGAAGAAACATTTAAAAAAACGTAATCGCTTATTTATATCAAACTCGTTTTCCTCTATCTTCTCTTAAAATTAATGACTTAAAAAACCTAAAAATTGTAGAGTGGAAATATCAAAGGGGCTAAGCTCCAAATAAGCTGTTTGGAGTTATTAGAAAAAAACGTTACCTTGTGACCTATTACTTATTAAATTGTAAACAACCGTTTATTACAAAAATATCAAACTGTGACATTTGAAAAGACAAAGTAAAATCTATACATTTAACCATCCATGTTAACGTTAACTAGCCGCGCCCATACGTCTCCCATGAATCACCCCGAATCAATGCCTCAACCCAGCCGCCGCATTTCGGTTCATCGCAAGCACTTTTTCCCTCAGCATTCCTGTCGCACTCGACCCCTGAGATCGCTGACCTTGTGCGAGTACCCTCGGTTGCCATGGTTGATAACATTCGGCCCTTCCTGACAGCTGGAGTGTCCTCACTCCAGTGGTAGATCTGTGCAACAAAGTTTATAAGAACATGTATATTTACTTTTCTATTTATTTTTGAAAAATATTAGTACCCTGGTTAGTGAGAGGCAGCTTATATTTTTAGAACTTAAACTCCTACTTAAATGCTAACTCTATGGGCTAATCCCACGCGAAAGTATGATGATTCTCAACAGTTAACCACCATTCCATCTCCCTTCGCCACACTGAAGAGCACCCTAAGTATTTGGTTATCCAGCTGTTCTTGTTTGAGTAGTAACCCTACTCCAAGAACCGAATCCCCCTACTCTACTCATCAGTGTCCTTAACTTACCCAACCATTTGGTTAAATTGAACCTGAAAGGAACGCTTCTGAATAGTTGACCACCATTCCATCTCCTTTCACCGCACTGAAGAGCTTCCTGGGTATCTGCTTATCCAGCTGTTCTTGTCTGAGTAGTATCCCTACTCCAAGAACCTAACCTCCCTTACTCTATCCTTCAGTGTTCCTGTTGTTGTGACCTTAAAGACCTTTTTATTTTGGTAATAATTTGACTTGTACCTGTGCTGTAAAAAAAAGAATTTGTTTTAAGGAAAATTAATCATTTGCTTGAGCTAATCGGAAACAACGCTTTGGATCGAAATATGCATTTTTGTTTGGACTGGCAAATAGCTGCATTTTCAATTATTTGTTGTAGTACCGCTGTAACATCAATACTCTGCTACATTTCAGCTAGTAATAAGGTCACCTGCCCTATTACACGAAACTCCATCAGATCCTCAATTGGAGATGCTCCTAATGTCTGATTTAGGGTACCATTTAATCCTAACTGGAGTTGTTAACGTTTTCATTCAATTTTTCATAGTTTATTTCTGTTCCCATAGTAAACAATAAATCAAGAATGGTTCTATTGTAACTTTCAACTTGTCCATTTCCTCTTGGTCGCCCAGATGCATTCAAGTAGTGAGTGATACCGTATTTTATTATTGCGTAATTTTTCAAAATTATTAGACGTAAATGGTTTACCTTGTCACTAATTAGTAGTTGGAAATGGTGCACCAAAAACCCTTATGAAGAAGTCTATCATTATAGTGAGTACATGTCTTACCTTGTATATTAGGTGAAGGGTAAATTAAAACGAACCTTGTAAACGCATCCACAACGAAGAATACTTGAGTGTTACCTCATATCGTTTTTATTAAGGACCCTAGATAATCAGTGAGAATTTTATAAAAGGACCTGAATATTTTCTAACAAGATTATGGTATTCGACGCTTTCTACAGATTTGAAATATATAGGTTAGGCAGTTTTTCATGTATTTCTCTACCAAACGTCGCATGCGCAGAAACCAATAATTATGAACCACCTGATCATAAATTTTACCTATTGCAAAAAAACTAAGATCTTCAAGATTTAGTTGAACAATTTGAAAACGGGCTCGTTTGAATACAAGCCAGTGAGGACCATCATTTGTGATTATTTTTTTTTACCTCTCTACCCTTCAATTCATACATTATGAGTGTAGTCGCTTGTACAACCGCTAGCATCAACATAACGCATTTGCTGACAGGTCCATGTCTAATACCAAACTGGTATTCGCTCAATTCCAAAACCCACCAGCCGATTCCCTGATTTAATTCTACCTTTTTGGAAGTATTTGTTACTACAGCACAATCAGTAATTACTGTGAAGGGCCTTCCGACTAAGTACTGTCGAAATCTATTAACTACTAACACAATTGCTACAGTTTCTAATTCAAGAGAATGGTCTCTCCATATCAACATAATATTTTGGTGAAACAATACACTTTATGGTTTACTTTGTTCTGAATAACAGGGTGTACATTTTCTAAAATATTCGATTAAATTCAAATATTATTTAAGTTGCCGAACTAGGTGTTTTCGACTAATAATAATTTATCGCTTTTATGGTCGAATCAGGTACCTTATACTCCCGTATTTCAATCTTGGTTCGCAAAAATTAGCACTTCAAATATATGTACTTCAATAATGTAAGAGTTAGATTATGTTCATTGTAGGAATTAATTCTATAAATAATACCAATAATTACAAAGCAATATCATAGTAAAGGTACACCTGTTAATAAAATGGACGATTCGCACAGCAGATTAATTTATGGACCCAAAATCTAACAATGTTCTCGTAAAAATAAATGTGAATACGTAATGGTCTTTTTCAGATCAAACTAATTACCTTAAAAACCCATAATGTCAATGTTCTATTTTTGTCGCAATCGTAAACATCATAACTCGAATCTTTAACAGATCGTTCCGTAACCTGATAGCTGACTAATGCCATCACCTAAATGTCATTCCTTTTTCTTCGATAAAAGATGAATTGTTTTGATTTTATTTGCATGTTCATTAGTTCGTTACAAGTTCGATAGCAAACCTTTTTTTTTGCGAATAACCCTTTTTACAGATTTAAAGGTTGTAAAAGTATTTGAATCGCTGTTCTATTTTATTGATATCAATGTTTAGATTTGTTTCGTTTAATTTAAAACCCTTTGTTGAGTAATCGTCAAAACGCAATAACCCGGCAACTTTTTTTTTATAATAAACATCATTTAATTTAAGTCCTAAAGTTCTAACAGATTTTCAACGTTCAAAACGCTCTTGTTTATGATGGGCTCTACTCTTCTACTCCGTTAGCATTTATTTCGACGATCACGTACTCTTGTATGGGTAAAGTTGAGTCACAAATACCTTTATTAAGAGCATGCGATTCTTTGTATGCTTACTTCGTTTACGTTTAGATTATTTGTGATTGACTGTTAAATTTAATAACTTTGGATTTTTTTTTGCATTTACGATATTATCAATCCTCTGACGCAACGCAGAACATTACTAAAAGCATTTAATTTGTTTATCGACTCACTACTCTCCTGCACCCTGCTGGCGATTATTACCACACTTGAGGTTCTTGGGGATGTATAACTTGACCTTACACCCTCCTGTCTTCACCTCTATTTATGGCTTGCTCAGCTCTCTCGAGAGCTCCCCTGCCATCGCCGATGTCTTCTGGATTCATGCCGAGTCCTCAGTACTTCTCTTACTTTGGAGCGCGTTCTCTGGTATATTTTTGCACCTTTTTCACTAAAAACTCAAAAACACACCAATGCTATCCCACTTCTGATGTAAACAACCGTTTATTACAAAAATATCAAACTGTAACATTTGAAAAGACAAAGTAAAATCTATACATTTAACCATCCATGTTAACGTTAACTAGCCGCGCCCATACGTCTCCCATGAATCACCCCGAATCAATGCCTCAACCCAGCCGCCGCATTTCGGTTCATCGCAAGCACTTTTTCCCTCAGCATTCCTGTCGCACTCGACCCCTGAGATCGCTGACCTTGTGCGAGTACCCTCGGTTGCCATGGTTGATAACAAAATTAATTAATTTATTGATTTAACTTAGTAGCCAGATAAAAAGGATTAGTATTTGGTGCTTTGGGATATTGGTGATGATATTTAGTGGCCATTTAAGGTGAAAAGTAAAAAACATATTTTTTGGCACTTACCCCTTTTGGTATTTCCACTCTACAATTGATAAAACTTGGATTGTTCTTTTATTGTTTCAATTCTCGTTTTCATATTGTGCGTATATAAAACCTGACCTGTTTGTTAGTTGTTATGAGATAACAACTGAGGGTTTTTCCACATTGGTCTTAAAAGATATATTTCCTGCGGGATTGAACCATGTCAACGAAAAGTTCAAGTATTGGCTCACCCCGTCTTTGTCTTTGTCTTCCAATCTCCATATGGGGTCAGGAATATTTTCCTCTTACCCCTTTGTCGCTCTGTTCTGAATAAGAACTTTAATACCTCACTTGTTTCTTGCTGCTCTTTTTCCTCTTTAGAGATTTAGACCTTCCGTGTCCTTCTCTCTTGCGTTGCAGATCTTTCTTATCTGCTCGTACCGTTAGTTACTCTTTTGCCTTTTTTGAGATTTAGACCTTCCATGTCTGCCTCTCATCTGCTGCAGATTTTACTCTCTGCCTTTATCTCTCTTTTTGTAGAAACATCCTCTTTAATGCGCGTGTGGAGCGACTTGTTTTTCTTTCGCCTACTAGCCATTTGACCTTGCCCTCGGGAAACCACACTAAAACCCGAGGTTAGTAGACTTCCTTATCTTCTTAAGACCATCCTAGGTCTTTTGACTCTTGGATAATCTTGTGGTTCATAATCCACTACTTCCCTAAGTAGTCGATTTGGGTGTATTTCAGCTCTATCAAACTCTCTTCTTGCGGCTTTTTTTACCGTTTCTAATATCGTTTCTATTTGTAAATCTACATGAATTCTTCGGTTGGTTACGAACCAGGGAGCGTTGGCTATCATTCTTAGCGTTGTGTTTTGTACTGTTTGCAGTATATTATTCATGTTTGATTTTGCTGTATATCCCCAGTACGCTGCACCATAAGTCATTATAGGTTGTATAGCTGCTTTGTAAATTAGTCGTTTGTTTCTAAGACTTAGACAGCTTTTTCTGCACAGAAGCGAATAAATTCTTGTCCTTGCCATGCTTTCTTCTTAGCGTGTTCCATATGTTTCCTGAACGTTAGCTTTTTATCTAGAATTATTCCTAGATATTTTGCCTCTTCTGTCCAGGGAATGTCTTCGTTGAAAATATTTAAATTTTCCTCTGGCTGAGACCTTGTTCTTGTCATATATGTGGCCGTACTTTTGTCCGCATTGACTTCAATACGCCATTTTTCAAACCATTCTTCCATTTGATTAAGTGGTTCTTGCAATCTTCTAACTATTATTTCTTGTCTTGTGTGTCTTACTAGAATCGCTGTATCATACGCATACAGCGCTATCTTTACTCCGTTTGGTTTGGGAATGTCATGCATATATATGTTAAATAGAGTGGGGCCGGAACATTGCGGAACCCCAGCTCTTATTCTTCTTTTTTCTGTTATTATTCCGTCCAATTTTACCTCGAATTTCTTATTCTCTAAATAGGATTGTATTGTCCTTGTTAATTTGGGATTGATATTTGCTCTATGCATTTTATATACTAGTCCTTTGTGCCAAACTTTGTCAAAAGCCTTGGCAATATCTAAACAGACCAACCCCGTGGACTGTTTATCGTTTAATCCTTGTGCGACTTCTTCGACCAACCTCAACGCCTGTTGTGTGGTACTGTGTTCCGGTTTAAATCCAAATTGTTCTTCCGGTATTACCTCTAATCTTTCTAATTCTTCTTGCAATCTTGAGCAGATTATTTTTTCTGCCACTTTACCTATGACTGGGAGAAGACTTATCGGTCTTTGATTTTGTGGATACGTTGGGTCTTTTCCCGCAGGTTGGAATCATCACCACCTGTGCGAATTTCCATATGCTGCGAAAATGTTCCATTTTTATTATCTTGTTGATAATTTTCCTGATTTTTTCAATCTCCGCTTCCGGGAGGTTTTTTATGGCCAGGTTTGAGATTTGATCTCCTCCTGGTGCTTTTTTCTTCGCCATATTCTTGATTATTGACTTAATTTCTTCCACATTTGTTTCTCTTACTGGTTCTCCTTCCTCATTTGCTACTGCTTTTTGTCTTAGGAGTCTGTTTACTTGTGTTATTTGTTCATCGTTGTAATTTCTGTTTGTTCCTCCAAGTGGTTAACCAGAGCTTCTGCCTTTTCTTCCGGAGTATACACAGTTCCTCTTGGGGTGTGCATACAGCGAGTTTGTGTTCTTTCCCTTTTTAAAATTTTATGTGGTTGCCAGAGAGAATTATCTTGCACTGTTACTTCTTCTAGCTTTCTGTCCCATTCTGCATTTCTCTGCTGCTCTAAAGCCTGCCTCAATGCAGTCTGTGCTCTGTTCATATTCCTTTTATCTCGAGGATCAAGGGTCCTGTGATATTTTTTCTTTAGCTTGTTTTTCTCTCTTGCTAGTTCTTTGATATAGCGATTATTTTTTCTATAATCCCGTCTTTCCTCGTACGTCGCCACACTGATGGCATTCAGAATATTTTCTTGTATCTTTCTGACGCTTCTTTTTAATTCGTTAACATTTGAAATCTCCTCCATTAACGTCGGATTTTCTTCCAGATGCCTTTTGTATCTTTGCCAGTTAGTTCTTTTAACTAACTGTTGTTCTTCCAATAAGCCTTCTTCTCCTATTTGTATATATATCGGGTTATGATCTGAACTTAGTTCAGATTTCGTATATATCACCATATTTCTAGTTATATTTTTAAAAATTCCTATATCCAGTATATCAGGACGTCCTATATGGCCATAATGTGTTGGTTCTCTAGGAGCCAAAACACCTATGTCATTTTCAGTGACGTATCTTTCCAGCGCTGTGGCTTTAGTATTTCTCACCCTGCTATTCCATTGCGGATGTTTCGCGTTAAAATCTCCTGCGATTAACGTTTCTTCGTTCGCGATGAATATTTTTTCAAAATCTTCTTCGAGAACTGCTTTGTTCGGTGGAATGTATCCCGATGCTATTCTAATTTCTTTATTATCTTTCATTCTAATTGTCACTATATTATACTCTAAGTGACTTGTTTCCGGCTGATCTGGAGTATAGTGATCTAGGTTTCTTTTAACTAGGATTGCTGTTCCTCCTCCTCTTCTATTTCTATCTGCTCTGTAGATTGCATAATTTGGTATTTTCATCTTGTCGCTTCCATTTAATTTAGTTTCGCTTAATAGAAACACGTCTACATTGTGCTCTATTAAAAACTCCTTTAGTTCTAGTATCTTATTTGTAACCCCGTCGCTGTTCCAGGCTACCACTTTCAGGCAGCTGGGTTTTCTTTTTTGTTGAGAGCTAGTCATTTTTAACCGACTAAATTCAACAGTTTTTGCACCCTCTCCATGAAATCTTTCACTTCACTTGGTGTTGCTCCTGCACTGTTGAATTGCATTATCATCTCGCATAAGATAATGCTCATTTCGGCTTTCTTTCCGGCGCTTTTTTCGGCTTTCTTTCCGGCGCTTTTTTCGGTTTTTTCGGTTTTCTTCGTCTTCTTTTTCTTCGGTTCAAAATTTCGACTTTTTTGAAAATTTTGAAATTTCATGAAATGTTTGACATTTTTTTTAAATTTTTTTGACCTTAAATTTCAACTTCTTAAAAAAATGTTCCACTTTGATTCAAAATCTTAGCTACCAAAAATTTAAACTTTTTCCAAAATTTTAACTTCTCAATATTTCGACTTTTAAAAACCTCGATCTACCTGATAATTTTCACTTGTTTTCAATTATCCAGTTTCGAAAATTTTGGTTTATATTGAAAAGTTGAGTGCGAATTGCGAAATTTCTACAGGAAAAAATATTTTACAGACAAAATCTCCAGGATAAATCGAAATTTCAAAAAAAATTCTTTGCATAAAATGTTTAGAGAAAAACACAAATTTCATAGGAAAAAAAAGCAAAATTTTTTAGACAAAAAAATCGAAATTTGAAAAGAATTTGAAATAATTAATAATGTTTCAAAGGCGTAGAAAGGACATCGATTAAAAAAAATGTTATTTTTAGAATTTTCGACTTTTTTCTCAAACTTTCGCTTTTATTTCAAGTTTTGACTTTTCTCAAATTTCGACTTTTTTTCTCAAAATTTCGACTTTTTTCTGGAAATTTTGACTTTTTTCTGAAAATTTGAACTTTTTCGAAATGTTACAAAGTCGTAGAAAGGAAATCGATTTTGAAAAATGTTATCTTTAGAAATTATGACTTTTTTTCTCAAATTTCAATTTTAAGTTCAAAATTTTGACTTTTTTCTCGAAATTTCGACTTTTTTTTCTCAAAATTTCGCCTTTTGTCTCAAAATTTAGACTTTTTTTCAAATTTCGATTTTTTCTCGAAATTTTGATCTTTTTCTCGAAACTGCGTTTTTTTTCTCAAACTTCAACTTTTTTCTCGAAATTTTGACCTTAATATCGACATTTCGATATTTTTCTTAAGATTTCGACTTTAAATTCAAAATTTTAACTTTTTTTTTCGAAATTTCGACTTTTCTCGCAAACTTCGATTTTTGTCTTGAAATTTCGACTTTTTTCTTGAAATTTCGACTTTTTTTTCCGAAATTTCGACTTTTTACTCGAAATCTCGACTATTTTCCCAAATTTCGATTTTTTTCTCGAAATATTTCGAAATTTCGACTTTTCTTCTCAAAATTTCAACTTTTTTCTTAAATTTCAATTCTTCTGGAAATTTCGATTTTTTTCTGAATATTTTGACTTTTTTTTCGCAAAATGTTGACTTTTTTCTCGAAATTTCGACTTTTTTCTCAAATTTCGATTTTTTTCTCGAACTTTTTCGAAATTTCGTCTTTTTTCTTGAAATTTTGACTTTTTTCTCAATTTCGAATTTTTCTCAAAATTTCGACCCTTTTTCCCGAAATTTCGTTTTTTTTTTCAAATTTCAACTTTATTATCGAAATTTTGACCTTGATATCGACATTTCAATATTTTTTTTCAATATTTCGATTTTAAACTCAAAATTTCGACTTTTTTTCTCGAAATTTTCACTTTTCTCGCAAATTTTGATTTTTTCTCTCAAAATCTCGACTTTTTGCTTAAATTTCGACTTTTTTCTCGAAATATTTCGAAATTTCGACTTCTTTCTTGAAATTTCGACGTTTTTCTCAAATTTCAACTTTTTTCTCGAAATGTTAACTTTAATATCGAAATTTCGACATTTTTCTCGAAATGTCGACTTTAAACTCAAAATGTCGACTTTTTTTTCTCAAGATTTCGATATTTTCTTAAATTTCGACTTTTTCTCTAAATTCGATTTTTTTTCTTCCACAATACTTTTACAAAAATTAGTTTTTTAAAATGTGATTTTGATCAAAATTAAAAATAAATTAGGTTTTTAAATGTCGTAACTTCGTGAAAGAAACCTAAAATGTCTATAAAAAAATGAGAATATTTAAAATTTCTACAAAAAATTGTGAAATAAAAAGTGTTCAGAAAAAGTTGAGAAAAAAACTCTTAGGCGAAATTGGGGGTGCTGCAGTTCCACAGTGCTTATACGCCAGCCGCCACTGCTCACTGACACTCGGCTCACCCCGTAAGGAACTTTTTCAAAACAGAACAAAAAACAGAATAAAAAAAAATATAATTTGCAATAAAAAATATATATACAGGGTGGGCCACGCTGAACGCTGCGGCCTCTAGGAGGTATGGGGTAACATATTTTAAAAAATAAATATAGCAGAGGATATACTTCTTCCGGGATTGGACCGTGTCAAAATATAGCAATTAAATATTGGACGCTAAGGTGTACATGCTAAAAATATTTTCAAATATACAGGGTGTTTCAGAAAATTGCTACATATCAAAGATGTGATTTTTTTAAGGAGACACTATGTTTTTTTTCTCATTTTTAAATTCAGTGCAAAAAAGTATTTCAGTTTTATTCAGGTTGTCCTGTACCAAAACCTTACCCTTTTTAAATTAATCAGGTTTTTTTAAAAAAGACGAGTTTTGCAAAATGTTAATCTTACTCCCGAAAATGAAAAATTTTAATGGTGACGTCGTCAAATTTTTATTTGGCATATCTCTTGCTAGAAAATGCAGTTGGGGCAAATACCTAACTTTATAATAGGACGTTTCAAATTTACCGAAACATTTACTCGAAGTTGGGATTTCAATTTCTTTGTAAATTTAAATAGAACACCCAGTATATTTTTATTTTAAATACTAGAAAATTTAATTCTCTTTCAGATGGTATGCACTTTTTCTACTTAAGTTCAATGGTTTGAGAAACTCATTTTTGACGAATTATGCTGCTTTTAATCCGATATCCAAGATAAAATAACATTTGATCAGTTGGCAGACGTCAGTGAGCTGACGTAACTCTTCTAATAAGTTAAATTGCACTTTCTTAATTTAAGAGAGTTTATGTTGACTTCTTTATTAAGTTAGTAGTTGAATTTGCTAAAATGGGAGGATATTCTGTTGATGAAAACTTCAACATGATTTTGACAATAGGTGAATGTTACGAAAACTGTTTATTAGCATCCAGAGTAAACGCTCAAAAATTTCCAAAAAAAAGGCATCCAGATAAAAATGTCTTTCAAAGACTGTTAGCAAGATTTCGTGAATCAGGTACCATTGGTTATGACACCCGTAAAATGTCAAAACCTGTTACGGAAAACGAAGAAAACGGGTTTCTTATAATGCAGTTAATTACTGAAAACCCTAATGTAAGTACCAGAATTCTTGAAAAAGAAACTTTTTTTTTTTTTTGTTAAAGTAGGGGAAAATGCTTTACGCACATCTGGGAAGATAACCCAGATAGTGTCGGGCTTCCGCTCAAACTACGGGTACCGACTAAAAACCCCTACTTCTTCGGGCCGGGCCCTTGGCCCCCAATCCCTCCGTCGGAACAGTACAATAGTGCTGGAGCACCATTGTAAGTTGTTTTGCCTGAAACATAAGAACAAACAAAACAGAAAAATTGTTACGATGAAAGTCTCAGCCTAGAGGACCATCCTTGGTCTCCTAATCCTGGTTGGGATGTCTGGATCGTAATCCACTGCCTGTCGAACTAGTTCGTTGGGATGTGTTTTCGCTCTCACCATCGCCCTGGAATTAATTTCCCTAAGAAATTCTCTTACCAAAGGTAGTTCAGCTTCTCTGTGGAGCGGATTGTTTCTCACAAACCATGGAGCGTCCATGGCTTGTCTTAGAAAGACGTTCTGGAACACCTGGAGTTTCTTCATCTGATTATCCGTCGCCTGTGACCAAGCTACAGATGCGTAGGTCATTGCTGGTCTTATGATTGATTTGTATAGTAACACTTTAAGTCCAGTGGACAGGTTACTATTTCTATCAATCATCGCTTGCAGCAGTCCCTTTAGCATTTTGGCTTTGGAGACTGCATAATCGATGTGTGCCTGGAAACTGAGTCTTTTGTCTACAATTACCCTTAGATACTTTGCCTGAAGTCGTTTTGCCCAGAACATTTACATGTCCATATGGTTGGAGACTTCTTCGAGTGAAAAAGACTGCTTGGGTCTTGTCCGCGTTGACTTGGATCCTCCATTGGCCGAGGTAATCTAGTAGACTGTCTGTTGCCTCCTGAAGTCGTCTGGTGACCACCTCTGGACTGAAAGAGTACGCCACTAAAGCTGTGTCATCTGCGTAAGTTGCCAATAAGGTGTTGTCGGTTGTTGAATTGGTTCTCGGAATGTCTGCTGTGAACAGAAAATACAGCAGAGGTGACAAGGCAGAACCTTGAGGCACTCTATACTGTAACCTAAACTGGTTTGATAGTTCCTGTCCCACCTTTGCTCTGAAAGAGCGCTGGTCCAGGAACGAGCTTACCATTTGAACCATTGTTAGAGGTATTCCAAACTGGTGCATCTTGTAGACCAATCCTTGGTGCCAAACTGTGTCAAATGCCTTGGAGATATCGAAGAAAACAGCTCAAACTACCTGGATCTAGTGCATGCGTTGAGTGATTGTTTCAACCACTCTCAGCATTGGTCTGAGGTAGGTGCATAGGTTGGAACCCAAATTGTTCCTTAGGAATTATGTCGCGATCGCTGATGATATTCTGCAGACGCTTCCTCAAAATCATTTCCGCCACCATACCCACGTTGGATAAGAGGCTGATTGGCTTGTAATTTTGGGAAAATTTCCCATCCTTACCTCGCTTAGGAATGAAGATAACGTTTGCAGATTTCCATCTGGTTGGAAAATACCGGAACTTAAACATGGAATTGACGCACTGCTCCAAAGTATTTGACAGCTTGGTCCGGAAGAGACTTAGAGCTTGGTTTGGAATGCCATCTGGACCTGGAGACTTTTTGACATTTAGCTTGCGCAGAAAGCTTTGGATTTACTCCTCGTTAGTCGGCTGGATGACGTCGTCTTCTTCTGGCACTTCCTCCTGAAGAATTTGAACCTCTTCTTCCACCTCATCTACAAAGTCTTAGTCCACTTCTTCAAGTGTGGCGTGACAGTGTCGAAAAAGAAACTACGATAAGCAGACCAAGTATATGAAGAATACTTAAAAAAACATCAATATCATCCATATCACTATGAAATGCACCAACATATGTGCGGAAGAGATTTTGAAAAACGTTTGGAATTCTGTATATGGTTTCTTGAGAAAGTTGGAGAAGAACCTGACTTTTATGGTTCTATTTTATTCACAGATGAATGCACGTTCCAGAATACCGGCCTAGTTAATCGTCACAATTTTCATTATTATAGCACTGAAAATCCACATTTATTTCGTAGTCAGGATTATCAAAATCGCTGGAGCGTTAATGTATTTGGTGGAGTTATTAGCAATAACGTCGTTAATTACAGAAATGTTGAAATTTAGACACTAGATATTGAGAGAAAAAAACTAGATTTGTAGAAAAACTTTTACTGTTAAAATTGGAAGCGAATTTGTTCAAACTGTCAGCAAATTTGTACAAATTAAAAGTAAACCCATTTAAGTTAGAAACAAGTTTGTTCTCATTAGATACAAACTTATTCAAATTAATAACAATTGGGCTCAAATTAGAATCAAACCTTTTCAAATTAGAAGCAAATTTGTTTAAAAGGAAGAGAATTGAAAAAAATTAGAAACAAATTTTTCAAATTATTATTTAAAGTTGCATATTTTGACACTTTTGGTGCATATTTTAAGCATTTTGCATGCATATTTGTATACATATTTCAAGCTTTTTATGTTGCATATAATACGGTCTCTATTTATGATATAAAAAGAAATCTGATGCATTAAACACGTTAAGTACAGCAATCGGCCATGACAATAGTGAGTGTTTCATCCACATCGTAGGATGACATTTCATTAAACTAAAAGGAAAATTTCTAAAATAAAGTTAAAATCTCACGAAAAACATGAAATTTTGAATATACAGTTTGTTCCATTGGAGATAACAAAGTTAACTAGTTAGGAATTATACAGGCTGTTACAAAAGTCCGGGCCGCTACTTCAGGAGCATATTCTACACATTAAAATATGAAAAATGTTGAAATACATTTTTTTCTTTAAATAGCCTCCTAACGGAGATATGACCATTTAAAGATGGCGCCCCTAAAGTGGTTTTTTTACTACAAAAAGTTAACGGTTAGTAGCAAAGTCATGAAATTGGGCAAGTAGTTAAAGAATTGGATTAGGCATATTCTCATGTAACATATTTTTTAAATAAGCAGTAGCGTGGTGTGTAGGGGGTTGCCCGCGATTATTTTTTGCCGTAACTTTTTTGTATTGCAATATTTCGATACAAAAGTGCCATAATCGTAAAAAGCAACATTTTTTATACAAAAAAGGTACTCTTTCTCAAAGTCCCTAAAAGTAACCGTTTCCGAGAAAAAGGCGTTTAAATAATCCTATCCCGTCTTCGAAATTCTAACTAATTTGTATAAGAAAAAATAAGTTGGTCATGCAAACTGATCGTAAAGAAAACAATTGTACTTGACAATATCTGCCAGAGATTGACGTTGTGTCACTGATAAAATTTGGTCGTAAGCTGTAAACTTTAGCAGTTTTTGTTGTCAATAGTAAGTGTAGTAGTTTTTTAACTTTTCATTATTTTGATAAAATGGACTATTCAAATCAAGAAATGGCCGATATGCATTTAATGTATGGGCTTGCAAATTGTAATCGTGCTGAAGCAAGACGGCTTTATGCTGAACGTTTTCCTAATAGACACCTACCAGGAGAAAAATTGTTCCAGAAAATTCATGCTCGTTTATGTGAAACAGGAAATTTTGTTTTCAAAGGCGAACGTGTTGGAAGGCCAAACGCAGAAGTTGCTAATTTAGAGGAGCGTGTGCTTCAGCGAGTTGAAGAAGATCCATGTGTCAGCACTAGACAATTTGCTTTAGCCGAAGGAGTAAATCACGTAACTATCTGGCGAATTTTGAAATTTTACCAATTTTACCCCTATCATTTTCAAAGAGTGCAAGGGTTACTTGCTGCTGATTATCCTCCAAGAATAGAATTTTGCAACTGGCTATTGCATAAGATCGCTGAAAATGAGAACTTTCCATCGCTCATATTATTTACGGACGAAGCGGGTTTTACCAGAAACGGGATACTTAACTTTCACAACATGCATCAGTGGCAAGTTGAAAATCCCAATGCAGTTATTCAGTCGAGACATCAGCAACATTTTTCACTTAACATTTGGGGAGGAATAATAGGGGACTCTATAATTGGACCGTTTTTTTTACTTCATAGGTTAACAGGAGCATCATATAGACATTTTTTGCAAACAGAGTTACCCGTGTTACTTGAAAATGTTCCACTCATAACAAGACAGCGAATGTGGATAATGCACGATGGGGCACCTGCCCATTTTAGTGCAGTTGCTAGGGAATTTTTGAATAACAACTATCATCAACGATGGATAGGTCGAGGAGGTCCGATACCATGGCCAGCTAGGTCTCCTGACCTCAACCCACTCGATTTCTACTTATGGGGACATCTAAAGCAGATCGTCTACTCCACACCAGTTGACAATATCAATGATCTTCGTGAACGAATTGAAAATGGGTTCAACCAGGTTCACAATACACCAGGCATTTGCGAAAGAGTAAGGAGTTCCCTTAGAAGACGAGCCGAGCAATGTATTTCTGCAGGGGGCAGTAATTTCGAACACTTGCTTTGATTTTTTTTTTCTTAATTTTGTACTATTTTTATATCAATGCAGTTAGTAATGAATAAATTAGAAATTTGCAAAACGAATTCTAATAAATGCAACAATTTTGTTTAAACGCTTTTTTCTCGGAAACGGTTACTTTTAGCGACTTTGAGAAAGAGTACCTTTTTTGTATAGAAAATGTTGCTTTTTATGATTATGGCACTTTTGTGTCGAAATATTGCAATACAAAAAAGTTACGGCAAAAAATAATCGCGGGCAACCCCCTACACACCACGCTACTGCTTATTTAAAAAATATGTTACATGAGAATATGCCTAATCCAATTCTTTAACTGCTTGCCCAATTTCATGACTTTGCTACTAACCGTTAACTTTTTGTAGTAAAAAAACCACTTTAGGGGCGCCATCTTTAAATGGTCATATCTCCGTTAGGAGGTAATTTAAAGAAAAAAATGTATTTCAACATTTTTCATATTTTAATGTGTAGAATATGCTCCTGAAGTAGCGGCCCGGACTTTTGTAACACCCTGTATAAATTTCCTAGAAAATATGTATGAATTAATTTTAGTTTACATATTTGCTAACAATTTCAGGTATTATGTATATTTCCTAGGAATTCCACATAATCCAGTATTGCACATATTTCCAATAACATCTACATATTAGGCTACCTAATTTCGAGCAAATAAATTTTTGAACATCAATATCTCGGAATTTCACGAAAGCTTGAACGTTGATTTTCTCGGAACATGATAAATGTGGCATGACTTATTTCCTTGAGCGTTCCAATTAATCCCATTAGTACGTAATACGTCGGATACGTTGTTGGTTGCTCAAGTTGCTTTATGCATGTCATTGTATGCCTTCGATTCGTTATCCCTTCAACTGAATCTGTTAGGGAGTGGCCTGAAAATTAAACAGCGCGTTACAAAAAAAGCGAAACAAGTTGAACTACCGCTTTTTGTGGATTGTACTAAGTGTAATTCGTCACCGGTTTTAGATTTATAGTTGGCGTAGTCGTTAAACGGGGCAACTTGAAAGATTAAGTGTCACAACGTTGTTTTGTGCTAGAAATTAAACAATTTGAATAGATTTCGTGATACGAGGAGATAATACGGGAATGTTTATTATTTTATTTAGTATTTTTCTGGTTGCAAGCACATATATCAGAGCAAGTAGTGAATTATGTCCGTTGCACATGCAACGTCGAAAGGCGAGGTGCAATATTCTTATAGCGCAATTTTATTTTATTCCGGTGTTATAACCGAGGAAACTGTTCAATGCACGAAACACGAAAGCAAAAATTCTGCAAAAGGTAACTTTTAAAGGGCTATTAACAGCCATTTAAATGATGATGACAATACTTCCGACGACATACGAATAAGAAATGACATATACCAATCAGTTGAGCAATAAACAGGGCAACAAAATATATTGTTACGGGCTATCGGTTCGAATGATTATTACGCTGTGAATTATAACTACTTTATTTCCAAACTAAACTCGGAACACTCCAACTGAATAATTAACTCTAACTACTACTAACTCTAACTACTAACTCACTAACTAACTACACTGACTTCTGACTGACTCGAGGGAAAGGCGACCGCCTTATATAGTTTTCGCTTCCGGGTTCTAGAAAAATCCAGCAGATAAGGCGTATCGTTTGCCGAAATTTCTGGGATGCTTATCTGCCTTTTTGTTCATTATCGCGGTCGCTTTCCCGTATCAGATCTTTCTAGAAAATTAGAAAATTTTCTTACGAACAAAATTCTATAATTTACATTTCGTTACAATATGGATTTTTTTTAGAAGTTTTGAATGGAAGTACAGAGAAAAGAAACAAGGGATTAGAAGAGGAAGGTCGGCAACAGATGCGTTATTTATTAATTAAACAGATACAAGAGAAGTCAATAGCCCCCCCCCCCATACATTGCCTTAGTAGAACTTATCGAGACATTTGACAAAGTACGCTTGAAAGGCATCATGGAAATATTGAAAGAAAAGAAGACACCAACCAATATCGTCAGAGTCACTCGCAACCTCAATATTCACAACACAACGAAGATATCAGTGGAGGAACAAATATGAGAAACCATTCCGATTCTAGGAGGAATTAGACAAAAAGATAGCCTCAGTCCATTTTTGTTTAATATCCTAATGGATAAAATAATGGAAGAAGTAACCTCATTAAAACTGGATACAGGATGAACAAAAATAGAATCAGCATGATAAGTTATGCAGATAACGCAGCAATTGTCGCAGAAACAGAAGACAATCTACAGCGACAGCTTTTTATATTCTATTAAATAAGCAAACAATTTAATATGGAAATATCTACTGATAAAACTAAAAGTATGACCAGTGGCGGCTGACGTATAGGCACTGTAGAACTGCAGCACCCCCAATTTCGTTTACGAATTTTTTTCTCAAAATTTTCTGAACACTTTTCAGTACAAAATTTTTATATAAATTTTAAATTTTCTCTAATTCCTTTTTATAGAAATTTTAGGTTTCTTTCACGAAGTTACGACATTTAAAAACCTATTTTATTTTTAATTTTGATCAAAATGACATTTTTAAAAAATAATTTTTGTAAAAGTTTTGAGGAAAAAATCAATTTTTCGAGCAGGAATTAAAATGTTAAGAAAAAAACTCAAATTTCTTTGAAAATGTCAAGATTTTGAGAAAATAATTACAATTACAAGAAAAAATCTAAATTCAACTCATCTCGCATTTTATTATTTCTCTAAAAAATAAATTAATACGATATCTTCGAATTTTTACCTCAAATCTCATTTTGTATAAACATTTTAAGTTTCTTTCAGATATTTCGATTTTTTTAAAGAAATTTTGATTTTTTCTGCAGTTTCCATTTTTTCTAAATATTTTATAAAAAGAAATTTTTTCAAAATTTCCATTTTTCCTGAAAATGTTCTTCTTAAAATTTCTTACAGAAATTCCAACTTCTCCAGATTTTTCTTTGTGTTCCTCTAATTTGCTTTAAAAATGTCAAGTTTTTTCACGACACTTTGACAATTTAAAATTCATTTTATTTTGTAGTTGTGACAAAAAATGTTCGAAAAAACCCTGAAAGCTCTATAAAAATTTCAACATTTGGGAAAAATTTCGACTTTTTTTGTAAAGATATTTCAGTTTTTTTTTCAAATTAAGATTTTTCCTCTAAGAAATTTTGCTTTTTTTTCCTGCGCAATTTATGTTTTTTCTCTAAACATTTTATACAAAGAATTTTTTTTGGAATTTCGGCTTTTCCTCGAGATTTTGTCTTTAAAATATTTTTACTTGTAGAAATTTTGAAAACTCTCTAAATTTCGATTTCTCTCTAATTTGTTTTGGAAATTTGGAAGTTTTTTAACGAAATTTTAATATTTTAAAGTTCATTTTATTTTGTAATTTTGATAAGAAACTGAAAATTATTAAGTATATGTGTAGGAAAAATAAACTTCAAATCTGCCTAAAAGGAAGAAGACTTTGAGAAAAATATTGAAATTTCAAGAATAAATGAACCTTGTAAATTTTAACCTTTTTTAAAATTTAGAAATTTAGAAATTTTAAAAATGTTAAATTTATTCTTGAAATTCTCAAGTTCGAATTTAAAATTCAAATTTCCATAAAAGAAAATAGAAATTTAAACATTGAACCCAAAATTTCAAGAGAAAGCAGATCATATTTATAGGAAAAGTTGAAATTTCTTATAAGTAAACAACATTTTTCAAAAAAATTAGATTTTTGTAATTAAAAAAAAAATATTTTTTTTTAATAAATTAATTGTCAAAAATATTCTTATAATTTCGACTTTTAAGTGGGAATTATTGAAATTTTTGAGAAAGAGTCAACACTTCTAGCAGAGTCTCAAAATTTCGAAATTAAAATTAAACAAAATGTTGAAAACAATCACTAATAATTTACTGTTCAAATTTAATTTTTTTCTAGCAAGTTCCAGAGAAATTTCAAAAATCAAATATTCCAGCTCGAAGCCAATTTTTTGTGATTAAAATTCAAATTTTGGCAATTTATTTGAACATAAAATGCAAGTTTTTTTTGGAAATTTGTTTCAAAACTTTTGCACAATTTCAAAAATAGGAATTTCTGTTATTAATTTTTATAATTTTAAGTGTTATGTCGAAATTTTTCTCAGAAAATGTAAATTTAAAAATAAAAACATTACCACTTTTAAAAAATAAAGCTAAAGTTAACAGAAAAGTCTAACTTTTAAAAGAAAAGTCAAATCTTAAAAAAATTTTGAAATTTTCGTAGACACTAAAAATTTCAAAAGAAAATAAGGACTTCTAATAAGGACGAATTTTTGAAAAAATATCGACATTTTAAGAAGCTGAATTTTTTGAATGTTGGAAAAAACTCAAAACTATCTAAAAATTCGTAATCATCAAAAAGGTTGAAATTTTGAAAAGGTAAAATTTCGTAATTTTCAATAATTCAAGTTTAAAAAGAATTTTTTCTTTTAAGTTGAAAATTTAATTGGAAATGTTTAAAAAAATGTATAAATAAAATTTTAAAAAAAGTTCTAACTTTACAAAGTCAAGTTTTTAAAAAGAGCCGAAATTTGGAAAAAAATGTCGAAGTTTTGAAATGGAGGCGAAATTTTACGAAATATTAGTCGAAAATTTCAATAAAAGATTTTAAGAAATGTCTGACTTCAAAAAGAATCACAATTTTTAAATAAAGGATCGACAGTTGGCAAAATTTTGAAAATAGTTGAAATTAAAAAAATGTCAATCAGCCAATCAACTTCGTAAAGACGATACAGAGAATATTTAAAAAATAGTCAAAATTTCTAAGTTTTCCAATAATTGCAAAGTTTGCAAAATGACTAAAATTTTGAAAAATTCGAACATTTAAAAAGGCCGGAATTTTCAACAAAGTGGAAATTAAAATATTAAAAATTTCAAAAAAAATCCGGATTAAAGAAAAGGTTAACATTTTCAATAAAGAAAGTCGAAATTTGTTGACAAGGCAAAAATTTTCAAAATCTTTCAAATTTCAAAAAGAAGACAAAATTTTGCAAAAGAAATTTTCAAGAAAAAAGGTCGAAATTTATAGCGGACATTAAAAATATATCAAAATTTGCAAAAGATTTAAGAATTTTTATCGAATTTACGAAATATTCGAAATTTTAAAAAAAAATTAAATTTTGAATAGTTGGGAAATTTGCACTCAACTTTTCAATAAAAATCAAAATTTTCGAAGCCAGAATATTGAAAACAAGTGAAAATTATCAGATAGATCGAGGTTTTCAAGTCGAAATATTGAGAAGTTAAAATTTTGGTAGTTAAAATTTTGAATCAAAGTGAAACATTTTTTTAAAAGTTGAAATTTTTGATCAAAAAAATTAAAATTTTAAAAAAACGTTTAGCATTTCAAAATTTTCAAAAAATCGAAATTTTGAAAGAATTTTGAAAATTAAGAAGTGGCGAAATTTTTAACAAAAACAAATCGAAATTTTGCAAAAGAAGTCGAAATTTTGAAAAATGGTTGACATTTAAAAAAAAACAGTCGAAATTACTTAGAAATTTTTAGTAAAAAATTATAATTTTTCAACAAAAATTACAAAGATAAAATTTTAAAAAAAGTCGAAAATTTAAAAGGTCCAGTTTTGAAAAAAATTACATTTTCAGAAAAAGTAAGAATTTTCAAATGGTGAAAATTGAAAAATAAAAGATGTAATAATTAATTTTCAAAAAAAAAATACAAAACAAACAAAACACCGAAAAGTCTAAATATTTACGAAAAATAGGGCAATTTAAAAAAAAAGTGTTTACAGTTTTTGAGAAAAGTTAATGCTTAAAAATAAAATAAGGTCGAGATTACAAGAAAAAATCACAGTCGAAATTTGGAAAAAATCTAACCTTTCAAAAAATGCGACATTATCAAAAGTTTTCATTGTCAAGATTTCAAAGAAATCTAAAATTTTCGAAAAGTAACGTTTTGAAAATGTCGAACATTTCAGTCCAAATCTTAAAAACTTTAAAACGCTACACGTTGTTGCAGCACTCCCATTAGTTTTGGCTACGATCCGCCACTGAGTATGACTATTGCAAGGATCCCATCAGATGTAAACTCGTCATTGAAAATCATCCCATATAGCAAGTTACCCAATTTAAGTATCTCGGTGTTAATCTCTCGAGTGGACATATCCCTATAAACAACTTAAGAAGCCAAATCAACACAGCAGCAGCAATATCGGACTGCCTACGAGAGAACATTAGGAACAATCAATATATGCGCCCAGCCAGCAAGATCAAAATATACAAAACATGTATAAGAACAATCATGACATACAGCATAGATGCACGAGAAGAAACCAGTAAGAGTATGGTGAGAGTAGCGGAGATGAAAACTTTAAGAACTATAGCAGGAAAGACCAGAAGAGATAGAGTAAGAAACACACAGATTAAAGAGCAGTACTGTATACAGGATATCATTCAATGGGGTAGGCAAAGAAGAAGACGGTACGCTCACGTAAACAGAATGAGAAAAGATCGATTAGCACGCATCGCATTGGAAGGAAAACCAACAAGCACCCGTCCCCTGGAAGACCACCTAAAAGAAGGATAGTTGGCAGTCAACATCTTTGGAACTACAACAGAGATCTAACCAGAATTAATAGATCGCACAATCTCTAAGAAGAAGAAGAAGAAGAAGAAGAAGAAGAAGAAGAAGAAGAAGAAGAAGAAGAAGAAGAAGAAGAAGAAGAAGAAGAAGAAGAAGAAGAAGAAGAAGAAGAAGAAGAAGAAGAAGAAGAAGAAGAAGAAGAAGAAGAAGAAGAAGAAGAAGAAGAAGAAGAAGAAGAAGAAGAAGAAGAAGAAGAAGAAGAAGAAGAAGAAGAAGATGCAGAAGAAGAAGAAGATGCAGAAGAAGAAGGAGAAGGAGAAGGAGAAGGAGAAGGAGGAGGAGGAGGAGGAGGAGGAGGAGGAGAAGAAGAAGAAGAAGAAGAAGATGCAGAAGCAGAAGCAGAAGAAGAAGAAGAAAGAGAAGGAGGAGGAGGAGGAGGAGGAGGAGAAGAAGAAGAAGAAGAAGACGAAGAAGAAGAAGAAGAAGAAAAAGAAGAAGAAGAAGAAAAAGAAGAAGAAGAAAAAGAAGAAGAAGAAGAAGAATGTAACGTGAACTGCAGTCATGATCTTTAGGAGCGTACAGCAAATCATAGGGAGCTGAACTACCAACACAAACTCCTAGCGCAGCGGTTGCTCTCTAGTAAGGTCCCAGAAGACAAAGATTCTAATTAAATACTTGCCAAATGTAAAAGGAAGGAAGAGATTTCGCTTGTCTCACTGTCTCACTTTGCAGTTTACAACTTTTTTCAGTTACCTTATATATGTTTCGGATTTTTTGAGAATGGATCAACAATTATTGCAATCATTCTTAAAATAATAAACCTGAAGGTTGTTATAGTTTTGAGAAATGGAAATTGAGTAAGAAAGGCTCCTTGTCTTTTTCTACTAACCTTTCAATCGGTTAAGTTACTTTTTAACAGTCCATTCAAAAAGTCCACAGGATGACACATAGATAGCGTTACTAGAATTTTTCCATGTCATTTTTATTTAGTACTAACCTTCAAACGTTACGTGTATAAATTTGACAGCAATCTGACTATTGATTCGCGATTTAATGCATTTTGTGTGAAGCAACTTTTGTTATTGAAAAAATTTTGAACAAAGTGAATTTCGACTTTTGATATAGTATTGCTTTTTGATGAAAAAAATACAGTGGAAACCAAACAATGGCTTGATGAACATTATCCAAACTCTGCTCCATCAAGACAAATGGTAGAGAATTGGATTGTTGAATTTAAACGTGGTCGTACCAGCACAAATGATGTAGAGCGCAGTGGACGCCCAAATGAGGCCGTTATTCCAGAAAACATCAAAAAAATCCAAAAATTTGTTATAAACGATCACAAATTGAAGATGCACGAGCTAGCTGACATGGTAAAGATATCAGCTGGCAGTGTTTTTACCATTTTCACAGGAACATTTGGGTATGCGAAAGCTTTGTGCAAAGTGGGGGCCGCGTGAGCTCACAGTCGACCAAAAACAGCAACGAATCGATGCCTCAGAGGAGTGTTTGGTGCTGTTAAACCGCAATAAAATGGAATTCTATCGTCGATGGAGGGGAGTTTCTTTGAAACCAAATCAAAAACCAAAGCAGAAATTAAAGTGAATTGATAACCAAAATTTAGGACATAAGAGTTCCTCAACTCAGTATGTTCAGAGACGAAACTCTTCTGAGGTATAAAGGGCCTAAAAAAAGCTAGAGGAACAAAAAGCGAGTACGCTTACTCACTGTATCAATCATGTCAGAGGCGAAAATCTTCTTAATAAAATCCGCAAAACATAGCTCTATGTTTTTCATGTCATTTTTATTTAGTACTAACCTTCAAGCGATACGTGTATAAATTTGGCAGCAATCTGACTATTGATTCGCGATTTAATGCATTTTGTGTGAAGCAACTTTTGTTATTGAAAAAATTTTGAACAAAGTGAATTTCGACTTTTGATATAGTATTGCTTTTTGATGAAAAAAATACAGTGGAAACCAAACAATGGCTTAATAAACATTATCATAATTCTGCTCCATCAAGACAAATGGTAGAGAATTGGATTGCTGAATTTAAACGTGGTCGTATCAGCACAAATGATGTAGAGCGCAATGGACACCCAAATGAGGCCGTTATTCCAGAAAACAGCAAAAAAATCCAAAAATTAGTTATAAACGATCACAAATTGAAGATGCACGAGCTAGCTGACATTGTAAAGATATCAGCTGGCAGTGTTTTTACCATTTTCACAGGAACATTTGGGTCTGCGAAAGCTTTGTGCAAAGTGGGGGCCGCGCGAGCTCACAGTCGACCAAAAACAGCAACGAATCGATGCCTCAGAGGAGTGTTTGGCGCTGTTAAACCGCAATAAAATGGAATTCTATCGTCGATGGAGGGGAGTTTCTTTGAAACCAAATCAAAAACCAAAGCAGAAATTAAAGTGAATTGATAACCAAAATTTAGGACATAAGAGTTCCTCAACTCAGTATGTTCAGAGACGAAACTCTTCTGAGGTATAAAGGGCCCAAAAAAAAGCTAGAGGAACAAAAAGCGAGTACGCTAACTCACTGTATCAATCATGTCAGAGGCGAAAATCTTCTTAATAAAATCCGCAAAACATAGAGCTAAAATAGCTAAAATAGCCAAATGACAATAGATAAGACATGGCTTCATTATTACACACCAAAATCCAAAAGACAGTCAGCTAAGTGGACAGCAGTCGACGAAACGAATCCAAAGCGAGCAAAGACGCAACAGTCGGCCGATAAGGTGATGACTTCTGTATTTTGGGATGCGATCGCAATAATATTCATCGACTATCTTCAAAAAGGAACCACCATCAACAGCGACTATTGGTGTGCACTTTTGGATCGATTGAAGGCTGAAATCGCAAAGAAACGGCCATATTTGCAAAAGAAAAAAGTGTTGTTTCACCAAGACATTGCACCGTGTCACAAATCGATAAAAACGATGGCAAAATTGAACAATTTGGTCTTCGAATTGCTTACCCTCCCACCGTATTCTTCAGATTTAGCCCCAGTGACTTTTTCCTGCTTTCAGATCCCAAGAGAATGCTTGTTGGAAACAAATTTAAGCCCAATGATGAAGTAATTGCTAAAACTGAGGCTTTTTTGACGAGAAAGAGAAATCGTACTATAAAAGTGGTATCGAAAAGTTGGAAAATCGCTATACTCGTTGCATCGCCCTCGAAGGCAACTGTGTTGAATCGAGTTTTGTCAAAATTTTGTTTTTTTCTTACTTATCCTACGGACTTATTGAATGATCTGGTATCTTCAGAGAACAATTTTCTTGAGTGAACAGAAACAGCTGTTGCAATGATTGGTACACTCTTAGAAGACCGTTTAGTTTACCGTTTATTTTCTGAGAATGCAGATGGTTTTCTTGAGAATGCTAGTGGAGTAAGATGCTGTATTGATCCTCAAATTAAGGTGGTCTTGAAGACTGTCAAATTTTCGGAGGATGTGAAACGAAGAAATATATTGTAACGTAATGTAAATAGAGTAAATAGAATTGAGAATAGAATTGTATAAATTAGTAAATAAAAAAAGTTTCTAGAAGGATCTGATAAGGGGAAAAGCGGCCGCGTTAACGAAACAAATGGCAGATAAGCGTTCCAGAAATTTCGGGAACGATAAGCCTTATCTGCCGAAAAGTTCTAGAAGCCGGGAGCCAAAACTATAAAAGGCGGCCAGCTTTCCCTCTAGTCAGTCAGTTAGAAGTCAGTGTAGTTAGTGGGTTAGCAATTAGTAAATAAGTAGTGAGTTACTGTTCAGTTGAAGTGTGCCGAGTTAGTTTGGTAATAAAGTGGTGTAATTCACACGTGGTAATCTATTCGAACCGATAAGCCTGTAACAACATACATCACTTTTCTGACTGATAATACTATTAGTTTATTAAATGTATAAATAAATAATACATATTTTTACAGGAAAACATTATTGGTTAACAAGAAACATTCATTTTAACATAGACACAGAACTTTCTCTTAAAACTAGACAAATTTTTTGCACTTTTTATTTCATTTGACAGATTATTAAATAAAGACACACCATTATAAAATAAAGATCTATATGTCGATTCTTTACTAACAGTATGTATATATATATATATATATATATATATATATATATATATATATACAGGGTGTTACAAAAGTCCGGGCCGCTACTTCAGGAGCATATTCTACACATTAAAACATGAAAAATGTTGGAATACATTTTTTTCTTTAAATTGCCTCCTAACGGAGATATGACCATTTAAAGATGGCGCCCCTAAAGTGGCTTTTTTACTACAAAAAGTTAACGGTTAGTAGCAAAGTCATGAAATTGGGCAAGCAGTTAAAGAATTGGATTAGGCATATTCTCATGTAACATATTTTTTAAATAAGCAGTAGCATGGTGTGTAGGGGATTGCCCGCGATTATTTTTGCCGTAACTTTTTTGTATTGCAATATTTCGAGACAAAAGTGCCATAATCGTAAAAAGCAACATTTTTTATACAAAAAAGGTACTCTTTCTCATAGTCGCTAAAACAAACCGTTTCCGAGAAAAAGGCGTTTAAATAATCCTATCCCGTCTTCGAAATTCTAACTAATTTGTATAAGAAAAAATAAGTTGGTCATGCAAACTGATCGTAAAGAAAACAATTGTACTTGACAATATCTGCCAGAGATTGACGTTGTGTCACCGATAAAATTTGGTCGTAAGCTGTAAACTTTAGCAGTTTTTGTTGTCAATAGTAAGTGTAGTAGTTTTTTAACTTTTCATTATTTTGATAAAATGGACTATTCAAATCAAGAAATGGCCGATATGCATTTAATGTACGGGCTTGCAAATTGTAATCGTGCTGAAGCAAGACGGCTTTATGCTGAACGTTTTCCTAATAGACACCTACCAGGAGAAAAATTGTTCCAGAAAATTCATGCTCGTTTATGTGAAACAGGAAATTTTGTTTTCAAAGGCGAACGTGTTGGAAGGCCAAACGCAGAAGTTGCTAATTTAGAGGAGCGTGTGCTTCAGCGAGTTGAAGAAGATCCATGTGTCAGCACTGGACTTGCTTTAGCCGAAGGAGTAAATCACGTAACTATCTGGCGAATTTTGAAATTTTACCAATTTTACCCCTATCATTTTCAAAGAATGCAAGGGTTACCTGCTGCTGATTATCCTCCAAGAATAGAATTTTGCAACTGGCTATTGCATAAGATCGCTGAAAATGAGAACTTTCCATCGCTCATATTATTTACGGACGAAGCGGGTTTTACCAGAAATGGGATACTTAACTTTCACAACATGCATCAGTGGCAAGTTGAAAATCCCAATGCAGTTATTCAGTCGAGGCATCAGCAACATTTTTCACTTAACATTTGGGGAGGAATAATAGGGGACTCTATAATTGGACCGTTTTTTTTTACCTCATAGGTTAACAGGAGCATCATATAGACATTTTTTGCAGAGTTACCCGTGTTACTTGAAAATGTTCCACTCATAACAAGACAGCGAATGTGGATAATGCACGATGGGGCACCTGCCCATTTTAGTGCAGTTGCTAGGGAATTTTTGAATAACAACTATCATCAACGATGGATAGGTCGAGGAGGTCCGATACCATGGCCAGCTAGGTCTCCTGACCTCAACCCACTCGATTTCTACTTATAGGGACATCTAAAGCAGATCGTCTACTCCACACCAGTTGACAATATCAATGATCTTCGTGAACGAATTGAAAATGGGTTCAACCAGATTCACAATACACCAGGCATTTGCGAAAGAGTAAGGAGTTCCCTTAGAAGACGAGCCGAGCAATGTATTGCTGCAGGGGGCAGTAATTTCGAACACAAGCTTTGATTTTTTTTTTCTTAATTTTGTACTATTTTTATATCAATGCAGTTGGTAGTGGATAAATTAGAAATTTGCAAAACGAATTCTAATAAATGCAACAATTTTGTTTAAACGCTTTTTTCTCAGAAACGGTTACTTTTAACGACTTTGAGAAAGAGTACCTTTTTTGTATAAAAAATGTTGCTTTTTAGGATTATGGCACTTTTGTGTCGAAATATTGCAATACAAAAAAGTTACGGCAAAAAATAATCGCGAGCAACCCCCTACACACCACGCTACTGCTTATTTAAAAAATATGTTACATGAGAATATGCCTAATCCAATTCTTTAACTGCTTGCCCAATTTCATGACTTTGCTACTAACCGTTAACTTTTTGTAGTAAAAAAACCACTTTAGGGGCGCCATCTTTAAATGGTCATATCTCCGTTAGGAGGCAATTTAAAGAAAAAAATGTATTTCAACATTTTTCATGTTTTAATGTGTAGAATATGCTCCTGAAGTAGCGGCCCGGACTTTTGTAACACCCTGTATATTACTACAGTTACGTGTTTCATAGTTATGTACTTCGTTAACATGTCTTATATTGTACATTAAGTATTCTGGCAACAATCCTTTAATAATTTTATAAATAAATACCATAGTTTGATAAAACAAATATTGTTGTACAGACAGTGAGCCCAGACAATCAAGCATCAGATCGATTGGTGTATAAACGTTACATTTCAATATTGCTCCATGACATTTGTTTTGCAGTATCTGCAGTTGTTTTAAATGGTATTTATTAGCAAAGAACAAGATACTTGGGCAGTAATGAAAATAGGGTCGAATTAAAGTATTAAGAACTTTAAGGCGATTAGCAAGATTTAAATTTTTACATATTCTGATAAAGTATTTAACTTTACCATTTATTTGTAACACAGTATTGTTAAGGTGTTTTTTAAAGTTTAAGTCATTGTCAATGGTTACTCCTAGATACTTTATCTGGTTGACAAACTCCAGAGATTCTCCATTTAACTTTACTTTATCCGCCATCGCGTTAGAGTTCCCCATTAACATCACTTTCGACTTCTTTACGTTTATTATCAGACCATTAACTCTTAACCACTCACTAACGTTCACCAAAATTGCATTCATGCGAGTTACCCCTCTTTGAAAGTCTGATTCTTCAACTGATATGAGCGTATCGTCCGCAAATAGGTTAAGGAAGCAGTCGTCGCCTGTGCACTGTGCGACGTCATTAATGTACAAAATAAACAACAGTGGGCCTAATATCGACCCCTGCGGTACACCTAAATTGTTAGCTGCACTTCTCGAAACATAATTGTTAATCCGAGTAACCTGATATCTGGATGTTAGATAACTGCTAAACCATTGGAGTGCGGGATCGCCAAAACCAATAAGTTGCAGTTTTTCAAGAAGGAGTTTTCTGTTAATAGTTTCAAAAGCACGGCGTAAATCCAAGAATACGGTTAAAACTAGATGGCGAGGGTTGTCTAACCATTTCTTCCATCTGGAGACGGTTAGCTGCAGTGCGCTTTCACAAGAGTGCCTCTGTCGAAATCCTGACTGATTTGGAATGAGAACATTACTATTTTTAATAAATTGCAGCATCTGATTATACACAATTCTTTCCAACGCCTTTTCTAAGTACGGTAGGGAATTAATTGGTCTATAATTAGATGGATCATCAGAACTGGTAACTTTTGGTATTGGCGTAATGACAGATTCTTATCATTTCTTCGGAAAAGCGTTTGAGGTAATAGACTTATTGATAATTTCAGTAATTTTGTGCAAAAGAAAATTACCGCCCATTGAAATAATTTTATTATTTATTGCATCAGTCGACGTTCCTTTTTTAATACTTTTGAGAACTTTTTTTTTTCTTCGGGTGTAACTGGCTCAATTGAAAATGGTTCACCATAAGTGCTATTGAAACCATTATACGGATATTTGTCTTTATAATGTCTCCCATCAGATTTCACTAATGCAATAATACTTTGACTCACAAAGACATTGTATTTTTCGGCTACTGTTGCCTCGTCTTGGTATATAATGCCATCAAATTTCATTTTTGTTGGATGTGACATTTGCGTGGCACCGATAGCTTCTTTAACATTTCTCCAGATATGTTTGGGATCGGTGCTGTTCTCAATTTTTCTTGAATAATAATTCTTCTTTTTACGCTGGATAGTGCTTGTAACTTTGTTTCGACTTTTTCTGTATTGTTCCCAGTCAGAGCCAGTGTTTGTTACACAAGCTATTCGATAGAGATCATCTCTCAATCTTGTGAGGTCTCTTATTTCACCATCGTACCACTTTTTGTTATTCTGAGATCTTTTCATTAATTTAATAGGGGCTATTTCATCTAGGACAGCTATAACGTTATTATATAAGCAGTCCACCAGTTGATCAATGCATACTTGATGACTATTCATCCAAATTTTCTAAGCAATTTATCCTGAAATACAGCATTATCGATACTTTTGAGATTTCTTACATATTCATTTTTATCATATGATATAATAGTGTTATAAGGTTTCATTTACGATGTAATTGTATGATACTATGATCAGAAAACTTAGGAGAATCCAACACTAATGCAGAAATGGCATGCAGGTTTGTAAATACCAGATCAATCTTAGTTTTTGATGTGGCAGTGACTCTTGTACATGCTTTCACAATTTGACAAAGTCTATAATTGTCCATAAGAGATATCAACTGTTTCGTATTATAATCATCACGCGATACATCTGCACATCCTTCCAATTACGTTTTATTTTCTGAGAATGCAGACAAACTCTTTGAAGATCTTAAATGAAGAAAGATAAGGCTGCTCATTTTTATGTTCTTCAATTACCTTAAAGAAGAACTGAACTCCTGCACCCTGGTATTCAATCTTTCGAAACCGTAGATTTTGTGAGAAAATTATCGTCCAAATGTGCTTCCCACAACATCCATTTCCATAATTAAGTGCAGTCGAGTGAGTTCAGGCTTAGGAGGCAGAGTCTTAGCACCCTTCGGCCGAACCGTATATGTCTATAATTCACGCTCGTGTGCTCTTTTACGCATCTCCTGCATTCTCACCCTATTCAATCAATCGGAGGCTAAATACGTGGGATTGATTTATACCGAGGGACAGGAAGAACACACACTCGATTCTCTTTTGTATTTGATTATCGTCGTTAAATGTCGAAGTGCAAATTCGGCCAACGCCGATGCGTTGTTTGTACACGAACTACTGGTCATTAAGTCGAGTGGGGAGGGCGGGCTCTTTAAATCACAACAATGGGTGATTAATAGTTGATAAAGGGTTGAATTATGATAGATTGTCAAGCGATATCATTAACAATTGAATAATATACAAACTGCTCGTTATTTGATTGTTAGAATTTTTCCGGTTAGATACCTTAAGGGCGAAAGAACCAAACAAACACTGTATTAATAAAATTTAGAAGAAAGCGTTACCCCTTTACCACATCGGCTACTATTGTCAATTATTGAGTGGTAATAGGGTAAATGTACCTTAATAAAATATTATATTAAACTACGATAAAATAAAATATTGGATGCCCTACTCTGCCAAATATTTTATTTTTGATTCATTTTAATTTACTTTTTCTTCTCTGTTTCGCTTTTACAGTCTGTCAAGTAAGAGCGTGGTCGTGTTAATTTATAAAAAAAAATATTTTATGAAACTTTCATATTTTTTTATACATTGTACACATTACAAACAATGATGCAATTCAGTCAATAATGTGTCCAGTCACCACCGGCGTCGATAATTGCCCGGCATCTCCGAGGCATGCTTTCTACTAATTTGACGGCGTATTCTAGTGGCAAGGATCTCCAGATCCGACGAATTTCGTAAAACAACTGCTTCAAAGTGTATGTGCGTCTTCCACGAAGCTTCTGTTTAATATATGCCCACACATTTTCAATAGGGTTTGCATCGGGCGACTGCGACGGCCAATCCAATGTAACGATGCCAGATTGAGTCTTCCACTGAGTACAGAACTTGCTGCGGTGTTTAGGATCGTTGTCCTCCTGCAGAATCCAATCTTCATTTTTTGTGATGAACCATCGTTTGGCAGATGGCCAGCCTTTTTGTAGATTTATATCATTTTCTCGGCATTTAGGTTGTCAGTAAAGAGGTACAAAGTGCCGAATTCCTGCTTTGAGAAGCAGCCCAAAAGATGCACCTTTATTCCATGTTTTACGGTCCGCTGAACAAGCCTATTGGTGGAAGTTGACCAGGCTCTCGTGAGGACAGAAAGTGCCCATATAGAATATTCATCAGTAAAAATGACATTTTCAAAATCTCTATCAATATTCTCATGCGCCCAAGTAAGTCGCTTTGTCACATGTTTTTCAGTCAACAGAGGCTTCTTCATTGTGTTGCGCCATTTCAGATCATGAGTACGAAGAAGGGTTCGGATAGTTTGGTAGGATATATCTAAACCTTGTGCCATTAATTTTGCTTGTCCTTGCCGCAGTGTTAAAGCAGGATTCCGCGAAAACAGATTCACTATTATTTTTTCATCTTTTTTGTTCACTTTTCCTATCGAACCACGTTCTGGTAAATCATCAACATTTTTAGCCACTTTATATCGCTGTATCCACTTCTGTACAAATGCCTTCGACTTTCTCATATATTTAGCAGCCGCTGATTGCGACATTTTGGGATCTTTCGGGTGGATGCAAAGGAACACAGCCTCGTAGCGAGACGCGTACTTAGCACTCATGGCGTTTAACGTGATTCTCTTTCAAAAGATCAACGACAACTGAACCTTTGTTGACAATGCATCAAGGACAAAGCTTCCCTGTATCGGCTCGCGAAGGAATTAGAGCAAAATCTTTCATTAACTGTCGGTAAAGTCGACCACGCTCTTACTTGACAGACTGTAAATATCCACATTCAAGTTTTTTGTAAATAAATTTTAAGATTGATTTGGATTAATAATATTTATTGCACAACGAGACTCAGAAGCTTCTCATTAGCGGTCTTCTTAACCTCCAGAAGCCATGATGATGATGAATCGATTTTTACTCATTTCATTAAGTTGTTTCGCCAAAGTTTCCCCAAATCCAAACACTCTGTGACATTGCAAGGTGGTCATTAATCAAAATCTGAATCTTAATTTACAAGGATTAATATTTCAAATTTATATGTCGACTTGCTTGCTAACCAGACAGTATCTCGCACGAAAATCTCTGTAATTTGCGTGTTTTTCGATAAACCTCGTTGTTAAAAACAAAGGTAATTTTACAAAATGGCCCGTGATTGTCGCGGTAGCGCTGCATTTGATTAAATTCGGCGCTCAATCTTGCCGTCTCCAAGGAAAGATGCACGCCATAAAACTAACATTTATTCGGGCTACGTAATTCGCTAATAAAATATCATCATATCGGTGAGGGTGAATAAGTTTTTGCTGGATGACGGATGAGTATGGGGAAATTTAGCTTTGGCTTATGAATTTTTTGTGAGAATGCAGCTGTATGATATATAACTAACACTTGTTCCGTAAATGTGCCCGGGTATATCGGTTTGACAGCTGCTTTTTTATTGTGGGGTAAACATCCTTGTTCTGTATAATATTTTCTTTACTGCCTATTCCTTTTATGAAATCATAAACGTTTATGCGGCTTTTACTGCCGTTCTTATTATATTTCGCGCACAGTTTCGTCATCTGCATTTGCATCAAAATTGAATTACGACGCAAAAACGTATTCGATTAGTTTACGGCGTTTTTTAGGACTTTAATCACGCCTGCTAAAAATACCGAGTTGCGGAGGCGTCCATTCGACAAATTATATTCAGGGACAAATAATCTTCCAGATTATATTTTGTCTTCTCTGAAAGCAACGCACTACAACTGATCATCATGTTTTGCTCTGAAGGTAACAAGAGCCACGAATGTGATTGAAGTCGAATGCATCACCTTTTGCCCCTCAATCAACTGCAACAGAATTAAAAAAATATGTTGGCGCGAGCGAGGTCCGAACCCGCGTCCTTCCGCTATTCGGGCGAATCAGAGACTAAATAAACTGAACCTAACACGGTAAGCAGTGAAGCCAGTTGAAAGCCTGGCGAAAGCCTAGCTCCATCTAGCTCGCAATGCCCTCTTATTATTTGGCAGACCTTTGCGAAGATAACATCGTTTTTTTTTTAAAGAAAATGGGCTGTAAATATGGGGAAGTGTATTGTGGATCATTGTTGAAACCTCAGTGAACACATTAGTGAAGGAAAATCAAAAGTTTCATTCTTTGGGTAGGTAAAAATAAAATATATAAATATTCAATTATCGGCGTGCGCGCGTCGCCATTTCACTGCAATCATGACGTGTTTACAGCACCGGCTTAACAATATTGTACACAGGCGTCGCGTATTGAAAGAAAATTATTTTACTATTAAACCAAGATGTCTTTGAAAATAGTTCTCCCGAACTTTTACCAAAAAGCACTTATAAAAATTATCCTATTGGTCCAAAAGCCCCTAATTCTAAAGTTTCATCTAAATCGTTAGAACCGTTACGCGGCAAGATTCGTACTTATAAATTTTACTTAATCCGACCATATCAAAGAGTAGTGGAATGCACCTCCCCACTTCCCCGGATTTTAGCTTCAACTGTACGCATGAGATAACATTGAAACGTTCAGTCTATTTAGTCTCTGGGGCGAATGCTTTGCCAATTGAGCTACTGCGCCTTACCACTTCTAGTTAGAAGTGATAAGTAGAGTTCTACTTATTTTGATATCGAACATTCCCTACTTCCTACACATTTAAAACTTTCCTAAGGCCAGTAAGAACCTCAAAGGTCTCAGCAGTCGATCTAGGGCTAAGAGAACTTTTTAATGACAATGTGTAACATCAACCGGCGAACCGAGGTGAGCAAAAAGACATTTAAAATCAACAAATACCATCTGATGCCAGGCACGTAGCCAGGATTTTCGTTCGGGGGGGGGGTCCAACTCCCCCCCCCCCTTTTTTATGATAGAGAGACAGAAACTTCTTCGAAAAAAGCAATATTGCAAAATTTAAAAACAAAGCTGAGAATTAAATCAATAAACGTCTTGGTCTTTTACTTAGTGCTCATTTTTTATTTTTGCATAAAATTTCTAATCCTAACTTCGAAATTTGGACTATAATTCGAAACTCGAAAGTTCGACTTCAGTCTCGATATTTAAATCTTTCAAATTTAAATTTTAAAAATTTTTTTAGAATTACCCACTATTTTTTTTTAAATAACTGATTTTTGAACTTTTCAGAGCAGCATAAAATTTGAGATCAAAAACGAAATGAGGAATATTAGATATTAAAGATGAAATAAAGAAAAGTTTAATAGGAGCTTCAATTTTAATTTGTATTTCGATTTTTGTCGAAATTTTGAATTTATTTTAAAAATCTTCAGAAAAAGCGGAAATTTGGACGAAAAATTAAAAGGATGAAAAAAAAAGACATTTATCATTAAAAATTCAGAAGTGTCGAAGTTTAAGGTACATTTTTTTAAAACTCAAAATGTTGAGTTTACCAAAATATTCAGAAAAAATTTAAATATTGAGAAAAAACCGAAAATTATCTGATGAAGCAAAACTTTTGGGTTTAAAATCGAAATTTGTTTAAAAAAGTAGTATTTTCGTGACTAGGATTAAAATTTGAAAAATAAAACACAATTTTTAGTGCAAAGCAATAAATTTAGAAAAAAATAAAAAACTGAAATTGTAAAATAAAGATCTATAGAAAAAATTAAAATTTTAAACAAAAAAAAACGCTACAATTATAAAAAATATTTCCACCTAAACTAAAAAGAAAATTTTTAGAAAATCGAAATTTATAAAATCATTTTTTAGAAATTTCGTTCTTAAAGTCGAAATGACAAAATAAAAATGTAGATATTTCTAAATTATTTTAAAATGTTAAATAAAAATTAAGTCTCAAAAATATCAAACGTTAGAACTGAAAATTTCGTTTAAATAAAAGGAAAATTAAAAGTCCAAACTTGAAACTAAACTAAACTAAAATGAATATTTTGAAAATAAGGTCAAAATACGTATAAATATGTTTATCAAAAAAGTCGAAATGTTGAATTTGAATCAAAATTTAAAAGAAAGTGGAAAGAAAAGTTGATATTTCTTAAAATGTTTTTTTAATCGATGTCTTTTCTACGCCTTTGTAACATTTCGAAAAAGTGGAAATTTCCAGAAAAAAGTCAAAATTTCTAAAAATAATCGAAATTTCGAAAAACATTGGAATGTATAGAAAATTTATGAAATTGCACCTAAAATATAGTGTATTTCCGTTATATTTGCAGCCAATATTTAGTTTAAGTTTTTCCCTCCAAAATAAATCGAGAAAATAATAATATTAATAATTGCAAATTTTAGAAAATAATTTAAGTTTTAAGTAAAACATTTGTGAAAGATATTTCTGAAAGCTCGAAGTTTAAAAAAAATATAATCACAAATTAGAATCAAAATCTCTAAAAGAGAGCTAAACTTTTGCAGAAAGATCCATATTTATACACAAAATCACTCAGAAATAAAACATTTCTGAGAAAAAGACAGCAGAATTCGGCAAAAAATTGTTTATACGTTGATACGTGTCGGCTATATGCTTATAGAGACGTAGAATGGAAGAAAATAACTTGGAATTTTCAATTTCAACTCGGAATTTTGAAAAAATAATCAAAATTTCTAGAAAATACTCTTCAGAAAATATAAGAACATACATCAATTAATTTTACGTATTCGTTTCTTTTATTTTATTTTTTTTTTCATGTTGTTAATTAGTAAAAGTGAAGAATAAAATCTAGTGACCTTAACATTATACAAATTTGACAAATAAAAACGTGAAACTTACCAAAGAAAAATTTCCTAATATTTTGAGTTTCTCTCTGAAGATGACAGCTTGGCTGTCGAAACGCGTTAGAGCAACCTTTGTTGTGTTTTTTAATTTTTCTTGGTTTCAGGGGACAAGTTCTGTGTTTCAATTTTTACGTATTTAACTTATCACCGATCAAGAATCGACTTGTTTTTGAAATAAAAATTACAAGATCGTAGAAAGAACCGTTGAAAAAAAATATTATCACGGAATGTTGACATTTTCTTCTGTAAATCCCGAGTTGAAAGTCAAAATTTCGACTTTAGTGTGATAATTTCGAAAAAAAAACGTCGAAATTTGGTGTTTAAAGTCGAAATTTCTAAAAAAAAAGTTGAAATTTCAATTTTTAAATGGAAAATCTTACAAAGGCGTAGAAAGGATATCGATTAAAAAAAATGTTGTGTTTAGAAATTTCGACTTTTTTCTCTAACTTCGACTTTTTCCTCAAATTTAGACTTTTTTCTCAAAATTTCGACTCTTGATAATTTCGACTTTTTTCTGAAAATTTCCACTTTTTCGAAATGTTACAAAGGCGTTGAAAAGACATCGGTTAAAAAAATGTCATTTTAAGAAATTTCAACTTTTTTTCTCAAATTTCGATTTTAAGTTCGAAATTTCGACTTTTTTCTCGAAATTTAGATTTTTTTCTTAAATTTCGACTTTATTTCTTAAAATTTCGACTTTTTTCTTGAAATTTTGACTTTTTTCTCAAAATTTAATTTTTTTCTCGAAATTTTGCCCTTTTTCTCGAAATTTCGTTTTTTTTCTCTCAAATTGCGACTTCTTTCTCGAAATTTTGGCTTTAATATCGAAATTTCGACATTTCTCTCAAAATTTCGACTTAATACTCAAAATTTCGACCTTTTTTTATCGAAATTTCGACTTTTTTCGCAAATTTCGACTTCTTTTCTCGAAATTTCGTCTTTTTGCTCGAAATATTTCGAAAGATCTACTTTTTCTCGAAATTTCGACGTTATTGTCAAATTTCGAATTTTTGCTCGAAATATTTCGAAATTTCGACTTTTTCTCGAAATTGCGACGTTATTTTCAAATTTCGACTTTTTTCTCAAAATTTCGGCCTTAATCAGAAAGTTCGACTATTTTCTCGAAATTTCGTTTTTTCTTTCTCAATTTTAGACTCTTTTCTCAAATATCGGCTTTTTTCTCCAAAATTTAACCTTAATATTAAAATATCGACTTTTTTTCTCGAAATTTCGTCTTTTTGTTCAAAATATTTCGAAATTTCTACTTTTTTCTCGAAATTACGACGTTATTCTCAAATTTCGAATTTTTGCTCAACATATTTCGAAATTTCGACTTTTTTTCGAAATTGCGGCGTTATTTTCAAATTTCGACTTTTTTCTCAAAATTTCGTCCTTAATCAGAAAGTTCGACTATTTTCTCGAAATTTCGTTTTTTCTTTCGCAATTTTAGACTATTTTCTCAAATATCGACTTTATTCTCGAAATTTTAACCTTAATATCGAAATTTCGACATTTTTCTCGAAATTTCGGCTTTAAACTCAAAATGTCGACTATTTTTCTGGAAACTTCGACTTTTTTCTCAAATTTCGACTTTTTTCTCGGAATTTCGACTCACGTTTTTCTCAAACTTCGACTTTTTTCTCGAAATTTCGACCTTTTTCTCGAAATTTCGACTTTTTTCTCGGGATTTCTACTTACGTTTTTCTCAAACTTCGACTTTTTTCTCGAAATTTCGATTTTAAGCTCGAAATTTCGACTTTTTTCTCCAAATTTAGATTTTTTTCTTAAATTTCGACTTTATTTCTTAAAATTTCGACTTTTTTCTTGAAATTTTGACTTTTTTCTCAAAATTTAATTTTTTTTTCGAAATTTTGCCCTTTTTCTCGAAATTTCGTTTTTTTTTTTCTCAAATTGCGACTTCTTTCTCGAAATTTTGGCTTTAATATCGAAATTTCGACATTTCTCTCAAAATTTCGACTTAATACTCAAAATTTCGACCTTTTTTATCGAAATTTCGACTTTTTTCGGAAATTTCGACTTCTTTTCTCGAAATTTTGTCTTTTTGCTCGAAATATTTCGAAATATCTACTTTTTCTCGAAATTTCGAAGTTATTTTCAAATTTCGACTTTTTTCTTGAAATTTCGGCCTTTATCTGAAAAGTTCGACTTTTTTCTCGAAATTTCGTTTTTTTTTTTCTCAATTTTAGACTTTTTTCTCAAATATCGGCTTTTTTCTCCAAATTTTAACCTTAATATTAAAATATCGACTTTTTTTCTCGAAATTTCGTCTTTTTGCTCGAAATATTTCGAAATTTCTACTTTTTTCTCGAAATTAGGACGTTATTCTCAAATTTCGAATTTTTGCTCGAAATATTTCGAAATTTCGACTTTTTCTCGAAATTGCGGCGTTATTTTCAAATTTCGACTTTTTTCTCAAAATTTCGGCCTTAATCAGAAAGTTCGACTATTTTCTCGAAATTTCGTTTTTTCTTTCCCAATTTTAGACTATTTTCTCAAATATCGAATTTTCTTTAGGGAAATTTTACCCTTGATATCGAAATTTCGACATTTTTCTCGAAATTTCGGCTTTAAACTAAAAATGTCGACTATTTTTCTAGAAATTTCGACTTTTTTCTCGGGATTTCGACCTACGTTTTTCTCAAACTTCGACTTTTTTCTCGAAATTTCGACCTTTTTCTCGAAATTTCGATTTTAAGCTCGAAATTTCGACTTTTTTCTCGAAATTTAGATTTTTTTCTTAAATTTGGACTTTATTTCTTAAAATTTCGACTTTTTTCTTGAAATTTTGACTTTTTTCTCAAAATTTAATTTTTTTCTCGAAATTTTGCCCTTTTTCTCGAAATTTCGTTTTTTTTTCTCAAATTGCGACTTCTTTCTCGAAATTTTGGCTTTAATATCGAAATTTCGGCATTTCTCTCAAAATTTCGACTTTATACTCAAAATTTTGACCTTTTTTATCGAAATTTCGACTTTTTTCGCAAATTTCGACTTCTTTTCTCGAAATTTTGTCTTTTTGCTCGAAATATTTCGAAACATCTACTTTTTCTCGAAATTTCGAAGTTATTTTCAAATTTCGACTTTTTTCTTGAAATTTCGGCCTTTATCTGAAAAGTTCGACTTTTTTCTCGAAATTTCGTTTTTTTTTCTCAATTTTAGACTTTTTTCTCAAATATCGGCTTTTTTCTCCAAATTTTAACCTTAATATTAAAATATCGACTTTTTTCTCGAAATTTCGTCTTTTTGCTCGAAATATTTCGAAATTTCTACTTTTTTCTCGAAATTACGACGTTATTTTCAAATTTCGAATTTTTGCTCGAAATATTTCGAAATTTCGACTTTTTCTCGAAATTGCGGCGTTATTTTCAAATTTCGACTTTTTTCTCAAAATTTCGTCCTTAATCAGAAAGTTCGACTTTTTTCTCGAAATTTTAACCTTGATATCGAAATTTCGACATTTTTCTCGAAATTTCGGCTTTAAACTAAAAATGTCGACTATTTTTCTAGAAATTTCGACTTTTTTCTCGGGATTTCGACCTACGTTTTTCTCAAACTTCGACTTTTTTCTCGAAATTTCGACCTTTTTCTCGAAATTTCGATTTTAAGCTCGAAATTTCGACTTTTTTCTCGAAATTTAGATTTTTTTCTTAAATTTCGACTTTATTTCTTATAATTTCGACTTTTTTCTTGAAATTTTGACTTTTTTCTCAAAATTTAATTTTTTCTCGAAATTTTGCCCTTTTTCTCGAAATTTCGTTTTTTTTTCTCAAATTGCGGCTTTTTTTCGAAATTTTGGCTTTAATATCGAAATTTCGACATTTCTCTCAAAATGTTGACCTTTTTTATCGAAATTTCGACTTTTTTCGCAAATTTCGACTTTTTTTCTCGAAATTTCGTATTTTTGCTCAAAATATTTCGAAATTTCTACTTTTTTCTCGAAATTACGACGTTATTTTCAAATTTCGACTTTTTTCTCAAAATTTCGGCCTTAATCAGAAAGTTCGACTATTTTCTCGAAATTCTTTTTTTCTTTCTCAATTTCAGACTATTTTCTCCAATATCGACTTTTTTCTCGAAATTTTAACCTTAATATCGAAATTACGACATTTTTCTCGAAATTTCGGCTTTAAACCCAAAATGTCGACTATTTTTCTAAAAATTTCGACTTTTTTCTCAAATTTCGACTTTTTTCTCGGAATTTCGACTTACGTTTTTCTCAAACTTCGCCTTGGTTCTCGAAATTTCGACCTTTTTCTCGAAATTTCGACTTTTTTCTCGGGATTTCGACTTACGTTTTTCTCAAACTTCGACTTTTTTCTCGAAATTTCGACTTTTTTCTCGAAATTTCGGCTTTTTTTCTCAAATTCCCACTTTTTTCTCGAAATTTTGATCTTAATCACGAAGTTTCGATTTTTTTCTCGAATTTTCAACGCACCCTACTACAAACTGTCAAGATTGTTGGGAAAGATGAGTGGTGGGACGCAACTGTCATCTCCCTAATTTGACCATAGTGTAGAAATGCTGACTTATTCTCGAAATTTCGAAAAAAAATTCGATATTAAAGTCGAAATTTCGACATAAGTTTCGGAATTTTAAGAAGAAAGTAGAAATGTCAAGAAAAAAGTCGAATTTTTGTGAAAAAAGTCGAAATTTCGAGTGTTAAGCCGAAATTTCGAGTTTAAAGCCAAAATTTCGAAAAAAAAATCGAAATTTCGAGAAAAAAAATCGAAATATAAAAATAAACCGAATTTTTGACAAAAAAGTTTAAATCCCTAAACATTTTTTTTTATAATCAGTGTCCTTTTTACGCTTTTGTAAAATGTCGAAATTTCTAAATATAATTTTTTTTAATCAATGCCTTCCTATGCTTGTGTAAAATGTCGATTTAAAACTCAAAATTTTGACTCTTTTCTCGAAAATTCTACTCCTTGCATACATATGTCAAGAAAGTCGAAATTTGGGGTAATAAAAAATTGAAATTACTGAAGGTACCCTACTGCTAAGTGTCAATATTAAATTGTAAAAGGGTTGGTGCATGTATTGGGAAGCCTTGGGCCAATTTTTATTAAAATGTCTACATGGCTATTTTGCTTATCATGAGCTCAATAGTTGGCAATTTCGAAAATTATTTACATGCTTAAATATACAATCAGCCGTTTTTCTACTGATATTTCAATTCGTATCATCGTAAATTTTTTGGGGAATATTCATTTCGGGGAGGGTCTGGACCCCTTGGACTCCCCCCCTTGCTACGTGCCTGTCTGATGCTTTAAAGGGTTTTTGAAGGTTATACAAAGAGAATTATGTCTCTGAAAGGGATGTTAGATAACTATCTTATGCTTCCAGAACTGATAAAAAGCTAACAGGAACATTTTTGCCCTTCTCAAGGTGATCTAACTCGTACAGGGGTCTTCCTAAACTTCTGAGCTGCTTCCAAAGACAATATAAAGTTACCAAGTTGATTCTAAAAGCAACACACCTAAAAAACATTATATTATTGCGCGTTATTGGAAATGGGGTGTGTATGAACGATTTATTTCAATGAAACACCACACTTTAATTATCGAGTTATCGTTATCGGTTCCAAGATTAATACGCCGTGAATTGTAACCACTTTATTTCCAAACTGATTGCGGAACGCTACAACTGATTAACTAACTCACTAACCCTGTTTAATTAACTAACTCATTCATTGACTAACTAACTGAGGGAAAACCGACCGCGTTTATATACCCTCTCGCTTTTCTAGACTAAATCCATACATATAAGGTTTATCATTTGTCGAAATTTTTGGAACGCTTATCTGCCATTTGCTTCATTATCACGGCCGCTTCCCCTGGTCAAATTTTTCTAGGAAAATTCCTTAGGTACTAAATTCTATAATTACATTTTGTTACACTATATTTGTTTTATTGACAAGGGCCTTTTTATTCTTCGAATGCCGGCTGAATTCTGAAGGAGATTTGAAGTTAACTAAGTTTTTTCTGTGCCTTTAAGGTAATCTAAGGCCAACTTCGGATTTATTAACTTGTAACAAAGCTACCTCTTCGGATGGATAAAAATTGGGGCCCTATTAAGCTGTCTCATTACATGATTTAACAATACGGTAGCCGAAGTTATGGAAGTTGTTAACAACAGCTGCATTTACACACTCAGGTTGTAAGTAAAGAAATAATCCACTTTCAATTAGTGGAATAATGTATAAGTACCAGAAGTTTGATTGGCACACAAAGATACCGTTTATAAAGCAATACGAACTCCGGAATGGTCCCTAAACATAAATGGTTGTTTAATAAAACATTGCTTTACTGCATTAGGAATTGAGCGAGTTACATATTGTGGGAACTAAAACTCTATAAGGCGAAATAGGCCAACTATGTACAACACAGCTCCTCGAACATAATAGCCATTAAATTAGTTCCATAATGGGTTGGCGTTTGAATTATTTTTCGCTAAAAATTCATTCCAGGAAATGCAGCTGTAACGAACAAATCGAACGAGCTTTAAAACACGCATAACTTTAAAACCTTCTGCGATTTGATTTGTCAATTGTTTCGCCACCATAGCTCAGAACTGAGATTAAAGAAAGGAAATCGAACATTTTTGACTGAAAATACTTGGAGACTCAGACCCGGTTTATAAATTCTTCTTCTCTAGAAAACATTGATATGGTATAAACCACGATTAATTAAATGAAGATTTTTTGCCAGTACACTTTTTTACCACTACCACGCGCTAGAATAATTTTAAATAGGAACTAGGCAGCTCTTCTTGAGATCTGAAAAGTCTAAACGAACTTTCATAATCAGATTAAGATTTTTTTTTAACATTTTAGAGCTTCACATCCGTTTCCTCAAGCCTGAAGAACTGTAGATAAATCTAATGGCAATTTTGCGTTTTAAGTAAAATTTTTTAAACTGTAGCTCTAGCTGGATTTTCTTTAGAATTTAACATTTTATTTGCCCACTTTCGGTTTTCTTTTAAGAATACATTGTAATTTCAACGACTTTTAGAAGTTGAAATTTCTCAAAAATTGATAAATTTCGAAAAAACGAATTTAGAAGATAAACTGATTAGTTCAAAAAAACCATCGAAGTTAACCCTTTCGCGACGTGCTATTTTCCTATTTTTAAGTATGCCCATAAGGCGGGTAATTTTCGAAGTTTACGAATCGTTTGGTCTTCGTCGTTATAGCATACATTTACCGGAAAAGTACGATAATCGGCGTCTCTACAGGAATATTGTCCTAAATTAAAAATATAATTTGGATAAATACAGTCTTCGACTATTTGTCACCTTTTTTTAACACGGGAATATACGGACTTCGGCACGAAAGGGTTAAAAGAAATAAATTTTCTAGAAAAGCTAAAAAACTTTAATGTTTTCGAAAAAAATCAAATTTAAAAGTTGAAATTTTTATTTTAAAAATAATGTTAATTTCGCAGGAAAAGTCAAATTTTTTGAAAAAAACGTCGAATTTTGAAAATAATAATGTCACGGGCTTATCGGTTCGAATTGATACACGTGATAGATTATACCCACTTTATTACTGAACTCAACTTGGATCATCACAATTGACAATTAACTCACTTCTACTAACTCACTAATTGCACTGATTCTAACTGACTGACTCGAGGGAAAGCTGACCGCCTTTTTATAGTTTTGGCCCCCGGCTTCTAGAACTTTTGGGCAGATAAGGCTTATCGTTTACCGAAATTTCTGGAACGCTTATCTGCCATTTGTTTCGTTATCACGGCCGTTTTCCCCTTATCAAATCCTTCTAGAAACTTTTTTTATTTACTAAATTATACAATTCTATTCTAAATTCTATTACATCTATTTACATTGCGTTACAATAATTTCAAGGAAAGAGTCAAACTTTTGAGTAAAATTACCAATTTTTAAATTTATTTTCTAAATTGCAATATATACTCAAAAGTCGACATTTTTTTTCTAAAAATTTAATTTTTTGTGCAAAATTTACATTATTTTTTTAAATCAAAATTTCAACTTTTGAATTTGATTTTCTTTCGAAATAAAAGACGAGTTTGAAACTTGAATTTTTTATTTAAACAATAATGTAAATTTGTGTGAAAATTGTGGAAAAAAAAATTAGAGGCGATAGTTTTCAGAGAAAGGTAAAGAAGAAATAAAGAATAAAATTAAGCTTTTGAGAAAATGGCGATCTCTGAGAACATGAGTCAAAATGTCCATAAAAAGGAGAATTTTGAGAAAAAAAGTCGAACTATGCAATTTCTAATTTAATATAAAAGTCTAAATTTCGAGAATAAGATGAATTTTGAGAAATAGGTTGGTTTAAATTTTCAGAACGTTGTATTATTGGAACAAGGTAAAAAAATGGAATCTTGGGGAAATTGACGACCTATAAAAAAACGAACTCCAAAAAGAAAGTCCAAAAATTTGAGTAAAGTCGAAATATGGAAAAAGTTGAACTTTGAGAATAGCTCGAAATTTCTAGAAGAAAGTCGAACTTTAAAAAACGTGGATGTTTCCGAGAGGAAGTTAAATTTAAGAAAAAATATGATTTGTTGAATATATTCAAACTTTCGAACCAAGACAAATTTTGACAATATAAGTCGACATTTTGGTACAGAAAAAAATGGAGGAAACATTAGTAATATATAGATTGATTTTGAGATAAAAGTCAAAATTAAGAAGAGAGTCCGATATTTCAAGTAGCAAAAAAAACGAAATATCGAAATTCGAGAAAAGAGTCAAAATTTAGAAAAAGTTCGAATTAAGACTTTAAAACAGTTTGGGGAAAATAGTCAAACCGTTTTGATTAAAATAATAAAATTTCGGAAAAAGAGTGAAATTCGAAAAACAAATGGAAATGTTCGGGTGGAATTTCAAAAATATTTAAAATTTTCACAAAAAGGCGAATTTGGGAAATAAGAGCAGAAACAAAAAACAAGGCAAAATTTGAGAAAACAGTAGACATTTAGAAATAGTTTAAATTTTTCAGAGAAAGACACATTAAAAAATCGAATTTTGAGAAGAGTACAAATTTCAAATAATAGAAGAATGTTGTTAAAAAATTTAATTTTTTGTAAAAAATCGATGTTTTAGGAAAAGTGCTGTTTTTGAAATAAAGTAAATTAGTTTTATTATAACATTACCGAAATTATTTTGTATTGGAGAAACTTTTTGAAATAAATGAAAATTTTTGACAAATTTTTGAAAAAAAAATTGTTGTACTGATATTTATATGCTGTCAAGTTTTTTTCGGAAATTTGTCAACAATTTTCATTTCTTTAAAATGTTAAAATATGTTGCAATAGGGAAATTCTCAAATGTTATAATTGATTGGCAATTTGGGGCAATAAGTGTCTAAAAAGAGAATTTTTTTGAAATAATATTCATATTTGAAAAAATGTTCTTCTTGTTAAATAAATATTAAATTACAAGAGGCACAGGAGGGCAGCGGCCTCACCCTGTCCTATTATGGCTGCGCCTATGACCAGTGATATGAAATCATTCACGTGAACTATTCCGCTACAAACATTTAATTCTCCCTTGGGCTAAGGCTAGACGAAGACAAAAAAAAGGTGTTATGATGCCGAATCCGTTTCTACTGTCCGTCTGAATTCATAAAATCCGACCCTAAATCCTGGTAATTACCTGGGGCGACCACACCAGTCTATCAATCGCAGAACCTTTAATTTGGGTTCAGTCATTTTTTGCCGCACGGCCGGAGAAAACAAGTTTGAATTTATCGGACACGACCACTTCTTAGGGCGACCAAGCCAGAAATAAACACCTCACACCGCTCTAAACAGGAGTTCATAGCGCTCTTAATTGTTAAGTAATTTCGAATCCTTTTCAGTTGTCTCACAAGCTAAGGCGGTGTAGTCTCCTTGCCTGAACTTTTCATCGTATTAAACAGAATTATTGCTATTTATCATCGACAATATAACAATAATTACACGTTTCGTAAAAATTCTGCTTTAAAAATAAAATCTCGTTATACATTCTAAACTGTCTTCCATTCGGACCTCTTCACAGACGACCTTGGGGATCTCAACAAGTGACCGACACGGTTAGGTGGCCGTACCAGCTGTTTTCGAAAGCATCTGGTTCTTAATGCAAGTTGAGGAAAGATGATACCCGAGCAAACAAGTGGTTGCCTGACTGAAACGACTTTAATGGTCGGTACACCACCCCATTACCAAAACGAGATATGCGATGACAATTTTCTCATCTCCATGTTTTTAAAATTGACAACCCACGACCACCAGCAGAGTTGTTGTCTACGAATTTCAGTTAAATAGTACGATATTGGCGACGGGTCTTGTTATTGAGTAAATAAAGGGACTTTGTTAAAGAAGCTGGTTTTTATGAAGATTTATTATTTACTCTCTCGAATTGTCGGGGTATTATGGCCATAAACTTTGCTTAAATTTCAATTTTTGGAAAACTATTTTTCCAATTAAAACTCATTCTAACTATTCTTTGTACAATCAGGGTCACAGCTACTAAAATAAGAACGACTTTTGTTGTACTTTGTAAGAACTCAAAGAACATTTTGATTTATTACGAATATGACTTTTTCAGCTACATAATAGATGGATCTTTGTAAAGTGATTGTCAACTTGAAGGTTTTCCTGAATGACTATCACTTTTAGTTTAGTTAATGATGCCACGGTTCCTCTCGTTTTCTCGTATACGAATTAATTAGACTGAAACGATAATAAATTGTGTTTTCAATCACGGATTTCATAACATCGAATTTATTTACGCATTACATTATTGTTATTGGCATTTAAGATGTTTTATAAAACAACAAAAAAGCGAATTTAATTTAGGTTAACACAAAAATCGACTATTATGTGTCAATAATGTGTATCTGCATGTAACACATTTTAATATCTCGCCTTGAAATCGTATTAAACAAATTACACTTTTTAAGATTATTTGAAATTAACTGACAGTTGAAATATGCCTGTCAATGGGGAATTGCGTCACAACTTAGCTCAGTAACGATCGAAAAATATAACCGATAACTATCCTGCATTATTTCTTTCGGAATACACCCGAAAACTGAAGGTCTTGAGTTTAAGAGACAAGGTCATTGGCTTAAAAACCAATAAGAAACTAACGTAGTAGATAATATGGGATTTGATTTTCTAAGACATAAGCAAACTACGAAAAAGAATCATGAATCCAATCATATTACAATTAACGTCACCAATTTTGTTTAATTTACAATATCTAAATCGTCATTTAATTTCTCAGCTTATCTATATAAATAGCACGCGATTTGCGGCCCTCTTTATTGCCATTTTCAATGTATTGGATCACGACTTGTAATAGATTTATAGTATGACTCTCCTACGTTATATTGTGAAGTTGAAATTGTGTAATATTAACAGTAACTAATGGTCGGGTGTCGAAATGATTTGTGGTCGCTTTTCTACGATCTCTTGTTCTAAACACCATCCGATCATTTAAGGTCTTAGATTTTCAACTAAACTTGTTCCGTTATATTTAACAATATGAAATTATGACCCATGTAATAGATTTATTTCGAAAAAAAAAGCACGTACTGAAACTGAGGATGTAATATTTTAGACCAGAGAGCCACTTGCTACTACATCATGGAATAACCACATGTTGTAGAATAATTTATTAGTCCATTAGATGATTATTTCCTACTAGGCAAAGATCAATTAAAAAATTATTAACATTCCCTGCTGTATTACAATTTCTATTATTCTGCTTCGCTAACGGTTAGATTAAAGTTCACTTGTTTGACTAATGATGCGTGTCTACTACACGATTAATTCCTTTTTATTACACCTATAAAATTATAAATGAACCTTACTTATACAATTTTTAGATTCCACAACATTGGGAAAATTTTATTATTCCTTACGTCTGCTTTGGGACGTATAGAATCCCTTTAATGCATTTTTTAACGCATATCTATTTTGAACATGAACTGTTTTAATTCACGTTTAAAAAATGCAAACAGTTCAAAAGTACAATATCTACAAAACATGGTGAATGCGCCAGAATCAACTAATACAACATCGATGGGAACACGTTTTTGCCACAACATGCAAAAAAATCAAATAAATGCAGTCAAATGCTCTTCTGTGCTTCTTTAGACGAATTTTGATTCCAAATTAGTTCAGTGAAAGCATCAAATTTGACATATTCAAACATGCTTTTTTTTAACGCATTTCTATTTTGGACATGAACTGTTTTAATTCACGTTTGAAAAATGTAAAGAGTTCGAAAATACAATATCTACAAAATATGGTGAATGCGCCAGAATCAAGTAATACAAAATCAATAGGAACACGTTTTTGCCACAACATGCAAAAAAATCAAATAAATGCAGTCAAATGCTCTTCTGTGCTTCTTTAGACGAATTTTGATTCCAAATTAGTTCAGTGAAAGCATCAAATTTGACATATTCAAACATGCTTTTTTTTAACGCATTTCTATTTTGGACATGAACTGTTTTAATTCACGTTTGAAAAATGTAAAGAGTTCGAAAATACAATATCTACAAAATATGGTGAATGCGCCAGAATCAAGTAATACAAAATCAATAGGAACACGTTTTTGCCACAACATGCAAAAAAATCAAATAAATGCAGTCAAATGCTCTTCTGTGCTTCTTTAGACGAATTTTGATTCCAAATTAGTTCAGTGAAAAGCATCAAATTTGACATATTCAAGCATGATTTTTTTTAACTCATTTCTATTTTGGACATGAACTGATTTAATTCAAGTTTGAAAAATGTAAAGAGTTCGAAAATGCAATATCTACAAAATATGGGGAATGCGCCAGAATCAACTAATACAACATCGATGGGAACACGTTTTTGCCACAACATGCAAAAAAATTAAATAAATGCAGTCAAATGCTCTTCTGTGCTTCTTTAGACGAATTTTGATTCCAAATTAGTTCAGTGAAAGGCATCACATTTGACATATTCAAGCATGATTTTTTTAACCCATTTCTATTTTGGACATGAACTGTTTTCATTCACGTTTGAAAAATGTAAAGAGTTCGAAAATACAATACCTACAAAATATGGTAAAGGCGCAGAATCAACTAATATAACATCGATGGGAACACGTTTTTGCCACAACAAGCAAAAAAATCAAATAAATGCAGTCAAATGCTCTTCGGTGCTTCTTAGACGAATTTTGATTCCAAACTAGTTCCATGAAAAGCATCAAATTTGACATATTCAAGCATGATTTTTTTAACGCATTTCTATTTTGGACATGAACTGTTTTAATTCAAGTTTGGAAAATGTAAACAGTTCGAAAATACAATACCTACAAAATATGGTGAATGCGCCAGAATCAACTAATATAACATCGATGGGAACACGTTTTTGCCACAACATGCAAAAAAATCAAATAAATGCAGTCAAATGCTCTTCGGTGCTTCTTTAGACGAATTTTGATTCCAAATTAGTTCAGTGAAAAGCATCAAATTTGACATATTCAAGCATTGTTTTTTAACGCATTTCTATTTTGGACATGAACTGTTTTAATTCACGTTTGAAAAATGTAAACAGTTCGAAAATACACTACCTACAAAATATGGTGAATGCGCCAGAATCAACTAATATAACATCGATGGGAACACGTTTTTTGCCACAACATGCAAAAAAATCAAATAAATGCATCAAATGCTCTTCAATGCTTCTTTAGACGAATTTTGATTACAAATTAGTTCAGTGAAAAGCATCAAATTTGCATCAAATTTGCATCACGTTTGAAAAATGTAAAGAGTTCGAAAATACAAAATCTACAAAATACGGTGAATGCGCCAGAATCAACTAATGCAACATCGATGGGAACACGTTTTTGCCACAACATGCAAAAAAAAATCAAATAAATGCAGTCAATGCTCTTCGGTGTTTCTTTAGACGAATTTTGATTCCAAATTAGTTCAGTGAAAAGCATCAAATTTGACGTATTCAAGCATGATTTTTTTAACGCATTTCTATTTTGGACATGAACTGTTTTAATTCACGTTTGAAAAATGTAAACAGTTCGAAAATACAATTTCTACAAAATATGGTGAATGCGCCAGAATCAACTAATACAACATCGATGGGAACACGTTTTTGCCACAACATGGAAAAAAAAATCACATAAATGCAGTCAAATGCTCTTCGGTGCTTCTTTAGACGAATTTTGATTCAAAAGTAGTTCCATGAAAAGCATCAAATTTGACATATTCAAGCATGGTTTCTTAATGCATACCTATTTTGAACATGAACTGTTTTAATTCACGTTTGAAAAATGTAAACAATTCAAAAATACAACATCTACAAAATATGGTGAATGCGCCAGAATCAATAATACAACATCGATGGGAACAGGTTTTTGCCACAACATGCACAAAAATCAAATAAATGCAGTCAAATGCTCTTCTGTGCTTCTTTAGACGAATTTTGATTCCAAATTAGTTCAGTGAAAAGCATCAAATTTGACATATTCAAGCATGGTTTTTTAACGCATTTCTATTTTGGACATGAACTGATTTAATTCAAGTTTGAAAAATGTAAAGAGTTCGAAAATGCAATATCTACAAAATATGGGGAATGCGCCAGAATCAACTAATACAACATCGATGGGAACACGTTTTTGCGACAACATGCAAAAAACTTAAATAAATGCAGTCAAATGCTCTTCTGTGCTTCTTTAGACGAATTTTGATTCCAAATTAGTTCCATGAAAAGCATCAGATTTGACATATTCAAGCATGGTTTCTTAATGCATACCTATTTTGGACATGAACGGTTTTAATTCATGTTTGAAAAATGTAAACAGTTCAAAAATACAATATCTATAAAATATGGTGAATGCGCCAGAATCAACTAATATAACATCGATAGGAACACAACATTCAAAAAAATCAAATTAGTGCTCTTCAGTGCTTCTTTAAACGAATTCTAATTCAAAATTAGTCACCAATCAAATTTGGTATGATTCAAGCAAGTGTTCTGTTTTTTATTTTTCTTGGTTTCATGGGACAAGATTTGTATATCAATTTTTGAAGGCAACCAAGGAGCAGTTCAGTCCGTTCCACTAAAGAGAAAAAAATGTGTTTAATCTCAGCTGGAATGGCAAATTATGGTTCAGAAAACAACTGAGTTGAATAACCCACATATGTGATAGAATTAGGCAATCAGCTCAGACGAGTATTTATTTCTGAAACCACGGAGGGTTGTAAATATCTGCACGTTTTTTATAGCAATTAAAATTTTGATAAAAAAAAGAAATTTTGACAAAATTGTTAGCATAAAGAAGAAATTGGGAAACATATTTCAAAAAGAATTTTAACATAACAACGTCCTTTTATAGGAACTTTATTATTTTCCTCGAAATTTGAATTCCTATTGCAATATTTGGATTTTTATCAAAAAAAGTTTTTATTAAAAGTCTGCAGTTATTTTCGCAAATTTTTTCATTAATTTTTTTTAAAATATCGGGCTTTTCCTTACAAAAATTTAATAGAAATTTCAAGTATTTTATAGATATCTCGACTTTTTGACCGCTTTTATATTTCGCTTCATAAATTGTTTTACAAATTCGAATTATTTCCAAACATTTCTAGAACAACTTAATTCCATTTATTTTTATTTTGTAAAAATGCAATTCTCATAAATAGACTAGATTTCGATGAAATGAATGAAAATTGTCCCAAGAAAATATAAATTTGGATGATAAGCGGTCGAAATTTTAAGAAAAAAGTCCTCAAAAAACGTCTAAACTTTGGGAAACACGAAATTGTGCACATATCCAACATTTTAAAAGTCGATATCTGCAAAGAAGTTCGATTTTTTTGAAAAATTAAAACTTCCAGAAAGTTGAAATTTTAAAAGTCAAAACTAGGAGAAATAATTAAAATCTTCAAAAAAAGGATACAATTTTCAATAAGGTCAAAGCTTCAAATAAGGAATTTTCAAATAATCGAATTTACGAACAAAAAAAAGAGAAAACTGAAAGTTTCCAAAATAACTCGAAAATTTTAGAAAATTTCAAAATTTTGTGTTAAAATTAAAAAAAATTAAACAAGAAAAAAAACAAAATTCTCAATAGAGACATAATAAAAAAAATAAGAGAATTATTCAAAACGGTCGAAAATTTGTAGAAAATCAAAATTTTTATAAAAAGCCATCTAGCAAAGTAAGTCAAAATTTAAAAAATGAAGAAATTGTGAAAAATTTCGAATTTTCAAAATAAATCAAAAGTTGAAGTTCGAAATTTCCACATTAAGTGAAAGAACTGTCCAGGATAAGTCGAAATATTCAAAAAAGTCGAAACATAAATTTTTGAACATTTTAATCAAAATGATTAATGAAAATTAATGAAATTTTTCAAAAAATGTCACTTTCACAAAGTCAGAAGTTTGAGAAAAATTCATCATGAGAAAAGTCTTTTAAATTTTGAAACAAAGTAAGTTAATATTTTCAAAGGTCGATATTTAAAAAAAATATTTTACAAAAATAATTGAATTATAAAAAATTGAAGTCTGAAGATAAGGTTTACAAAAAAATTTTGAGAAAAAGTCGACATTTTCGGAACGGAACATAGGTCAATATAAATTTCGAGAAAATGTGGAAATTTTCAAAAAAGTGGATACTGCAAAACCTCCAAATTTTCACAAAAAGTCGAAATTTTGAAAATAGTTTGAAATTATTAAATTCTAAATCCTATGTACATAGTGTCCCCGTTTTAAGTGTCTTAAATGAAACAGGTGATAGAAAAAGTAATTTTAAGGAAAGTATCCGGAAACTCTTAATAAAAAAGATACAAGGCGTTAAAATTTGAATAAAAATTTTTTTTGTTTAACTTTCAAGTTTTCAGAGATATTTAAACTAAATTTTGCACATTTGGTGCGTTGATGTAGGATCATAAAATAAGATAAAATTAAGTTTCTATCTCAACCAGTGGCGGAGTTACGGGTAGTATATGATATTTTTTGAAAAAAAGTAGTACGTCACTAAACAAAATGAAATAAAATGCAATTTTTGGATAAAGCATTTAATTCTGAAGAAAAGTTTTCTGTTGACAATTTATTTTTGGCATTCATAACCTTATGTTTTATATAGGAGCTGTTCGAATACAATGTATGCTGGTCTTTAAATAATCAATGACTAACTTAAAGAAGGGTAAGTTTAAGATGCTACGTCACCGGATAAAGTGAAATGAAATAACAGTTTTGGATAAAGCTGACTCTTAACATTCTTTCATATTTGTCACTCTTGTGACAGAACTTTAATTTTCGAGATTTTTCTTGGTGAAAGTACAAGTGAGAGTGATGTTTTTTTTTCCAAAACCAACGATATGACGCAACCAGTGGCAGATGCAGAAAAATGTGAAGAAGTAAGTTTTATCCAGAATTAAATGCTTTACCCAAAACAAGTATTTTATTTCATTTCCTTCAGTGGTGTACCGCGTTTTTCCTACAATAATATCACAAATGACTCGTCACCCCACCACTGGTGGAGATACAAACTTAATTTTATTTTATTTTGTTTTGTTTTATGATCCTTCATCCATAAACGATGAGTGCAAAATTTGGTTTAAATATTTTAGAAAACTTGAAAGTGAAAAAGTCAAAACTTTTTTTTTCATTCAAATTTTAAAACCTTGTATCTTTTTTATTAAGACTTTCCGGTTAAATGTTCATAGTAAACTTTTTGCTTAAAATTATTTTTTCTATCACCTGTTTCATTTAAGGCACTTAAAACGGGGACACCTGTATAAAAGTAAAAGTGTGTTTGTCTGTTTATCCGCTTTACAGTTGCCAGTTTTCGCGCACTTTCTCGATTTCCTACTCTCGCGTATATGGCATGACTCATTTTCTATGTAAATAAACGCAAAAGTTGGCAATGACGACACGATGAGGGCGTCATCTAACGACGAGGGTCTAACCTTGTTGTCACTTTGTCGATAGGATTCTTTTAGAGGGGGCAGTTTGACAGCATTCTCTGCGGTAATAGTTGCCAGATTTTCGGTATTTTACGGGTTCTTCCATATTTTGGTAAACCCGTATTTGGAAATAAATCTTCCATATTTTAAAGAGTGCTACGGTAACGCAAATTATTATATGGAAAATATAAAGATCTTTTTTGAATCAATTCAAAAAATTAAAAAACTTTCTTTAATTTTGAACAGTTTTAAATTTTAATTCTTCGCTTAAATCAGCAGGCGAAGTCGGGGGTAATAGCAAGTTGCTAATAAACATCGAATTGTTAAAAAACATAGGAATTTTCCAAAAACTGATACTTTGAAATAGGTCGAATTTTCCAGAGGGGGTCGAAAGTTATACGTTTGAGAACAGTTGAAGCTCTAAAAAACTCAAAATTCTCAAAAAGGTTCAAAATTAAAAATCTCAGTTTTGAAAAACTCGGAATGTATAAAAAAAAATAATATACAAATCTTTTACCCTGAAACCAAGAAGGATTAAAAAAGAACAACAATCCTTGCTCTAGCGCACCTTTCGATGGCTAATCTATCATCATCAGAGAAATACTCTATTTTCAGATAATAATTGTATACCAATTTTTTAAGACAACCAAGCACCAAATATAAAATACAAAAAAAAGTTTTTTTTGTAATTTTACTTGCGAATCATATTTGCCTTGCACTGGACCTTTCGGTTAAGTATAAGATATTTGATTTTTTGATTTTTAAAATTTTGTTTATATTACATTTTTGCTTTAAGAGGGAAAATTATTTATGAAATAACAATGCAACTGCTGAGGGTTTCTTAAACTGGGGTTCATGGGCCCTTGAGAGGGAACACATGAGCAGCATAGCTAACAACATTTTTGAAGATAATAACTAACCCAGTAATTTATTTAGTCCCATCTCATGAAAAGTGTTTTTTGATTTCCTTGCTTTCGTTTCCTATTAGCTACCTACAATATGGCAGGATGGGACACTTACTCGTCCCTGGTTCATACACCCAACCGAATATTTATGTTCTTAACTGCAGGACCTTTTCCAGAAATTTTAATTTTTTTCTTAAAATTAATCCTTTTCTTAAAATTTCGATATTTTCTCGAAATTTCGACTTTTTTCTCAGAATTCACCTTTTTTTCACAAAATTTCTCCTTTTCCTTAAAAATTTCGAATTCATTCTAAAATAAGACTTTTTGTATTTAAATCCTACTTTCTTAAATTTCCTAATTTTTATCTCAAAATTCGTCCTTTTGTTTTTCGAAATTTCGTTACTTCTTAAATTTCAATTTTATTTGAAAATTTCTTCTTTTCATCTTTCTGAAAAGTTCGACTTGTTTATCAAACTTTGACTTTTTGTCGAAAATTGCTAAATCTTTTGACAAAAAGGCAAAAAAATAATTGGAATAATATTTATCTGGAAATTTTAAAAAATATTTTTCAAAAACTTTCAATTTCTGTAAAAAGACTAAAATTCCAGAAATTCAAACTCTAACTTATTTCTCAAAATTTCGCCGCTTATCTCAATGGTGGATATTTTCTGATGTCGCAGTTGGGCAGGGAGGGGAGCAGCTTGTTCTTCACTCAAGTAGCCGTTAAAAATTAAATATTCAGTCGAGAAATTTTGACCCGTTTTCAATTTTTCTTTTCATAAATTCGTCCCTTTTTCGAAATTTCGACAAAATTTGACCTTTTATTTAATTTCGACTTGTTTCTCGAAATTTCGATCTTTTTTTTCAAAGTTTGTTTGGGTTTCAGAGACTTTTGACTTTTATTTCGAATATCGTGTTTTTATTGAAACTTTGATATATTTGTTTGTTTCAAAAACCCAGGTTTTTATATTAAATTTGATTTCCTGAAAATTCCAACTTCAAACCAACACTATTTTTTTATGTTTTTTAAATTTATTAAACATTTCTTCGGCCCAGTTTTTGAAATATTTAAATTTTTATGGTTTGTTGACAATTTTTAAACAGTTTTTGAAATGCGACTATATTTAAATTTAAATATCATGTAGTCGCATTTCAAAAACTGTTTAAAGAATTGTCAACAAATCATAAAAATTTAAATATTTCCAAACTGGGCTTATCGGTTTGATTGATTACACTTATCGAATAAGACCCACTTTATTACTGAACTCAACTTTGATCACCACAATTGACAATTAACTCACTTATTATTGACTTCTACTAGCTCACTAATTACACTGATTCTAACTGAGTCACTCGAGGGAAAGCTGACCGCCTTTTATAGTTTTGGCCCTCGGCTTCTAGAACTTTTCGGCAGATAAGGCTTATCGTTTGCCGATATTTCTGGAACGCTTATCTGCCATTTGTTTCGTTATCGCGGCCGCTTTCCCCTTATCAGATCCTTCTAGAAACTTTTTTTTATTTACTAAATTCTACAATTCTATTCTAAATCCTATTTCATCTATTTACATTGCGTTACAATATTTTGAGAGAAAAGTTAAAATTGAGAGGGGAAACAAATTTAAGTCTTATAAAATATAGATATTACACGAAGTTGTAAAGAAAACTTTAAATTTACCCAAATATTTCTCAAATGTTGACATTTAACGTTAGATTTTTCAAAAATAGCGAACATTCTAATTTTTCATTTAAAAATTCTACAAAAATAGAAACTTCGAAATAAAGTCGAAATTTCACTTCCAAATTAGGAACTTTCGGCACTTTATCTTTAAATTTTGATTTTTTTAAATTTAATTGAGCCTTGTTTGCTTCTGAAAATTTCGCCTTTTTTCTCCAAATTTCAGTCTTCGATGATTATCCAAAATTTTTTTACAAAATTTCGAAATATTTCAATTGATCCCTAAAAAAGTTGTAGGATGAATTTTTTCCAAGAGATTTCAATAGCCTATTATTTCTTTGGGAATAGTTCGAATCTCTAACGAGTTAAAACTTGCAGGCGTTATTAAATATCAATCTCAATATCACTACACTCAAATCATAATTTGTAGGGAAGCTCTATTGACAATGTTGTCGATTCTAAGAAAAACAACTTTTTATCGGTGTATCGAACCTTCCAATATCTAAGTTTCAGGAGTGAAATAGGCCAAAGAGACATAAACGTATTTGAACTCCTTTAAGCTTCCAGCAGTTATTATAAGTTTTACTGCCCAAATAGTATGAGGTCTGAAAATTTTTAAAGAGCATTTAAAATTTTATGAGGAGAGATATGTCCTTATTTCAGATAGCAAAATTAACCACTTAATGTTTTACGATGAAAAATAATATATACGAGTTTCGAAGCTTTCAATGCAATTTTCTGACAAAGACGCTGTTTTGGGCAATATCGCATAAAATTTGTATTTTGAGATTGGCCGTTTTACGATGATTGAATCGGCTTGTGTATGTGTGTCTGTATATGTAAGTGAACCCGCCGGTTATTTTCAGTAATTTCAGTGCACGCCATAAAATCGACTCCGTTCAAATGCACTTTTGTTTACACCTGCCTCTGCTATTTCTTACGACATTTTAAAAATTGCTATAATATTACGTCTCTCGAGTTGAGTTGGGTTATTGCGACATGCTGTGTTCATTAAATCATGTAGGAATTGTGTGACCAGTTTCGCTTATGTCAGCATTTTAAATATAAAGAGAACAATTTTAAAAATGGCATGAGTTTTAGATCCTTTAAAAGTATTTCCTGAAAAAAGAAAGACTTTTTGACAAAAATATAAGGTAGGATATTAGCAGCCACGTGGTGACTATTTCATTTGGTTATTGCTGTCCACTTTGCCTTCGATTCTCTTACTCATATTTTAACAGATTTGTCTGCATAAAAACCTTCATAAACGAACTTGGGCTTTACTTAGTAAATTTTTTTTTATAAAAATAAAAAAACTATTAGTAATAACTTACTAAGTGCTTTTTTCCATCTTCCTCATAGTTCATCAGTATTTTTTCTTAACATAAAAATAATTTCTGCCTGTGCTAATCCCTTGATGAGACATGTTACAAAATAATTGCTAAACTAATTTGCAGTCGCTATGATATACAACTAAGGTTTTTGTTTGTGAAAGTTTTCTAATTAAACGATATAGTTTTAAAAGGAAAACGGCTTATTCTTTGATTCAGATGAATACGATTCATTTAGAGCTTATGTGGATGCATACCAAAGCCATGAATCTTAAAAATGACAATCGTTCTGTTATATTAAACTGCCACATTCCAACGGTACATCAACTAAAACACCTGTAGGAATTGTTGGGATGCATTTAGAACATTCCACGTTATTTTAGCCCCTTATGTGTAACTTGAAACACGATGCAAATTAGGGTAATACGTATGCAAATACTTCCCATTTCTTATAAAGTGTTCATAAAATTCACGTTTATTAGTTATAAAATAAAAGTAAGTATTTTAATAATAACTGTATTTACATAAAACAAACATTTTCATTGGAAGAATTATTACCCGGCGAAGAAGCTACTATGCTGTAATTACCATCTTAATGGTGGCTATTGAGATTCTAAATCATTTGGAAATACAATTGGGGTTTTCTTTTAGAAAAAAAGTGGAATAGTTACTTTTTAATGTATATTGCGTCTCGATGGCGACTCTATCAGATATCAGAGCCAAATTGGAATTGAATTAAGCCAATTTCGATAGATCGACAAAGGCGCTAATAAGAAAAAGTCTTCAGTATATTTTTTAATGAACTGCACACCAGGACCGACGGATTTTAGGTAGTTGTACAACAAATCAACTTAATTGTAGCATTTTGGAAATACGAGATTTTTTTCTAAAGAATGGTACCATGTGTTACTTTTTTTAATTTGGTATTGTCTTCGAAATTCACCATTAAAAAATGAAGTGCATTTCCGTCAGCTGGTCTTAAGGTAAGTACTAGGGGCCTGCATGAGTAAGTAAAAATGTAATCGGACTTTAATCACCGATTACTTTTCCGAAATATGTAATCGGGGAATTAGCATCGTTGGCATCGTGGCATCGTACCGAATATACTCAATTGTAATCGAGAAGTGGGGAATAGTCAGCCCGCCTCATAAAATATTTTTTAATGCCATTTACTAGTTTGTCGTGCAAAAGTTTCATATTTAATAAACCTCTTCCTCCTAAGTTACGTTGTAAATAAAGTCTTTCTGAACACGCTCTTGGATGATGTTTCCGATGTTCAGTTAGCTCTATTCTTACAATTCTGTTTATTGCCTCCAGCTCAGTATTCGACCATTTGATGACTCCGAACGAATAGCTCAGCGAAGGTATAACCCACGAATTGATGGCTTTAATAGTATTCCTGCCATTCAGCTCTGTCCTTAATATTTTCCTCATCCGAATTCTCATATCATTTTCTAACTTTCTCTTCGTGTCTCTCTGATTTACAAGTCTCTGTTGATAGCCTAGATATTTGTAGCTAGTGTTTTTGAGGTAGCGTATATTGTTCTCTTCTAACAGGTTGTCATATGCCTCTGGTTGACCTCTTGTCGCTATCAATTTAGCACATTTATCCCTACCAAATTTCATTTTAATGTCTTTGCTAAATTCAGATGTTAATTGCAGTAATCGGTTAAGTTTGTCTTCCGATCCCGAATACAACTTCAAATCATCGACGTAGAATAAATGGCTGATGTTATATGACCTATTATTATCTTTTAGAGCATATCCAAGTTCTCCTTTTTGCAGCATTTTTTACAGCGGACTACAACTTAAAATAAACCACAAGGGACTTAAAGAGTCTCCTTGAAAGATGCCACTTTTTATCTGAATCTCTGTGGTTTCTATAGACCTTCCATTAAGGTTTATATACAATTTGGTTTTCCAGTCATTCATACAGATCTTCAAAAACAAAATAGTTTCATCATCTATTTTATAAAGTTTTAGAGCTTCCATCAACCACGAATGTGGGACACTATCGAATGCCTTTTGATAGTCGATCCAGGCCACCGCTATGTTTCTCATACTATCTCTTGTCGATTAATAATTGTTCTTTACATCCCTAGGCTTTACTGCGACATCCTTTTTGCTCTTCTGTTAAAATGTTATGTCTGTCGAGGTGACATGTAATCTTTTGTGCTATTATTGATGTTATTAATTTATAGATGGCAGCTAAGCAGGTTATCGGTCTGTAATTTTTTGGGTCTTCGGTTTCGTCATTCTTTGGAATCATGTATATGGTACCTGCAGTGAAAAATTTTGATATCCTTTGTTCCCCTTTCAGAAGTCTCTCCAGTTGTTTGGCCAATATAGCGTGTATTTTTGTATTCTTCCACCAATAGTTATGCAAGTGATCACGTCCTGCTGCTTTCCAGTTATGGGCTTTCTTCATTGCTTGCTGCACGTCATCCTTAGTAACTTTATAGCTTCCATTTGTGGTATTGCTCGACATGCTTCCCTTTCTATCTAGTAACTTTTATAGCTTTCATTTGTGGTATTGTAGTATTGCTCGACATGCTTCCCTTTCTATCTAGTAACTTTTATAGCTTCCATTTGTGGTATTGCTCGACTTGCTTCCCTTTCTATCTTCAACCATGCAGCTTGAGGGTTATACTTGCCTTTATGACTCCTCACGTTCTCCCAGAATTTCACAAATTCAGTTTTCTCTGGCAATGCTTGGGTTGCTGTTTCATTTCTTTTAAGTTGCTTATAGAATTTGCTTTTGTTGTTTTTAAACAAATTGTTATCGAACTTTCTTTTGTAGCTTCTATTATATCCTTTTAGTCTTTTGCCCAGCATTGCTATCTTTTGCTTCAGGAAATCTACAAGGGCAGTTCTTCGTTTTGTTTCAAATGTATCAGTTCCGGTCTTATGTTTTTTCTTTTTAGATAATTTTTTATTTCCTTTCTAAGTCGTTTGCTTTTATTTCCTTTCTGCCATTCTCGGATTTTCGTGATAATGCTGCGGGTATTTCTGATATCATTTTCTATTCTATGTTTCCACTGCGGTTTTGTGTTGTTTTTATTTCCTGGTCTTTTAAGTTCTATACCCATATGTGTTATTGCTGTCATTGCTGTACAATATACTATCGCTTGGGTTCTCCCAATATCATCCGTTTCACTGACAAACTTGCCTATTTCTCTATTTATTATTGACATGCATTCTTTAGTTTTATTATTTGGCTTGATTTTAGGCAGTTGTGGTCTTTTCTCCGCGTCCATGTCTCTATACCATAAGATGTTTTTATTAAACTCCATCATTATTCGATTCATTAATTTGTCTATTTCTGTTTCAGGTGCAGTGATGGAATCGTCCTTTTTATGTATTCGAGCTTCGAAAAGATACTCTGCATTATTGGTCCCCGTTTCCATTCCTTTCTCTTCATTGGTTTCCATTAGTGCCATATGTCCTTCATCATTCAATGTGCGCACTTCTTGCTCTACTTGCTGCTTTATTTGTTCTACTTCTGGGTCTGAAAGCAGTTTTCTGGTTTTGATAGCATAGAGTTGATTTGCTACCTGTCCTTCTCTTAATTGTGACAATTACTCAACGCCAAAAACTGGGTTTTAAAATTACACTGACCCCATCTAGACAATGAAAAAATAAAATCTTGTCCCAACCAAAATCCACTATTAATTGATTTTAATGTAACATTTTAATGGACTAATTAGTGAGACACGTTGTGTAATTCAACTTTTACACTTTGTAAACACGAATTCATTATTAGATTACAAAATTTCAATTAGTTAATAAAAACTTATTCCATCATACAAGACTGATTACATCCAATAAACTTATCAATAACCCTCTGTCTTTTTTTCACTGATAAAATAAGGAAAAAAATGATCCTCTTTTTAGAATGTTACCTGGACCATGTTTACTGTTGACCGAGTTGACCATCGAATTTGATCTCTTGTCGGTATGATTTCGTCTAGATTATTCACTTTGGTCGTCTATACTACGCATATAGGGGGCAGATCTCCCATAGTAAGAATTGTATAGCGTTCCCTATAGGTGCGGTGGGTTTCAGTCGAACAAATTTAACTTGAAAAGCCTCGAATGTGCCTCAAGAAGAAAATACGAGCGGACGACTGCAGTGTTGTTAAGGTTAACAGTCATTATAAGAAGACCTTTCAAAGTGGTTGTCCCTCGCTCTTCCAATCGTTCGAGTTCGTATTGAATTATAGAAACAAATAAGTTACGGTGCTGCAACCTCTTTCTTTTTTTAATTCGGAATTGAATCCAATTAAGCTGTAAGCGTGATATTTTATTAGTTGATTTGTAGATCGCAAGGGCGCGCAGTTGTCCTTTAGCGAATTAAAAAAGGAAGCGTCGAGGATTTCAGCAAATCTGGGAGATTTTTCACAGACAACAGCTGGCTAGCATGGTTATAATAATACGCCACCATCATTAGTATTAAGTTCCAGACAGGTTTGTTTAAAGTATACCGGACAAATTTGAGAGGTGTATTACCTCCAGGCTGGTACCTGCATCTGTGTTACGAATACAGGCTGCGTCTTCTTAAGCTTCTAGTTAACAATCAGTTCAAAATCTCAACGCATGAGTACCATGCTAATTCATGCCTATCCTGATGTGTACTAATCCAATTGATTAGCTCATCTGTAGGCGAAATGTGTATCTCATAATAGATTGTCCCTAATTACCGCGAAACTTATAAAACATTCATCTTCAGGAATTCTTAAATCACACTTATGCTTCAGTTTTATTCTTTAGAAAAAATAACTACTACTAATAAGCACAAGTTCATGAAATTGTTCAATGTATACAATTCATAAACGTTACTAAAGATAAGTATACAATGAAACATGTAAAATTTTCATTAATTTGATTGCACTTCTATTTAATATAGTTTCCGAAATATGGATCTTTAAAAATGCTTTTAAATAAAAAACACTTGCAAAGCTTCAAAGATGATCGACATCCAAGCTAACTTTCTGTCAGCCATAATTCAACGGCAAACCCAACGATTTATGATTATTGCAGGCATTAAAAGGTTTAAGATGTTACCTCTGAAAGGCCCACAGACGGTTATAGATAATTCTTGGAAACTAATCTTGCTTTCAAAGAAATACCTGAAAATTTAGCTCTAAAGCCGGTAATCTGCAAAACTTCTAGCCATAAAATTACAACCTTTGGTAGACGACACCTGTTCGGAAGACGTAAATTGAAAAGAAACGCATTTCGACCATTCTGATACCACCCTAGGGTACCCTAAATAATAGGAAATATTTTGCCTGCTTGTCGGGACTGTAGACTCATTTATGCAACATGTAATCGATGTGGCGTTTTCTACTCAGTGAACGATCAAAAGTCCATGATGTTCCTTGTGAGTTTTTTCAGATGTTATTTCACTCTTTCGAAATATTTTTCTACCACGATTCAATTAGAGCTAGAGTACAGGATATACTTCTTCCGGGAACTACTAAAAGTGTTCGACGTTTCGCCCACCATCGTAGGGGGCTTCTTCAGGAACAGAGAAAAGAAACAATAAATGAAAAGAGGAATATGAGGGAATATGCAGAAAGAGAAGAGTTTCGCCTCTGGTATGGTGGACATACTGAGTTACCGTGCTCTTCTCTCTAAACCTTATTATCCTTTGTACCAATTTTCCATTCAGGAGAGTTTCGCCTCTGATATGGTGGACATACTGAGTTACCGTGCTCTGATGTTTTAAAATTGGCCTTTTCATTCTTTCACTTTTGCATTTTCCCTCATATTCCTATTTTCATTTATTGTTTCTTTTCTTTGTTCCCGAAGAAGCCCTCTACGATGGTGGGCGAAACGTCAAACACTTTTAGCGGTTCTTTGACACGGTCTAATCCCGGAAGAAGTATATCCTATACTGACTCTGGCCGTGGAAGCATTCGTTATCATAGAGCTAGAGTACATATTTCACTAATACTTATCACGCAATTAAAACTTGAAGGTGCCAGGATTTTCAGTTTAATCGGTACATGTTCATGGGCGGAGGTAGGTAGGATTAGGGGCGTTCATATCGGTATTGTATTGCGTATCCAACACGAAATCAGCCAGATATTGGGCGGCCAAATTGGTAGTCAAAAAAATTTTAGTTCGCTGATGAAATGAATTTTTAAAAAATTTCCAGTCAGTATCCCCCTCAAAATCTCAAATAGGTAACTGTAACAATTTTTTTACTGTTAATTTTTAAAATAAATATGGCAACCATGGCATTTTGTTGTGAAAAATAAAAAGACCTTTCAAATGAGGTACAAGAAGTCTTTACTTTCGGTTTAAAAATTTAGGGATTGTAGCTGTCACTCGAAGAGAGTTGCATCTGGAATAAATTTTTTACGATGGAAGATGTCATTTTAAAATCTAAAATTGACGTGTCTTGAGATTTTTCATAAATTGGTAGAATAACTGAGATACGGAATTTATTTTATTTGGTTGTTCCACATTGTATAAGTTTTCTGATAACCAAAACTGGGACCTTAGTTATAAATCTGAGCAATATCTATGCAGCAGTATTCTGATCTAAATATCTTGTTTTGAGTTATTAATTTATAATTAGATTTATTGTTAGGTAAAATTAAGAAGCTTTTTTTCTACTGGTAGAAAGGAAATAATCTTAAAATAAAACCTTTGATTCAATTAAAGGCATAGGCGGAAAATTAACTATTTATAATCTACTCAATCATTACGTTGGGCGGCTGGGAGTTAGTAATTTGCAATCTGCCCACTGGTGAACTTATTCCTGAAAAACCGTTACTTTAGCATACATTTGTGCAGCTTTTGATATAAATTATATAATAATGTTTATTGCCAATATGCGATCTCCACGGGCAGTCTATTAATCCACTAGACAGCGCAGTTGGTCCTATTTTATGGTGCACAATTAATTATCCCATTACAGCTTTCATCGGCAGGTTTGGTAAATAATTTCATGTTGAATTAAACTCCCAGTTTAATATTCAGGCTGCTGAAATTAGCTATTGTGTCGAGCGAAATTTCAAAAACAATTTTCTCACTTTTCTATTCGCCAGGACAACTGCGGCGTTCTGAAATTGGGTGTTTCAGATTTTCCTTAGCTAAATGAATAGTGCTGAAATTATTGTTAATATTCACAATTTTAGGAAAAATCTACCAAAAAATGCTGGATGCTGCCCTCTAGGCGTGTATAGTAAATCATAGGTAGCTGAACTACCAACAGTTGAAACACTGCCACCTAGCGAAGCGGTTGCTCTCTAGGAGAGTTCCCAGAAGACAAGGATTCTATAATGCACAGACCAATAGGTTTGAACATTTATTAGATTCGAAGTTTGGAAACCAAATACCGGTTTCGATCTTGTTAGATCTCGTCAGTTTGATATATCCAACTCGAATGCTAACAAATGTTCCGACAAGTAAGAGCTAAAACATTCACAGACGTCAAGCGTGTGACTCTCAGACTACCGCCACCTATTGGTACACAGAGAAAACTATGGCCATCGCCAACAATGTCGTATGCAAGAAGAATGCAACCTAGACTACAAATTCATGTAGCTCTCCAGGCGGCGTGTATAGTAAATCATAGGTAGCTGAACTACCAACAGTTGAAACACTGCCACCTAGCGAAGCGGTTGCTCTCTAGGAAAGTTCCCAGAAGACAAGGATTCTAATGCACAAAGCAATTGGTTTGAATATTAATTAGATTCGAAATTTGGAAACCAAATACCGGTTTCGATTTTGTTAGATCTCGTCAGTTTGGTATATCCAACTAGAATGCTAACAAATGTTCCGACAAGTAAGTACTAAAACATTCACAGGTGTCAAGCGTGTGACTCTTAGTACTACCACCTATTGGTCCATAGAGAAACTATGGTCATCGCCAACAATGTCGTATGTATACCAGAGTTACCGTGCTTTGATGTTTCGAAATTGGCCTTTTTATTTTTATTTTTCTTTTTTGCATATTCCCTCATATTCCTCTTTTCATCTATTTTTCTTTCTTTGTTCCTGAAGAAGCCCCCTACGATGGTGGGCGAAACGTCGAACACCTTTAGTAGTTCTTTGACACGATACAATCCCGGAAGAAGTATATCCTGTACTGACTCTGGCCGTGGAGGCCTTCGTTATCTAATAACTGTTCAAACCTATTGATCTGTGCATTATAAAATTAATGTTGTCACAAATTTTCTAGAACGTCAATGTGAAAATTTTTAAATTTTAAAAATTTAGAAATCGTTTGGAATATTGGAAGCTTTGTAAAATTTGTGTTTTCTAAAATGTCCGCTCAAAAATATGTTACAATTCAGAACTTCGAAAACGTTCTAAAACTTTTTCTATGTCAACATATTGTTGGGTGTTATCGGTTCAAAAATTAAAACTTCGTGAATTTTATTTCACATTATTTCGGAACACTACAATTATGATTCACTTAACTAGCAGACTTCTAACTATCTGACTATCGGATTAACTAATCAACTAACTGAGGGAAAGACCATCGCGTATTTATACCCTTCTGGTATTCTAGAACGAATTTCCCTACAGATATGATTATCGCTTGCGAAAACGTCTGGACTGCTTATCTGCCGTATGCAGAGACAATAGACTGAACCTAACACGGTAAGCAGTGAAGCCAGTTGAAAGCCTGGCGAAAGCCTAGCTCCATCTAGCTCGCAATGCCCTCTTATTATTGGACAGACGTTTGCGAAGATAACATCGGTTTTTTTTTAAGAAAATGGGCTGTAAATATGGGGAAGTGTATTGTGGATCATTGTTGAAACCTCAGTGAACACATTAGTGAAGGAAAATCAAGAGTTTCATTCTTTGGGTAGGTAAAAATAAAACATATACATATTCAATTATCGGCGTGCGCGCGTCGCCATTTCACTGCAATCATGACGTGTTTACAGCACCGGCTTAACAATATTGTACACAGGCGTCGCGTATTGAAAGAAAATTATTTTACTATTAAACCAAGATGTCTTTGAAACTAGTTCTCCTGAACTTTTACCAAAAAGCACTTATAAAAATTATCCTATTGGTCCAAAAGCCCCTAATTCTAAAGTTTCATCTAAATCGTTAGAACCGTTACGCGGCAAGTTTCGTATTTATAAATTTTACTTAATCCGACCATATCAAAGAGTAGTGGAATGCACCTCCCCACTTCCCCGGATTTTAGCTTCAACTGTACGCATGAGACAACATTGAAACGTTCAGTCTATTTAGTCTCTGGCCGTATGATTCATTCTCGCGGCCCCTTTCTATTATCAGATGTTTCTAGAGAGTTCCTTACATTACACAATCACTAATACAAATTTTATAACTACAGTTTATTACAATATAATGTCAATCCGGAAGCCTTTCAAATTTATGAGATTTCAGTCAGTAGGAAATATTCGAAATATTTAAGTCAGAAATATAGAACTTTAGAGTTACACATTTTTTTAAAATAAAATTACAATTCTACGATATTTTAAAATTCCAAAAAGAATTAAATTTCGAGATTGGGGTCAATTAACTTCTTCAGCTAATTGTCGAATGCAATTATAAATACTCTCAATTGTAAATGTGTCTATCGCCAAACGTGGACAAAATGGGACGAAATTCGTGTGAATTGAATCGGCATGAACTCTTTCGAACCATGTTTTCATACAGTGCGGTATCTTTTCAGTTTCTATTCCAAATTTGTATTGATTCATGCGCTGAGTATGTTATATTCGTTAGGAGGTTTGGTAGAAATTTGTTTTCGCATTCGGTTGAAACGGTGCGAGGCAGCAAACCTATTAATAAATTTGCAACAATCTCTAATTATATATTTCACAAATATTTACACGTGGTCGATGTACATTGCACTCGGATCTTGATGTGTTCTTGAGAAAGGTCAGTAACTATATTCCAAAATAGCACAATCTGACGATTTATCGTCCGCAGGCTTTTTCAGCAAAAAAAATTCAAACGGGGTACTCTCATGACCGTTTTAATCGAACAGAACTAGACACAACTGATCGTTTCATACTTCAGCTTGAATTTGGCACTTTTTAATTCATAAGAGTAGACAAGGGATTATGGTGCGTTTAGATTAGACGCTTTATTCTATATATTTCACTCTCACACAAGTGTCAATTATCCTGCTGGGAGATGATTTCCGAGACTTATCTACTCAGCTGGGAGGAGACAGCTTCTCTCAGGATAGTTGACATTTATCTCAGAGAGAAAATATATTTTGTCGAAGAGAAATATACGGAATAGTGCCTAGTGTAAACGTAGCGAGAAGAGTTCCGAAATTCGTTCTTATACTTCTTACTACCTTTTTTTTGCATTATTGTATACTACTGCCTTTTTTTAAAGAGATTGATGCTTTCAAATTCTTTTTTTTTTTTTTCGCTTGCTGAATTTGATATTCCTAATATTAGTTTTTGTAGTAATATTGAATTCAGATCTGATTTTTTACCAATTGAGTATTAGAAATCATCATTTAAAGGTTAATTTCCTCTTTCAGTGCTAAGTTTTAATTTTTTAAGTAAGAAAACAATCAAGAGCATAATTCAAGATTAAAAGAACTTTCTTCTCATCTGGAATTTACTCTAGTTCGTGATCTTCGTCAAGTCTTAAATTGGTCCTTGGTCTCTCAGTTGGCTCTACTCTGGTTTCTCCGTATTCTATTCAGTATAGAAAGAAAGATTTACTCAAAATTTAGAAGGTACACGAGGACACGACTTTTGTTTGGGAGAGGGGCACGAAGACACGTGCCCTCTCCCAGACAAAAAAAAGTTTTGCATTCGCTCGTGGTTAAATTTTAGATATACCCTGTATTTGTAAAAGCTTCTTAGTTTTAAATTTAAATACCTCATTTGGCAGACTAAAAGTTTATCCCCAGGTCATATTTGTCTTCGTAAAATTCTTACTAAAAACTATTTCCCTAAATTAAAATCTGTATTCAATCATATTCAATAGTGCATCACGCAGCTTAACTTTTCTATGGAGCTAATTCCCAAGACGATTTGACATCATTAATCTTAAAAGGTACACACCTGAAACACGCTCGATAAGATCTCAGAATTCTAAAAGCATTATCAGAGAAAACCAAACCTAAAACTTTCACCAGATTCGTATCGGCCAGCGAAGGAACGGAACATTTACGACTAATAAAAAAATATGATAGAGGTGGGATTTTTTTATTCCTCCAGCACGCGAAATACGCATTGTAGGGGCTTTTGTTCGGATTAATTTCGAAATTAATTTCAATAAAAGTCGATCTATCGAAATGAGGAAGTCAAAGTATTACTGAAATTAAATATCAGGTTCAATTTGCTGAATTGTGCATTTTGATGTAGCACGCATGACTTATGGGAGCTGTAAAAGAATATTTATCTATTTAGTGATCTTTATTTGATAGGTTCGGTTGAATTTTACTTTTGTTTGGGTGTCAAAAGTTATAACAACATTTCTAATGTGTAATGAAGATTATTTAATTTACAGTATTGTATACGGTGCTTCGTTGCGCAATTCTTTGGTTGGTTATTAATTCAAGACCAGTTTCGTAGACGATGAATACAAAAATGCCCCGGAGTTAGACATAAATCTCAAACGTGCCCCAACGCACTATATAATCACCTACAACATTTCAATAATGCAAATCAATTTGAAGAGAATGAATTACATATTCCAATAGTAATTTATGAGATACGGATTAACTTAAATGACTTCATAAACCATTGGATTTTCATGGTACAATCCACTTCACTGAGAATTTTATTCTAACTTTTGCTAACAGAAAATTGGACAAAAATATTTTGAAAAACATCTGCGTTTCAATATCTGCAATGTAATGTTAATAACTAGATAGAGCAAATAGTGTAACAGACTGTAGCATAATGGGAAAGGGTGGCCTAAGTGTTGGCCTAAACTTTAGGCAACCCACAATGAATCCAGAATCCAGAGAATCCAGAGTGTAACAGACTATGACGTTAAAAGTTGTTTACTAGAGGTTTACTGGAAGCGATTGGGGAGATAAGTAAGTCGATAAATTACTCATAGGTTCGAGAAGTCTATCAAATGTTTACAAGTAATTAAGGCCATTAAGGCGATACGTAATTCTGCGTTCATGACTTCAAGATATCGAATATTCTAGTATGTATTAAAACCAAGTATAAGCCAAGGTACTTACTTCTAAATTATAATTACACCAACAAAAGTGTTAAAAATCCAGAGTCTTTAATGGTGTGAATCTGTTATGCATAAAAATAAATTAGAAATATTGGAATTTAGACTTTTTTAATATCTCTAAAATGAAGCATAGAGAACTTAAGATTTATTTTACATACACCACAAAAAAAAATCGGTAGAAAAAAGTCAAAGTTTAATAAAAGGTTTAAATTTTAAGAATAAGTGATAAGAATATCGAAAAAAACACTGTATTTACAGAAAAATCTTAAGATTTTAATTGTAATGTCAAAGTTCTGACGTCTCCAAGTTTTCTAGAGATTTTCAATTTCTGAGGAAACAATCGAATTTTTAAGAAAAAATGCTATGCTTACATTTAAATAATTTTAAATTCGAACAGTTTTTGTCATTTAAAGTTTTTATTTCGACATTTTACTTTCCTATCGGAATTTCATGCTAAATTTCGAATTTCATTTTTATAAATTTTGGATTCGCCAGAATTTTGAACATACAATGTTTAAGGTTGGGGTTTTTTTACAAATTACAAGATACAAAAATCGAATTTTAAATAATTTTTATATTTTTATAAACACTACCAGTCAGTATTAATCATCTAGACTTTAAATGATATTTGACAATGGAAGGCTTTTAATGAGCAATTTTCCAAAAAAAAAAAAAATTTTATAAATTACAAGATTCAAAAATCGAATTTTAAATAATTTGGATATTCTTATAGACAACCAACCATTATTGACCAGAAGTAACACCTACGTATCAAATTTCATTTTTTTTATTCCTTGTCCTTTAGAAGATATTTACTTTAGTAACTAATTCGAAAAATCAGGAAATCTGATTCTATTCAATACAATTCACATAAAGTTTGAAAATCGCGTATTAGAAGGTATTTGTTTGACATTTTTTCTATAATGCACAGACCAATAGGTTTGAACATTTATTAGATTCAAAGTTTGAAAACCAAATACCGTTTCGATCTTGTTAGATCTCGTCAGTTTGGTACATCGAAGTCGAATGCTAATAAATGTTCCGCAAGTAAGTACTAAAACATTCACAGACGTCAAGCGGGTGACTCTTTAGTATTACCACCTATTGGTCCATAGAGAAACTATGGCCATCATCAACAATGTCGTATGCAACAAGAATGCAACCTAGACTACAAATTCATGCAGTCCTCCAGGCGTGTATAGTGGAATCATAGGTAGCTGAACTACCAACAGTTGAAACACTGCCACCTAGCGAAGCGGTTGCTCTCTAGGAGAGTTCCCAGAAGACAAGGATTCTATAATGCACAGACCAATAGGTTTGAACATTTATTAAATTCGAAGTTTGGAAACCAAATATCGGTTTCGATCTTGGTAGATCTCGTCAGTTTGGTATATCCAACTAGAATGCTAATAAATGTTCCGCAAGTAAGTACTAAAACATTCACAGGCGTCAAGCGGGTGACTCTTTAGTACTACCACCTATTGGTCCATAGAGAAACTATGGCCATCGCCAACAATGTCGTATGCAACAAGAATGCAACTTAGACTACAAATTCATGCAGCCCTCCAGGAGTGTATAGTGAATCATAGGTAGCTGAACTACAAACAGTTGAAACACTGCCACCTAGCGAAGCGGTTGCTCTCTAGGAGAGTTTCCAAAAGACAAGGAAGCCCTGGAGGGCTGCATGACATTTTTTGTCAAACTATTTGTAGGTTAATGAGAAACACCATTTATTAAAATATGGATCAAAATGCCGTACTTAACTAAAACCCACAAGACTGACATTTTAGTAATGATTGGCTACGGAGATAGAACAAGAACACAAAATGAAGTTATTTATTTAGAGAGAAGTATTTACCACCCATATCGCAAAGTACCGTAAGCAAGATGGAAAAAAAGTTTCGGGAAATCAGATGTCAAAATTAATGTATTTGTATGCAGTTTTATTGGCTTTTTCTTCTCTCTGTTTAAGAAAATCCTCATGTCCCTACTAGTCAGATGGGTAGCCAGTCTTCAGTCGCAAGAATTCTGAAAATGCAAAAATGTCATCCTTATGAAATGACAATCCTTGAACTCTTAGAAGATGATCCGGATAGAAGACTTCAGTTTTGCACAAAATAGTGACGGCACTAGATCAACACTCGCCACTTAAAATCTGTGGGCGAGATTTAATAACAATACCAACATTGAATGAGAGTAAAGAGGCCTGTACCATCAAACTGATGCATGGTAAATACCGTCAAAAACTCTCAAACGCAAACATAGAGCTTTCGACAGCATGGCTTAAAAAGGGTATCCTATTCACGGAAACCGAAGGATTTGTTGCAATACAAGATGGTGTCGTAACTATTGAAAATATATTGAAAAGCAACCAATCGCAGATGAGAAATGCAGAATGTGCGGAAGATATTCAGAAACCATTGAACATCTCATATCAGGATGCACTACCCTTGCCCCCACGGACTATACACAAAGGCACAGCAGCCATCTTACACCAAGAGCTTGCAGTAGTCACGCGCTTAATTAAAGCTAAAGAAGTTTATTATAAATACGTACCGCCAGTGACGGCCAGTGCTAAGGTTTGCAGGTTTGCGCAACCTCCAAAAAGACGCTGGGATAAAAAAAGAAAGTAAATTGTTCTTTATGTTGTTTATTTTATTTATTGATAACAGATTTATGATTACCAAACATACTGCTGACTATAGCGGATTCCACCGATTCGTAAGGGTTTGATGACATTATTGGGTCCATGGTTTGCAAAGTTTGCAAGCTAGACTGCAAACTTTGCTTCACACATATGCACCTGCGCCTTAACTCATATTTTGTTCGCTTAAAATACTTGCCCATAAGCAAGCATTAGGTTGTACTTGTGGGTGCAAACCAAATATTGATTCGCTATTATAATCTGCAGTGGCGGCTAGTAGCTAAAACTAGAGGGGGTGCTGCGACGGCGTTTGTGTTAAAATTGTGTAAAAGCAAATGAGTTCAAAAAATTAATAACAAACCACCTCTGTTGCTTCCCAACGAACCTCCAATTGATATCTCAACTTTAGGAAAAGTCGAAAATGCAAAATTTCGAGGAAAAATTGGAATTTCGTTATTAAATAATGAATTTTGTCTGGTTTTTTAGAAAGTTTCCTGAGCTCGAAATATATATTTTTTAAAATGATATTTTTTTCTTTTTGAATATAAACTTTTTAAGAAAAATGTCGAATTCAAACTCAAAATTAAAGAAATAGTAAGAAAAATTTCTATTTTTAAAATTGTTCGAGGTTTTGAAACAAATTTCGAAAAAGAACTTGCAGTTCCAAAAATGTGAATTTTAATTACAAAGGATCGACTTCAAGCTGAAATATTTGATCTTTGAAGCTTCTCTGGTAACTTCAAAATTACTAGAAAAAATTTAAATTAGAAAATTAAATTGTCAATTAATTTTTTTAAAGATTTTTACTATTTTTAATTTTGAAATTTCGACTTTTCTAGGAATGTTGACTCATTTTTAAAAATTTCAATAATTCCTACTTTAAAAGTCGAAATTTTGAAAATATTTTTGACAATTAATTTATTTTTAAAAATTGTTTTTTTTTCATTGATTCCGTCATTGCTATTTTTTTCAAAAATTTTATATAAAAATAACAAATTTCAACTTTTTTTTTTGAAATGTTGTCAGCTTTTTCTCCAAATTTTGAGCTTAATCTTTAAATTTTAATCTATTTTTTAACGAAATTTGACTGACTTGACAATTCCGGGAATAAATTTAACAAATAAAAATAACAGTTCTAGAAAAATTGGAAATTTCGATTTAGAATTTTCTTTGGTTCTATAAAAGTGGTAAGTTTTTTTTAGCGAAATATCAAATCCCAAAAAGTTGAAATTTAGAAGGTTTATTTTTCTTGAAATACAATATTTTTCTCACAATTTAATATTTTTCTCAAAATTCTAAATTTTTCTGAAAATTCAATATTTTTCTGAAAATTCAATATTTTTGTCAAAGTTGAAAATAACTTTTTTTTTAATTTCTTGGTTTTTTCCCAAAATGTTGACATTTTTGGAGAAACTTCATGGTTTTTTTCTAAACATTTTTTGTTAAAATTTCTATATAAAGAATTCATGAAAGCAATTACTAATCACGTACTTAATTGATTTTAAAAATGTTAACCCCAAGCGGGGTGAAAAAGGATATTTAACTGAACATTAAAATTCAAAATTTTCTTTTACAAGCCAAAAATTAGGTTTTGAAAAATAATTTCGTTGGAACAAGGCAACATTTAAAAAGTCGAAAACCTGAAAAAAAATTTCGAAACAAGACGCTTTTTTAAGTCCTAAGGGGATGACAAACGGTATTATTGAATATTAAAAGATGTCAGCACTTTCTAAAATAATTTTGGCTCAACAAGACAAAATTTTGAAATGTCGAAATTTTCAAAAAAATTTGAAAATTTCGATAGTCAACATTTTGAAAAAACTGTAGAATGTTTTAAAAAAGTCGAAATTTTTAAAAAGGGTCTTAATTTTTAAATCAGGACGAAATTTTAAAAAAGGTCCAAATTAAAAAAAAAATCGAAATTAAAGAAAAATTTTTAAATAAAAGTCGAAATTTAAAAAAAGAGCCGAAATTTCGAAAATAAGTTGTAGCTTTCAAAAGAAAATTCCTTTCAAAAGAAAAATCAAAACTTCGTGAAAAGATCGAAAATTTAAAAAATAACTGGAATTTTTAATAAAAATGAAAATCATCAAAAATCAGAATTTTCCATATGTTGGAAAATCGAAATTTTCCAAATTTTGGCAAATCGAAATTTCCAAAAATTTGGAAAAAACGCCACATCAGAATAGTTGAAATTAACTGGGAAAAATCAAAATTTTCAAAAAGGTCAAAATTTTAAAAGATTTAACACTTAAAAAAAGTTTAAATTTTTACAAAAAGTAAATATTTGATAAAGCCGTAGGTTTTCAAAACAGTAATATTTTTGTAAATGTCTAAATGGTCAAAAAAAGTTAAAATGGGGAGAACAAATTAAATATTTGAAAAACGGTCAAATTTCAAAATATAAATTGTAAAATGCGGAAGTTTTTGAGGTTGACATTTTGCAATTAAATCGAAAATGTTAGAAGTGACGAAATTCTCATTAAATATCAAAATTTATAGAAACATACGAACGAAATTCTTAACAAAAGTGGAAATTTTCGAATAAAGTTAAAATTCTGAAATAGGTCAAAATTTTAAAAGATTCCAATTTTTGTGGAAAGAAAATCGAAATTTCGAGAAAAAATTTGAAATATCTATACAAAAAAGTCGAAATTTAAGGAAAATAATCCATCGGTTATTAGTTTTTTTAAAGAAAAATATCAAAATGAGGAAGCAATGAAAAATTTTCCTAACATTTTTTGGTTTTTTTCCAAAACTTTGACATTTTTACAGAAATGTCGGGATTTTTTTCTAAAAGTTGTTAGTCAAAATTATAAAATAAACTTAAAAAAGTCAAAATGCCGTGAAAAACCTAACATTTTTAAACCAAATTAGAGGAACATAAAAATTTAGAAGTTGAAATTTTCAGAAAAACTTTAAGATCAAAATTTGGTGGAAAAGTAGTTCCGAGAAAATTTATTGGTATAATATATTTAGGAAAATACAAATTTTCCCAACAAAAAAAATTAAAATATTAGAAAAAAATAAAAATTTTTCCACAATATAGTAGAAATTGCAAAATCAAGTAAAAACGGGAAGATTTGGTATTATTTTTTTCAGAGAAATAACAAAATGCGAGAAGAGTTGAATTTAGATTGCTTCTTGAAATTTTAATTAGTTTCTCAAAATTTTGACACTTTTAGAGAAATTTAACCTTTTTTCTTCAAAATTTCAATTCTTTCTCGAAATATTAATTTCTTTATCAAAAGACTTCGAAAAATTAATTTTTGAAAATGCGTTTTTCATCAACATTAGAAATAAAATAGATTTTAGAAAGAAAGATGAAGTTTTTATAAAAGAAATCAGAGAAAATTTAAAATTTCTATAAAAAAGTGTTAAGGAAAAGTTTTCCAAAAAAACCAACATTTTGAGAAAAAAACTCGAAAGCTGAATTGGGGGTGCTGCAGTTCCTCAGTGCATATACGCGAGCCGCCACTGATAATCTGTCATCGGTCAATGTTGCGAGTCTTGAAACACAAATAAAAATGAATTCCGTTGCAAAATTTAATTGCACAGCCATTCTGTAACCGATCTATGTCGAAAAAACTGGAAATTAAGCGACGTGGATGACCTATTCCAGACTTAAATATTGTGTAGACCATGTTTTGTAAAAAGCGAGGTTTTAACAGAAATAGTTCGCGAAGCTAAAGAAGTACGTATGTGACATTGTGATCTGCTAAGCTAAAGAACGATTCAGTTTCATTGGCCAATTAATTGCAGCAAACTTATTTCTTTCTAAAAAGTTTAACCAACATAAAATCACTTTTCCCGAAAAGAATTTTAAAGAAACCGATAAGGTTTATCAATTTTTTAATTTACAAAAATTAAGAACTGAATTATCTGTAATTTACGAAACAGAAAGTTTTAATCGACTTTTGGTTTACTTGTGCTCTATAACATTATTTCAGAAAAAAGTGAGCTTAGTGTAACTTTAAATCTTTTAAAAATCTTGATAACTATCCCAATGGCTTCTGCTGAAGCAGAGTGGTGATTCTCCAGTCTGGAAAGAATACTTTTTAAAAAAATACATTATGCCAGGAAAGATTGTCGGCATTAACAATGTCCTCAAAGAAAAGGACTTAATTTAAGGAATACTCGACTTCAGTAAAAACTTATTGATAAATTTGCAGCTGCCAAAGATCGTCCGTCGTATGGACTTTCTCTTCTTTTTCTTTCTGTTTTTGACGAATATAAAAAAAAGAGAATTTTAGCAATATACTCTATATGTATAACATATATCAATTTAAAATTCTAAATATCTCTTAATTCCTCCAGCTTAATTTAAAATTTCCAGTTTCGGCACATTTTTGCAAATGTCTCTTTGCAACCCCCAAATTTTATTAGCACCAGCCGCCAGTGCATACCACATCCAGTAATGGAAAATGAGAGATACTTTATGTATTGGGATAACCCTATTATTACTGACAAACCGTCCAGATATTGTCCTTTTAGATAAAGCTGAGAAAGCTGCTTACTTCATAGATATAGCTCATCCCAACGACCATAATCTTGAACAGAAGGAAAGGGAAAAGGTAAACAAGTATTTGGAGCTATGTGAAGAGTACCGTAAAATACACAACCTGAAAACACTAGTAGTGGTTCCAATCAGCAACTGGTCTCTTTAGCAAAAACTTCTTGAAGCATCTGGAAAGAGTCAAGTTATTAGATGCGAGCGTTGCAACCCCAATCCAAAAGTCTGTGTTACTTGAAACGTGCAGGATAATCAGAAAAGTTTTAAGTGTAAATTAACATCACTTTGTGTGAATGGTCTGAGGACCTCACATACAGTTACACCCTCAAAGGAGAAAAAACTAAATAATAATAATAAAATAATAAGAATTACATTCTATCGCAGGCACAAGTTGCTTTTATATGCGACTTATGGGGTGTAAACTTTTGCTACTGCCAAGGATTTTAATGTTTATAAAAATTAAATTCAAGCGTAAAGTGGCGTCATTATGAACTGGGGACTGCTTTGTAGCGATTTTTGCTCGTCAACTTTTATACTAATTAAGTAGTTAAGATATCATTTACAAGTAAAAGCTACTACACACAAGAAATTCATTAATACGTGAATGGCACATTGTAAGGTAGCTCTATAGGAGCAATTGCAAAAATCTTCGCTTCCTTATAATTATTTAGTAAAACATGAAAGTTATTGCTCTAACGGTACAATCTTATATACTTTAATGATGTGCAATAATACGGTTTTTATGAATAAATGATATATAATTTAGTACCACAGTACGCTTCCATCTGGGGCCCCTATTTATATCAATTTATCGTAAGATAATGTTATTTTAATAGGGTCATTCTTCATGCATCCCAGTCGGCGTGGTATTAGTCGGCAAATTGTGGATTATCTGAATTTACTGAAACACGCAATCGGAGCATACACTTAAACGTCCTAATTGGAAGGTGCGACGAATCTAAAAAAAAAAACAACCCGCAAATTACATTTATCTGAAATTTAATTAAAACGAAATTGAAATCACTTATCCCGGCAGATGTTCGCGAGAGTATCAGATATTGCAGAGCCGATCTTAATTTTTACAAATGGGAAATTGTACATCTCCATTTGAGGCTTGTTATTTGACGCAATATATTGGCTTCGCCCACGCCGCTCGGGAATAAGTTGGTTGCAGTAAAGTTTAACGCCGACAACGTCAAAACAAGAGAGTGCAACGGCCATTAGAAAGTGCAAAGGTCAAGGATTGTGTCTTGCAGCAACTCGACTATCGGGCCGATCTGACTTTGCGGGGATGCGGCCGATCGGTTTACCTCGATGCTAGTTATTACACAGTCGCTGGATGGAGATCTCGAATTAAAACCTTAAATTAACTATCAAGTAATGCTCTAGGTGCTATCTGTCACTTCGGAACTACCATATCAGTTCCAAGCATCAAGAACCTGAATATTTTGTAAATTTTCTAATGCAGAGGCATAAATGAACTTTTACGTCATCTATTTCCTTCACGCGGCCCTAAAGGGCGTTTCATCTAATGCTGATAGATAATAATTGAGGCTCTTCAGATATTGAAACAAGCAGTCTTTTTTACTCGAAAAAGACTCCAACCATATGGACGTGTAACCAGTTTGGAATACCTCTAACAATGGTTCAAATGCTGAGAGTGGTTGAAACAATCACTCAACAGCATGAACTAGAACCAGCTATTTTCTTCGATATCTCCAAGGCATTTGACACAGTTTGGCACCAAGGATTAGTCTACAAGATGCACCAGTTTGGAATACCTCTAACAACAGTGCAAATAGTAAGCTCGTTCCTGGACCAGCGCTCTTTTAGAGCAAAGGTGGGATAGGAACTATCAAGTCAGTTTAGGCTACAGTATGGGGTGCCTCAAGGTTCTGCCTTGTCACCTCTGCTGTATTCTCTGTTCACAGCAGACATCCCGAGAACCAATCCAACAATCGACCATACCTTATTGGCAACTTACACAGACGACACAGCTTTAGTGGCGTACTCTTTCAGTCCATAGGTGGTCACCAGACGACTTCAGGAGGCAACAGACAGTCTACTAGATTACTTGGTCAATGGAGAATCCAAGTCAACGCAGACAAGATCCAAGCAGTCTTTTTCACTCGAAAAAGACTCCAACCATAAGGACATGCAAATGTTCATGGCTATAACGTTGTGTGTGTGTGTGTTTTATTAAACATATACACAGTATGTAGTTATACCTTTATTGCTTTACAACAATATATGTTAACTATAATAATTGTTACAAGCGTGGGTATGATGGCGAGGTGCTTGCTTCTTCTGTCAAGATGGATGCGTTCTGTCAACGTCATTTTTCAGTGGCGTATCCACGCTACATCCTCCCCTCAGTTTATAAATCTAATTTTGTCGGAGGTTTTACTTTTCTGCCGAACCGTGTTATATAGTTTCCTCTTGATGTTGTCGGCTCGTTAATGTTCGTATCTTCTATGATGTCGGTTTCGGCAACTTCTTTGGTGGCATTTCTTCCGTTTCCTTCTAATGAATTTTTTACTATCTCAATTTCTTCTGGTATTATTACTTCAGTTTTGTGAAGATGCGCTGCGTTTCTCCTATAGGTGTTTCCGTTGTCCAATATGAACGGTCATTAACAATGTTCTTGATCGTTCCGGTTTTCCAATTTCGGTGTTCCGTTTGCATGCGAACTCTATCGCCCTCATTTAACGGTTTAATCGGTCTTGTATTTTTATCTGCGTAAGTCTTTTGAGTTAATCTGGCCTCTTGTAGTTTCTGCTCTACATTTTTAACAATTTTCGGTTGTAATTGTATCGGTGTGGAAGGAATCAACGATCGTGTTTTTCGACTCATTAACCTTTCCGCAGGAGATCCTAATTCGCTTGATCTTGGTGTGTTCCTATAGTTTAGTAGTGCCATTTGAATATCTGAGTTGTCCATTTCGCATTTTCTGATTATTGATTTCGCTGTGGAGACATTTCTCTCTGCTAGTCCGTTCGCTCTGGGAAATCTCGGGCTTGAAGTTGTATGTTTAAATCCCCACGTTTCCGTAAATTTTTTGAATTCTCGGGAACTGTATTGTGGTCCGTTGTCAGATTCTAATATTTCTGGGATTCCATGAACTGCGAACCATTCTTTAATATGTTTAATGACTTCTTGTGTAGACTGATTGTGGAGTAGCTTGAAATCCATAAAGCCGGAGTAACTGTCTGCAATTACTATATAATTTTTATTGCCGTATGTGAATAGATCAGTTGCCACTATTTGCCACGGTAGACTGGGTATCGGTTTCGTTTCTATTGGCAGTTTTGGATTTGCACTTTGGGTTTGTTGACAAACTGTGCAACGATTGACAAAGTTGAGAATGTCAGCGTACATACCTTTCCAGTAGAGCAACTGTTTGGCGCGTTTCACACAGCTTTGTATTCCAAAATGTCCGGTATGGATTTGCTTTAGTATATCTGGAATCATTGCTTTGGGGATAATTATTTTGTCACCTTTGATTAATAGATTTTCATATATGGAAATTTCTTCTTTGAAGTTAGCATAGTGTTTGATTATTGGTGGTATTTCATGTTCGTTTTTTGGCCAACCTTGAACGATGATGCTTTTCAGACATTTCAGTTCTTCATCTGCTTTCGTTGCCTCTTCTAATCTTGATTTTGCGGCTTCCGATATTGCAAATGCTATGACTTGTTCATCTGGTTCGCTTGGTTGAGGTGACAGATTTATGCAATCTCTGCTTAGGGCGTCTGCTATTGGAATGTCCCTTCCTTTGATGTAGACAACCTTTGGTGCATACATGGAAACTTGAAGCAATATCTTTTGCAACCGAGGGAGTGCTGTTGGTATTGGCTTCTTGAATATCGTTTCCAGTGGCTTGTGGTCGGTTTCTATTAGTAGTTTTTTTCCATATATATATATTCATGGAACTTCTCACAACCGAAATTTATAGCTAATGCCTCTTTTTCGATCTGTGGATAGTTTTGCTGTGCATTTGTTAAGGCTTTTGATGCATATGCAACTGGATGGTCATCTTGCAGTAGTACTGCTCCTAAACTTCTTGAACTTGCGTCAACACTGAGTTTAACATCTTTATTGACATCATAATATTGAAGAACTGGCGGCGATGTTAAAACTTTTTTGATTTTTTGCACTGCATTTTCTTGTTCAGTTTCCCAGTGCCATGTTACTTCTTTCTTTAATAGTTCGCGAAGTGGTTGGGTAATTTCTGACAAGTTCGGTATGAACTTCATTAGATATGTTGCCATACCTAAAAACCTCTGTAATTGTTTTTTGTTTACCGGTGTTTTTATGGCTTTGATCGCTGCTATTTTTTCCGGATCCACTTTTAACCCATCACACTGTGCACGCAAATTTGCATTTTTCCTTGTTTAACTTAAGGCCTGCGTTACGAATTATTTCGAGTACTTGAGTGGTGGATTTTTGTAGCTCTTCCTTTGTTTTTCCATAGATAAGTATGTCGTCCATAGAACAAACAGCATTGTCCACATTTTTTAAGAGATCTGATATTACTTTCTGAAATATCTCTGGAGCTGACGCCAATCCAAAGGGTAGTCTCTTACAGGTATATCTTCCCCAAGGTGTTGCGAATGTCAGATATTTCTGAGTGCGCTTTGTAACCTCTATTTGCCAGAACCCTCTTTTGCAGTCCAGTAACGTGAAGTATTTTGCTCCGTTTAATTTCGCGGCAATTTCTTCAATAGTTTTTAAAGGATATCTTCGTCGCAAAATGTTTTTATTAACATCTGTTGGGTCGATGCATATTCTGATTTTGTTGTTTCTTTTAACTATTACCATTGGACTGACAACTGGTGTAGGTTCGGAAATCGGTTCAATAACGTTCATTTTTACCATGTCTTCCAGCTCTTTTTTGACTTCTTTTTTAATTGCATGAGGAATTCTTCTTGGAGCTCTTATATTGAATTTGGGATTTTCTACCAAGTCAATATCGTATTGATAGCCTTGAAGACAACCGAGTCCTTTAATGTTGCTTTCTAGGTCAATTTCTCCCATCACTTCAGTTTTTGCATCACCAAATCCAATAAGTCTTTTGACGTTTGAATGGTTCATTTGATGATCTAGGTGTCTGACAATTTTCCAGGGTAAAACATTGCAGTCAGCACCCGAGTCCAAGTAGATGTGAAACTTTTTACCTTGTACTTCTATTACTTCTTTCCATCGTTCTTCCTCTGATGTGGTATTGACCATATTGATGAATAGTTCTTCATCACTAGATTGACCCTCTTGAATTGTATTGATTTTCTTTCCTTCCTTGTTTTGCTTGGCTTTATTTTCTGTTTTGGACCAGCATTGTGAGGAAACATGACCCTTTTTGTTACACTTTTCACAATGTTTATTAAAGGCTGGGCAGTTTTTGCGTTGGTGTGTTGTGCCACATCTTCTACACCTGAATTCTGCATCATTAACATCAATTTTCGGCTTGCGTTTATTTTCCATCTTCACTCTGTTTATTTCGACCTCATTTGTTTTCAGCTCAGCTAATTGCTTGGTTGTTTGCTCGCTGGCTCGGCATATTGTAAGGCATTTATTAAGTGTTAGATTTTCTTCAGAAAATAATCGTTCCCTGACCTTGTCTGACCTTACACCAATTATTATTTTGTCCATTAAGAGACTTTCATACAAGTTTTCAAACTCACATGTTTTTGCCAAGTTTCGAATTTTAGTTAGAAATTCTTCAAATGTTTCTCCAGCTTCCTGGTGGGTTTTATTAAACTTATATCTCTCGAAGCAGACATTTATTTTTGGTACGAAGTGTGCATTAAATTTGGCTTTTATAACGTTAATGTCTTTTTGCTGCACGTCTGTGAGGTTAAAACTGTTATACACTGGTACTGCCTCCGATCCTAACACGGCCATAAAGGTTGCTGCCTGTATTTCTGGCGCTTTCCTGTTAAGCTGAGTGGCTATTTCGTACCATGTAAACTGTTGAAGCCATTGCTTCCACTCATTTCCCAAGTTCTCTGCACTGAAATTGAAGGGTTTTGGGGGCCTTATTGACACTGGTATAGTCTCAAGATTCTTTGTTGCTGTCACGTTTTCGTTCGGCATTTTTTTGCTCTTCTATGCTTTTGTACCTTTTCGTTGTGACGCCAACTTCACTTCTGACACCATGTAACGTTGTGTGTGTGTGTTTTATTAAACATATACACAGTATGTAGTTATAACTTTATTGCTTTACAACAATATATGTTAACTATAATAATTGTTACAAGCGTGGGTATGATGGCGAGGTGCTTGCTTCTTCTGTCAAGATGGATGCGTTCTGTCAACGTCATTTTTCAGTGGCGTATCCACGCTACAATGGGCAAAACGTCGACTGGAGACTTCAGGCAAAGTATCTAGGGGTAATTGTAGACAAAAGACTCAGTTTCCAGGCACACATCGATTATGCAGTGTCCAAAGCCAAAATGCTGAAGGGACTGCTGCAAGCGATGATTGGTAGAAATAGTAACCTGTCCATTGGACTTAAAGTGTTACTAAACAAATCAATCATAAGACCAGCGATGACCTACGCATCTGTAGCTTGGTCACAGGCGACGGATAATCAGATGAAGAAACTCCAGGTGTTGCAGAACGTCTTTCTAGGACAAACCATGGACGCTCCGTGGTTTGTGAGAAACAATCAGCTCCATAGGGAGGCTGAACTACCTTTGGTAAGAGATTTTCTTACGGAAGTTAATTCCAGGGCGATGGTGAGAGCGGAAACGCATCCCAACGAACTAGTTCGACAGGCAGTGGATTACGATCCAAACATCCCAACCAGGATTAGAAGACCAAGGATGGTCCTCTAGGCTATGACTTCCATTTAGGAAAATTTTGTTTTGTTTGTTTCTTTGTTTCAGGCAAAACAGCTCCAGCACTATTGTACTCTTCCGACGGAGGGATTGGGGGCCAAGGGCCCGGCCCGAAGAAGTAGGGGCTTTTAGTCGGTACCCGCAGTTTGAGCGGAACTCCGACACTATCTGGGTTATCGTCCCAGATGTCCGTAACGGATTTTCCCCTACTTTAAAAAAAAAAAAATATTGAAACATTTGTGGGATGGCTGGTGACATAGGCGCAGCTAGTATATGGCAAGATAGGGCGCTTGCCCCCCTCTGGCTCTGCAGCTGAACGAAAATTTAGGAGACTTTCTAAAAAATTTTCATTCGTCAAAATTCGTTCTTCTTTGAATTATTGACATCGCTTTCGACTTATTTTTCAAAATTCGTCTTTTTCCACAAATTTCTTTGAAATGTCAAATTCATTACTACGCTTCGATTTATTTCATCAGAGTCGAACTTTCTCAAAATTTTAATTTTAATTTCAAAATTCATTGTTTTAATTTTCTTAGGGAAATTAATTCCAGGGCGATGGTGAGAGCAATGACACGATATGAATGAACTGATATGGTAGTTCTGAAATGAGAGAGCGCACCTAGAGCATTACTTGACAGTTAATTTAAGGTTTTAATTCGAGATCTCCATCCAGTGACTGTGTAATAACTAGCATCGAGGTAAAAAAGTTTTGCCATTTCTCAAAATTCCGTTTTCTTCGAAATTTTTGACTTTTCTTTAGATTTTCTGTAAATTTTGATTTGCTTATCAAAATTTACCTTTTCCCTCAACATTTTATCAATCTTTTGATAAGAAGCTAAAAATATTTATCTGAAAATTTTGATAATCATTTTTTTGAAAATATTATAGTGAGTCATTAGGAGGGTAAAGCTATGTAGCTCCTGCAGATTCTTCGCTAACAAAAATATTTTTGGCACGAAGATACATTAGCATAAGACGTACATTCTAAAATTGTTTTTTACTATACAGGGTCAACATATACACAGTGGTGCAGTAAAGTTGACTTTTTTAAAATAGAACACCCTTTATATTTTCACATATTTCAATATTTCATTGAAATATCATTTCATCATTTTTTTTCTTTTTCATTAAACAATAGGGTTCTATAGTTAACACTTTTTAAGATAATTAGTAAAATAATGAAAATTCAGCCTAAATAGCAAGCTCCTTTGAAATTCTGGAAATACCCAAATGATTTAATTTTTAATCCAGATTAGGTCAGAACATCCTTTTCTTTAAAAATGATGTAATTTTATTTAAATAAAATTGCAGTTATACAGGATGATTAACAAACGCACAATTACATTTTTCGCAAGAAATTCTAAAGGCACACCCTGTATATTATTTCTCATTTCTGTTAATTAATAGCTAAGTTTTGCTTTAATGTAAACATTTGTGGCTAATTGTTATAGTTCGCGAGATATTTAATTTCAAATTAAAAAAATTCAACTTCTCTAGATTTATTTTAGCAGGATGAGTTTTTTTTATATTTTTTAGACCTGAACAAAAATAATGTTTTCAAAGTGCACTAATTTAATTCGCTGTTCTAATTTTAATCATAAAAATTGCATATTTTTAAAAATATGAACTCTTAATTAGAAAATATATTATTGCTGCTTATTATCTATAACTAAATTCTATGCATCTATGCTCTATGTTCTTTGCCCAGTTCACATTATTTAAGCAAATAAGGGTAAAACTAGTGCATGGGACAACATTCCTTCATTATAGTCAATTTTACGTTTGTTTTGCTCAGGGCATCGAACCCATATTTTTTTCGTTCCAGTTTTTGGTTTTTGTTCCGGGAAAAAATCATATCGGTTTCGTTCCGGTTTTCATTTCGACAAAAATACCGGTTTTTTCTGGTTTTCGGTTCAGTTCCGGGTGACTCATTTTTGAAAATTTTTAAACGTTTTTATTTGAATTAAAAATTGAATTCTTAACATGGATCTGGGTTCGTTGTGGGTTGCCTAAAGTTTAAGCCAGCACTTAGGTCACCCTTTCCGGTCCCATTGTGCTGTCCCCGTGATTGAGGTGTCATTGGTCATTCATTCAGCCACCCAATTGGTCATTCATTCAGCCACCCAACCTTATTGAGAAACTGAAGAACGTCCCTTGGATGCGCCTCTCTCAAACTGGCCACACTAGGCCAGAAGTCCCCCAGCGAGGATCCTCTGATTGATGCTAGTTTTTTAACATAATTTAGGAAATAATCTCTCTCTTTTTTTAAATAATACAGCATATAACTATTCTGGTAACGCTTAACATCTTTTTTAAAATAATACAGCATATAACTATTCTGGTAACGCTTAACATTTGAAGAAAATATTTCTAGATTTTTCGAGTTTAAAAATTTCGCGCTGAAACTCTCTGGGTTCATTTTGAGTTCAAACTTCAAGAATAGAACTTTATAAAAAAAACTAACTGATACCCGCGCTTTCGCCTAGATAAAAAAAGAGAAAGGATTCTTTGGTCACTCTTTTGAAAGTTTCGTCTTTTTTAAAGAATTCAGTTTTTATTGAAAATTTTGACTTATTTCGAAAATTTCGCCAAAAAACCCATTTCTTTCACAAAGTCGATCTCATCACGTTTGACTTAAAATTTTATTTTTTCTCGAAATTTTGACTTAATTTTAAAAATTTCAACTTTTTTCAAAATCTTGATTTTTTTGAAATTCTAAATTTCTCAAAATTTTGACTTTCTTTGATATATTTCGAGTTTTTTAAACATTTTACTTTTTTGATAACTTTTGTCATTGTTAAAGATTTTATTTTTTGAAAATTTCAAATTTTTTTGAATATCTTGAAGTGAATTTACAATTTTTTTTTAATTCAACTAGTACTAAATTGTGTATCTAACAAAAATCGAATGTGCTTTTACTACAAGGTACACTTATTATTTTTTCTGAAATGGCAATCAATTAATTACATTTTCCATTGTTATTTAATTGTCTATGAAATCGTTTCCTTGACAATTACTATTCGTTTCTTGTTTTCCGGTACAGGAAAATTACCTATTTTCTCGTCCTAGGACGGAAAAACTTTCTCGGACTGTTTTGTGATGTATACATACTAAAATACTGGAATAACGTATTTTGGAACCTGAAATTGCGCCAAGAAAGTAGGCGTTTATTTTTTATTTGGCTTTAAATTTTTTTTTTTTCGAATTTCCTATGAATTTTTATTTTATTTTTTAAAACTTTAACAACTAATCATGAAATTTGGTCTGTTTTTTATTTTCGAGTGTAAACTAAAACACTCAAGCTCCATTTTTCAATAAAGTTTTTTTTAAACAATCTTGAATTTGCTCATGAAAGATTAAAAATCATCAAAAATTTCTGAAATCACTGAAAAATATGAAAGTTATTTTTTAGGCACTACTTTGCTCTTCGCCTGCTTCTCCCTCATCGCTTGGGAGTTTCTCTCCTTTCTCTTCTCCAAAGCCATCGCGCTCTCCGTCGCTTTCTTCAAATCCTGCTGTTTCTTCAAGTTTTTGGGTCTCGCCTGCTCACGCTGATTCTCTCCATTCATCTTGACTTTGTTTTAAAGTTCTTTTAGACCCTGAATTGTGGAGTTTTTTTCCGACATTTCGAAATAAAATTGTATAAATTTACTTGAAACTTGGCCTTCTTTTGTCAAAAAGAAATTCTCTCTAATATGAATCAACTGTTAACATTTAACTCAAATTGATGATCAGTTGTCACTTAATCTCTTCTGTCTTAAAAGAATGCTGCCTGTTAAAGGGTCATAATGAGTGTGAGTGAAAATAACTTCGATCACAATGCATGTAGGCTTTTTACGTGATAAGCGGGACAAATTGAAATTTGTGCGTAAAATATAAATAACCGAAAGAATGGAACAGGTTCCTTCCGTCTTGCGTGCATTCATGTCAAATTTAATATCGAGGAGTAATAAATAATCAACCTTTTAAGAAAGGAAAGACCGGCTTGATTGATATAAATTGGCCCCAGGGTATTTTTACTTAACTACATGAGGTTATACAGCGCGTTGATAGAAACTACGAACTAGTATGAACACCGTAACGAAGATGAAAAATAAAATTTGGTTACTTGAATATAAATACTCTGAGGCGTTACACATTTTTTTTATGTAATGTAAACAGATGGAATAGAATTTAGCATAGAATTAAAATTTCATTTTTTTTTCTCTTATGAGAAATTTCGACTTTTTGTGACTGTCGAGTATTTCTTCGAAGCTTTCAGTTTATTTTCAAAATGTGTCTTTTCGAACTTTTACTAATTTTCACGCAATTTAATTTTTTCTAAAAGCGTATCTATTTAATATCTGCTCTCGAAATTTCAACATATTGTAACGCAATGTAAACAGATGAAATAGGATTTAGAATAGAATTGTATAATTTAGTAAATAAAAAAAAAGTTTCTAGAAGGATCTGATAAGGGGAAAGCGGCCACGATAACGATACAAATGGCAGATAAGCGTTCCAGAAATTTCGGGAACGATAAGCCTTATCTGCCGAAAAGTTCTAGAAGCCGGGGGCCAAAACTATAAAAGGCGGTCAGCTTTCCCTCGAGGGAGTCAGTTAGAGTCAGTGTAATTAGTGAGTTAGTAGAAGTTAATAATAAGTGAGTTAATTGTTCAATTGTGGTGATCCAAGTTGAGTTCAGTAATAAAGTGGGTCTTATTCGATAAGTGTAATCAATTCGAACCGATAAGCCCGTAACATTATTTTTGTTAAAGCGTTATTATTTCGACAATTCAAAGCACTGTTATTTTCTTTTATTCAATAGACCACATTTATTTAAAAAAAGAATCGAATAACTTATTCGTATAACCGTAATGTACAACTGAACTTTCTTAGTCTAGGGTAATTGAAATGCATTGGTGTTTTACACATATTGGAATAGTCGATCTCTCGAAGCCTGGAGGAAACAATTGCATATCTTCTTAACATGGGCGTGTTCTTCATGGAAGCCAGGGAAATACAGCTTCCCTTAAAGCTAGAGAAGCAAAGTTTCCCTTTCAAAATGAAAATGTCCATAGTCATTTTATTTTAAAACCTCTTCGTTTTTCACACAACAGCTGCGACCACTATTTTTTGATATTGGTAACGCTTATGAGCGAAATTTAACAATTGTGTCTATAAAGTAACTTATTTTTGACATAATTAATCGGAATTTATTTATATATAAATTCTTACGGCTTGGGACAGCATGAACAATTCGAATTTTATAGAAAATGTCGATTTTTTCAAAATTGTTCTTTTTTAAATGTCGAAATGACATTTTTTTTTTAAAATTGGCTCTAAAATTTAATTTATTATTGAGAATTCCGACTCCTGAAAATTTGGATCTTCAAAATTTTACCTTTTTCCAAACTTCTCAATCAAATTTTTGACTTTTTTTTTTAAATTTTAGTCTTTTTCGAAATTAAAACTTTTTTAATAATCATGACCTTTTCAAAATTTCGATCTTTTTAAATGAAATTTCATCTTATTTTTAAATTCGACTTTTAATTAGTAGTTAAGCTTCAATATTTTCAAAATAATCCAATTTACACCATTGAAAATTTCGATCTTCTTAAAGAGATTGAAACTTTTCAAAAGTAGCTTTTATAAAGATTTTAAAAAAATCATACTTTTCAAAATTGTGCTTTTATGAACATTTTTTGACTTCTTGTTCAAAAATTTGGGTTTTCTCGACGTTTTTTCTCAAAATTTCGACATAAAAGTCGAAATTTTGACTTTTATGTGGAAATTTCGACTCTGTTGTTTTCAATCTTTTTAAAAGGGTCGTCTTCTGCTGAAAAGTTAAGCTTTTTCTGAAAAATTCAGTTTCTTTTAAAATTTCGAATATTTTGAGAATTTTGAATTTTACCTTTTTTAAAACTTCTATATCAAAATTTTGACTTTTTTTTTAAATTTCAGTCTTTTTCGAAATTATAACTTTTTTAATAATCATGACCTTTACAAAATTTCGATCTTTTTAAATGAAATTTCATCTTATTTTTAAATTCGACTTTTAATTAGTAGTTAAGCTTCGATATTTTAAAAATAATCCAATTTACACTATTGAAAATTTCGACCTTCTTAAAGAGATTGAAACTTTTCAAAAGAAGCTTTTACAAAGATTTTTAAAAAAGCATACTTTTCAAAATTGTGCTTTTATGAACATTTGTTGACTTCTTGTTCAAAAATTTGGGTTTTCTCGACGTTTTTTCTCAAAATTTCGACTTTTATATCAAAATTTCGACTCTTTTGTTTTTAACTTTTTTAAAAGGTTCGTCTTCTGCGCTGAAAAAATGAGCTTTTTTTGAAAAATTCAGTGTCTTTGAAAATTTCGAATATTTTGAGAACTTTGAATTTTACCTTTTTCCAAACTTTTATATCAAATTTTTGACTTTTTTTTTTAAATTTTAGACTTTTTCGAAATTATAACTTTTTTAATAATTATGACCTTTTCAAAATTTCGATCTTTTTAAATGAAATTTCATCTTATTTTTTAAATTCGACTTTTAATTAGTAGTTAAGCTTCAATATTTTAAAAATAATCCAGTTTACACTATTGAAAATTTTGATCTTCTTAAAGAGATTGAAACTTTTCAAAGGAAGCTTTTAAAAAGATTTTTTAAAAATCATACTTTACAAAATTGTGCTTTTATGAACATTTTTTCACTTCTTGTTCAAAAATTTGGGTTTTCTCGATGTTTTTTCTCAAAATTTCGACTTTTGTATCGAAATTTCGACTCTTTTGTTTTCAACCTTTTTAAAAGGTTTGTCTTCGGCTGAAAAGTTGAGCTTCTTTTGAAAAATTCAGTTTCTTTAAAAATTTGGAATATTTTGAGAATTTTAAATTTTGTTAAAAATTGCGACTTTTTTGCAAATTCAGATAACAAAATTGAGAGTCTTTTTTTAAATTTAGGTCTTTTTTTGTAATTCTAACTGAAAACTTGAACTTTTTCAAAATATTGACTTTTTTAATTTTAGACTTTATTCTAATTCAACTTTTGGTGAATTAAAATTTTTTTTAAAGTCTATTCTTTGTTAAAAATTTGAAGTATTTATTTGAAAAATTAAAGATTTTTCAAAGTATTAACTGTTTTCAAAAATTTATAAAAATACCTCATTATTGAAAACTTTTTATTAAATTATGACCTATTTGAAAATTAATACCAACAAGTTGAAACTATCCAAAATTTTGGCTTCTTTTTGAAATTCTGACTGAAAATTTTTGGGAAAATTTCTATTATTTAAAAAATCTTGACTTTTTAATAAAATTTACACTTTTGTTCAAAATCTCTTAAGTTGAAAATTTCGACTACTTTCGAGGGTTTGATTTTTTCTAAAATGTGGTTTTTTAGTGAGGTTTTGACTACTATTTTTTTTTATGTCCTAGTTTTTCTAAAATTCAATTATTTCTGGAATTTTAAATTATTTTTGAAAATATAACATTTCGATTTTTTTTTGAAAATTGAGCTTTATTTCGAAAAATTAGACTTTTTGTCAAAATGTCAATTTTTTCTTCAAATTTCAAATTTTTCTCGAAATGTCGATATCTTTGTAATCTTTGGAGAAAATTCCACTTTTGTTGAAAATTTGATTTTTTAAAGAAAGCGGCTTATAAATTTCGATTTAATTATTATCTAAAATTTTGACTTTTTTAACGGAGTAGACAGTTCGTTTTTCAAAATTTAGACCCTTCTTTTTAATGTCGACTTTTTTGATTGGAAATTTTTTGAAGAGTTTGACTTTTTTAAAAATTTTGAATCTTTCTCGAAATTTTTAATTATGATAAAAATTTCGACTTTTTTGAAATTTGGTTTTTTCCACAATTTATATCTTTTTCCTAAAATTTCGACTATTTTTAAAAATTCTTTTCGAGATTTCAACTTTTATTGGAAATTTTCACTTTTATATAATATTGACTTAAAAATTTCGACTATTTTTGAGAGTTTGATTTTTTCTCAAATTTGTTTTTTTTTGGTGAGGTTTTGACTACTATTTTATTCAAATGTCCTAGTTTTTCTAAAATTCAAATTTTTCTGGAATTTTAAATTATTTTTAAAAATATTGATTTAAACATTTCGATTTTTTTTTGAAAATTGAGCTTTATTTTGAAAAATTAGACTTTTTGTCAAAATATCAATTTTTTCTCCAAATTTCAAATTTTTCTCGAAATTTCGATATCTTTGTAATCTTTGGACAAAATTCCACTTTTGTTGAAAATTTAATTTTTTTAAAGAAAACGGCTTATAAATTTCGATTTAATTATTATCTAAAATTTTGACTTTTTTTAACAGAGTAGACAGTTCGTTTTTCAAAATTTAGACCCTTCTTTTTAATGTCGACTTTTTTGATTGGAAATTTTTTGAAGAGTTTGACTTTTTTAAAAATTTTGAATCTTTCTCGAAATTTTTAATTATGATGAAAATTTCGACTTTTTTGAAATTTGGTTTTTTCCACAATTTATATCTTCTTCCTAAAATTTCGACTATTTTTTAAAATTCTTTTCGAGGTTTCAACTTTTAGTGGAAATTTTGACTTTTATATAATATTGACTTAAAAATTTCGACTATTTTTGAGAGCTTGATTTTTTCTAAAATGTGTTTTTTTTTGGTGAGGTTTTGACTACTATTTTATTCAAATGTCCTAGTTTTTCTAAAATTCAAATTTTTCTGGAATTTTAAATTATTTTTAAAAATATTGATTTAAACATTTCGATTTTTTTTGAAAATTGAGCTTTATTTCGAAAAATTAGACTTTTTGTCAAAATGTCAATTTTTTCTTCAAATTTCAAATTTTTCTCGAAATTTCGATATCTTTGTAATCTTTGGAGAAAATTCCACTTTTGTCAAAAATTTGATTTTTTTAAAGAAAGCGGCTTATGAATTTCGATTTAATTATTATCTAAAATTTTGACTTTTTTTAACAGAGTAGACAGTTCTTTTTTCCAAATTGTGACCCTTTTTTTTAATGTCGACTTTTTTGATTGGAAATTTTTTGAAGAGTTTGACTTTTTTAAAAATCTTGAATCTTTCTCGAAATTTTTAATTATGATGAAAATTTCGACTTTTTTGAAATTTGTTTTTTTCCACAATTTATATCTTCTTCCTAAAATTTCGACTATTTTTTAAAATTCTTTTCGAGATTTCAACTTTTAGTGGAAATTTTGACTTTTATATAATATTGACTTAAAAATTTCGACTATTTTTGAGAGCTTGATTTTTTCTAAAATGTTTTTTTTTTGGTGAGGTTTTGACTACTATTTTATTTAAATGTCCTAGTTTTTCTAAAATTCAAATTTTTCTGGAATTTTAAATTATTTTTAAAAATATTGATTTAAACATTTCGATTTTTTTTGAAAATTGAGCTTTATTTCGAAAAATTAGACTTTTTGTCAAAATATCTATTTTTTCTCCAAATTTCAAATTTTTCTCGAAATTTCGATATCTTTGTAATCTCTGGACAAAATTCCACTTTTGTTGAAAATTTGATTTTAAAAAAAAAGCGGCTTATACATTTCGATTTAATTATTATCTAAAATTTTGACTTTTTTAACAGAGTAGACAGTTCTTTTTTCAAAATTTTAACTCTTTTTTTTTAATGTCGACTTTTTTGATTGGAAATTTTTTGAAGAGTTTGACTTTTTTAAAAATTTTGAATCTTCCTCGAAATTTTTTATTATGATGAAAATTTCGACTTTTTTGAAATTTGGTTTTTTCCACAATTTATATCTTCTTCCTAAAATTTCGACTATTTTTTAAAATTCTTTTCGAGATTTCAACTTTTAGTGGAAATTTTGACTTTTATATAATATTGACTTAAAAATTTTGACTATTTTTGAAAATTGATCTTTTTTTCGAAAAATTAGACCTTTTCTCCAAATTTCAAATTTTTCTCAAAATTTTGATATCTTTGTAATCTTTGGACAAAATTCCACTTTTGTTGAAAATTTGATTTTTTTTAAAAAAAGCGGCTCATAAATTTCGATTTAATTATTAATTTTAAATTTTTTTCGAGATTTCAACCTTTAGTGGAAATGGACTTAAAAATTTTGACCTTGATAGCTTGAAATTTTACGAAATCTTGATTTTTTCCAAATTTCAACTTTTTTTGGATATTTTCGGTTCTTTTAAAAACATTGAATTTTTAAAAATTTGACTTATTTTAAAATTTTTAATTTTTTGGAAATTTTGACGTTTGAAATTCTGACTTTCTTAGAAATGCTGACTTTATGATAATTTGGACTTTTTTTTTCAATTTCGACTTCCCCTAAAAATAGATTTAGATTTTCTTGAAATGTTAAAGTTGAAAGAAAATCTCAGGAAAAAAAAGTGTACCTATTCTTGCCCAAGTTACATTTTGTGGTTAAATGGTTTTTATAATTTTTTCACATAAATTTTCAGTTGAATCTTTGAGTTTCTGCTTTCTTTTAGTTTAGGATTTTAATTCGAAATTTGAAGTAAAGTTCTTAGTTTAAAGTAGTCCGAAGACCAAACTGAGCATTAAAGGAAATTGATTCAGGTTAACTAAAAATTTGAAAATCTGGACTTCTTTATAATAAGTTTGGGGAAATATCTGGATTTAGACCTAACAATTATAATTTTTTGCAACATTTTCTCGAAATTTAAATGTTGTATTGAAATTCTGAATTTAACTCGATGTTTCAGTCTATTGAAACATTCTATAATGCACAGACCAATGGGTGTGAACATTTATTAGATTCGAAGTTTGGAAACCAAATACCGGTTTCGATCTTGTTAGATCTCGTCAGTTTGGTATATCCAACTCGAATGCTAACAAATGTTCTCACAAGTAAGTACTAAATCATAGGTAGCTGAACTACTAACAATTGAAACACTGCCACCTAGCAAAGCGGTTGCTCTCTAGGAGAGTTCCCAGAAGACAAGGATTCCAGGCGTGTATAGTGAATCATAGGTAGCTGAACTACTAACAACTGAAACACTGCCACCTAGCAAAGCGGTTGCTCTCTAGAAGAGTTCCCAGAAGACAAGAATTCTATAATGCACAGACCAATAGGTTTGAATATTGTGGTAGTACTAAGAGTCACTCGCTTGACGCCTGTGAATGTTTTAGTACTTACTTGTCGGAACATTTGTAAGCATTCGAGTTGGATATACCAAACTGACGAGATCTAACAAGATCGAAAACGGTATTTGGTTTTCAAACTTCGAATCTAATAAATGTTCACACCTATTGGTCTGTGCATTAGAATCCTTGTCTTCTGGGAACTCAACTAGAGAGCAACCGCTTCGCTAGGTGGCAGTGTTTCAACTGTTGGTAGTTCAGCTACCTATGATTCACTATACACGCCGCCTGGAGGGCTGCATGAATTTGTAGTCTAGGTTGCATTCTTCTTGCATACGACAATTGAAACATGACAAAACAAAAAATTACTCTTTGATTGCTAATGTATTCAAAATGTAATTTGTTAAAAGGTTCCTCAGCTTCCTCATTTATAAAAATCACGATGCGCCACTGCTCCTATGACTAATATCTCTGAGAATCAAGAGAATAAAAGAATCAAAAGGAAGTTAAATGTTAAGCAGAGAAATGTCCCCCTTTTTTTTGAAATTTCGGACTCTTTCGAAATTGGCCATTTATTTCGAAATTTAGAAAAAATTTCGCTTCCTCTAACAATTTTCAAACCTTTACTAAATTTCAGTTTTTTCTCGTAAGATCGACCTTTAGTCGAAATTTCGAAATTTTTTTTCAAAAATTTCCTGCTTTTGAAACTTCGATTTTTTTCTCAAAGTTGACCTTTTTTTCGAAATTTCGATACTTTCCTTAAAATTCATATTTTTTTATAAAGTTCGACGTTATCTCAAAATCCTTATAATCCCAAGAGTCTCAAATATTTCCAAAATTATGATTTTTTAAATCGGTCTTTTTTTTAAGTTTAATCCACTAAAAAAAATGACTATCCTCAAAATGTCACTATCTGTTCTTTTCTGATATTTTCATATTTTTTATTGAAATGTCTACTCCTTGAAATTTCCATATAGGAAAAGAATAGCTTTCGAAATTGGGAGAAACACTCGAAATTAAAATCAACATAAAAAATGTTAAATAAATCGATTTTATACTACTGTTATTTAATCCAGTGCTTGTAGGTTACATCTATCGATTGGAATTCCAGTAGCGGGTTTCACTTTTGTATCTATCAGTGGAAAACGTTTTTGAGGCTTATCTTGACGGTATCTATCAGTGGGAAAATTCCTAGCTCTTCCCAGGACATCCTGAATTTAAGGAGCTATCTCCCCTGAAGCGACGGTAGGTCGAAGCTGCAGGGCAACTGCATGTCGAAGCAACAAGTTCACTTTATCATGTTTGGGAATTGTATGGAGCGAATCCACGTTTTGGGTTAAAAGATGCGTCTCTTTTTTCAAAAATTTCAATACAGATGTGGTTCCTGTCAAAAATAAAAACTTAAAAAAAACTTAAACTTAAATAACATAAAAAATAGTAAAAATTTTAAGTATCAATCGCAAATTTAAGAATTACTCAATTCAAAGTCCAGTATTGTGAAAAAGAGCTGGAAATTTGGAGTAAACTAAAAATTAAATTCGAACGGTTTGCCCCGTTTATGAGAAAATCAAAGTTTTGACCGATAAAAAGAGCGTCGCTACTGAAATTAGACCAGTAAAATTATCTAATCTCTTAATCCTGTACTCAAGTCAAAATGTACGCTGTTCAGTTTGTTAGTAAATTGTAGTATATTTTACGTTAGGCAAACACTGTCCCGAAGTTAAAACATGAACCAGAAACATATTCTTAATGCCATTTCATCAACCCCCGAAGTTATGAAACTTTTCCAATTTGTCTTTGGTTAGAGTGAACTCGAGCAGAAGTGGAAATAATGTTTTGATGAAATTATGGACGAATGAAACTATTTAAAGTTTGCTAGCAGTGACGGTGCAAATTTTATTTCGCCCGTAACGTCTTCATTTCAGTTTTCAGCAAACAATCTTCCCCCGTTATTTATTACCCGTTCAACTAACAAATCGATTATGTGTCAGTTCGCTATTGAGCTCAACGAAATAAAATTGTCGGTCGGGGGATGTAATTTTGTTAATTTCTGGATGTAATTTTCATTTATGCACTGAAATGGAGATTCGGTGGAAAAATTATGGATAATTTCGAAATGATTTTCTATAACGAACAAGCGCTCTGAAAGACTTCAATTACTGTTATTAAACGTATTTCATGTTGTGTTATTGCAATTAAAATTCATTTGAAACGTATTTCGAATGAAATGAATAGATTTTATTGAATAGATTTAATTAGAACGATTTCAAAGAGTTGGGTTTGGGATTCATAACGTTCGCTAAATATATTGCACATTCATATTTGTGTGTGTGTGTAGCTATGGTTTTGGAATTGTATTCCAATTTACACGATCATAAAAACAATTTTTAATCGTCTGTATATTCATTGTTTAATATTTCAGTAGGTAATCTATCAAGATTTCAAGCTTGGTAATTTGGCAAACTATGGCACGTTGATGGTCATAAAACTCAGCACTACTTTGTCCGGGGGGGGGGGGGGGGTGGAGTTCAGTAGCCCACCCTCGCATAATCCTAGGAAAATGTAGAGCTGGATTACGGGACTCCTTGGGACTGCCTCCACGTGGTACCCATGGAACGACCATCTGCATTGGGGTTACCCAGGGCAGATTTGTGTCGTTAATAGCTAGCGATACGTGTTTGAAGTGAAAATTCTGGTGTTAGATATTTTTGAAAACCACTCGCAAGACATGGCAGATACGGCAGGTCAACAAGCTGCGACAGCTGAAACTCCCGTAAAAAAGGAGAAAAAAGTTTCAAAGCATCCTCGAAGCAAACCGTCTCATCCGCCAACATCCGAAATGGTAAACAACGCCATTAAAGGTCTAAAGGAACGTGGAGGGTCATCGTTGCAAGCCATAAAAAAATACGTTGCCGTCAATTATAAAGTGGAAGCGGAGAAGGTTGCGCCGTTTATAAAGAAATATTTAAAATCGGCTGTCGTTTCAGGATCATTGTTTCAAACCAAAGGAAAGGGCGCTTCCGGTTCTTTTAAGCTTGCTACTTCCGCCGTTTCCGGCAAACCGGTTGCTTCAGGGGAAAAAGAGAAGAAATCGGCATCGGCATCGAAGGTAAAAAAATCAGCATCTTCTAAACCTAAAACCAAATCACCGAAGAAAACTGGAATTAAGCCTAAAAAAATAGGTTCTTAGAAAATCGCAGCTGCGGATGCAAGCTCTGGTGATAGCGCAGCAGCGAGCTCCGCTAACACTACAACTGCCGCCGCGAAAGCCAAGAAATCTGCGAAAAAAAATCCACCAGAGCTGCAGGAAGACCTAAGCCACCATCTAAGGCGAAGAAGTCTAACAAGTCTCCGACCAAAAAACCAAAAGCTCCTAAACCGAAAACAGCGAAATCCGTAAAGGCGAAGAAAGCTGCCTCCCCAAAAAGGAAGAAATAAATTAGTGGACTCTGAAAATACAAATTGCGGAAATTCTCATCCTTATCATCAATGTGACGATAATAAGACCAAAAAAAAAACAAAAATAAGACCAAGCTTCACTGTGGAAACCTGAACCATACTCAGCAACTCGGTGGATGTTGAGGAAGTGGTTGCTGACTGGGGCGGCTTGACAAAGTCGTCTAGCCAAATGGAAGGGAATTACAATAAAAATCCCCCCAAATCAAGGTGGAACTTCACAGGCCGAGGATCGCATGGTTAAAGGGAACCTTAAACACTAGTGTGCGAACTCCGGAGCACCTGACGCACTCCGGTTTTTTATAGCCTTCCTGCATCATGCGAGGCTCTGATGCATGTGACTTATTTTTCCCTAGCTTCTTGTGGGACGCCTATGGAGGACACAGCACCCAAACAAGGACCTTATGGTGAGGCCACCAGAAAATACCAGACCGGAAAACACAGACACGGAAATACAATTTCCAATTGAGGAAGCACAAGGTCTCACCACAACAAGAAGCTAACAACAACAGAAGAGAAATTTTACAAAAATTGCAAGTTTATACTCGGAAATTTGAGAAAAAATTTTAAATTTATTAAAAAAAAACGTCATCACAATTTCTAATTTAACCTTAAAATTATATCTTTGTTCTATAGGTTTAGGCCTATTCTAGAAATGTTGAAAGTAGGTATAGGGGGACTTGGGACCACCCAGAAATCTAAAGTCAGACTGTTGCCTAGGAGTTGGTTTGACTTGTATAAAAGTTGGTTTGAGTTGTACAACTACTTGTTTAACAGTTGGCTTGACTTGTACAACTACTTGTCTAACAATTGGTTTGATTTGTCTAGCAGTTGGTTTGACTTGTCTAGCAGTTGGTTTGACTTGTCTAGCAGTTGGTTTGAGTTGTAGAACTACTTGTTATTGTCTATAGTGTTGATATTTTTTCATTAGGCGATAAAAATCTAAATTTATTTTTTTTTAAATAAAGACAAGTAGTTGTACAACTGAAACCAACTGTTAGACGAGTAGTTGTACAAGTCAAACCAACTGTTAGACAAGTAGTTGTACAAGTTAAACCAACTGATAGACAAGTCAAACCAACTGTTAGACAAGTAGTTGTACAAGTCAAACCAACTGCTAGACAAGTAGTTGTACAAGTCAAACCAACTGCTAGACAAGTCAAACCAACTGTTAGACAACTGTTAGACAAGTAGTTGTACAAGTTAAACCAACTGCTAGACAAGTCAAGCCAACTGTTAGACAAGTAGTTGTACAAGTTAAACCAACTGCTAGACAAGTCAAACCAACTGTTAGACAAGTAGTTGTACAAGTTAAACGAACTGCTAGACAAGTCAAACCAACTGTTAGACAACTGTTAGACAAGTAGTTGTACAAGTCAAACCAACTGTTAGACAAGTCAAACCAACTGTTAGACAAGTAGTTGTACAAGTTAAACCAACTGCTAGACAAGTCAAACCAACTGTTAGACAAGTAGTTGTACAAGTTAAACCAACTGCTAGACAAGTCAAACCAACTGTTAGACAACTATTAGACAAGTAATTGTACAAGTCAAACCAACTGATAGACAAGTCAAACCAACTGTTAGACAAGTAGTTGTACAAGTTAAACCAACTGCTAGACAAGTCAAACCAGCTGTTAGACAAGTAGTTGTACAAGTTAAACCAACTGCTAGACAAGTCAAACCAACTGTTAGACAAGTAGTTGTACAAGTTAAACCAACTGCTAGACAAGTCAAACCAACTGTTAGACAAGTAGTTGTACAAGTTAAACGAACTGCTAGACAAGTCAAACCAACTGTTAGACAACTGTTAGACAAGTAGTTGTACAAGTCAAACCAACTGTTAGACAAGTAGTTGTACAAGTTAAACCAACTGCTAGACAAGTCAAACCAACTGTTAGACAACTGTTAGACAGGTAGTTATACAAGTCAAACCAACTGTTAGACAAGTAGTTGTACAAGTCAAACCAACTGCTAGACAAGGCAAACCAACTGTTAGACAACTGTTAGACAAGTAGTTGTACAAGTCAAACCAACTGTTAGACAAGTAGTTGTACAAGTCAAACCAACTACTAGACAAGTCAAACCAACGGTTAGCCAACTGTTAGACAAGTAGTTGTACAAGTCAAACCAACTGTTAGACAAGTAGTTGTACAAGTCAAACCAACTACTAGACAAGTCAAACCAACGGTTAGAAAACTGTTAGACAAGTAGTTGTACAACTCAAACCAACTGTTAGACAAGACAAACCAACTCCTAGGCAGCAGTCTGACTTTAGATGTCTGGTTGGTCCCAGGTCCCCTATTGTTGAAATTTCCAGTTAGAAGTAAAAATTTGTTACTGATGGCGATTTTTGAATCTTATTTTTTGAATTTTCACTCTTCTTAAAATACCTAGATCTCCTCTTTTTTTTTTAACTTTAACCTTCTCATTGATATACCGAACTAGTTTGAGCGAATTTCGAATATCAATGTTGAAATTCCGATAAATAAGTCGAATATTCGCCGAAAGTTTCGACATTCGCAGCAACATTTCTATATTAGTAGCGAAAATTAGAGATTTTCTTTTTCAAGATATTGAATTCTCAACATTTGGTTAGTTTAAGGTTGCAAATTTTCCCTTTTTTATACAATTTTGACTTCGATATCGAAATTTAGACCAATTTCCTATTCTAAAATCAAAAAGTCAAGATCGAATCAAAAAAGGTCGATTTGTTGGATTTACCTTCGAAATTTCGCTATTAGATTTGAAAATTCGAAAAACTCAAAATTTGAGTGGTCTTTTTTTTAAAAATAGATTTTTTTCTTCAGAGTGTAATTTTTATTTTCGTCATAATTTTCATCAAGAAAGTTTGAAGTTTTTCCTTCGAAATCACCCCTATTTTTAGAAAACTAGATTTTTGTTTAATTTTTCAAGTTTTTTCATTCGACTAAAAATTATGAGATTTTTTTTTTATTCTTTCAACAACCCCCTCTTAACAATTAAAACAATTATTTAAAAAATTGATTTTTTTTTAAATGGCCACATGGTTTTTGATATTCCTGTTTAGAAATGTAGTTTCACAAAATGATAAAATTTCGAGCGAAATTGTAGAATACGGAAATCTTAAAATTTCATGTTAAGTTAATTTTTTTATGTCGTTACTTTTCTTAAATACCATTAGTAAGGTATATGTACAGGGTGAGCGAAACTCGATGTCTCAGCTCTATTATAAGAAAAGGAAAAAAGATATAGGAAATCTGAAAAAAGGTGCTTGAATTGGATTGAATAAGGTCCATTTTAAATCAAATTGACATATTTTTCCGGAGTTCGAAATCAAAGTAATGACGTAATTGAACTTTTTTTCCATAAACATACCTGTATTTCTACATATTTATAAAGACCTAATTATTTTAAACAAATTTTGTAAGGAAAAATATTTGTTATCTCTTTTGGTTAAAAAGTTATAAGCAATTTTATTGTAAAAAAAAAGAATATTATCAAAATTTCGTAATTACTACGATTTAGACAAATAGCCCCTGGAAATGCAATAAATTAAAAATAAAAGTATAGTGCCACCTGTCAATAATAGAATTACTAGTTGACAGACATTTTATGTTGCCATTTGATTTGGAAAAATGTTCACGTAAATGACATACAGGGTGAGTCAGAAACAATGGGCGAACGCTAAACTGGAGATACTAGACATCAAAATATTACGATTGAGCTTAACCGCCTTTTATAGTTTTGGCTTCTAGTACTTTTCGGCACATAAGGCTTATCGTTTGCCGAAATTTCTGGAACGCTTATCTGCCGTTTGTTTCGTTATCGCGGCCGCTTTCCCCTTATCAGATCCTTCTAGAAACTTTTTTTATTTACTAAATTCTACAACTCTATTCTAAATTCTATTCCATCTATTTACATTGCGTTACAGTATTTAAGACAGAAGAAGTTAAAAAAGGGACTTCTGGAGAACAGTATAGTTCAATCGGTTAGCACTCCTCTTGCTCTTGACGTCGTGGGTTCAAATCCTGGTGTCGATCACGCGTTTTTGAATTTCAAACTTTTTAGGTGCGTTATGCGATTTTTGATAGGAGGTACAATTATGGTTTTGCGTAACCGTCACGCTAATTTGCGTTACCAACATGCTCTAATATTAACTGTAGAGCATGTTGGTAACGCATAATGGTAACGCGTAATGGTGAAACGAAACCATAAGTTTATTTCCTATCTAAAATCGCTCCACGCGTCTGGAGAAGTTATAATTATAACTAACCGATAAAAGTTTTCACAGCATATTTGAAAATTTAACTTCTCACACATTTCTGAGTCCTGTAACGGGGCCCCCATTAGGCTCAAGCCCCTGAGCATTTGTCCAAGTTGCCCAGGTCTCTCGCTTCCCCTCATGATTTAAGTAAACAAATTGTAAAAAAAATTTCTACGCTTACTCTATGCAGCCAATCATACTAAACGAATCATACATAAAAGTCAAAAATAGTGGCTCATTAAACGGAAATAAAGTAGGCGCTTCTCTGAAACATGGCTTGTAAACACGACCATTACCAAGCTCAATGAAACTGTGGATCCCAATGTCGACGGATTTCGTATTTTTAACATTCCTGCGCGGTCTGGAATAGCCCGAGCGGCCTTAGGAAAGTTCAAAACACCTGAAATCGGTCCAGAATCTCTAAATATAATACGCGCGATGGTGTCTACACAACTTAAAGGTTTGCACATGTAGAAATTTAATATTGTTGTAGGTCATGGATTTACTTTATTGCAACAAGCTAAGAGAATTAAAAAGGAAGTGAATCATTTGGTTTTAAACAAGTGCAACGCACCGCATAACCTTGAAGTGAGCTATATGCATTTTACGCGACATGTTTATTACAATCGAATAATTTGCATCGAATTACTTTGATCGCGAAATTAGTTAGCCATTTACTGAAAATTAGAATATCGCCCTAAACATAATATAATCGACTGCTTTGAAAAGAAACGATACGATTTAAGTTTCCAAAGTTCTCCGTCAAAGGGGAGGTGTTGGAAGCTTTTAAAAATCATTTAAGGGCGCAACTCGGCCGTAAAGAACGGAAACGCGGTCATCCGGAAATAAATATTTAGTAGCACTATTCAATTCTTTAAAAAGTTTGGATGTTTCCTCACACACATGCCATTAAGTTAATGGGACTTTTTCAAAATTTGTTTCTAATGCTGGAAGTGCGTGCTTTTGTGAAACTTATCACCCGAAATTTCCTTAATACAAAAGTGTTTTGTACTATTTAGGGAATAATATTTACTTTTGTAGGCCTATAGCCAAATAGTTTTCTGTCCTGATTCACTGAAATGATTTTTTTTTAAATACCTAATCGTCACCCTAATATTACAAGGTCCTATGTAACATTTTTGAATATTTCAAGTTCTTGGTGTAACATTGTCCTATGTGATATAAATTATGTTACAATTATCGAACGAACACTTGAGCTCTCATAGAACTCTGTTAATCCTGTGAAAATCAAAGGTGTATGTCAAAAATAATAAGTCATGTGTATACCAAGGGTGTATGTTAAAAATAGGACTTCGTAATTTATTTTTTTTAATAAAAATACTATTACTTAGTCCTATGTTGTAATATACAACCTTGTTATTCCATTTTCTACAAATTCTAGGCTATGTTACATTGTTTATTTCTAAATTGTGAAAGCATGTAATTAACGGTTTCTGGCAGTGTTTTGTTTTAAAATATCAAAATGAGTGATAGTGATTCAAGTGATGGCGACGGCTATGACTCTAATAAAGATGGGGAATTCCTACCACATCAAAAAACATCAAAAAAAGTAGTCAGGTAAAAGATTATTCTGTAAATTAGATTAGGGGGCTTGAAGCAATATTTTTTTTAGAATAAAAATTCGCGGCCGCTATTACGACATTCCCAAGTCTTCCCAATCTTAAAGTAGCAGTAGCAGTGAAAGTGATAATACTATTTTAGAATCTGATTTAAGAAGGTATAATATTGTATATTTTTGGTACGAAAAACAGTTAGCTTAATACCTAGTAACTAATAACTAGGTATTAAGCTAACTGTTTTTCGTACCAAAAATATACAATATTATACCTTTTTAAATCAGGTTCTTAAATTCTATTTCTAAAAAACACAACAACAACAACAACAACGGTTGTTTTTGTGTTTTTTAGAAATAAACCTGGCTGCTCTGAGATTAAGAAATTAACCATAAATCGAGCCTTAAATAATAGGCATGCTTTCAAATCCAAAAATCTGCAAATGCAATCTGATGCAAGTAAAGATGCTTCTTCAAATTTACAAACTGATTCCAGCAGGTAATGGCATCGGTTATAGCCTAATCTTGGTATTGGGGATATTTTTCATTTAAATTTTTTTAGGAGTCGGCCTGGTTCTATGATGCCAGTACTAGGGACTCCAACGAGAAAACAAGTTTCAGTAAACAATAAAATTCAGATCGAAGAAGCATCTGAAGGAAGAACCCCGTTCCCAGGATTCTGAGGGTGACCATATCGCAGAGATTGAAGAAGCATCTGAAGAAGAACCTCGTCCCCAGGATTCTGAGGGTGACCATATTGCAGAAAATCCTCAAAATCCAACTACTGGTTCTAGAGAAGATATAATCGATGAAACAAAAAAAAATATTGACACGAAAACGGAAGAGTAATACTTCAGAATGGGCATGTAATGTAAGAAAAGCAAGATTTGATCGGGGCCTTGACTATATTTCTTGCCGAAAAAAAGCAGTTTCGGCAAAAGAAATTAAAAATACAAAAGATTGTATCCAGAAATGCTTATTTAAGTGCTCTTGCAAAATAAGTGACGATCAAAGAAAGGACAATTATTATTTGCTTTCTGCTACTGAAAAGAAAAATTATATTTTAAACACCACCGAAGTTGACGTTCCTCGGAGAAGAAGAAAATGCAATAATAATGAAAATTCTAGAAAGAGTTGAACCTTTAGGTTTTACTTTAAGTTGAATGGACATAAAATTCAAGTATGCAAAGCTTTTTACACTGGGACGTTATGTATTAGCCAGAAACCAATTTATACAGTTCATGCAAATAAAACCTTGACCAATACATTACGTGAAAGTAAGCAAGGGAAATATCAAAAACGGGTAACATCACCTGAAGATAGTGATTTCATCAAGCTTCATATTAACTTGATTTCGCGAGTGGAATCACATTATTGCCGCAAAAAAAAACAACAAAGAATATTTCGAAAGCGAAATGAGCATTAAAAAGTTGTATGAATTGTATTTAGAATATGCAAATGATCATCAAAAAACTCCGGTTGCATTTTGCGTAAATAGAAAAATATTTTGCAATTCTTTTAACATAGCCTTTCATAAACCACGAAAAGATAGATACGATACTTGCGAAGAAATGAAAGTGAAGAAAGAAGAGAATACGGTGGATGAAAATTCAGAAAGAAAGCATATGGATCATTTGAAAGAAAAATAATACATGAGGGAACAGAAATAAAAAGATAAGGAAAGTGGAAAGCCCATATTATGTTTTGATCTCGAAAACGTGTTAACTTGCCCAAAGGCAGATATAAAAAACTTTTTTTATAAGAGCAAATTGAATGTTTACGATATGACTGGTCACCTATCTGTCGGAAAAAAAGTTTATTGTGCGATATGGACCGAGGCTTTACATAGGAGAACAGGAAATGACATGGCAAGCGCACTCTACAAAATATTGGATAAAATAATGGAAGACCATCCAGAAATTACAGAAATAATTTTGTGGAGCGATAGCTGCGTTCCTCAAAACAGAGCTACACTCTCTCTCACCTTATTCAAACCCACAAAAATCTACAAAATGTTACAATGAAATTTTCTGTTCCAGGACATTCTTGTATTCAAGAAGTAGATGCCATCCACAGCTCTATAGAAAGGTCATTAAACAAAGTAGAATATTATTCCCCGGTATCACTTCTTCGCTTCCTACTGAAAGTAAACCGACAAAACCCCTACACAATAATTCAAATGAAGAAACAAGACTTCATAGATTTTCAGTCCTACTCAAGTCAGTTGAACTACAACACTGTCCCATTCTCAAAAATTGTATTTGCAATTTTCAAAAAACTTTTATGAGCTCAAGTATAAGAAATCTTTTGAACCGACAGGAGAATCTGAGGTATTTAAGACCGAAAATTTGCATCAACGAAATTTGCGAAAGTCTCACGTTACGGCCGAAACAGAACCGACTATTCCTTTGCAATTAAAAAAGTGTGATAAAATTGTTGCACTGCCACAAGCTAAGGTGGATGCAATAAAATCCATGTATAAGTGGATTCCTGAAATGGATAGGCAATATTATGATTCAATTTTAAATAAAAAAAAATTAAGCTTTGTTTATTTTGTTTTTAGGAAATATTATTTAGTTCCAAAGTTCTATGTTACCTCTATTGAAAAAAAAAAGGTTTAAGAATATCAGAGTTCTATATTTTTTAAAATAAATGTTTTTTTTGAGAGTTTTGCATTTTTTGGGATGTTTTTATTAAAAGCACCTTGGTTGCCCCGAATAAAACACCCTTTGAAAGAAAATTTTAAAAAATACCAAACTGACTGACTTGGACCTAGGGTCATTTTTTTAAACAAATTTTTCTCAAAATGACATAATTGTCACTTGTAATATTAGGGTGACGTAATAGTATTCCAAGTTTTAACGTTAATTTCTTGTCTAGACATTTCAAAAGATGTTGAAATTTTCAAATAAAAATCGTAATTTCAAGAAGAAAAGACACAGTCTCAAAAATAAGCATTTAAGAAAATATGTTTTAAATGGGAAATTGTGCGAAAAAGTGTCCGAATTAATGAAAATGTCTCAAAAATATAAATTTTTTAACAGCATTTCGGATATTTTGATTTGTTCAGATCTATTAATATTTTAGTCGATATTGTAAAAACAAAGGTTCTCGAAAAATTTCGAAAATAAGATCCTACTTATAAAAAAAATTGGCCTAGGTCAGATCTACGCCTCCGCCTTTTTACTTTAATAATAAATTTGTGCAAGGGCGCATGGCGGTACTGAGAGAACAGTTTGGCTTTTTTTTACCAAGAAACCCATTATTAGATTCGCATTTTAAAAGTTTTTTTTTAAGCGAATTCTGAGTAGGCTCCTTACTATTAGCGTTGAGGTTGGTGCGGTTTAGAAGTCGCATTTTATCCCGATAAATGTTTCCTAAATGACTACGCACAATTGTGTTATTAATGATGAACTAGATAGAACATTACAAGATTTCGGTTGACCACATCCTGCAAGTAAACTTCACGGGCTTTGGCCGATAAACCAAAAGAATTAAAATACTATTTCATGATTTCAAAGTTCGACACTCCGGATATAAAAGGAAGGACGATATAGGAGGGTAAACCAAATATGAAACGAAATTTGTTTTTAAAAATTTATTTGTACAAGATACATATAGAAAATTATTAACTATTTTTCTACATAATTTCCTGTTTTTATTATGCATTTTTCCCAACGGATTGGAAGTTTTTTAATGCTATCATCATAAAAAGAAATGAGCCGTATTTGCAGCCAATTGCACACAAATGTCTCAACAGCAGCATCAGCGTGGAATCGCTCACCTTCTAGATCTTCTTTTCAGGCTCGTAGCCAGGATTTTCGTTCGGGGAGGGTCCAATTCCCCCTTTTTTTTATTCATAGAGACATAAACTTCTTCGAAATAAGCAATATTGCAAAATTCAAAGAAAAACTTGAGTTCTTAACCCTTTGTCTGGTAGAGGTAATATATTTGCTGTCATGTTTTCGTTGCTCGTTAAAAAGAAGAAATAATAATATGTAACGAAACGTTATGTCATTTGGGGGCATAGAGAACAAGCATGCAGGTAAAAAAAAATAGTAACATCCTTCAGCCAACTGTCAAATAAATGTCAACTAGGTTCGACTTGGCGGTATTTTTGTTTCTCGTGAGGTATCCGGCTAAAACTTGAAAATCTTTGGCTATTTTGGTAAGTATTCTTTTATAATCGTTAGATTTGTGGTTTTATGTGCATTACAGATAATTATTTTCTTTGAACAACAATTATTATGCGAGAAATCTAGAAAAATTACGTTGGCAATATACATGCCGCTACCAGTTAGATTAGTACCTGTTGGTGGCCATATATTTGCCAGTACCAGTGAAATTTATTTTTATTTTTGACTGGCCTTTTGGTTTAGTGGGTAGTGCCACTTACTGCTTAGTTTGGGATTGGGTGGCGTTGTATGAATGTGGACGGGTATTATTATTAATATTATTTATTTACAGAATAAAAAATGGAGCGCCGTTTGCAGATGACCGATCATGAAATAGAGCGGCAGCTAGAAGAAATGTTCGGTATTCCCGATGGCACAGATTCAGAAGATGGTTTGGAAGATTCTGATACTGATGAAAATCAAATAAAAATACTTTCGGGTAATAATTCCTCTTTTGAACCTTACGTCGAACCAGTGTTTGCAGATATGTTGTTGACAGATAGGAGAAGACGAAGACGTGGAAAGCATGGGCCAGAACAAGCAACGGATGAATGGGAAGAAGATGACGAATATGAGAGTGAAGACGAAACCGCTACAGACAGCAACAACAGGACCATGGAGATCGATAATACAACAGATTGTGATGAAATAGAAGGAGAAGGAAGTGTCAGAGTACTTTGTGCTTCAACATCTAGCGCTGCAATTGCCCAACCTCTTGCTTCTACATCTCGTATCACCACTGCACCACCTCTAGCTTCTACATTTCGTATCACCACTGCACCCTCCGGGTTTCGGAAGAAACCGATTTTGATGAAGATGAAATAGACTGGAAAAAGAATGACTGGACAAATAAACCGAATGTGCCTTCCTTTGATGAAAATGAACTTCAATCGCAAATCCATTTTCCAAGTAGATCAAGACCAATTGCTTATTTCAAATCATTTTTTGATGATGAAATTATTGAAAACCTGCTAGTTCAAACGAACTTGTTTGCAAGACAATTAAATATAAGAAACTACACCGAAATAACTAAAAGTGAACTCAAGGCTTATCTTGGTATGCTTATACAAATAAGGATACACAAATTACCATCAATTGAAGACTACTGGTCTAGTAATCCAGCATTATGTTTCCCTGAGATTGCTGAAACCATGACACTTCAGAGATTTCAAAAAATTTCCAGATGTCTTCATATAAATGATAATGAACAGATGCCAAAAAGTGGAGAAGTAGGATACGATAAGCTGTATAAAATTCGCCCACTACTTGAGCAAATCAACAAGAGATGTCAAAATAATGCGAAAAATACAAAATCTCAGTCCATTGATGAATCAATGGTGAAGTTCAAGGGCCGCAGTTCGCTCAAACAGTATATGCCCCTCAAACTCGTGAAACGCGGTTATAAAATTTGGGCTAGAGCAGATAGCAAGACTGGTTATTTATTTCAGTTCCAGGTCTATACTGGTAAAAGTGATACCGTGGAAACTGGTCTGGGAAGTGGTGTGGTAAAAACTCTAGCCCAATCACTTATAGATGAAGGTAACTCAGCACATCTTTGCTTCGACAACTTTTTCAGTAGTTATAATCTTCTTCAGTATTTGTACGACCATGGCATATATAGTACAACAACTGCGAGAAATGATAGATTGGGAATGCCTGTTTTAGTAAAGAAACCTACAGGAGTAGGAAATAGTAAAGAAATCATGAAGAAGCAGAGTAGAAAACTGAAACAACTTGAAAAAGGACAATACAAATGGCGAGTTCGGAACAATGTGGGGTTTGCCATCTGGAAGGACACAAAATTAGTGACCATTTTGAGTACAGCCTTTCACCCAAAAGAGGAGGCTATTTGTCACCGCACAAAAAAGGATGGTAGTAAAAAATCCTTTCCCTGTCCACGTTCAGTTTTAGTATACTCGAAGCGAATGGGTGGAGTCGATAGATTCGACCAACAAAAGGCCGTTTATGATGTCGCTCGTCGAAGCAGTAGATGGTGGAAACGATTGTTTTATTTCTTGTTTGATGTGGCAATCACAAATTCCTATATATTGTACTCAAAAAATTCCAGAGTGCATAACCCCATGAGCCAAAAGATGTTCAGGCTTACGCTTGCCAGAGAACTTGTCAATAACTTGACATTTCGGAAACGAAAATTTTCATCTGTACCCAAATTTTTAGCAAAGAAAAAAAAGGATAGTGTAGGGGCAATCAGCCGCCAGAGGAAACTTTTTGGAGTTCCTGACGATATCCGGTTTGCCAATGTTGGTGAGCACTTACCAGAAGGCATAGACACATACAGGCGCTGCCGACTTTGTAGCAGTGCAACTAATAACAAAAGGTCGAATATACAATGTGGAAAATGTGAAGTGCCCCTGTGTGCTGTTCCTTGTTTCAACCCTTAAAACCGTTTATCACCCGATAAAAAAAAATACGTGTCTCTTAGATTTTGGTCCTTTAAAACATATCCAAAAATTAGCAAAATCGGCGCCGGACACTTCGCAATCTTTCCTTGTAAATAAAGTAGGCAAAGTTTTATTTTGTAATACAAAAAAAAAAATTTTTAATGAATTAGAATCGAAAGCAAAATTCTAAATAATTTTTTTTACACAGATTTGACCTTAAAATTTAAAGAAAAAAACGAGTTTGCTGTTTATTTTCAGATCAAGTTCTTCATTATTGAAATAGAAATATTGTTCCCTGAAATCAACAAAGTATAAAAAACACAACAAAGGTTGCTCTAACGCGTTTCGATAGCCAAGCTATCCTCTTCAGAGAGGTACCCTTGTTGTGTTTTTAATCTTTCTTGGTTTCAGAGGACAAGATTTGTATTTCAATTTTTTGAAGGTAATCAAGGGCCAGTCCGTTTCACCAATAGTTCTCCATTAATAAAAGCCAAGACATACCACTGCTTCATTCGAATTTTGAAAACGGTAAATTTAATTGGTGGTTATTAGTTGCTGAGGATCGACGATCAAACAGAGAAAGATCCTTTTTTATTCAAATTAAAACTTCAAGCAAAAAATCCATGTAACTAAATGAGCAATCCATTAATTTAACTGGGGGAAACGTCTAGAACCCGTGGACTCATAAATAAAATAAAAAGAATTTTGAAAACTATATACTTCGCTCTATTTCTTATAATTGCGCGATAGCAATCAAAAATGTTTGACACAAAGATCTCGAAAAAAGATTATCTTTCACAAAAATGCATCTGTTCAAAGAAACACCATAAAAAAATTTTAAATTCTGTTCTCTTAATATTTTTTATTATTGGGCTGTGTAATAAGTAATGTTCGTTTTATTTAAATTAAAAAATTCACATGAAAATTAAAACTTCTGTTAAAATGACATATGTCATTCGAAAGAGGACTTTACTGCAACATCAGGTTGTGATTCTAGTTATTTGTAGATTTAATTTTTGTGAATTTTCATTTATTTGAAATGGAATGTTGATAAAATTGGTTATTTTTGGAACTTGTTCCTTTTTGTTTTTAGTCTAGACAAAGAAAACGCTAAAACCACTCCATTTACTCGGGAAATTTATATCACATGTGGTAATGGTGAGATGAATCAACGAACGATTCGTGGATGGTCTCGAAGGTAGCTTAAAAGTTTGGTTGGGTGCGTTTTTCAAGTTAAAACCAGAGAATTTCTACAGATGATGCATCACGGAACTTGTTGGACGTTGGAAGGTCATAAATAACGATGAAAAATATATCACTAATTGGCCCATTGATAATTCTAGAGTTAAAAATAAAATATTTTACCGCAACGTAAATGGATGGAATAGAATTTAGAATAGAATTGTAGAATTTAGTAAATAAAAAAAATTTCTAGAAGGATCTGATAAGGGAAAAGCGGCCGCGATAACGAAACAAACGGCAGATAAGCGTTCCAGAAATTTCGGCAAACGATAAGCCTTATCTGCCGAAAAGTTCTAGAAGCCGGGAGCCAAAACTATAAAAGGCGGTCAGCTTCCCTCAAGTCAGTCAGTTAAAAGTCAGTGTAGTTAGTAAGAAGTCAATAAGTGAGTTCATTATCCAGTTGTAGTGATCCGAGTTTAGTTTGGTATTAAAGTGGGTATTATTCGATAAGTGTAATCAATTCGAACCGATAAAGCCCGTAACAATATCCTAAATTTGAAAACAAAACTGACATTACTTATTACCCAACTAAATAGATGGTTTATGTAGTTCAGCACTACGTACAAACGTACATGCTTGTGAGAAAATATCGTCGACCGCAGTTCGAAAAAGGCGACGGTTACCATATCAGTTTAATCGACTTTATTTAAATACATCCTGTCGAATAGAATGGAAATGCGTTTTTTTTTCTGGCTATGTTAATACAATTGACCTTGCCAATATATCAAAGACGCCGACAAGAATCAACTTCCGATGTGTTGTGGCTATTCGCCAATATTATGAACGTGCATAAAATAAAATAACAAACGTATCGCGCCTTTCTAGGAATTTGATATTTTCGCCGGCCACACACATTTCTGAATTTTTATCTTTATAAAAGGCAATGGGGCAGATCAACGAAGCCACAGTTAGATGACACAGTTGAAATAATTTCAACATCTGCCAACGTAAAAGAAGAAGGTTATTTCGTAGAATTTAACTTTTTTGTTTGGTACGTTATGTATGTACTTAGTATGATACAATTGAATTATATGCTTGGCTAAGCAAACGTCTAGGGTTACGGAACATATTCGGGCTTTGCATGGTGAACTAAAATGAAAATGTTTCAAACCCTTCAGATACAGGTATTATTAAGTCAGCGTGAAGTCTGCTAATCTATCTTAAAGCTTTAATAAAACCAGTAGTACAATGGATGCTGCATACAAAGCTTAATAATGTATTTATTTAGGGGTTTCTACATAATCTCTTTTATAAATTATGTTATGTTTTAAATGCTGAACCAAAAAGTGCCAGGCGGATCAACAAAATTACAAAGGTTGCTCAATGATGTATTACCTGATGTGTATTCACAAGAAAATAACAACTGCACATAACTGCCATTTGGTCAAGTTAATGAGGGGTAGTATTAACCAAACATTATGAAAACTACCGTTGCCATCAATTTTTAGAAGTTTGTAGATATGTCGCGTCTCAGCTTTGACCAGAAACTAGAAGGAACCGATTAAGGATCAATAAATAATTAAAAAAAAGGTTAAAATTTTATGGGTATTTAACTCCCCTTTCATCGTAATAGATAATAATGCAAGACCGAACCCTCACTCCCTTTATCACATTAAGTATTTACTCGAGACGAATATCAATCATCGATAAAAGTTTAGTATTTTCAAGAAAAAAAATCCACTCCAAATTTTAAATTTTAAGAAATTCCTAAACTGGAATCGTAATTTCACAAACAAGTTATCACAAAAAATTTGCGATATTTCAAGAAAAAAGGGGATATATCTGGATATGGATCAAAATTTTGAAAAAAATTGACAGTAATTTTGAAAATTGAAAGCTTAATGAAGAAACTTAATTTTGATGGAACGAACTGGTCCTTGGTTATCTTCAAAAATTGAAACACAGAACTTGTCCCCTGAAACCAAGAAAAATTAAAAAACACAACAAAGGTTGCTCTAACGCGTTTCGACAGCCAAGCTGTCATCTTCAGAGAGAAACTAACATCTAATCTTAAAATTAACCTTATATACTAAGAATATTCACTTCGTGCGTGATCGGAAACTTAATAAAAATCAAAAAAAGTTTCAAGTAGATGAGTACGTGGGAATCGGAGCCACAGAGTAATGAGAACTATCCTAGTTTACATGTATTTAAACAAGATAGATCATGTTTTGTTGTGACGTAGTACAGAAGAACGCTGGAGGGGTACGTGTGGCTTGTCGCATCGCTACTCAGTTGACTTTTGATGCGCAAACAATCGTACGTCAGTTTTTCGGGTGATCGATCTAATTTATTGCGATATTCAAGGACGAATTGTGACTTTTAAAATTATTTTATTATAATTGCTGTCTCTTTAAACATGTAACATTGATATTGTGGAATTGGACAAAAAGTTTAATTTACGTAAATTATTATTTGTATTTTGAGAATTACACGAAAATTTAAAAATGAGCATTTGGGGTAATGGGGCTCTCATTACTCCACTTCATTATTTTTTATTAACTTATTACAGATGCCTCGAAAGCGAAATAGAATTACAGAGAAGTGTCAGTGGAGACTGGACCTACTAAATCGTGCTATTAAGAGAGTCATTTCTCTGCATAGGGCAGCCAAAGAGTTTAAAATCCTATATAGTACTTTGGAAAAGAGATATCAAAGATCAGAACAAACTAATCCTCATCTTCGAAGAAAACCAATATTCCAGATCAGGAACGGATTCTAGCTGATCACCTAATTCTCATGGCGAATCTTTTTTACGGCTTAAACTCCATAAAATTTAGGAAAGTAGCATACGAAGGTGCTGAAAAATTAAAGATATCTCTCAGTTTTAATAAGGAAAGCACAAGTGTGGGACCAGACTGGCTTGAAAGATTTTTAAAAAGAAACACTAATATCAGTGTCCGCAAACCTGAGTCGACAAGTATAAATAGAATCGAGGGATTTAGCAAAGAAGAAGTAGAAGTATTTTACAAAAACCTTGAAGAACTTATGGTAAATAATAAATATGAAGCACATCAAATATTTAAAATGGATGAGACAGGAGTGTCTACGGTACAAGAACCAGGAAAAATGTTGGCAAGAACAGATCAGAAACGAGTTGGTGCTGTCACTTCTTGGTAGAGACGAAAAACAGTCACTGTTATTTGTGCAATTATTGATGTTTTTGTACCACCCATGTTCATATATCCGAGACAGCGTCACTCTTCTCTTCTAGAGAAGAGAAGGATGGTCCTCCAGGCGCAATTTATGACTGTTCGAAAAATGATTGGACAAATGAAAATCTATTTTTTAAATGGTTACAATATTTCAAGACATTTGTAAAACCATGTGAAGATAACAAAATATTACTTATTTTAGGCAATCATAACAACCATTCCGTTTTGGAAGCATATGAGTTTTGCAAAACTAACTACATCACAATGTTGTCTATACCTCCTTACCCCTCGCACCTCATAGTTTTAACCAGGAAAGCACAAGTGTGGGACCAGACTGGCTTGAAAGATTTTTAAAAAGAAACACTAATATCAGTGTCCGCAAACCTGAGTCGACAAGTATAAATAGAATCGAGGGATTTAGCAAAGAAGAAGTAGAACTATTCTCTTCTCTTCTAGAGAAGAGAAGGATGGTCCTCCAGGCGCAATTTATGACTGTTCGAAAAAGTGAAGCCATTAGACGTCACATTTTTTCAGGAAGTTCAGGAAGTGATTCTGCCAAAGATTATGTTTGTGATTTTTGTGTTAAGCAATAACTGTTTTTAAGTACATAGAACTAACTACGATTTTGCATGTTCCTAAAGATAATATAATTAGGTTTCATGTTAAAATAAGTTTAGGTTATATCACATAAAAAAAGTTATAAGTATATAACATTTTGTTGCATATTTTTATTCTGGTTTCCATTGCTCCGGCGGTTCTCATTACCCCTAATTGTGGTTCTTATTACCCCGTACTCTTGGGCAATGGGAGCCAATTCAACTTTTTTTGTAATTGAGTGTAATTACCTTTGTTTCATAGGTTTTCTCATTTTAATGTTAGTAGGATAAACCTGATTAGATATACTATAATAAAAACCAAAAATTACCTTAAAGAGTGATTATTTGAAAAGGTTATTGGAGTTTTACTTTAAGTGGTGCCAATTCTCCCGTACTCCCCTAAGGCTTGAAATTTTAAGAAAAATTTTGAAATTTTTTTTTGAAGATATAACAATAAATTACATTCATACCAGAAATTTTATAAAAATTCAGAGTTTACACTTTTAATTATTATTACTTTCAAAGCAGAGGTTTGGAAAAAAACTTCGATTTTGAAGTTGACGTAAAAAAAATCCCAAACATTTAAACATTTAAAAAGATTTTAGGACGGCAAAAATCGAAATTTGAAATTTAGAGCTAAATTTTAACAGAAAAAGGTAAAAGTGGTTTTTTTTATAATAATTCATAGTTTACGCTTTCAATTTTTATTATTTTCGAGTTTAAAGTTGTGGTTTGGAGAAAAAATTGAGATATTTTAAATTACAGTCGTAAAAAACTCCACTTTTATACTTTTCAAATATTTTTGGGAAAATTTGTAATTTGGAATTTAAAACAGAAGTATGGGGAAACAAGCCAAAATAAATAAATGTACAAATTTGTTTAATAAAACTCTAATTTTCTACTAAGAATTCGAACTTTGTTAAAACATATTTTTCACAATTTTGAGTTCAAATTCGAAACATTAAATATAAAGTTTTGATATTAATAAAAAGTAAAAAATTTTAAAAAAGATCGAAAGGTAAGAAAACAAAACTCTTAAAAATTTTTAAAATCAAAATAAAAAAAAATCGATATTTTGAAGGTCTGTAAAAGATAAATTTGTTTAATAAAACTCTAAATTTCGACTAAGGATTTGAACTTTGTTAAAACATATTTTTCACAATTTTGAGTTCAAATTCGAAACATTAAAAATAAAGTTTTGATACTAATAAAAATTAAAAAATTTTAAAAAAAGATCGAAAGGTAAGAAAACAAAACTCTTAAAAATTTTTAAAATCAAATTAAAAAAAATCGATATTTTGAAGGTCTGTAAAAAGTGAAAATAATCCAAAAAAAAATGTCTACAAAAAATGTTGAATTTTCAAAAAGGCAAATTTTTAAAAGAAAGGTAAGTATAAATGTGAGGCATCCCGACTTTTTACCCGACAACAAAAGATTCACGACTAAAAATTTACCCCAAAATATCCACAGATAAAATATCCAACCAGAGATTATATCCAACAGCAAAATATCCAACAGACAAAATACCCGCAGACAAAATATCCAACCACTGACAAAATGTTCGCAGACAAAATATCTAACAGACAAAAGCTCCATGAACAAAATATTTACGAAAAATTATCAATAATATAAAATGCTAATACGGCACACAATAGAAACTTATCGGATATACTCTAAAAGCTAATTTCAGGTATGAAAGAAATTGTCATTTTTTAAAATGTCAATATATGGAATTAGACTGCGTATCCTATTAAAATTCATTACTTTCTACGTTTCATGGAATTTTATAGATTGATGAATTTTCAAGCTTATTCATTACCAGATTATTGCTTAAACTATGACTGGTTGCGTAAAGGTATTTTTTAAAACTGTTGATTTTCCTTGTTACTTCTGGGTAATGTGACAACTTCACGATTGCTGTGTTCTAGATTGATTAAGCTTCGAGGAATCTTGGATTAGCTTTCAGTGGAGAGTTCTCTTCAGGAAAGCTTTTCTTCCAAAATGAAAACATTTTTATGAAGATCGAAATTTTCTGGAAATTTTGACCCTTTTTTCTGCAACGTCCCAGTTTAAACTCAAACATTTTACTCCTTTTCCGAAATTTCAGCTTTCTTATCAAAAGTTCGACTAGGATCTGGAAACAATTTTTCTAGAAATTTTTAGATTAGAACTAAAAATTTAGTTCTTTTTTTATAGCTTTTTTTATTACAACATTAATTTTATCCTTTTTTTAAAGGCCCGAGTTTAAATTCTTGAAAACTCGATTTTTTTACGATACTGAGTTTCTCTCGAAAATTTCTGCTATACTTCCTATATTTTTTTGCAAATTTAACATTATATTATGTCTTCCAGTTTTAACGTTGAAATCGTGACTTTGTTTATTTTTTAAAAAGTAGAATATAATTGATATTTTTAACCCTTACTGTGTGGAGTCCCCTTTAGGTTTGCAACGCACGACAATTGAATCATATTGTATGTTTATTTTAATTTCATTTCTAAATAAAAAGAGATGGATGGGTAAGATGAAATATTACTCGAAAGATATTCCTTTTCTAAAACTTATCTTTGAACTGTCTACCGTAACCTGCACTTGTGTATGAAAAATGCCGCCATATTTAAAGACCTAATTTGAAGTGAGCCGAAGAAAAATCTTTTTTTCTTAATTTTCTCCAAATTTCGATTAAATTCATAATTTTAACTTTTATCTCAAATTCAAAGTTTGTACCCGAGCATTTTGAATTTGGATATTCCTTCTAAATTCTGGAAGATTAGACGTTCAAGTTATCTCTTAGCTTCTTTAATGCACAGACCAATAGGTTTGAACATTTATTAGATTCGAAGTTTAAAAACCAAATACCGGTTTCGATCTTGTTAGATCTCGTCAGTTTGGTATATCCAACTCGAATGCTAACAAATGTTCCGACAAGTAAGTACTAAAATATTCACAGTCGTCAAGCGAGTGACTCTTAGTACTACCACCTATTGGTCCATAGAGAAACTATGGCCATCGCCATAAATTCATGCAGCCTTCCAGGCGTGTATAGTGAATCATAGGTAGGTGAACTACCAACAGTTGAAACACTGCCACCTAGCGAAGTGGTTGCTCTCTAGGAGAGTTCCCAGAAGACAAGGATTCTATAATGCACAGACCAATAGGTTTGGATATGTTTATGTGACTGCAAAATAAAGCAGACTTCCTTATACTTTTAAGTAGGCAATTTTGTTACATAAAAAAGAATTATACTTTTTAATACATTACAATCGAAATCAGAATAGTGATTATTTATTTTAAGTGGTTTGCACTTAAGTGTAAAAAGATCGTATTTGTTCTCAGCTCCACCAGTTATGAAAAGCATGACACGTCAGTGCTAGCCTTTTAAATCAAAGTTATGTTATTTTTGCTTATTAGATCTACAAGAAAATCAGTAAAAAAATGACAGGAAATTTATGAAGGTAAATCAGATATGAACGGGAATTTGTTTTTAAAAATTTATTGAAAGTTATTAACTATTTTTCTACATAATCCCCTCATTTTGTTATGCATTTTTCCCAACCGATTGGAAGTTTTTAATGTCATCATTATAAAAAGAAGGGGGGTGTGATTGTAGCCAATTGCACACAAATGTCTCAACAGCAGCATCATCATGGAATCGATCATCTCCTAGAGCTTCTTTCAGTGGCCCAAACATATTGTAGAGAAATGTAAATTGTAGAATTTAGTACGTAAGAAAATTTTCTAGAAAGATCTGATAAGGAGAAAGCGGCCGCGATAACGAAGCAAACGGCAGATAAGCGTTCCAGAAATTTCGGCAAACGATAAGCCTTATCTGCGGGATTTCTCTAGAACCTGGGAGCCAAAACTATATAAAGCGGTCGACTTTTCCTCGAGTTTGTTAGTTAGAGTCAGTCAGTGTAATTAGTGAGTTAGTAGTTAGTAAGTAAGTGAGTTCTTTATTCAGTTGTAGTGTTCGGAGTTTAGTTTCGTAATAAAGTGGGTATTATTCAATTCACACGTGAATAATCAATTCGAAGCCATAGCCCGTAACAATATGATACTAGCATGATGATAAGTCGGGACTATAAGGAGGATGTTCTAATTTGCCGAATGCATTTTCTCTAATATTTGATGTGTCAGATTGGCTGAGTGGAGGCGGGCATTGTCGTGAAGCAAAATCACATTTCCAAAAGAAAGTTCGCACCTCTTTCGCTGATATGCACGTTTTGATTCATCCGACGTTCACAATTGCTTTAAAATTTCAAAACATTGCCACAAGAGAGGCGAGTTTTTGCTTTGACGGTTGCACTTTTTCCTTTCTTCTCCAAAACATGCTTGCTTGGTTAAATTCAGGGGTGTAATGGTGTACCCAAGTCTCATCACAACGATAGGTTGCAAAAAACTATCACCTTTACATTGAAAACGTCCAAGATGGCGTTGACAAATCTCCAGACGTTGTTGTCAAAAGACGAGGTACCCACGGGCAGAACTTTTTCGAAATCTCAGCTCATATGTAATGATAAATTGAGTACTCCCAAAGCTTATTCCTATCTGAGCTGCAATTTAACCAACAGTTAAACGGAGATCACTTTCCAAAAGGTGTTGGACAGCGTTAATCTTGTCCGCAGTCGCATTGGTTTTAAGGTGATGGGCATGCAGATCATTTTCAACTTGAGTTCACCCTTCCAAATAATTTTTGTGCCATTCAAACACTTGAATTTTCTTTAAATAAGTATCCCCAAACTGTGCTTCTAATCGACGAAGAATTTCGGCGGGCTATACATCTTCAACGGGAAAAAATTTAATAATAATGCGCTGCGCAGCATGCGGATGAACCTCTTGCTCACTCATCGTATTTAAAACTGGCGAACGACAAGAAGGGAATTCGCTTGAGCGCAGGAATTTACATGATATCTCCACCTAACATTTCTAAGAGTATGCGCACACTCCCAAGGCCCTCATGGCGACATGATAGAAATTTCGGTTCATATTTGATTTACCCTTGTATATAAACTAATTCTTTTTTGTGTTTCTAGATTTGCTGAAGGAAACTTTTAAGGGTATATCGATAAAAAAAGATGTAACATTTTTTCGTGATGCGTGGTGGCATTTAATAATATGGAAACTGACTTTGAAAGAAACAGCAAATTTTACTTTTTGAATTTCAAGGTCAAATCGATTTAAACAAATTTAAAATTTGGTTCTCAATTCTAATGCATTAAAAAACCCTATACTTTTTTATTATAAAATATAAAATTGTCTACTTCACCTAAAAATAAGCTAGCGAACCTTAGGTTAAAATTACTGTAAAAAAATTGAAATTTCGATTTTAAAGTCAGATGTTGGAAAAAAATATTCCAAAATATTTAAAAAAAATTTAGTCTTCAGGGCTACATTTATCTAAATTTCAAGATTAAATTTAAAAAAAAAGGAATTTAAATTTCAATTTTAGGCTGAAAAAATTTAGAAAAATATCGAAATTGGGAGAAAAGCTGACCTAAAACAAATATATTATTGAATTTTTCATTTTAAAGTTAACGTGTTTTGAGAAAACAGTCAAGTGTCGGGGTTATTTATAACAATTTGGTTTAAAGGAAATCTGACGACCTTCTGCGAAAAAGGCTAAAATTTCGCCTTTAAATTTTAAACAAAAACTCTTCACTTTCCTAGGGTCAACATTTTAAGGAATCAAGTCAAAATTTCTATACAAAGCCAAAAATTTCGACTTTTTAAATAGAAAATTTAGAAATTAATGAGATTTTAGCTTCAAGTTTAGAGAATAAACTCAACTTTTAAAACCTTCTAAGAAATGTTTAAAATTTGGAGTGTATTATTGAATTTTGGGATTAACATTCAAAATTTGACAAAAAGGTTAAATTGGAATTTCTTTTTAATAAATGAAGCGAAATTTCCATCGTTTTACTTGATATTTTGACTTTAACCTTAAAACAAATTGAAAAGTTACTTTGAGTTCCAAAAATTTAAGTTTAAATTTCGAATTTTAGGAAAAATTAAAATGTACAGGAAAGCTTTGTAAAAAATTGACAGATTTAAGTCAAACTAATGCAAAATTTCAAGATAAACTTGAGTTTTGTGAAAAAAAGTCTACATTTTCTGGAAAACTTAAGGTTTATAAAAAATTTTGGGTTTATAAATATCAAATGCAAGTAGAATACAACCTAGATTGCAAATTCATGCAGCCCTCCAGGCGTGTATAGTAAGTCCTAGGTAGCTGAACTACCACCAGTTGAAACACTGCCACCTAGCGAAGCGCTTGCTCTCTAAGAAAGTTCCCAGAAAACAAGGATTTCAATGCACAGACCAATAGGTATGAACATTTATTAGATTCGAAGTTTGGAAACCAAAGACCGGTTTCGATCTTGTTCCATCTTTGCTTTCCAAACTTTGAATCTAATAAATGTTCAACCTATTGGTCTGTGCATTAGAATCCTTGTCTTCTGGGAACTTTCCTAGAGAGCAAGCGCTTCGCTAGGTGGCAGTGTTTCGAATCTAATAAATATTCAAACCTGTAGGTCTGTGCATTAGTATAAATGCCAAGTTAAAATGCAGAATTTTGATGAAACCTTAAAACAAATTGAAAAGTTCCTTTGAGTTCCAAAAATTTAAGTTTAAATTTCGAATTTTAGGAAAAATTAAAATGCACAGGAAAGCTTTATAAAAAATTGACAGATTTAAGTCAAACTAATGCAAAATTTCGAGATAAACGTGAGTTTTGTGAAAAAAAGTCGACATTTTCTGAAAAACTTAAGGTTTATAAAAAATTTTGGGTTCATAAATGTCAAATGCAAGAAGAAAACAACCTAGATTGCAAATTCATGCAGCCCTCAAGGCGTGTATAGTGAGTCCTAGGTAGCTGAACTACCACCAGTTGAAACACTGTCACCTAGCGAAGCGCTTGCTCTCTAGGAAAGTACCCAGAAGACAAGGATTCCAATGCACAGACCAATAGGTTTGAACATTTATTAGATTCGAAGTTTGGAAACCAAAGACCGGTTTCAATCTTGTTCCATCTTTGGTTTCCAAACTTCGAATCTAATAAATGTTCAAACCTATTGGTCTGTGCATTAGAATCCTTGTCTTCTGGGAACTTTCCTAGAGAGCAAGCGCTTCGCTAGGTGGCAGTGTTTCGAATCTAATAAATGTTCAAACCTGTAGACCTGTGCATTAGTATAAACGTCAAGTTAAAATGCAGAATTTTGATAAAACCCTAAACCAAATTGAAAAGTTCCTTTGAGTTCAAAAAATTTAGGTTTAAATTTCGAATTTCAAGAAAAATTAAAATGTACAGCAAAACTTCATAAAAAATTGATAGGGTAAAGTAAAATTAATCAAAATTTTGAGCTAAACTTGAGTTTTGTGAAAAAAAGTCGACATTTTCTGAAAAACTTAAGGTTTATAAAAATTTCCAAGTAAGGTTTATTCTAAATATTTTTACTTTTTTATTAAAGGATCCATCAAATTTCGAGAAAAAAGCAAAGTTTCATATAAAGTCGAAATTTGCAGAAAGACGAATTTAAAAAAAAAATGATATTTTCAGAAAAAGTCAAATTTTCGGAAATGAGGAAATTTTGAAGAAAGAAAAACGACGAATTTTGAGATAAAAATTCGACATTTTCAAAAAGTCCGATTTGAATTAAAGAGCTCGGATTTTAGGATAAATTGGAAATTTTAATAGAAAAAAAAAACATTTTGTAAAAAGGACGGATTTCTAGAAAAAAGTCGAAATTTCGAGTTAATATCGAAAATTCGAGTTAATGTCGAAATTTCAAAGAAAGGAACAAATAAAATTTTTTAGAAAAGGGTCGCGAATATAAATTTTCAGTTGATTGCATGAACTAGGGGAGAGCAAACGCCCAAAATTAAAAAATAAGAGAAGAAAGAAGTAGAAAGGGAATTAAAAAATACTTTTCATTAGGTGGGACTGGATAATGATTATATTAGTTGTTAGGAAAGCTACCAATGGACCCCCAAACTCTCGATATAGATATCTCAAACCCCAGTTTAAGAAACCCTGCCTTAGCAGTTGCATTGTTATTCCATAAATAACTTCTCGCTTTATTGCCAAATACATTCGCAATATATTCGCATAACTTCTTGTGAATGCGAATGCGAATATTAAAAAACATGCGAATATTCGCGAATGCGAAGCGAATATTCGTTACATCACTAGAATGAATCATGCATCGAAATTAACGTAATATTTTCCCCCTGCCATTGTATCTTTGATAAGGACAAGGAGGTGTCACTATTCTTGACTTAGTAGAACCAAACTTTGTTGTCATTTTTTTCCTCCCATTGTCCTTACCCTGAATTATTAATTACTCTTGTAAGGATACATTGAGGGCCCGATGATTTCAGAATGTTTCGTAATCTAAATTGAATTTATTCCCGCGTTGAAAGTTAACAATCTCCTGCTTAATTATTTTAATTGAAAATATTAATTTAGGCGGGACTTCCCGCGGTGAAGAGTTGGACTCCCGTGGACAGGTAGTCGCATGGTTAATCTTGAAAACTCGTGGCACAAAATGCTGACGATATTACAAAAGAGCTCTATCTCTCAATCATGTTTAAGTTGGCTCGGATTGCGCTAGATAAAAAATGAAGTTTTGTAATAAACGCTATCTTGTGCAGGAAGAAAATCACACTGTAATATATGTAGCGTGTACTCGATAAATGCGAAGGCAAGGGAAATAAATTCCACCTTCTTATTTTATCTGACAATAATAATTGAGCTGGGCAATAAGTTTTGTTTGCAGCCTTGCTTCCTGGTTTTGTTTTAGTCTGTCCGCAACTATTTCTAAAACTCCAATAAATTACTACCCCGAAAATAGTGTACACAAAACAAAACCTTGTCCATTATTTATCGTTTCGTAGCAATTTCGGTTTATGATTCATGGTGGACTTCTTCCTATAGCATTAACCTTGAATTAAAGTCCAAGTCAGCTAAAATTGAGCCATAAATATTTAATTCGTGAAATAGGGTAAGACGATCAAATAAATTCCAAATAATTTATCGTCCAACTGACCAATTAAACGTAAAGCTAACGATAAATTTATTTTGTTATTATATTTCTTACGTGTTTTATGTGACTCAGCTGATGCAACAACAGCTAAATGAGTCACTGACTTTTCGATACGCAAAATGCCTTTCCTCTTATACAGTCTGCTTGCTCAACAACACAGGAATTTCATGTCAGCAAAATCTTTATTCTAACAAACGATGACATGGGTTTAAAAATGTATTTTTGGTAACTTTTAATTCTCAGATACTTACTTAAAATTTCGTGTTAAGAAATGCTCGTAATTTTTAACTTTGTCTTGCAAAAATTAGTTTCAAGATACATTATTATAATTTTCAATTTTCATCATACTTTTCGAAATATTTAATGTTCGTCAAATAGTATTTAACGTTAACAAATTGATCTCGAGCATAATTATTGTACCTTTTAACCTTAAGATCTTACATCCAAATATTAATATTCAAAGGTAATTTTCAATTTTCAACATATTGTGCCTATTAGTGATGTAACGAATATTCGCATCCTTATTCGCATTCGTATTCGCGAATATTCGCATGTTTTTTTTATATTCGCATTTGCATTGGTAGGAAATTATGGTAATATATTGCCAATGTATTTGGCATCAACACGGGACATTATTTATGAAATAGCAATGCAACTGCTAGGCTAAAGCTACGGTTTCCTACAGAACGGTAACGTAAAAGAGCGACCGTAATGTTACGTCGAGTTACGTCACCAAAAACCGTGCACGTACTTCTAATAGGCAGTAATTTTCTATAGAACGTTAGGGGCTACCGCTGCGAAAAAGTGCGTCGACCCCACTTTCGAAGCGGCCGTCGTATACGGTGGGGATACTGCAAGCACGATTTAATACGTTACGTTGCCATTTTACGTTGGAATGTAGCTACTATGATTTATTTAACTTTTTTATTATTATGTGCATATGCAAGATGTTTTATATAATATTATATCTCCCTTTTATATTATTCAATTTTAATTAAATAAAAAATTGAAAATACCAAATGACATAGAATTTGTTCTTCAATATGATGAAAAATTTCCATACTTTTTGAAACAATTTTAAAATTTTACAGATATAATCTTTAAACTAGAAGACTAAGAACATATTTAATTAGGTATATGCAGTGGCGGCTCGTAGCTAAAACTAGAGGGGTGCTGCGACGACGTTTGCGTTAAAATTGTGTAAAAGCAAATGAGTTAAAAAAAAATTAATATTATAAACCACCTCTGTTGCTTCTCAATAGAAATCTCAGCTTTAGGAAAATTTAAAAATGCAAAATTTCGAGCAAAAATTGGAATTTTGTGATTAAATAACGAATTTTATCTGTTTTTTGGAAACTTTCCTGAGCTTAAAATATATATTTCTTAAAACTGATATTTTTTTCTTTTTAAATATCAACTTTTTGGAGGAAAATGTCGAATTAAAACTGAAAACTAAAGAAATAGAAACAAACATTTCATTTTTTAAAATTGCTTAAAGTTTTGAAACAAATTAAAAAAAAAACTTGCAGTTCAATTACAAATAAATTTCCAAAAGGTGAATTTTAATTACAAAGGATCGACTTCAAGCTGAAATATTTGATCTTTGAAGTTTCCCTGGGAACTTAGAAATTACTAGAAAAAATTTAAATTAGAACATTAAATTGTGAATTTTTTAAGATGTTGAGTATTTTTAATGGCGAAATTTCGACTTTTCTAGAAATGTTGATTCATTTTTAGTAAGTCCTACTTTAAAAGTCGAAATTTTGAGAATATTTATCACAATTAATTTATTTTTAAAAATTGTTTTTGTTCATGGATTCCGACATTGCTATTTTTTTTAAATTTTATATCCAAAAAACAAATTTCGACTTTTTTCTAGAAATGTTGTCTGCTTTTATCCAAATTTTGAGGCTAATCTTTAAATTTCAATTTATTTTTTATCGAAATTTGACGGACTTGACAATTCCAAGAATAAATTTAACAAATAAAAATAACAGTTCTAGAAAAATTGGAAATTACGATTCAGAATTTCTTCGGTTGTACAATATAGTGGTAAGTTTTTTTTAGCGAAATATCAAATTGCAAAAAAAGTTAAAATTTAGAAGGTTATTTTTTCTTGAAATTCAATATTGTTCTGAAAATTGAAAATTACTTTTTTTTAAATTTCTTTGTTTTTTTTCCAAAATGTTAACATTTTTAGAGAAATATCAGGGTTCTTCTCAAAAAATTTTTTGTCAAAATTTCCACACACACACATGAAAGCAATCACTAAACACGAACTTAATCGATTTAAAAAATGTTAACCCCAAGCAGGGTGAAAAAGGATATTTAACTGAACATTGAAATTTAAATTTTTTACAAGGCAAAAATTGGGTTTTGAAAAACAATTTTGCGCATTTTTTTTTAGGTTCTAAAGGGGTAACAAACGGTTTTATTAAATATTAAAAAATGTCAGCACTTTCTTTTGTAAGCTAAAAATTAGGTTTTCTAAAACAATTTTGGTTCAACAAGACAACATTTTGAAATGTCGAAAGTTTCAAAAAAAAAAAAAATCGAAAATTTTAATAGTCAACAGTTTGAAAAATTGTAAAATGTTTAAAAAAGTTGAAATTTTTAAAAAAGGTTGAAATTTTTAAATCAGTACGAAATTTTAAAAAAGGTCCAGATTTTCAAAAAATACGAAATGTTCAAAAAATTTTTTCAAATAAAAGTCGAAATTTAAAGAAAAGCCGAAATTTCGAAAATAAGTTGTAACTTTCAAAGGTCAAAACTTCGAGAAAAACAACAAATATATATAGTTTGAGACTAATAAATTATAGAAAATTAGAACAATACATCGCAAATCGAGACAATTTTACAGCCGTAGTCTCGGCCGACGTACTCTACTGCAACGCTTTTCTTAAGCTAGGGTTTCCTACAGAATGGTAACGTAAAAGAGCGTCCATAATGTTACGTTGAGTGACGTCACCAAAAACCGTGCACGTGCTTCTAACAGGCACTGTTTTCCTACAGAACGTTAGGGGCTACCGCTGCGAAAAAGTACGTCGACCCCACTTTCGAAGCGACCGCTGCGTACGGTGAGGATACTGCACGCACGATTTAATACGTTACGTTGCCATTTTACGTTGGAATGTAGCTACTATGATTTATTTAACTTTTTTATTATTATATGCATATGCAAGATGTTTTATATAATATTATAGCTTCCTTTTATATTATTCAATTTTTATTAAATAAAAAGTTTGAAAATACCAAATGACATAGAATTCGTTCTTCAATATGAGGAAAAATTTCCATACTTTTCGAAACAATTTTAAAATTTTACAGACATAATCTTTAAACTATAAGACTAAGAACATATTTAATTAGGGGTATATGTCAGTTTATAAATTGACATATTTAGAGTTTTTATTCGTGTTTATTGCAACATTACATTCTGAAGGATTTTTTGTTGAAAATTTTGTCAATACCTCAGTCTTCTCTAGGAATTTCAATGTATTGTAAACGATATTTAGAAATAATTGCCATAGCAATAGTCCCTTTGCCTGTGGGGATTTTAATGGCAATAAACATGCAACTAGAGAACACAGGGTGTTTTCGAAAAAATGCCATAACTGAAGGGGCATAATTTTTGAACGATTTTAAGAAAAAAAGATTATATCTGCATACGTCCGCTTTATTTTTAAGATACAGGGTGCTAAAAATTAAGAAAAAATTCGGTTTTTCCTTTAATATCGTTTGAAATATTTTTTTGAATTTTGGTAGATAATAACTGGGCATAAAAATGCATTTTCTGCAAGTAAAATATTTGTTCTACTTCTATCAGTGGCGTCTGCAATAACATTTCACTGAGTAATCTTAACGAAAAAAATGGCAAGTCACCGCGTTTTCTAAATTCATAAACAACCTTAACTTCTTGCTAAAAATCCTTCCTTTAATTTTTTAGGCGGCGAATGCTTTTGCATTAAAAAATCATTTACCTTTAAAAAACCATTATGTTGACTTATTTCATCCTATAGGTACTTATTAACTATTAAAAATACTTATTTAAAAAAAAACATGTATATCTAAGTTTTCCCTAATAATCCACAATGACCAAAGTTCTCTTAAAATTATATATTACTTTGTAGAAAAGGATATCAAGGGCCCATTGAAATGCAAAGAAATTCATTTTATTTTTTTATCAAAAACCATTCATCGGACAAAAAAATATTAGAAGAGATTTGTTATTAACGAATAAAAAGTATTAATGAACATCTTATATATTTTGAAAAAAAAATCAGTAGCCTGATTTTTTTTCTTTTTATTTTGATTAAAAATGTTCAAGGACTAGTTAATTGAAAACTTCGTTCTAGGAAAAAATCCTGGGGGGAATTTTTACGAAGAAATAAAGGATGTTTATGAAATTTGTACCTCTTTTGGGAAATTTTGCATTATAATGAAAAGATATGGATATGGTATCTTTAGCTTTTATTCATGTTCATTGCAAAATTACATTCTGAACAATTTTTATTTGAAACTTTTTTCAATATCTCAGATATTAGGAAATAATTATGGTTATAATAATCCCTTGGCCTGCGGGGATTTTGATGGTTGTAAACAAGCAATTAGAGTATAAGAACAAATCTGTTGTGAATTATTATAGGTTATCAATTTTAGAGAGAAATTTTGTATTGCCAGACTTTATACGTTGATGAGACAGATTTTTAGTTTTCAACTACGTTGCCAATTAAAAAACATCATGACCAAAAAGATTTTTGCCGATTAAAAAACTTCTAAATATAACCAAAAAATTATATATACATATTTATAACACACTAAAATACAACCTTGTCTACTAAGATAAAGAAAAAAACGTTCTCTAAAAATAATTTTTGTCTACTAAAAGTGAAGTGACACGTGTTTTAACATTTCTGTGTCGACTAAAAGTAAAACAACAAATAAATATAGTTTGTGACTACTAAGAAATTATAGAAAATTAGAACAATACAGCTCAAATCGTGACAATTTTACAGCCCTAGTCTCGGCCGACCTACTCTACTGCAACGCTTTTCTTACTTTACATCAATGTTCACCGTCAAGGCTACCGTTCTGTCCTCGACCGTTGCACGGCATAAAGCGGCGGTCAAATAACTGCCGTTCTTTTACGTTGCCGTTTTTTTAGGAAACCCTAGCTTAAGGCAGGTTTCTTAAACTTGGGGGATATGGATTTGTTTAGAAAATCACTAATGCGGTAACCACTCCCACCTGATAAAAAATATTTGTAAATGCCATTGTTTTCTTTTCCTACTAGCTAGCAACAATAAATCAGGGTGGGACGCTTGCTCTCCTGTGGTCTATATACAGGCAAGCAAAAATTTATACTTCCATCTGCGAGAACCTTTTCCAGTTTCCATTGTTTTTTCTAGAAATTAACCCGCTCCTTGCCTTTTCGATATTTTCTCGAAATTTCGACTTTTTTTCTCAAAATTGAACTTTTTTCAAAAAATTCTTTTTTACTTTTGAAATTTTAAATTTAATTCATATTTCGACTTCTTTTTTCAAAATCCGGCTTTCTCAAAATTTCGAATTTTTTTTTCTAAAAATATGTCGATATTTTTTTCAAAATTTGGTCACATCTTGAAATTATATACCTTTGGTATACTTTTCTTAAAAGTCTTTCTTCAAATTTCGACTTGTTTATCAAACTTCGCATTTTTCTCGTAATTTGGTGGGTCTCTTGATAAAACAGTAAAAATTCTTAGAGTAATATGTATCTAGAAATTCTAAAAAATATATTTTGAAGACTTGAATTTTTGAAAAAGCAAAAATTGCAAAAAATTCAAATTTTAACTTGTTTCTTAAAATTTCAATAGCGAATACTTTCTGATGTCACAGTGGGGCAAGATGGGAAGGGCTTGTCCCTCATTCCGGCAGTCGTTAAAAAATAAATACACCGTCGACCTTTTTCCTCCAACTTTCCTCAAAATTCGACCTTTTTTTCGAAATTGGGATAAAATTTGACTCTCCCTGGGAAATTTCGAATTTTCACTAGATTTAGACTTTAGAAAGCTGAGATAAAGGCGTAATTTTTTTTTATATTTTTTTTAAATTTTTATTTTTAATAATTTCTTCCTCATTGTTCCCTTTCCATATTATGCACTGCTGACGAGCTCAAATGAGAGCAAAACATCGATGTCCAGTGCTTCAAACTTTTTTTTTATTTTCATAATTTATCAAAAAAACAAATTTGTTTTTTGCATATCTAATTTTGGTTTTCTATTTTTCATTTTTCCTATCCTATGTAAAATAAACTAACCTCTTATTTTGTCAACTGTCATGAGGTGGCGTTTTAAATAAATTTAAATATCACGTAGTCATATTTCAGAAACTGTTTTAAAATATTGTCAACAAACAATAAAAATTTAAATATTTCCAAACTGGGTCGAAGAAATGTTAAATAAAATTAAAAACATAATGTTTCCGGTCAATAAAAGTTCACCATGAAGAACTCAGTATCTTTGTTTGTAGTTTCTGTGTAAAAAAAGTACTAACCTATTTTTCAGATGTATGAGGTGACGTTTTAAGAATTGTACTCGTATCTCAAAAACTATTTTCAAAAGTTAACAATTGCACATTTATTTAAATAATAATTTCGACTAACTGGGCTCCGTGAGATAAAATTTAAAAAAATGTTTTTTGTTTTTAAAATGCTCCTCTAAATGTGAAAACTTTTTTGTAATTGAAAGTGCCACAAAGTTATTTTTTCGAACTTTGGACTTTAAAGTGGAAATATTTTAATATAAATTATGTGCTTCTTGCTTAAAGCACACACTTTCAGTTTTTATTATAATTCATAAAAATTGGATTTTAAAATTCAAATCTGTTTTGACATTTTGAAACTGCGACTCCAATTTCGAAATATTGGGTGTAAGTTATTGTTGAAATGATGTTTTTTTATTTCGACCTTGATCGTATTGTCGACATTTTTCTTGACATTTTGAGAAAATTGATACTGTTACTTTTTTAAAAATTTTTTTCTCAAAATTTAGTTCTTATTTTTTTATTCTAAGTTATGAATAAATTAAAGATTTTAACTTTTGCGGATTTTTAACTCTTTTCGGCACAACCTCATCCTCGAAATGTTAAATTTCACCTTATTTACGAAAATTTGAACTTTTTTTATAGCTTCAAGATTGCGTATTCAAATTTTTTCAAATTTTAATTGTTTACTCGAAATTCTTCTTAACCTGAAAATTTTCTCCAAATTGTAAATTGTAAAAAATCTTTGTCTTATAACATTGTCAGGGGTCGAACGTAATGTATCTTTTTGATATGTACATTTATGAATATTCTTTGATATAACAGTAATAAGAATATTAATTTAATAAAATGATCTTATGCTTTTGACAGCAAAAACGTCAGGAAGAATATTTCACTTAAATTTTTTTAATGGGCGTGCTCCCAACTGAAGATTTGTCTAAAAATTATTTAAAATTTCGAACTCCTTTTTAAAGTTTCGACGTTCAACCCAAAATGTTCATATTTTCAGGACATTTTGATTTTTTAAAATTCCGAATTTAATCCCGAAATGTTTTCTTTCTTCTCCAACTATTACTATTACTATGGGGCCGGTCATCTCTGCAGCACTGAACCTATCGCTTATTGTGCCCCTTCTCCAACTATCGAGCCGTTATTTTATTTTGTCAAGAATCTTTTGTGAAATTTATTCGTAATGTCAACAACTTTATTTTTGCTCGAAATGTACAAGCTCAGGTTCTAAATTTCTTAAATTCAATAGCCCTCTATTTGAAAATGGAGTGTGGAGGAATCCGTAGATTTGTTGGTGCATTTGTAAAGCTACCCTTAGCAGATATCGATATTTTCTTCGGTGATAGAATGGTCCTAACCACTACAAAAGTACAAATGAAGAAACGATCCAATTACGAAGAAAATTATCTTTATCCCTGTCCCACCAAAATCATACGTTTGCTCAAGAATACTTTTACGAGTACGTTGGAAGGTGTAAAGTACTGGGACTTTTAAAAGAGTCGTAAAACTCAAGATTGCAGATTCAATTATAGCATTATATTTACGAAAAGTCATAAACCGGGTAAGTCGTAATTAGAAATGGCAAGTCGGACATTTGATACCCAATAATATACAGGGAATCATAAAAATGTCATAATTCATTGAATAATAATAACCCCTAGTTGTCAGAAGAACTTTATTTACAACTGTGCAAGATAAAAAAAAAATGGTCTGCAACGTACGTGTTTTCTGAGAATTAGTTATGTACAATTTACCGGCCCGGTATTAAAAACAAGCGGTTCTTTGATGTCGCGACATTTTTAATACCCCGCAGGGTGTAAGCACGTCGAATCTGACAGAAATACAAAATATAATCTCCGGCACTCGCATAAAATATTTTGCCAGTAAACCGTTGGTTATTTCAAAAATGGACCAAAATATAAGGCGTATTTTTTAGGTGAAATTTGATACCACTGCAACAAGAGTACCAGTGTCTTCATCATTATTGTCTTCGTCGCCTGTGTTCTCTGACTACATATTTCTTTGTCAGTTACAAATCAATAAGCTATTTAGAACAAGGTTTAAAGGTTCCTCTGAAACTGTCGTGATCTATTCAACAATCAACCTAAGTTTCACAAAGGGTTGATGGAGTGTTCTCTGCTTGAAAGCCAAAGCTTTCCTTCCAATACAGACACCATATATTATTATTATTATTATTACCAAGATTATGTTTTTTTTATTTAGATACCTATTTCTCATGCGAGATCTATGATCAATATTTATTTTGAAATTTCAAATTTAATCTTGAAATTGTTAAGCTTCCTAAGAGTTTAAGCTTCATATTTCGAAACAAAGAAAGTTAATATTTAGATATCAAAATTTAAATTTAAAGTCGGTATTTCTAGAAATTTATAGATTTAGTGCAATTTATCATATTTAGGACAGACCAAGAGATACATTAAGATAAGATTTAAGAAACCCATGCTCATTTCAGATATAACAGCGAAAAGAAGTCGACAGTTAATCAACATATGATGAAGATACATAATTATTACAGAAACAAGTAATATTGTTATGGTATGTTACAAATAACAGGGAACAGAGTTACATGCGAAACAATTCACGAAAACTCGAACGCCGACAAGGGACCCTCATCAGATTTGAGCTGCGTGATTCTTTTGCTAATTAATTAGATTAGTGCTCTTGATAATGCCAGCTCTGCTAGCGAAATACGTATTACGTAATTATTTATTAACTGCGTTTAAGTACAATTTTTTTATTCCAATTCTACATTAGTCGTTTCAAAATCTTTCCTAAAATAACTTCGAGATTTTCGTAGACATTTTAAGATTTGAAGGAAGACTATAGGCTGTCGACAGCCGTCATCTGATTCTCTTCAAATATTCATTTGTCTCTACCACCATAGCATTCGGAAATAATTAAATTTTGAATCATTGACCCTGTTGCTGTTAATCTTCATACTCTCTTCCACGTTAGGTCTGTCGAGCAGTTTTAAAGAAAGAACAGTTTTTGACACTTCAGTGATGATCTTTTCAATTGCTTCATTGAATCCCGAAAATTAAGGTTAATGGATTTAAGTTGTTGAATAGCAGCATTCTCTTTTCCCAATCAATTATCTCCGAACAAACGGATCAATTTAATATTTCTGCAGTTCCTATATATTTTTAATTAAGCCCACATTTAAACCACTCAGGTTGAGCAAGAGATTTGACAGCGAGAACCCAAATTTAAATAAAGCATTGTCATGGTACTACATCTAAGATAATAGTGCTGACCACGTATGCATGCACGAGAGATAATTTACTGGATGATGAAATTTCAAAGCAATGCGGACAACGCAGCGGGGTGCAAACGATATTAAGATTGAATGTTTGGATTGTAGTAGAGTAGGATCATGTCACTAACTAACAATGAAGGTTCTTCTTTCGTCAGATTACTACAAAACAAAACGTAGTGGTATTTCACTTTACTTTGTTGGAAATAAACCAAGGAAGCAAGGGTAGTTATTGACATATACCTATAAAGGGGAAAATCTCCCCTCAGAAGTTGATCACTGTTATTTAATTGAAATTATAAGTATTGTGGTCATAGAATTACGAGAGCTGGTACTTAAACTAGTTTCTGTTCTCGAAGAATTTTTTTAACGTCTGCCATATCTCAAAAACTATGACTGACATTACAGGATATACTTCTTCCGGCATTGGACCGTGTCAAAGAACTACTAAAAGTGTTCGACGTTTCGCCCACCATCGTTTCGCCCACCTCGTTTTTTTTTTGTTCCTTCAGGAACAAAATAAAGAAAAATAAATGAAAAGAGGAATATGAGGGAATATGCAAAAATGAAAGAATGAAAAGGCCAATTTCAAAACCTTTTCATTCTTTCATTTTTGCATATTCCCCTATATTCCTCTTTTCATTTATTTTTCTTTTCTTTGTTCCTGAAGAAGCCCCCTACGATGGTGGGCGAAACGTCGAACACTTTTAGTAGTTCTTTGACACGGTCCAATCCCGGAAGAAGTATATCCTGCACTGACTCTGGCCGTGGAAGCGTTCGTTATCATATGACTGACATATCAGTCCTAGTTTTAGAGATATTTGCAAAAAACGAAATCGGTAATTTTAATAAATGATTTAAAACTGTTGCAATGCTTTATGCGTCATTTGAATTTTCTAGATGTTATCCTGAATCAAATGAAACCTCTACCATAATTTTCAGACGAGACGAACTGTAATTCATAAAAAGTCCTGTTTACCAGACCATGGCCACACAAATGCGTTTATGTTTAGTAAATCATAATCAAATTCTGTTTAAGTTTTCATTAGCTTATTGCAAAGCTTTCAAATTCCTAATAAAAAATGTTAGGTCTTTCGAGTCGTAATCCTTTTAAAATGCAATTTACCTGTCACATCGTGCATTCAATAAAATTCCATAAAAAGAATTTTCGTTATTTCCCGGTAGAAGATGTAATATAATACCGCATTATCCTGAAATGAAAGGAGCTGCTGAAAGACTATCTGGATGTGAAAGTTGCGGTGGAGTTTGACAAGTGTAGAAGCCAGGAAGCGTTAAAACAATGCTTTAATCCTATTAGTTCTTTGTCGACCCGTCACGGATCTTTTCTCTTTATAATGGGATCCTTCACGAAGCAAATTAACGTTGAACATTAGCTCTGAAAAGTAAGCTTGTTATATTATGTAAAAAAAGCGACCCGCGTGGAAGGCATTGCTTAAAAATTATTAAATTAATTACGCTAAATATTGAAACAGCTTCAACTCTCTACCTATAACTGATAGTTCTTAATCAGCCATGCCTTTGTTAGAATTGGATGGATTCTGGATTCGTTGTGGGTTGCCTAAAGTTTAGGCCAGCACTTAGGCCACCCTTTCCGGGCCCATTGTGCTATCCCCGTGATGAGGTGCCCTTGGTCATTCATTCAGCCACCCAACCTTGTTGAGAAACTGAAGAACGTCCCTTAGATGCGCCTCTCTCAAACTGGCCACACTAGGCGCCAGAAGTCCCCCAGCGTGGATCCTCTGATTGATGCTAGTTTTTTAACATAATTTAGGAAATAATCTCTCTCTTTTTTTTTAAATAATACAGCATATAACTATTCCGGTAACGCTTAACAATTGAAGAAAATATTTCTAGATTTTTCGAGTTTAAAAATTTCGCGCTGAAACTCTCTGGGTTCATTGTGAGTTCAAGTCCCCCAGCGTGGATCCTCTGATTGATGCTAGTGCCGGGCAGTGACACGTCACATGCTCGACACTCTCATCTTCTTCTAAACACCCTCTGCAGCTCGGGTCGTTTATAATTCCCATTCTGTGGAGGTAGGGATATAGACAGTGACCTGTCCATATCCCTACAAGTTTCCTGAGATTATTCCTTGAGAGTTGTAGGCATAGTTTTGCCCTTTCCCTGCACGGTGTTCCAATGAATGCGTGAGTTTGTCGGCATGTTGTTATTGATGCCCATAAGGCTTCGTGTTTAGGATAAATTTCTTCGTTAAGTAGGGATCTTACGGTTGATCTTGCCAGGGGAAGAGTTGGTTCTAGTCCAACGAATTGTCCCTCCGAACCCTTCCTCGCCAGTTTGTCAGCGCGTTCGTTTCCCTCTTTTCCAGAATGTCCTTTGATCCATATTAGATCAATTGCATTCTCTTGTGATAGACGTTCTAGAGCTAGGTAACAATTCCATACCAGCACTGAGTTTGTTTTCACATTCCTCAGGGCCTTAAGGGCTGCCTGGCTGTCCGTCTTAATTTGGATATATTTTTTTATTAGAATTGAATCTAATAGATTTTTAGTGTACTTGTTTGTAATCACCAGGATATGCATAGTATGGAGCTTGTTTAAGGCAAAAATTTGAACAATTGTCCATGCCACAATTTCCCCAACTTTAGGTGCAAAAAATACTTCCTAAATCACGAACTTTTGACATTTTGTTTATATGGAAGTGCGAGCTAATTAATTGAAAGTTTTTTTTAATTTAACTTACTCAATGTTGAATTATCCTTAATAACGAGATTGTCATATATTTAGTTTTAACAACCTACTGGACCAAGCGAATTAACTCTGTGGCACTCACTGGACTCAAGCAGATCTGACATAGTAATAATTCTCAAGAATGTTCATTTGTATGCTATTTTCTCAGAAGATAATATTGTTTTAAAATAAAGTGACATTTCCTGATACTACCTTTTTAAACAAATTATGACATTGTAAGAGTTTTTGTAGATAAAATGGGGAGGTAGATGTAGAAAACTACCACCCAGTACCTAGCACTAAGATTTTAGAGATAATAAACCCTAAACGTTTTCAATTGCTTTTTAATCCAGTGCTAAGATAACCAAATTTTAAAAAATCTAATTTTACTCTGATGTTGAGAAAATATTCGTTTCTAGTAGAAACCGCTTCCTGAAATCCCAATTGTATTTCGTAATATGTAAGAGAAGAGGTCTTTCATTCATTACAATAAAAAGAATTGCAATTTATTTGAGTAGCACCACTGCTAGTTGTAAACACTCATCTGAAATATCGCACAGTGGGCCAATTTTTCATGTCTTTCCACATTTAAATCATCTTCTCTTTATTCCAGGCAGGGCATTATTAATCTTGCGCAAGATTTAAATACAATCGTAAAAATGCATTTCTTGTAGTAGATCTCTTTCCGTTTCAGCTTAAGTCTTGGTTATTTGACGTTAAAATACAACGTGCGTCCACTGTTATCGTTCATCTGAAGAGATTTTAAATGGAGCGCGGTTAGAACTCCTAACGTGAATCCAATTGGCATACATAACTCTTTTAATCTTGATGTCCGACTGGTTTTTCTTTTAAGACTTGTCAACAGATGCGTATGCTAAAACTAGTTCTAAGATTTCTTCTTTCGTATTTTTAACATTGAGCTGCGACGTCTTTCTTTCGAAAGCTAACAAGTATTTAAGAATTAACCCAATACCTATTTTGGGCTTAAACCATATCATGCTGTAAGGTTTTGGACAATTTTAAATAGATCGTAAATATTTTAACAGGTTGAAAGCAACACCTGTGAATATTTAGGTATTAAAGAAGACATAAAAAGTGAAAAAGTGTTCTAAATGAAGGTCAAATGTGCGAGGTATTTAAATTAAGTAGTGAGACTGATATTAAATATTTTTATTTGAATATATTTACAATTGTATATTGTCTTCCTCAAAATAATTCCCTTGGGAAGCCACACAGCCTTGGAGACAATTCTGTAAATTTTGTTTCACGTCAACTTAATTTGTATTTTCTTATCCTAGGCGTCGTTGTATTAAGTTTCCAAGCGCCAAGTTATTAAACATGAGGCGATGAAAAATCTGCTTAACTCCGTTTAATTTCCCGATGCAATCCCATTATTCCGTCACGAGGATAATTCTCTTCGCCTCGCCGAAATAGTTTAAAGATAGTGCAGTAATGAAGGAGAATAATTGGTCGAAAATATGTGTAAGTTTCCGAGCGAGTGGAAATAAGCACAGTCGAATGCATTCGCCTTCCTCTAATTGAGCCCCTAAGTAGAAGACGTTACATAGTTTCTGGATGATCAATAGTTGTTATGATCCCGAACACATAGCGTCGGATTAAGTTGAGGAAGTGGCGCGGTGTGGAGTCATCAAACTTGGCTTTTGCCAATTGCGAAATGCATTACTGAGACCACTATCGAAAAGTCATTTGCAAAGTTGTTACACGAATCACGCTCTCGGTTGGGAATCTAGTCGCAGGAAATACCGCAATTCGAGGCATTAGCCGTGAAGAGAGCATGTATGCAACCCCTTCATTATGTATCTAAGAAGCTAAACTGTAACTGTAAGGCTACTTTGATGTAAGTTGTTAGCAGCAATAATTAGGGGCATGGATTAGGCGTGGCTCAATCACTAGTTGTTAATTATATTACTCATTTCTCATTTTTTAATCATCTGCAAGATTCTTCTTTCACTAATGATAAGAATCTCCTTGCGGAAATACAACAATCAAGCCTGATGATCAGCCCCCTCTTAGTTTCAACATTCAACCCAGGCCCGTAACCTAAGGGGCTGCAGCCCCCCCCTCGAAATATTTTGGCTTCACACTAGATAAAACTGAATTTTTCAGATGTACGACCTTTATAAAAACCATTTTTAATGAACCATTTTGTTTTCGTATTGAAATGCAAGGATGTTTTTTTTTCAAATTTGGCGCCATTTCTTATTATTAGAGACCGGATTTTAAGCTCAATCAAGCAAGGTAAAAAGGTGAGCAAAATGTTAAATTAGGCAAAAACGATAAGCTCAGGATGGCACCAAAAAGGTAAACTACTCTAAAAAAAGGCATTAACAGGCCAAAACTCAAAATCAACAACAAAAAATTTTTATATCTCAGTCGAAATTAAAAAAAAATAATAGATTTTAGGTTATACTCGGGATATTTAGAAGGAGTATAACATTTTCAAATGAGGAAGTTCTTAAAATTTCTAGTTCATTCTCGAATTTTCGTCCTAAATTTTAAAATTTTTAAACTCATTCGAATTTTTCCAAAATTTTGACATTTAAATCTGAGATTTCGTTTCTAGAAAAATTGAAACTTTTCTTGAAATTTCTTTTTTTTTTTTTCGTTTGAAATTTCAATCTTACTTTTTGAATTTTATTAAAATAATGTTGAATTTGTAAGTTTTTCAAGCTTAAACTCCCTAATTTAAAACAAAAGTCAAATTTTAAGAACTGGAAATTTATATAAGCGATATTTCGAGATTAAACACCAAATTTTGAGGAAAACTTGGATTTTGTGATAATAGTTTTACAGTTTTTGGATCTGAAAATTTAAATTTTAAATTCGGTTTTTGAATGAAATTTTGAATGTTGGGCCCTTTACTAAAAAATTAAAATATCTTATAAGCCATTATTTTAAGAAGACATTTTTTTAATAAGTTATTTTTATGAATTTCTTCTATAACTTTTCTAACATGGCGATTCAACTTTAAAAAAAATGTCTAAAATATCGATGCTTTTATAAATTTCGAGTTTTACACAAAACTTGAGCATTTTTAAGTTGGAAAATTCAGAATTTTTTTAAAAACTTTAACCCGTCAGCTTTATTTGAAATTTTTAATTTTTTCAAAAAGTTTTAACTTCATAATAAAAAATTTCGAAATTTTTTGTTATGAAGTTGATTTGTTTAAATTTCGATTACAATTTCGACGCAAATTCGACTTTTTTCTCCAAAATTCGAATTCCAAGTGAAAACTTCCAAAAAAAATATTGAAATTTCTAACTTAGTTATCAAATTTTAACTTTAATTAAGAATTTATTGTACTTTTAGTTAAGACATTTCAACTTTAAATTCATATTTTTAGAAAAACTTGATTTATAAAATTTTTACAACTTTTTACGACGAGTTTAAAAATGTCAAGATTAAAGTCGAAATTTTGAGAAAAAAAATGATCTTATTGACTTAAGTTTATTTTTCAAAAGTTTTACATTAGCACTGGTTCAAAATTAAGGCTTCTTCAAAATATTTTAACTTTCTTTCTAGATATTTAATTTATAAAAAAACCCCTGACCATTTTGAGAAAACACTAAAACTTTTAGGAAATATCAAAGTTTATTTTTTGAATTTTGTTTCAGGACAAAATGTTGAGTTTTATTAGTTTTTGTTAATAGATTTTATCTTTTGAAAATGAGAGATTTTTTTTAGGAAATTTTGACCTCAAATCTTTTATTCTTCATGAAAAAAAAGAAAAAAATAAATAAACTTTGATATTTCCTAAAAGTTTTAGTGTTTTCTTAAAATGGTCAGGGGATTTTTTATAAATTAAATGTCTAGAAAGAAAGAAAATTTTATTTTCATGTTAAATAAATTGAAAAAACTCAAACCTTTTTTTTCAAAAAGTAAAAAATCTGAGTTCCTCCAAAAAAATTAAAGTTTTCAAAAATAATTGAAACGACTGGAAAAAAATAGAAGTTTTTAAAGAAAAAGTCGAAATTTTCACGAAGCGTCGATGTTTAGAGAAAAGTTGATATTCTCAATAAAAGAAATTTTCAAAAAACAAAATCGGGATATTAGAAATGGTTGAGATTTTTACAGAAACAAATTTTCAAAATGAAAAAACCGAAACATTCAAAAAAAAAGTCAAAATCTTTAAAAAAATTGCAAATTACGTGAAAAAGGCAAAATATTAGGAAAAAATTAAATTTTGGAGAAGAAAAGTCAAAATCATTAATTTTTTAAAGCAGTCCAAATTTGACCAAAAATTGCCAAATCTTTAGAAAATCCAGAATTTTGCAAAATTGTCGAAAATTCAAAATAATCGAAATTTAAAAAAAAAATTGAAATTTCAAAAAAAATCCAAATAAAATAAGGAAATTTTCCCAAAAAAAATCGAAAGGCTAATAAAAGGTCAACATTTTAAAAAGTCTAAAAATTTGTGAACAAGAATTTTCAAAAAAATTTAAAATTTTGAATAATAATGAAATTTTCAAAAAAAAATTCGAAATTTTAGGGTCGAAAAAACATAAGAATTTTGAAGAAATTGGAAAATTTTAAAAAAATGCAAAATTAAAAATTTAAAATTAAAAGAAAAAGAGCGACATTTTAAAAAATAGTCCAATTTGGACCTAAAATTTCCAAATCTTTGGAAAATCCAGAATTTTGCCACATCTTTGGAAAATCCAGAATTTTGCCAAATCTTTGGAAAATCCAGAATTTTGCGAAATCATCAAAAATTCAAAAAAATCGGCATTTCAAAAAAAAATCGAAATTTTCCCAAAAAATTGAAATTTTCTCCAAAAAAAAATCGGAAGTCTTAACTTCATAATAAAAAAGTTCAAAACAATCGAAATTCTGAAAAAACATTCGAAATTTTTCAAAAAAGGTCAAGTTTCCATAATTGACCGAAATTTTGGAAAGTCGAAATGATCCAAAATTGTTGAATTCCTTTAAAAGTCCTTTAATCGTCAACATTTTCAAAAAAAAGTCGAAAATTTAGGGAAAAAAAATAGGAATTTTGAAGAAATTGGAAAATCTTAAAAAAGGCAAAACTAAAAAAAGAGCCACATTTTAAAAAAAGTGTCCAAATTTGACCAAAAATTGCCAAATCTTTAGAAAATCCAGAATTTTGCAAAATTGTCGAAAATTCAAAATAATCTAAATTTAAAAAAAAATTGAAATTTCAAAAAAAATCCAAATAAAAAATGGAAATTTTCCCAAAAAAAAATCGAAAGGTTAATAAAAGGTCAACATTTTAAAAAGTCTAAAAATTTGTGAACAAGAATTTTCAAATTTTGAATAATGAAATTTTCAAAAAAAAAAAATTCGAAATTTTAGGGTCGAAAAAACAAGAATTTTGAAGAAATTGGAAAATTTTGAAAAATGCAAAATTAAAATAAAAAGAGCGAGATTTTGAAAAAAGGCCAAATTGGACCTAAAATTTCCAAATCTTTGGAAAATCCAGAATTTTGCCACATCTTGGGAAAATCCAGAATTTTTCCAAATCAAGCTCTGGTGGTAGCGCAGCAGCGGGCTCCGTTAACACTACAACTGCCGCCGCGAAAGCCAAGAAATCTGCGGAAAAAAAATCCATCAAAGCTGCAGGAAGACCTAAGTCGCGATCTAAGGCGAAGAAGTCTAACAAATTTCCGACCAAAAAACCAAAAGCTCTTAAACCGAAAACGGCGAAATCCGTAAAGGCGAAGAAAGCTGCCTCCCCAAAAAGGAAGAAATAAATTAGTGGACCCTGAAAATACAAATTGCGGAAATTTTCATCCTTATCGTCAATGTGACGATAATAAGACCATTGAAAACAACAATTTTCAAAAAAATTTAAAATTTTGAATAACAGTCGAAATTTTTGAAAAAAAGTCGAAATTTTAGGGTCGAAAAAAGGTTAAGGATTTTAAATAAATTAGAAAATTTTGAAAGAGGCAGCATGTTCACAAAAGACATAACGAACTCTTTATTGTTTTGAAATAAATGAAGAATGTTCAACAAAATTTTGTAAAACAATCTAAAATTTTTTTAAATTTTGGTTTTCAAAAAAAAAATAGATTTTTTCTCAGTTTGTCTGCCAAATTTTGGGGTTTCCTAAATTTCGAGTTTGCTTTATTAATGTCTACCTTCAAAATCTCTTTGTCTGAGACATTTCGACATTTTTTTCGAAAATTTCAACTTTTGTCAAAATCTCGACTTCTCACGGAATTTTGACTATTTATGTACAATTTCAACTTTTGTCAGAAATATTGACCCTTTCTTGAAACTGCTTTTCTGAAAAATACTGAAAAATACGAAAAAAGGTTTCGGTTTTTTCAAAAAAAAAGTTTCCAATTCGACTTTTTTTTATTGAGATGCAGATTTTTTAAATTTCGACTTTTTTGAACAACTTCTTACGTTATTTTTGTTTGGAGTGTTGGCTTTTGTTCAAAACTTTTTTTTTTAAATTCTTGATTTTTTTTTATTTTGGTTTCTTTTAAAACTACCAAAACCACCAAAATGTCAACTGTTTATACATAAAATTTCGATATTTTCATAATTTGGAAGAAATCATTTTTCTGAAAAATTTTATTTTTATGAAAATTGTGACTTCAACAATTTTTTTTTCAATTTGATAAAAGTTAGATTTTTTAAATTATAAGTTTTATTTTAATTTCCATTGAACATTACGACTTTTTTTTCGAAAATTGCAACTTTTTTCAAAATCTCGACTTCTCACGGAATTTTGACTATGTATGTACAATTTCAACTTTTGTCAGAAATACTGACCCTTTTTGAAACTGCTTTTCTAAAAAATACTGAAAAATACGAAAAAAGGTTTCGGTTTTTTCAAAAAAAAAGTTTCCAATTCGACTTTTTTTTATTGAGATGCAGATTTTTTAAATTTCGACTTTTTTGAACAACTTCTTACTTTATTTTTGTTTGTAGTGGTGGTTTTTGTTCAAAACTTTTTTTTTAAACTCTCGATTTTTTTTATTTTGGTTCTTTTAAAACTATCAAAACCACCAAAATGTCAACGGTTTATACATAAAATTTCGATTTTTTCATAATTTGGACGAAATCATTTTTTTGAAAAATTTTATTTTTATGAAAATTGTGACTTCGACAATTTTTATTTCAATTTGATAAAAGTTAGATTTTTTAAATTATAAGTTTTATTTTAATTTCCATTGAACATTTCGACTTTTTTTTTCGAAAATTTCAACTTTTTTCAAAATCTCAATTTGCCCACGAAATTTTGATTTGTTTGGGAAAAATGTTACCTTCGATGGAAATTCCAAAAAAAAACACCGTTAATTTCTAGTTTTAATTTTTCACTTCTGTCGGCAGTTATCAAAATTTGGAATTAAATTTATAACTCTATGTTCCATTTTGACTTTCGTCAGAATTTTGAGTTTTTGTTGAAATTTTTTTCTGAAAAATCCAATTTGTTGAATATTCTGCATTTTTTTAAAAAAAAAGTTTTTCCAATTCGATTTTGATTTTTTTTTTTTTTTGATGGAACGGACTGGTCCTTGGTTATCTTCAAAAATTGAAACACAGAACTTGTCCCCTGAAACCAAGAAAGATTAAAAAACACAACAAAGGTTGCTCTAACGCGTTAGAGTAACCTTTGTTGTGTTTTTTAATCTTTTTTGGTTTCAGGGGACAAGTTCTGTGTTTCAATTTCCAATTCGATTGTTTTATTAAAATGTTTTCTTCGGATTTAGAGAGTAAATGTAAATATCAACTTATTTTTAAAATTTCGAATTTAAAAAACTAAAAATTTCGAGTTGGAACAGGTCACATTAGGAATCAACATATCCTAATTTTGTTCGGAAATTCAAAATTTTTAAAAAAGTTAATATTTTCACAAATGTTTAATAACGAATTTTGGTTATTTTTAAGTGTAAACGCGGTCGTATTTAAACTTTTTCTAGAACGAATTTGTCCACTCTAAATGTAGACTTTTCTAGACATTTCCAATTAAAATCCCAAATTCAAAAAACTCAAGATTAAGTTCAGAATTTCGATATCTGACATTTTTCGCAAAAATTTTGGCGAAATTTCCAGGTTTCTAAAAAAATCGAAGTTTAAAAAGATATTTGTGGCTTTGAAGTAAATACCAAGATTTTAAATTTTGAATATTGAGAAAAAAAAGTAAAAGTATTAACATACTTCGCATTTAACAAAAAAACTAATTCAATTTGAAAGTTTCCAAAAAAGGTAGAAATTTTGAGATTAAAGGTAAAACTTACAAAAAAACGGTAAACTTTTTTTCGAAATTCGGAAGAATCAAATGCATTTTGACATTACAAATTCAGATAGCAGCAATAATTTCCAAAATTGCCCAAAATAGAAAACGTGGGAATTGAAGTTCTTGCCAGTTAGAAAAAGAGTTGGACGCCAAGAGGAAACTTGAACTTAAAAAAAAAACATCTAATCTTCCAGCATTTAGAAAGAATATCCAAATTCTAAATGTTCGGGTGCAAACTTTAATTTGAGATAAAAGTTAAAATTATGAATTTAATCGAAATTTGAAATATATTTAAAAAAAAGATTTTTCTCCAGCTGACTTCAAAATATTTCTTTAAATAGAGCACTTTCTATAGGCATGTTTCATACACGAGTGCTGGTTAAAGAAGACAGTTCAAAGATAATTTTTAGGAGAGGAATATCTTTCGAGTAATTTTATCACCTTACCCCCACATCTGTTATTTATATTTTAGTATACTTGTATACAATAATAATATTAATAGTAAAGTAGTATTGGACCGTGGCTTCTTAGCTCTAATCTAAACGCAAACAAAGACTAGGTAGTTTTAGCAGAAGGATCGCAGCCCCCCCTCCCCACCGAAAAAAAACCTGGTTACGGGCCTGATTCAACCGATATAAATTTACAATTTGTAAAGAATTTATACCGAAAACTTTCTTTTAGGAAATTTCTTTATTTGAACTTAGTAAGCGCATCCACCATCTCATCATCATTCTTTTACATTTTAACACCATAAATTAAGTATTTCATTCTTTAGAATAAATTATCAGTTTGAGTTTTATCAGAATATTTTTTATATTATGCTTTAATTATACCCAGGGTAAGTTGTCTCCTCTGGTGGTTTCCATCGTAAGCAAGAGCCAGATTTAGCAATATCTTACTTAATAAGTTAACTATTTGATATTCACCATTCGTCCTCAAATTATCTTATTTTGATCACTGTAATTTGCAGAAAGACGTATGCGTTTATTTATCGATATTTAAGCCTCACTTTGTTACGTCGATCTTCGTGTGAAGAATGTTGCCATCGCCGTACTAATGGAACGCGTCACATTAAGCATCATTTAAAAACAAATCACACGAAAGTAAGCGAACCTATCAAATCTGGTTTATATATCTCTCGCATAAACGTGCCGAATCCCGTAATTAAGTATCGCCATTAGGAAATCTGGATTAAAGTTGTCACTATTAATGTTCTCATAATTTCAGAGATTTTTGCAGATCTTTCGCTAAGAAATAGTTGAATAAATATGGGACGTTTTAGCGTTATCCTTTAAATATTGCAGCTTTTAGAGGAATTTAATCGGCAGACGTAGAAGTATGACGGCTCAGCTTGATAACTTACTAGAAATGTAATACGCAAACTTACAACGTAGTTCATAGAGTTCCATTGTAAATTAAATATTTGTGCCAGAATATAACAAAAACCTGAAAACTTTTGTTTATTTATTTTTTAAAATTAATCTCTGTTGCAAAGACAAGCAGAACCTTGTTCCTAGTTAATTTAGTTGCTCACTTTTTTGTACTAAACATGTGGAAAGTTAGAATTTTTCAATTCATGGTTATTTAAACGTTTTTAATTTGTACCATTAACGGATTCTAGTATCAGCTCGTATATTTATCTCTTTGGAACCAGATTATCTTCATGTAGGAATAATCCTCGTTTTCATAACGTAGTAGTACTGTAGAGACAAGCCTAACATATTTCTATCTTCAGGTTTAACTTGGTTCTTTAACATTTGATATCCATTTAGTAGCTTCATAAACGAACATTTAAAATATTGTAACGAAATGTAAATTGTAGAATTGTAGTACGTAGGAATTGTAGTACGTAAGAAAATTTTCTAGAAAGATCTGATAAGTGGAAGAGGCCGCGATAACGAAGCAAACGGCAGATAAGCATTCCAGAAATTTCGGCAAACGATAAGCCTTATCTGCGGGATTTTTCTAGAACCCGGGAGCCAAAACTATATAAGGATATAAGGCGGTCGCCTTTCCCTCGAGTCGTCGGTCAATCAGTTAGTTAGAGTCAGTCAGTGTAATTAGTGAGTTAGTAGTAAGAAGTCAATAAGTGAGTTAATTATTCAGTTGTAGTGTTCCCAGTTTAGTTTGAAAATAAAGTGGGTATTATTCAGCAAGTCTTTAATAATCATTTCGAACCGATAAGCCCGTAACAATATTTATTTTGAAACGAGATCATGTTTATATGTGATCCTTCTTTCAAAACGGAGGTCGCCTTTAATCTTCTTTCAGCATCAATCTTTATTGTGTTCATATCTCTCAAAACTTTAAGAAAGAACCTCAAACACCTGCATTTAGTTCACTAGGAAGAACTTTTGGGGGGTTTTCTCTCAGTGAAGATCTAAATGCTCTTTAACCTCTTTCAAATCCAAGATTCTCAATTCAAACAATTAAATTTTAGAAACTCCCACATCAGTTTAAACGCCCCAACAAGGATTTAAAATGGCAGAAGTCGTTTTTCAAAAAGTTTCTTTTCAATCTTTTTGGAATCTTTTTTGAACGCCAATCTTTATTCTGCTCAGTATTTGCTAAAACCTCAAAGAGTATACAAAATACTTTTTCTGGGAAGGATCTCGATTTAATAAAAGCTTCCTTTCAGCGAAGATCTAAATTCTCTTTAAGTTCTTTTTATCTCATTTAAATTGAGTAGCGCTTGAGGCCTCAAAGAAGGAACAATAGGAATTTTATTTTAACAATTAGGTCAATTTGAAAGAGCTTTTTGTTGCTAAAGTTTTGGCGAGAAAAGTAGATTGTCATTCGCCTTGTTTTAAAAGCTCAGTATGAACATCAATATCTTCCAGACCTTCAGCAATCTGGATTATCCGAATTTAGTTCACTAGGAATGATTATAAATTTTTGGGGTCTATCTCTCAAAAAGGTTTTATATTGTAACACAAAGTAAATAGATGGACTAGAATTTAGAATAAAATTGTATAATTTAGTAAATGACAAAAGTTTCTAGAAGGATCTGATAAGGGGAAAGCGGCCGCGATAACGAAGCAAACGGCAGATAAGCATTTCAGAAATTTCGGCAAACGATAAACTTTATCTGCGGGATTTTTCTAGAACCCGGGAGCCAAAACTATATAAGGATATAAGGCGGTCGCCTTTCCCTCGAGTCGTCGGTCAATCAGTTAGTTAGAGTCAGTCAGTGTAATTAGTGAGTTAGTAGTTAGAAGTCAATAAGTGAGTTAATTATTCAGTTGTAGTGTTCCCAGTTTAGTTTAAAAATAAAGTGGGTATTATTCAGCAAGTCTTTAATAATCATTTCGAACCGATAAGCCCGTAACAATATTCATTTTGAAACGAGATCGGGTTTATATGTGAGCCTTCTTTCAAAACGGAGGTTGCCTTTAATCTTCTTTCAGCATCAATCTTTATTGTGTTCGTATCTCTCAAAACTTTAAAGAAGAACCTTAAACATCTGAATTTAGTTTACTAGGAAGAACTTTTGAAGGGTTTTCTGTCAGTGAAGATCTAAATGCTCTTTAACCTCTTTTAAATCCAAGATTCTCAATTCAAACAATTAAATTTTAGAAACTCCCACATCACTTTAAACGCCCCAACAAGAATATAAAATGGCAGAAGTCGTTTTTCAAAAAGTTTCTCTTCAATCTTTTTGGACTCTTCTTTGAACGCCAATCTTTATTCTGCTCAGTATTTGCTAAAACCTCAAAGAGTATACAAAATATTTTTTCTAGGAAGGATCTCGATTTAATAAAAGCTTTCTTTCAGCGAATATCTAAATTTTCTTAAAGTTCTTTTCATCTCACTTAAATTGAATGGAACTTAAAGCCTCAAAGAAGGAACTGTAGGAATTATATTTCAACAATTAGGTCAATTGCTTTTTGTTGGTAAAGTTTTGACGAGACAAGTAGATTGTCCTTCGTCTTGTTTTGGAAGCTCAGTATGAACATCAATATTTTCCATAACTTCAACAATCTGGACCATTTGAAATTAGTTCACTAGAAATGATTATAAATTTTTGGGGTCTTTCTCTCAGAAAGGTTTTATATTGTAACGCAAAGTAAATAGATGGAATAGAATTTAGAATAGAATTGTATAATTTAGTAAATGACAAAAGTTTCTAGAAGGATCTGATAAGGGTAAAGCGGCCGCGATAACGAAACAAATGGCAGATAAGCGTTTCACAAATTTCGGCAAACGATAAGCCTTATCTGCCGAAAAGTTCTAGAAGCCGGGGGCCAAAACTATAAAAGGCGGTCAGCTTTCCCTCGAGTAAGTCAGTTAGAATCAGTGTAATTAGTGAGTTAGTAGAAGTCAATAATAAGTGAGTTAATTGTCAATTGTGGTGATCCAAGTTGAGTTCAGTAATAAAGTGGGTATAATCCATCACGTGTAATCAATTCGAACCGATAAGCCCGTAACAATATGTTTCTTAAATCCCTTGGAGTTCTTTAAAATTTTACATTCAAACAACTAAATTTTAGAAAATCGGACTTCAGAGCGGCATATTTGACTTTCAAAATGAATCAACCCATAAATTATCTTAAATGGCTCAAATCTTTTTTCAAGAAGTTTATTTTTAATTTTTTGGAACCTTTTTGAATACCGCTCTTTATTCTACATGATTTCTTTCGAAACCCTAAAGGATTTATAGTTTGCAAAATGCATTTTCTAGGAAGGACCTTAATTTTATTGAAGCTTCCTTCCGGCAAAGATATATATTCTCTTTAATTTCATTCCGAACATCGATCTCAATTATGTTCACCATCTCTTGAAACTCCTCGAGGTGGGTCTACGGATCCTTCATCTAAACAATTATACAAATATACAAATATACTTTAAAGGCTTTTTTCGTTTCTAAAGCTTGGTGAGCCTTCTTAAAAAATAAAATCCCTTTCATCTTCTTTCAGAAATCTACTTTAGGCAGTGGTCCTGATAAATTGTCCCTTGAAACTAAGAAAGATTAAAAAACACGACAGCTTGGCTGGCGAAAAGCGTTAGAGCAGCCTTTGTTGTATTTTTTAATTTTTCTTGGTTTCAGGGGACAAGTTCAGTATTTCAATTTTTGAAGATAACCAAGGACCAGTCCGTTCTATAAAAAAAAGGTGATCTTGATTATGTTTAATATCTCCCAAAGCCTCAAAAAAGAATCTCGAATATCTGAAATTAATTTGACAGGAAGAGTTTTTAAATTTTTGTTGGCTCTTTCTTCAGACAGAATTAAATGTCCCTTAGGGGGTTTTGAATATTTTAAGAATCTACATCCAGACAACCAAATTTTAGAAAATCCGACTTCACAGCGAAGTATTTGGTTTCCACAATCGGTTCTCCAAAAAGATGGCAGGGATCTTATATCAAGATGTTTCTCTTCAATTTTCTTGAACCTTCTTTCAATGATTATTCTGCTCTACATCTCCCAATACTTTAAAGGATTTGGAATTTGCGAAATGATTTTTCTAGAAAGATTTTATGGATTCTACGTTTTCCTTTCGGTAAAGATCTAAATTCTCCTTAAGTTCTTTTCGAATATCGAGGTCAATTATATTCAACATCTCTTAAAGCCTCAATTAACGATCCAGAACCAACACTTAAACAGCGAAATATACATTAGAGTATTGCTTTTGCTTCTAAAGCATGGTGAGCCTTTAATTAAAAAGTATTCTTTTTTGGAAGCCCGCTCTAAGTATCGATCTTGATTATGCTCAATATCTAATTTTGAATTTTTGAAAACTTTATCTCGAAAAAGTTCTAAATGTCCCTTGAACTTCACTAAATTCTTGAAAATCAGCCGAGAGTTCAAAGGATTTATAATTTCCAAAATGCCTCTATTGGGAAGGATTTTGTTTTTATAAAAGTTTCCTATTAAAGATCTAAATTCTCTTTTTTTTTCAATATCGATCCCAAATAGGAGCAACATTTCTTTGAGCCTCAAAGAAGGATCTGCAGATCCATTTCTTAGACATATAAATGTACTTTCAAGCACTTCTTCCGCTTTTCATGCTTGGTGAACCTTCTTTTAAAAAATAGATTGCTTTTTAACTCTTTCTGGAATTCCACCTTCCATCATCCGTCTTGAGAGCTATCAATCCAAATTACATAATCCCAACATCTCAAAGAAGATCTAGAGTATTTAAAATTAGTTCACTAGCAAGAATTTAAAGTTTTTAGTGGCTTCATTTCTAGAAGGGACTAAATGCTCTATTTCAATTCTCCAAGATTCTACATTCAAACAATTAAATTAAGAAATCCTACTTCAAAGCAAAATATTTTGCTTTTAAAATAATTTCTCCAGAAAGGCTTTTAAAGAGCAGAAATCTTTCTTCATGTAGATGCCTTTAATTTTCTGGAACCTTCTTTCAGCACCGATCTTAAGTTTGCTTAATATCTCTCAAAACTCAGAGAATTTTTGCTTTTTCTAGAAAGGATTTTAAATTTATGGCAACTTCCTTTCGACAGAAAACTAAATTATATTCAAGTTTTTTTTTTATAATTTCCCGGGTGATTATATGAAATAGAAAAAATTAAACAACCCTATTTCATAAAATTGCTTGAAAAATTTTTCTCATGAGAAAAATATGAGGATGCAGAAGCCCAAGAAACCTCTGAATTCTATTAAATTTTCTTTAATGTTACCAAGATCCCAAAGTATTATTTTCAAAGGGAATTTGGAGTTTATACCTTTTTTTTCTACAACAATATAAAGTTATACCAAGGGTGTTCTTTAACATTAATCTTCATTCTGTTCAATCTATTCTTTAAAGTCTCCAAACGGAGTTAAAAGAATCTAATATCTCTTAATCAGAGGGGATTTAAAATGTAGTTAAATTATATTTGCATTGATCTTGATTATGTTTAATATCTCCCAAAGCCTCAAAAAAGAATCTCGAATATCTGAAATTAATTTGACAGGAAGAGTTTTTAAATTTTTGTTGGCTCTTTCTTCAGACAGAATTAAATGTCCCTTAGGGGGTTTTGAATATTTTAAGAATCTACATCCAGACAACCAAATTTTAGAAAATCCGACTTCACAGCGAAGTATTTGGTTTCTACAATCATTTCTCCAAAAAGATGACAGGGATCTTATATCAAGATGTTTCTCTTCAATTTTCTTGAACCTTCTTTCAATGATTATTCTGCTCTACATCTCCCAATACTTTAAAGGATTTAGAATTTGCGAAATGATTTTTCTAGAAAGATTTTATGGATCTTATGGTTTTCTTTCGGCAAAGATCTAAATTATCCTTAAGTTTAAAGATTCTAAAATTTCTTGTCCAGAGAGGATTTAGAATGTATTTGAATGTATACTAGGATATAAATTCTTCTAAGCTCTTTTGGAGTAGCCAAGACAGAAGCAATGATCCCATTTTAAAGATAAATGTTTAGCTACCTCATTGTTTCAGAAAGGGTATAATTTCTCAGAAGTCTTCTTTTAAAAATCTCTTTGTTCTCTTCACCTCTTTATTCTTTGCAGTTTCGAAGATTCCATTTTCAAAAGAAATTTATAGATTTTAATGTTTTCAAGGGGGTTCTAAAACTCCTTTCAGGAACGTTCTGACTTTTCTTTGCATTTGTTTGTAGTTTCTAAAATTCTAGATTCTTTTTGAGGTATTTTCGGAAAAGGTTTTAGATAATGTTGCCTTAGGAAAATCCCCTATAAATATCAGGAAAATCTAGAAAGTTGTTGAAATCAAATTCCTAATAGTTCTAGGTCTTGCTACAAGGAGAATTTAAAATAATCAAGAGTTATTTTTGAGAATTTTAAATACATCGAACAAGATTCTACCTGAAGCAGTCAGTTTCAAGTCATTCTGGAAAACCCATCAGGTAAAATCTTGAGGACTTAAAAGGAAAAAAAGAGATTCTACAGACTTTTTGTAGTCGTTCAAAAACAATCTTTTTTTTCTATTAATAACGATCAAGATGAAGGTTGCTCAATAAAGATTCTTTAGAGAAATCTCTTATAAACATCAGTAAATCTAGAACTATTAGACATTTGCATTCAGCAACCGCTTAACAGTTCTAGGTTCTACGAGAAGAATTTTGCAAATATTGATGGTAATCAAGATTCTTCTTGAATGGATACTTCTGGAAATTCTGAATCTTTCTGGAAAGGCATCACCAGTAAGCTTCAAATTGATGTTAAATGTATAAACTTGAGGACTCTAAAAGGAAAAAAATACAAATACTTTTTAGAATAACTCTTCTTAGAAAATTTTACCTCTGGTATGGTGGACATACTGAGTTACCGTCCTCTTCTGTCTAAACTTTCTTATCCTTTGTACCAAATTTTCAATTCAGAAGAGTTTCGCCTCTGGTATGGTGGGCATACTGAGTTACCGTGCTCTTTTTTCTAAACTTTCTCATCCTTTGTACCAAATTTTCAATTCAGAAGAGTTTCGCCTCTAGTATGGTAGACATACCGAATTACCGTGCTCTGATGTTTTGAAATTGGCCCCCCTTTTTTAAATTTTCATTTTGCCATCCTTATATTTTATTTCTTTGTTCCTGAAGAATCCCCCTATAATGGTGGGCGAAATGTCTAACGCTTTTAGTAGTTCTTTGACACGATCCAATCCCGGAAGAAGTATACCCTTAAAGGATCTAAAGTGACAAAACTCTTTTTTCAGGAAGTTTCTTTTTAATGTTCTGGAAGCTTCCTTGAGCACCGATCTTGATTAGGTTCTACATCTTCCCAGGAACCTTCTTTCCAGAAGATTTGGATTCTCTTTAATATTTATTTTTTCATTTATTTATTTGTATTTGGAATCGCACGGTTTCAAGTTCGTTGTTTGAAAAAATATATGGAATTTCCAGAAGCCTTCTTTAAGAAAAATATTGCCTTCAATATATTCCAAAATATCCAAGCAAAATCCGAATTATCAATTATCTTTAGAATCTTGAGTCCCTAATCTTAGGAGTGATTTGGGGTTTTCTGGTTTGTGTTTTCAAACAGAACTTCAAGTTTCCAAAAGACTTCTTTAAATAAGGATCTTAATTCTCTTCAAATGTTTAGAGTAACAATAATTTCAATGTTTCGGAGTTTCTCTTCTTGGAAGCATACTGAAATTGATGCGAATTATTTCTCGAAAATAATCTAAATTTTCCTTTGTTTGTTTTGGAATCTACAAACTCTACTAATAAAACGAACATCAAGCTTGACAATTTCTACCTCAAGGCGAAGTCCTTAGCTTGATTATTGTTCTTCAAAAAAGAATAAACTGCTTTAGGAATTTTTTTAAGAACTCCCTAAATTCTCTTTAGCTTTATCACCAAAATCATACTCCGAGAAGTAATTCAGAATTTCATGTTTTTATGAAGGATTTAGAGTTTCAGGAGCCTTCTACGAAAAAGGATTTTGATTGTGTTTAATGTCTTTAAAGGCTTCAAATTTCCAAAAACCCTCTTCCAGAAAAGACCTCATTGTCTAGAAATTTATAATTAAATAATTAACCTAAATTTATGGGAGATTTTTCTTGAGGAAGCTGGACATCCTTTTTCGAACTAAGAAATACTTTACATTCAATCAGCTACTTATTGTTTAAATCTCAAGAGGAATTTAGATCTTCGTGCTCTCATGACCGATCTAGAGTTTCCAGGCGCCTTCTTCGAAGAATGATTTTGATCGTATTTAATACCTTCTAAAGTGTCAAGTTTCCAAAACCTCTCTTTCAGAAAGACTTGAAGTTTTGGAAGGTTTCCATCCAGAAAGCTGGACATTTTCTTTGTGCAAAAAATACTCCACGTCCCATTATCTGCTCACTCTATAAAGCGCGAGAGAAACTTTGTGCCTTCATCCTCGTCATGATCAAGATTTTCCAGGGGACTTCTTCGAAAAACGATTTTGATTGTGTTTAATATTTTCCAAAGTCTCCAATTTTCCAGAGTCCCCAATTTTCCAGAATCTCTCTTCAGGGAAGGATCTAAAAATATGGGAGGTTTATCTTAAGGAAGCTATCCTTGTTAGAACAAGGCTGGGGTAGTGCTCTTTTTTTTTAAGCCTGTCTTAAAACACTCACCTGTGCAGTCCTGTTTGTTTCAGTGAAGACTTCTGTCGACAGAAACTCATTTTTCTGCGAACTTCTAAACTCTGAGATTCAATATCAAGCAGAATTTTCCCAGTGAATCATACTTATCCGCATTTAAAACATCAGTTCATCGCCAGCTATCGTACTCATGGTGCTCACGAGTTTAAAATAGGTTTAACTTTTGCCAACGGGATGTACTTAAAAAAAACATGCTTTCTTTGCCACCTGACGAAATTTTGGTGAAAATTGCATCAAGTGATAATTACCTGAAGATAAAAGATAAGTTAATTTACTCGAATTGTAATTGACTTGAAGCTAGCTAGACCACTTGCCCGTTTGGCGGGAGAAGTACCTAAGAATTAAATCTTAATTATGCATGTTGTGAAAATGAAATCCTTATTCGGATTTCACTCTTATAACAATTTAATATCGTAATTAGTCATAAATGTCTCGTTTAAAAAAATTCTTAAGCCTTGTATATTCGAAGATTAAATAATTTCACGAAACGCACATAAAACGGCGCACTAAATCATTGGTTTATTAATTGGAAAATGCAATAATAATAAATACGCGTGCATTATTAGCGTGCCTTAACCTTGAACCGGTGCCAAGGCATATTTCACCTCAGGTTATTTGTGTGCCAATTTTATTTTAAAACGGCATAACTCCCAAACCAAATTTCCTTTAATTAATGTACTGGCTTTGAACATTGAAAGATAAACATCGTTCCAGTATAATGTGTGCACTGGATGCGTTTGCTTTCGCATGTAACGAATAAATCACGTTCCAGCTCTGAACTGCGACAGATGAACGGACGACAACCGTATCCATTTACCTTGACTGAATCCGAGATGGTTAAGCTTTCCGGTGAACGTACAGAGTCGAGCTATTGACTTTTAAATGTGACGATATAATCGCCGATGTTTCGTCGCTTTGGGGCGGAAACGCCTTCAGGTTAGACATTGGCGTAGCTAGGATGGGCGATACCCACCCTAAAAAAATCGAAATATACATTATTGATACTGGTAATTAATTAGAGGCTCTATTTTTGATGAAACGGACTGGTCCTTGGTTATCTTCAAAAATTGAAACGCAGAACTTGTCCCCTGAAACCAAGAAAGATTAAAAAACACAACAAAGGTTGCTCTAAAGCGTTTCGACAGCCAAGCTGTCATCTTCAGAGAGAGTTATAGATGACAGGGTTAGAACGCGTTAGAGCAACCTTTGTTGTGTTTTTTAATCTTTCTTGGTTTCAGGGGACAAGTTCTGTGTTTCAATTTTTTAGAGGCTCTATATCAACACATGCTCTTTGCCTCCCTTGCGTAGCTACACCAATGAAGTTAGAAGCATCTATAACTCGAGTCTTGTCGGTTTCGTATCATTTTCTGTGGGACATTGTGAAAAAACAATGTTTCCAAATTTTGCAAAACAGAGAATCAAGAACAACCAAGACAATCTTTTTTTATTTTTGTCGAACTCAAAATGCAATTGAAACATTTTTTTTTGCTTTTGTTTCTTGCTCCTATAAATTTAAAGTTTTTTTAAGTGCGACTTTTAACCAACTTCATTATTATTATTTTTCGAAATTTCTAGTTTACGCTTTTGACTCATGTACCTTATTTATTACGATTTCGATTCTAACTTTAAAATGTTACTTGTTTTGTGTCTAAAACAATTTTTTACAGATTTCCATTTTTAAGTTCGCTAATAATTTCTGTACAATGAAAATCTCGAAGTTGAACCAATTCAAACACCTGCGTCTGCCATACGCACATCAGGTCAACTGAAATACTTGCCAGATGTTTCAAAATTTAATTACAATAAATTTATCAACATCCTTATTCTTAATTTATCGCATTATTGATGACCTTGCCAGTTTAAAATTTAAATATTTACGCTTTTCCCGTAGTTTTATTTTTTTTTTTAAATTTGCACTTTTATTATTTGCACCAAAATTTGAAAATTGATTATGCTCATTTTTTAAATAAACTACGATTTTTATTTTTCAAAATGTATACCTCAATTTGTCGTTATTTAAAATTTTAAAGTTTTTTTCAAAATATAAGCTTACACCTTTTTATTTTTTCGGAAATGACACCTACGATAAATCTTGAACTTTTAACATCGTCCTTTTTCTATATAAATGTTGTGAAGTTTTTGGCAATTTTGAATCCCCAATATTGAGATCATTTCGCCAAATTTAAAAAAAAACTATTAATGACAAAAATCCATTTTTTATTCCTCTATTTTTTAGAAATTCCTATTTTCTTTTTACAAAATTTTGAGTTTAGAATTTTACTTTTTTGTCTACAATGTCGAATTAAACCTTAAAATCAAATTGTCTGCTTTTTTCAGAAATTTTGAACTTTTTCTTTAATTGTGACTACAACTTTAACTTTACAGTTTTTAACTTACTGTATGGAGTTTTTTAATATTCTTAACTTCAGTAGAGAGCTCGGATTATACGGAATATTTGTACAAGTCTGTAATACATGGAACTTGTTGGTCTAACTGCCAAACAAGCTACTAATATAACCACCAACGATGCTGAAAAGCGAACCTGGTCCTATCAAATATTTGTCCAAACATTGAATAATATTTAATATTTATTGATGTATTTATTGTTAATACATTATATTAGTTATGAATAGAGACCGGATTATATGCAACATAAACAGCTTGAAATACGCATCCAAATATGCAAGCAAAATGCTTAAAATATGCATGAAGAGTGTCAAAATATGCAACTTTAAATAATACCGCTGTTAATTTCGACTAATTTGCTTCTGATTTGAAGAATTTTACTTTTCTTTTGAACAAATTTGCTTCTAATTGCTTACAAATTTGCTTTCATTTCATTAAGTTTGTTTCGAATTTAAACAAATTACTTATCAGTTTCGACAAATTTACTTCAAATTTTGATAAATTTCCAGCATGTCCCTATGCAAATTTAAGATTTTTTCTCTAAATTTTATTTTTCTCTCAAAGTCAGTTTAGTTATAAATTCTGAAGTTTGTTTGGTTCTGAGTTTGTTGATCTTAAAATTCTATATTTTTTTAAAAATTGAAGTTGAGATTCGAAAGTTTTTTAACAAATTTCAGGATGGATTGACTTTTTGAATAATTTCGGACTCATTCCAAAATTGTGGTTTCTTTTTTCAAAATTTTGACTTTGAAAATTTTATTTTTTTTTAAGTTGACTTTTGTGGATATTTCAATCTCGTCTTTTTTTCAGAATGGAGTTTTCAAAATTTCGACTTTTTTAAAACTGCGACTCTCAAAATTTAACATTTTCAAACATTGATTTTTTTTTAATTTCCATCTTTATTTGAAATTGAAGATCTTTTATGAAGTTTTCTACATTTTTTTTTTCTTGAAAGTATGCATTTTGTTTTAATTGTGATTTTCTAAGAATTTCGATTGTTTAAAAATATTTTTTTAATTTCAAAATGTTTAATTATGTCCAAAAAAATTTTGTATTTTGATCAAAATATAACATTTATAATAAATACTTCGAATCCTTCTGAGTTGTTACATTTTTTTTATTTTCGAGTTTTTTCTTTAAATTTATTATTTCAGAAAGGAATGACAGGATTTCAGAAAAAGATGATTTTTGCATGAAAAGATCAAAAAGTAGAACTTTGAGAAGAAAGCCGAATTTTAGAAAAAAAAACTTATTTTAAGCGAAAAGAACAAAAAAGTTGAAATTTCTAGAAACTTTGGAAATTTCAGTCAAAGTTCCTGAATATTCAGATTCTAAAAAACCTAAATTATTAGAAAATAACCTAAAGTAACGAAATTTCGATAAAAAGGCGAAGTTTCGAGAAAAATGGTCGTAATTTCGAGGGTCGAATATTAAGAAATAGTTTTTAATTTTTCAAAGAAAATCAGTTTTAAAATAAGTCGAATTTTGAAATGAAAAGCAAACTTGAGAAAAAAAAACGAATTTTGAAAAAATCCGAAAAGACGTATATCTAGCAAAAAACGAAACTTCGAAAAAACAATAAAAATTTTCCACAAGAAATTGAATATTCTTCATTCTTTTCTAATTTATCAAAAAAACAAATTTTTATTTTTTCCATATCTAATTTTTGGTCTCCTATTTTTCATTATTCCTATTCTATGTAAAATAAACGAACCTCTTAATTTGTGAACTGTCATGAAGTGACGTTTTCAATAAATTTAAATATCACGTAGTCACATTTCAAAACCTGTTTAGAAAATTGTCAACAAGTCATAAAAATTTAAATATTTCCAAACTGGGCCGAAGAAATGTTAAATAAATTGAAAAAAAAAAAGAAATTGAATTTTGAAAAAATAGTCACATTTAAGAATGTAAAAAAGATGAATTTGAAACAAAAAACAACCTAAATTTGAAAAATAAAAAAAATTGAAGAAAAAGTTTAAAGCTTTAGGATATGATATTAATGTAATAACAGAAATTTCCGAAAGATGATTTTTGAGAAAAATTTCGAATTTTCGAGAAAAGGACGAACTTCAAGAAAAAAACCAAATTTCAATAAACAAATTTTAAAAAGAAAATAAAAATGTCAAGAAAAATATCGAAATTTTAAAAAAAACGACAAATTTTGAAGAAAATGTCGTCTTTTCCAGAAATAATAAATACTGAATTTTGACATAAACATGAAAATTTGGAAAAAATTTATACTTTAAGCAAGCAGTAAAAATATCTGAAAGCTCTGATTCTAGCAGGTGCAAAAGGTCAAAACGAATCCAATGGTAAAAAATAATGTTTTGAAAAAAATAAATTTTCGAGAAAAACCCCAAACATTGGGAGACGAAGTTTTGATAGAAAATAAAATTTTAAAAAAGAAACTTTAAGGAAAAAGACGAAATCTCGTAAAAATTTCCAAAAACGAATCTTGAAAAGAAAATCGAAATTTGAAGAAAACGATGGATATTTCGAAAAAACGACAAATGTTTAAAAAAGCCCCAAATATCGGAAAACGAAGTTTTGATAGAAAGTAAAATTTTAAAATAGAAATTTCAAGGAAAAAGACGAGATCTAGTAGAAATTTGAAAAATTTGACAAAATAGTCAAATTTGAGAATATGAAAAAGATGAATTTTGAACAAAAAAAAAGAAGTTTGGAAAAAACAGATTAATTTCGAAGAAAAAGTCGAGATTTTTGGGATCGTAATGGATATGATATTGACGTAATAATCAAAATTTCCAAAAGATGATTTTCGAGAAAAATGTCGAAACTTCGAGAAAAGGACGGACTTCAAGAAAAAAACTTAAATTTCCAAAAACAAATCTTGAAAAGAAAATAAAAATGTCAAGAAAAACATCGAAATCTCAACAAAACGACAAATTTTGAAGAACATGTCGTTTTTTCCAGAAATAATAAATACTGAATTTTGACATAAACATAAAACTTTGGGAAAAAGTTCAATTTTAAGCAAGCACTAAAAATATCTTAAAGTTCTGATTCTAGCAGGCAGAAAATTTCAAAAAGAATCCAATGGTAAAAAAATAACGTTTTGAACAAAACTAAATTTCGAGTAATACCCTAAACATTAAGAAAAAAAGTTTTGATAGAAAGTAAAATTTTATAAAAGAGGATTCAAGATAAAAACGAAACCTAGCAGAAATTTTAAATATCCAAAATATAAATTTTTAATAAATGGGCAAATTTTGAGAGAAAATTTAAATTTTCCTGTTGGATATTTATTTTCTTTTGATTGCTTAAGTCAGAGGTAGAAAATTGCCCCACCATGACGTCAGAAAATGTGCAATATTGGGATAAATGTTAACATTTGGAGAAACAAGTAGAAATTTTAAAAAAATTTCATTTAAAAAATCTTGAAAACCTTGAAAGTTCCAGAGAAAATTTGCTAGACATTCCAAAAAAAAAATTCGAAAGCTTTAATTCAAAAGATCAACCGCATTTTAAGGAAAAGGCAAATTTTGATAAGCAAGTGTCGATTCTTGCAGAAATTCGGATTTTAAAAGTGGAAATTTAGGGAAAAGTCAAATTTTAAAGGAAATTTTGAAGAAAAAAAGAACGAAAAATTTAGAGTAAAAGATTCAAAGTTTTTAAGAGATTAGATTATGATAAAAAATTAGATTAATAATAAATTTGAAATTTTAAAATAAAAGATAAATTTTACAAAAAAAGAATTTTGAAGAAAAAATGGTACCTACCCAGTTGAGCAGAAAATTGAACATTTTCAGAAATTTTTTTTGAAAAAGTCCAAAAGGTAGAATTTTGGAAACAAAATCAAAATTTCGAAAAAGACAAATTTTGAGGAACAGGCGAATTTTAGGTAAAAGACTATCTCAGAAAAATTCGAAATTTTGAGAAAAAAAGACGAATTTACCAAAAAAATAAGAAAAAATTTATTGAAATATTAAATATCAGATATTGAGATAAAAATCAAAATTTCCTGAAATAGACAAGTTTCTGGAAACCAGTCAGAATTTCTAAAAAAGTCAAAATCTTAAAGATCGAAATTTTTAGTAAATGTTCAGAAAAATATCGGAATTTGAAAAATAATTCGAGAAAACTTTGAAATGAACAACAAATTGTCTAAAGAAAGTCAAATTAAAATAAAGTAAAAAAAAATAGTCAAAACCCCGAGAAAAAAGACGATATTGTAAGAGAAATTTTGCAAATAAGATCTTAATTTTGAGAAAAAGCATTTAATCTTAGTGACACTTCGAAATTCAGAAAAAGAGTAAATTTTAAAAGAAAAATCAAATATTTATTTTCTCTGGACTCTCTGGGCGAGTTAGAGGAAGGCAGGCTCCCTACCTTACCTCAACAGCCGTGTCAGAAAATGTCAAATATTGTGATAACACATCGAAATTTTGACAAACAAGTTGAAAGTATCAGAAATTTGGATTAAGAAAGGGTTGAAGTTTACAAAGACATTTTTGTTTTTTCAGAAAAATTTTAAGTTTCTAAAAATTATACCTTTCTGTCTAAAAGATCGACCAGATTTCGAAAAAAAAGGCAAATTTTAATAAACAAGCGAAAATTTTCAGAATTAGAAAAAGGCGAAATTGTCAGGAAAGGTCGAATTTCGAGAAATGACGAAATTTCAGAAGAAAAACGAGGAACTTTTAAATTCAAAATTATGACAGTCATATTTGATAAAAGAAGGCAAATTTATGAATAAAAGCAAAATTTTAAAAGAAAAAGTCAAATTTTGTAAAAAAATATATAAAATTTGAGAAAAAGGTAGAAATTTCGAAAAAATGTTTCAAGGATAGGATGAATTCTGAAGAATTGGAAAGTCCTCCAATTGAATACATACAAATTTTCAGTTTGCTGCATGAACCAGGGAGTGCAAGCGCATTCATATTTTTCTCAGTCTGTAAAAAAAGGTTGCTCATTTCTGGTCTAGATCATTTTGTTGACACAAAAATCCTTCATTTACTAGATTTTGTCGAAATGGATAAAATCCTTTCGGAAATAAAAATTGTTCCTGGAGGTCAATGATGTCCCTGACAAAATGCGATCCCAAATTTATATACTTATCGTTTTCTTAATCCAAAAAACCCTTATTTACCGAATTGCATCGAAATCGATACAACCGTTTCTGAGATAAAAATTTCTTCCTCAAGGAGCAATATATCCCTAAAAATGATAATAGCAAATTTTTTTATTAAAAAAAAAACCTTAATTACCAAGTTTCATCGAAATCGATAGAGCTGTTTAGGAGATAAAAAATTTGTTCCTGAAGAATTAAAATCTTCTCAAGAACTGTTGATTCCAAATTTTTATCAAGACACCTATCTAGATCATTTTTTTGGCTCAAAAAATCCCTAGTTAACGATTTTATCAAAACTCTTAGTCGTTTTATCGAAAAATGTATTTAGTATATACATTAGGGTGGTCCTTATTTAGAAAATGTTCGAATTTTTTTCCACGATAGTCCTAAATCGGTTCCAAATATATAAAAAAAAATTCATGCCAAGTTATAGCTCTTAATTTTAATATCAACCCGGCCCCCCCGATAGCCAAAGTTTTAAATGGAAATAACATAGGAAAAGTTCTGTTAATACTTTGGAATTTTTTATCCCATAAACCAATAAACATATCATGTCGACAAATGATTATTTTTATAGAAAATTTACCGCTCTACAAAAAAGGTCTCTTATGATTTTTGGCTAACTTGACTGGTTTAAAAGTTATTCGAGGTCAAAATCAAAGTTCTAGTCAATCTAATGGTTTTTTTCGTTTTTACCATCATTTTATGATTGAAAAATGAAAAAAGGGTTATAATTTTTAATCTTGATGATTTTTTTCCAGAAAAATTCCAAGGTGACCGTGACCCTAAAATAATAGTTACACTAATTTTTTTTTATTTTTGAACTGTCATAAGTTTCAACTATATTTCCAATTTCAAAATACACAAAATATTTTTGGCAAATTATTGAACGATTTTAATTTTGATTGATAAAAATATTGATACAATCTGGTTTCAAATTTAAATTTCAAGATAAAAACATTTCAGAAACTGATTATGCCGCCATCTATTAGATTTTACTTCAACTTTTCACATCACAATTTATTCTAAAGTACTCATAACCTATATTTATTACCTCAACTCTATTAAAATCGTTCACGAATATTTACTAATAGTTATGCTTTCTCGTTGCTTAATTAAATCCATAAATTTCATCAATTCGATTTTAAAGTCATCAGACAAATATGGAACTATCACGTTTACGTCAAAACATCTTTTTAATTGGTGATGTTGACGTCCAAATAGTGGGTAATAAATTACCATCGAAATTGCAAGCTCTAAAAGTGTTCTTTTTTCATACACGTATTTTAAATACTTCTGTACCAGAAAGTATCGCTGCAGTAATTGATGAAATTATTGTGTTTTGGAAAAAAGCTCAAATTCCCGTTCAAGATATGCAAAGATGCCGAGATAAATTGAAAAAATTGTACGATGAGTGGCGCATACTTGTCAAACACAAAAATCGGAGTGACGTGGCTGTAAAAAAACAAAATGAATTTGTTTGTTCATTAAAAAAATTATTTGACATTGCACCATCAAATGTATTTGAAGTTATTGATGAAAATTCTAAAGAATTCTTAATTAATCAGAGATCAGATGAACGAATTGGTTTTATTGCAAATATTAAAACAAAATATGATGACGATGATAATAATTCTAATAAATTAAACAAAAAAACTCATTTTGAAAAACGAAAAAAAAGAGTGATGAAAAAAAAGCATTATTGGGTAAATTATGAGAATCAAATAATCAATTGATTTTTTATTACTTATTCACGTTCATATTTTATTCGTCATATTATTGTCCTTATTTGTTTTAGACAAAAATGTTGAACTTTTATCTAGCCAGGGAAGTGCTCTATCTGCATCTAGTGGAGAAATATACTTTCCTACTACTGCCGGATCATCAGAATCAAAAAAAACAAGAGGAAGTTATAATATTCTCAGTGATAGAGTTGTAGCTACTTTCGATCGATGTAAAGTAAGTGACAGAGATGCTGTATTTATAATAACTGCTATCTGTCAATCACTTATTGATATAAACCTACTAGATGTGGATATTAACTCTTTGATTATCCATCGATCATCTATTCGAAGACGACGACAAACTCTGCGAGAGTCAAAATCAATAGAAATAAAAAAAAACTTCCAAGACTTGAATTTATCATCTATTGTTGTACACTGGGACGGAAAATTATTACCTAATTTGTTAAATACCGAAACCGTTCATCGATTACCAGTGATAATTACGTCAGAGGGCAAAGAAATTATGTTAGGTGTACCAACGAGTGAAGATGGGACTGGAAAGGCACAAGCTACTATTATTCACGAAACATTGCTGGATTGGGGATTCGACACTTCTGTCAAAGCGATATCCTGTGATACTACTGCTTCAAATTTACGCATTCGAAATGGTGCTGCTGCATTACTGGAGAAATTATTAGAGAGAGATTTATTATATCTTCCGTGTAGGCATCACATTTTCGAAATTGTCCTAAGATATGTGTTCGAAGCTGTTTTTCCAAATACTGTACGGCCAAATGTTCCACTTTTTATCAGATTTCAAAAGCAATGGGAAACTTTGAATAAACTGAATTACAAAACAGGATTAGATGATCCAAGAAATAAAAACGAGTTAACAGTAGAAAAAATTAGGTCTATAAAAACTTTTGCCACTGAAGTTCTGACAACAAAGCTGCCTCGTGATGATTACAAAGAGTTTTTGGAGCTTACTCTAGTCTTCATTGGTGTTATCCCAGAAAAATTTAGTTTTCGTAAGCCAGGAGCTTGCCATCATGCACGGTGGATGGCAAAAGCTATTTACGTGCTGAAAATGTACCTGTTTCGTTAACAGTTATCGTTGAAAAAAGGTGAAGACAATAAACTTCGACAAATATGTGTTTTTGTGACAACTGTTTATGTTAAAGCTTGGTATTTATCATCTAATAGTGTAAAAGCTCCGTACCATGATCTACAATTTATAAAAGAGCTACACAACTTTAAGGCGATCAACAGTAATCTTGCTACTGTAGCAATTAATAGATTTATGAATCATCTATGGTACTTATCGCCAGAGTTAGCGATCATCGCAATTTTCGATGAAGATGTTCCATTAGAAACCAAATTAAAAATTGTGGCTAAGCTGCATACAGAAGAAGACAAGATTTCAATTGATATTATTCCGGAAGAAGAGCTGGATTATACTAGTGAAAAATGTAGCGTAAAACGCTTTCAAAGCAAGAATATAAACGATTTATTGTACAACGATATCGATTTTTTTGTAACTGCAGAATGGATCAAATTTTTTGAAAGATTTGAGTTACAAACAGAATTTTTACAAATTCATCCTTCTGAATGGGCTGAAAATGAAAGCTACAAAACTGCATTACGGTTTGTCGAAAAACTATCGGTTGTAAATGACTGTGCTGAGAGAGGAGTTAAACTAGTGCAAGATTTTTGTAAACATTATACCAAAGATGAAAAACAAATGCAATTTGTATTACAATTAGTTAAAGATCATCGTCAAATGTTTCCTGATGCGCTAAAGAAAACTAATGTACCAACTTCAAAAAAGTATGTGATAAAAAAAAAAAAATGATAATATTGGTATTTTCTTTCAAGTCATTGAAATTTTAATAATAAATTTTTTCAATTCATTAATACTTTTCTTTCAGAGCATACGTCAAGGTAAGAAAATTCGTTTGAAATATAAATTATAACTCTTTTTTCATTTTTGAATCATAAAATGACGATAAAAACGAAAAAAACCATTAGATTGACTAGAACTTTTATTTTAACCTCGAATAACTTTTAAACCAGTCAAGTTAGCCAAAAATCACAAGAGACCTTTTTTGTAGAGCGGTAAATTTTCTATAAAAATAATCATTTGTCGACATAATATGTTTATTGGTTTATGGGATAAAAAATTCCAAATTATTAACAGAACTTTTCCTATGTTATTTCCATTTAAAACTTTGGCTATCGGGGGGGCCGGGTTGATATTAAAATTAAGAGCTATAACTTGGCATGACTTTTTTTTTGTATATTTGGAACCGATTTAGGACTATCGTGGAAAAAAATTCGAACATTTTCTAAATAAGGACCACCCTAATATACATGCAAATAAATTTAACTCATTTAATAGTAGATATATTGAGCACCTGTAGTTTTCATACATTTTTGAATCAGCAGTGAATGGGTTAACAAAAGTTTTCATTGTCAAATTGTCAAAGAAATCTAAAATTCTCGAAAAGTAAAGTTTTAAAAATGTCGAAATTTTCAGTCGAAATCTTAAAAATTTTAAAACGCTGAACATTGTCGCAGCACCCCCATTAGTTTTGGTTACAAGCCGCCACTGGTAATTCGTAATGGTTTTACTTTTCGTTTATTATACAGGTAGCTTTTTCGCTTCGTCTGAATATTTTGAAATGCTTTGTATGTAACATTGTTCGAAGCGATGCTATCAAATCTGAATAAAAGTTCTTCGTACATCTTTATTATTGGTAGGTTGTAAATTATGCTTTTTTGACTAACGACTGATGCCGTAATATAAGTGAATATACGCTTTCGATTCCGCTACTGTGTTTTGCATCGAAACCGGTCTAAGCCTTTCAATAAACTTCTCTTATAAGACTCGATTGTTGATAGTTTGAATGCTCTTAACCTACACAAGCGGATGATGTCAGGCATATATCGCACCTACTCTACAAAATGACCAAAAATACTATAAAATTTTCAGTCAGAAGTTCATTATACGACTGATTGAGCAGGAATTTACATTTAATCAATTTCGAAAGTCAAAAAATGTGTTAAATGTTAAATGTGTTCGAATGTGTATAAACTGGTGGGAAATTAAATAAATAATTCGAATTATCTGGCTTCTGATAAAGTTGGCAAATTGCATTCGATAAAATTGGAACAAACAAATAAATTTAAATGTCGTTGACTGCATTTTTATTTGCTATCAGGTAATATTTATAAACACGATCTCGGTAAATATTATTGTAGAAAAATTACTGCGCATTAAATTTGAATCTTATGCGATTCATGTGGAACATTCCTGGCATGAACTGGAACAGCGTCATTAAAATAAATATTTTTTCACGAATTAAAGTTGCAAAAAATTCTTACCTTGTCACTATAGCAGAATTTTTGCAAGGTAAAAGTAAATGAGACGAGAGAAATGGTTCCCTCGTCGGTTAATCCGAAGGCACGAGGAAGCTCAAAAATTTGTTTATGTCCCAACTGTTTATAAACAAATATGCTATGCAATAAATTTGGAACGAGCAAGTGTTTTGTTAGTAGAAAGAAACGCAACAACTCTAAGCAACTTTGAATTGCACACTTATTGTCAACTAGTAAATACTTTTAAAAAAATCGACTTTTGGAAAACCTCTTATTTAAGAAGAAGATTCTTCGCAATTTATCCCTATTTCCACATGCTACTCTCAGTGCTCCAAAGGCATAATAGGGTTCCTCTTTGCGACTGAATTGTACTTTAAAAAAATGTCAACAGAGTAGACATTTCAAGATTAGATTCATAATTAGAGACCGGTTGACATACATCTGCATATTTGCATATGCAAATGGATATTTAACCCATTTTCATCGGTTACTACATATTTCACCTAAAATCCAATTATATGTTCGTAATATTTTCAATATTTTCGATTTTTTTCGATGGCCACTTATTGAAGTCTTACTAGACCCTGAGTGCGACGTTTACTCTTCTCGATTAAAACAGTCGAACAAAAATTTATGCTCAACTGGGTAGGTACCATTTTTTCTTCAAAATTCTTTTTTTGTAAAATTTATCTTTTATTTTAAAATTTCAAATTTATTATTAATCTAATTTCTTATCATAATCTAATCTCTTAAAAATTTTGAATCTTTTACTCTAAATTTTTCGTTCTTTTTTTCTTCAAAATTTCCTTTAAAATTTGACTTTTCCCTAAATTTTCACTTTTAAAATCCGAATTTCTGCAAGAATCGACTTGCTTATCAAAATTTGCCTTTTCCTTAAAATGCGGTTGATCTTTTGAATTAAAGCTTTCGAAATTTTTTTTTGGAATTTCTGAATTTTCGTAATAGGACAAAAGGCCTAGCAAATTTTCTCTTTCAAGGTTTTCAAGATTATTTAAATGAAATTTTTTTAAAATTTCTACTTGTTTCTCCAAATGTTAACATTTATCCCAATATTGGACATTTTCTGACCTCATGGTGGGGCAATTGTCTACCTCTGACTTAAGCAATCAAAAGCAAATAAATATTCAACAGGAAAATTTAAATTTTCTCTCAAAATTTGCCCATTTATTTAAATTTATATTTTGGATATTTAAAATTTCTGCTAGGTTTCGTTTTTATCTTGAATCCTCTTTTATAAAATTTTACTTTCTATCAAACCTTTGTTTCTCAATGTTTAGGGTATTACTCGAAATTTAGTTTTGTTCAAAACGTTATTTTTTTACCATTGGATTCTTTTTAAAATTTTCTGCCCGCTAGAATCAAAACTTTAAGATATTTTTAGTGTTTGCTTAAAATTGAACTTTTTCCCAAAGTTTCATGTTTATGTCAAATTCAGTATTTATTATTTCTGGAAAAAACGACATGTTCTTCAAAATTTGTCGTTTTTTTGAGATTTCGATGTTTTTCTTGACATTTTTATTTTCTTTTCAAGATTTGTTTTTGGAAATTTAAGTTTTTTTTCTGGGAGTCCGTCCTTTTCTCGAAGTTTCGACATTTTTCTCGAAAATCATCTTTTGCAAATTTTGATTATTACGTCAATATCATATCCATTACGATCTCAAAAATCTCGACTTTTTCTTCGAATTTAATCTTTTTTCCAAACTTTGTTTTTTTTTGTTCAAAATTCATCTTCTTGATATTCTCAAATTTGACTATATTGTCAAATTTTTTAAATTTCTACTAGATTTCGTCTTTTTCCTTGAAATTTCTATTTTAAAATTTTACTTTCTATCAAAACTTCGTTTTCCAATATTTGCGGCTTTTTTAAACATTTGTCGTTTTTTCGAAATATCCATCGTTTTCTCAAAACTTCGATTTTCTTTTCAAGATTCGTTTTTGAAATTTTTTTTTTAAATTTTTACGAGATTTCGTCTTTTTCTTTGAAATTTGTTTTTTAAAATTTTACTTTCTATTAAAATTTCGTTTCCCAATGTTTGGGGTTTTTCTCGAAAATTCATTTATTTCGAAACATTATTTTCTAACATTGGATTCTTTTTGACATCTTACACCTGCTAGAATCAGAACTTTCAGATATTTTTACTGCTTGCTTAAAATATAAATTTTTTTCCAAATTTTCATGTTTATGTCAAAATTCAGTATTTATTATTTCCGGTAGACGACATTTTCTTCAAAATTTGTCGTTTTTTTTGAAATTTCGATCTCTTTCCTGAAATTTTTATTTTCTTTTTAAGATTTGTTTTCGAAATTTAGATTTTTTTTCTTGAATTTCGTCCTTTTTTCGAAGTTTCGACATCTTCCTCAAAAAAAGTTCGGATATTTTGATTGTTACGTTAACATCAAAGCATTACGATACCAAAAATCTCGACTTTTTTTCGAAATTAATCTATTTTTTCCAAATTTCTTTTTTTTTGTTCAAAATTCATCTTTTTTATATTCTCAAATTTAATCATTTTTTCAAATTTTTTCAAATTTCTGCGAGATTTCGTCTTTTTCCTTGAAATTTCTTTTTTACAATTTTACGTTCTATCAAAATTTCGTTTCCCAATGTTTGGGGTTTTTCTCGAAAATTCATTTTTTCAAAATATTATTTTTTAACATTAGATCCTTTTTAACATTTTGCACCTACTAGAATCAGAGCTTTCAGATATTTTTACTAGTAGCTTAAATTTCCAAAACACATTAGAGAGGAATAAAAATTTCTACAAGAAAACATCTTAAAGACAAAAATCTCCACGAAAAATCAAAATTTCAAAAAAATCTTTGTATAAAACTTTTAGAGAAAAACACAAATTTCATGGAAAAAAAAGCAAAATTTCTCCAAATTTCAATATTTTTCGCAAAGTTTTCTTATTTTTATGCAGATTTGAAGTTTATTTTCCCTAAATTTAAACTTAATAATTCTCAGTTTCTTATCAAAATTACCAAATAAAATTAACTTTAAAATATTAAAATTTGTTAAAAAACTTTTAAATTTCCAAATCAAATTAGAGAGAAATAAAAATTTCTACAAGAATAAATATCTTAAAGACAAAATCTCCAGGAAAAATCGAAATTTCAAAAAAAATCTTTGTATAAAACTTTTAGAGAAAAACACAAATTTCATAGAAAAAAAAATCAAAATTTCTTGAAATTTCAATATTTTTTTCAAAGTTTTCTTATTTTTATGCAGATTTAAAGTTTATTTTTCCTAAATTTAAACCTAATAATTTTCAGTTTCTAATCAAAATTACAAAATAAAATGAGCTTTAAAATACTAAAATTTCGTTAAAAAACATTTAAATTTCCAAAACAAATTAGGGAGGAATAAAAATTTCTACAAGAAAAAGTATCTTAAAAACAAAATCTTCAGGAAAAATTAAATTTCAAAAAAAAATCTTTGTATAAAACTTTTAGAGAAAAACACTAATTTCATAGGAAAAAAAAAGCAAAATTTCTTGAAATTTCAATATTTTTCTCAAAGTTTTCTTATTTTTATGCAGATTTGAAGTTTATTTTCCCTAAATTTAAACTTAATAATTCTCAGTTTCTTATCAAACTTACAAAATAAAATGAACTTTAAAATATTAAAATTTCGTTAAAAACATTTAAATTTCCAAAACAAATTAGGGTGGAATAAAAATTTCTACAAGAAAAAGTATCTTAAAAACAAAATCTTCAGGTAAAATTAAATTTCAAAAAAAAATCTTTGTATAAAACTTTTAGAGAAAAACACTAATTTCATAGGAAAAAAAAGCAAAATTTCTTGAAATTTCAATATTTTTCTCAAAGTTTTCTTATTTTTATGCAGATTTGAAGTTTATTTTCCCTAAATTTAAACTTAATAATTTTCAGTTTCTAAACAAAATTACAAAATAAAATGAACTTTAAAATACTAAAATTTCGTTAAAAAACATTTAAATTTCCAAAACAAATTAGGGAGGAATAAAAATTTCTACAAAAAAAAGTATCTTAAAAACAAAATCTTCAGGAAAAATTAAATTTCAAAAAAAAATCTTTGTATAAAACTTTTAGAGAAAAACACAAATTTCATAGAAAAAAAAAATCAAAATTTCTTGAAATTTCAATATTTTTTTCAAAGTTTTCTTATTTTTATGCAGATTTAAAGTTTATTTTCCCTAAATTAAAACCTAATAATTTTCAGTTTCTAATCAAAATTACAAAATAAAATGAACTTTAAAATACTAAAATTTCGTTAAAAAACATTTAAATTTCCAAAACAAATTAGGGAGGAATAAAAATTTCTACAAGAAAAAGTATCTTAAAAACAAAATCTTCAGGTAAAATTAAATTTCAAAAAAAAATCTTTGTATAAAACTTTTAGAGAAAAACACTAATTTCATAGAAAAAAAAAGCAAAATTTCTTGAAATTTCAATATTTTTCTCAAAGTTTTCTTATTTTTATGCAGATTTGAAGTTTATTTTCCCTAAATTTAAACTTAATAATTCTCAGTTTCTTATCAAACTTACAAAATAAAATGAACTTTAAAATATTAAAATTTCGTTAAAAAACTTTTAAATTTCCAAAACAAATTAGAGGGGAATAAAAATGTCTACAAGAAGAAATATCTTAAAGACAAAATCTCAAGGAAAAATCGAAATTTCAAAAAAAATCTCTGTATAAAACTTTTAGAGAAAAACACAAATTTCATAGGAAAAAAAAAGCAAGATTTTTAGAGAAAAAATCGAAATTTGGAACAAAATTTAAAATATCTTTACAAAAAGTAGAAGTTTCTTGTTTTTTCCAAAATGTTAAACTTTTTATAGAGCTTTCAGGGTTTTTTCCAAACATTTTTTGTCAAAACTACAAAATAAAATGAACTTTAAATTGTCAAAGTGTCGTGAAAAAACTTGACATTTTTAAAGCAAATTACAGAAACATAAAGAAAAATCTGGAGAAGTTGGAATTTCTACTATTACTGAATTTTGACATAAATATGGAAATTTGGAAAAAATTTATATTTTAAGCAAGCAGTAAAAATATCTGAAAGCTCTGATTCTAGGAGGTGCAAAATATCAAAAAGAATCCAGTGTTAAAAAATAATGTTTTGAAAAAAATAACTTTTTAAGAAAAACCCCAAACATTGGGAAACAAGGTTTCGATGGAAAGTAAAATTTAAAAAAAGAAATTTCAAGGAAAAAGACGAAATCTAGTAGAAATTAAAAAAAAATTGAAAAAATAGTTAAATTTGAGAATATGAAAAGATGAATTTTGAACAAAAAAAAACGAAATTTGGAAAAAAAGATTAATTTCGAAGAAGTCAAGATATTTAGGATCGCAATGGAGATGATATTAACGTAATAATCACATTTTCCAAAAGATGACTTTTGAGAAAAATGTCGAAATTTCGAGAAAAGGACGAACTTCAAGAAAAAAATCCAAATTTCCAAAAACAAATCTTGAAAATAAAATAAAAATGTCAAGAAAAAAAAACAAAATTTTAAAAACACGACAAATTTTGAAGAACATGTCTCTTCCAGAAATAATAAATACTGAATTTTAACATAAACATGAAACTTTGGAAAAAAGTTAAATTTTAAGCAAGCACACAGGTAGAAAATTTCAAAAAGAATCCAATGTTAAAAAAATAACTTTTTATAAAGCGTTCAGGGTTTTTTCCAAACATTTTTTGTCAAAACTACAAAATAAAATGAACTTTAAATTGTCAAAGTGTCGTGAAAAAACTTGACATTTTTAAAGCAAATTACAGAAACATAAAGAAAAATCTGGAGAAGTTGGAATTTCTACTATTACTGAATTTTGACATAAATATGGAAATTTGGAAAAAATTTATATTTTAAGCAAGCAGTAAAAATATCTGAAAGCTCTGATTCTAGGAGGTGCAAAATATCAAAAAGAATCCAGTGTTAAAAAATAATGTTTTGAAAAAAATAACTTTTTAGGAAAAACCCCAAACATTGGGAAACAAGGTTTCGATAGAAAAAAAAATTTAAAAAAAGAAATTTCAAGGAAAAAGACGAAATCTAGTAGAAATTAAAAAAAAATTGAAAAAATAGTTAAATTTGAGAATATGAAAAGATGAATTTTGAACAAAAAAAAACGAAATTTGGAAAAAAAGATTAATTTCGAAGAAGTCAAGATATTTAGGATCGCAATGGAGATGATATTAACGTAATAATCAAATTTTCCAAAAGATGACTTTTGATAAAAATGTCGAAACTTTGAGAAAAGGACGAACTTCAAGAAAAAAATCCAAATTTCCAAAAACAAATCTTGAAAATAAAATAAAAATGTCAAGAAAAAAAAACAAAATTTTAAAAACACGACAAATTTTGAAGAACATGTCTCTTCCAGAAATAATAAATACTGAATTTTAACATAAACATGAAACTTTGGAAAAAAGTTAAATTTTAAGCAAGCTTACAGGTAGAAAATTTCAAAAAGAATCCAATGTTAAAAAAATAACTTTTTATAAAGCGTTCAGGGTTTTTTCCAAACATTTTTTGTCAAAACTACAAAATAAAATGAACTTTAAGTTGTCAAGGTGTCGCGAAAAAACCTGACATTTTTAAAGCAAATTACAGGAACATAAAGAAAAATTTGAAGTTTTTTTTCCGTAAATTTAAACCTAATAATTTTCAGTTTCTAATCAAAATTAGAAAATAAAATGAACTTTAAAATATTAAAATTTCGTTAAAAAACATTTAAATTTCCAAAACAAATTAGGGAGGAATAAAAATTTCTACAAAAAAAAAGTATCTTTAAAACAAAATGTTCAGGAAAAATTAAATTTCAAAAAAAAATCATTGTATAAAACATTTAGAGAAAAACACAAATTGCATGGAAAAAAAAGCAAAATTTCTTCAAATTTCAATATTTTTCGCAAAGTTTTCTTATTTTTATGCAGATTTGAAGTTTATTTTCCCTAAATTTAAACTTAATAATTCTCAGTTTCTTATCAAAATTACAAAATAAAATGAACTTTAAGATATTAAAATTTCGTTAAAAGACGTTTAAATTTCATAGGAAAAAAAAGCAAAATTTTTAGAGAAAAAATCGAAATTCAGAACAAAATTTAAAATATCTTTACAAAAAGTGGAAGTTTTTTGTTTTTTCCAAAATGTTCAACTTTTTATAAAGCTTTCAGGGTTTTTTCCAAACATCTTTTCTCAAAACTACCAAATAACATGAACTTTAAATTGTCAAAATGTCGTGAAAAAACTTGACATTTTTAAAGCAAATTACAGGAACATAAAGAAAAATCTGGAGAAGTTGGAATTTCTACTACTACTGAATTTTGACATAAACATGAAAATTTGGAAAAAATTTATATTTTAAGCAAGCAGTAAAAATATCTCAAAGCTCTGATTCTAGCAGGTGCAAAATATCAAAAAGAATCCAGTGTTAAAAAATAATGTTTTGAAAAAAATAATTTTTTAAGAAAAACCCCAAACATTGGGAAACAAGGTTTCGATAGAAAGTAAAATTTAAAAAAAGAAATTTCAAGGAAAAAGACGAAATCTAGTAGAAATTAAAAAAAAATTGAAAAAATAGTTAAATTTGAGAATATGAAAAAGATGAATTTTGAACAAAAAAAAAACGAAATTTGGCAAAAAAGATTAATTTCGAAGAAGACAAGATATTTAGGATCGCAATGGAGATGATATTAACGTAATAATCAAATTTTCCAAAAGATGATTTTTGAGGAAAATGTCGAAACTTCGAGAAAAGGACGAACTTCAAGAAAAAAAATCCAAATTTCCAAAAACAAATCTTGAAATTAAATTAAAAATGTCAAGAAAAAAATAATTAAAAAAAAACGACAAATTTTGAAGAACATGTCTTTTCCAGAAATAATAAATACTGAATTTTGACATAAACATGAAACTTTGGAAAAAAGTTAAATTTTAAGCAAGCACACATCGTTCAACATATTTCTTTCAGACATTGACCTTACAACAACAAAAAATGCTCTTCAAATCAGGCCTCCACAGCTTCTACAACCTCTTCTTTGAAAAAAATGTACGGCATTATACACTTTTTTTCAGTTAAAGAAAGAGATGGCACTTGGATGGAGCCAAATCTGGTGAATAAGGGGGCTGTTCTAGTAATTCGAAACCCAAATCACGAATCGTTTGAATGGGCAAACTGCATTTTTTTTGCAGGTGCATTGTGTTGAAAAAACAAAACAACTTTCCCCCTCTTTTCTTCTTAGTTTTCTCTTGTAGAATGGCCAGTGATGTCGACTAGTAATCTCTGGTTATTATTCTACTCTCATCTCCTTGTCTTCTGGGAACTTTCCTATAGAGCAACCGCGTCGCTAGGTGGCAGTGTTTCAACTGTTTGTAATTCAGCTACCTATGATTCACTATACACGCCGCCTGGAGGGCTGCATGAATTTGTAGTCTAGGTTGCATTCTTCTTGCATATTTCATCATAATGGCAACCAAAAAAAAAACTGAAGCAAAACATTTTTCAGCATATCTCTGAGCACGAAACTTCTTGGACCTCTTGGACCTTGAAGAACAAGAGTGTCTCCATTCATTTTTCTACTCTCATCATAATGGTAATCCAAAAAAAAACTGAAGCAAAACATTTTTCAGCATATCTCTGAACACGAAACTTCTTGGACCTCTTGGACCTTGAAGAACAAGAGTGTCTCCATTCATTTTTCTACTCTCATCATAATGGTAATCCAAAAAAAAAACTGAAGCAAAACATTTTTCAGCATATCTCTGAACACGAAACTTCTTGGACCTCTTAGACCTTGGAGAACAAGAGTGTCTCCATTCCATCCATTGCTGTTTTATTCCTGGTCGTAGAAATGTACCCAAGTTTCACTCATAGTAAGAACAGAGCTTGAAACGTCTGCATCTTCTTCAAACCGATCGCAGATCGAATGGGAGGGATCTTTCTACCCTTGAACGTTTCTGCTCAACATTGAGACATTTGGGGATCGATTTTGAGAAAATTTTTTTTATATCCAAATCGACTATATGATGAAAGCGTTCATATTAAATATTCAGTACGTCAGATATTCATTCTAGTCCAATTGTACTGTCTGATAAAATCATATATATCATGAACCATTTCGATATTTTTGGGACCGGAAGCAGAAACTGGCGTTCCCTATCGCTCTTCATCTACAATGAAAAATTTACCTCTGTATAATTTTCCATGTTCGCATACGAAGGACATTGATCGCCAAGGGCGTTGAACATATTTTCTTCAATCTGCTTACTCCTTAGCCTCTTCAGATATATGATCATGGCTCGATACTCCAATTTAAGGATTTTCAAAATTTCGGTCGACATCCACTTTTTCAAATTTAGTTGCATAACACTGGTTTAACTTTTCGAATTGAAACTTTACACTGACACTTCTAATAAGTTATTTTTTATTGCTATGGTTTCGCAACGTTTTGATTATCTATGAAACTGATCTAGACTAACTAGATGTCCTATATATTCTGGTAACTTTTAAAAAAAGGCACTTAATTCATTTTAGCTTTACTGAACCTAAAGTAGGCTCAATGAAGCATTCTTTTTATGAAAAGGTTAGGAAAAATTAATTGATTTTTTTCTAAATTTCGATTCCAAATCAAAATCTCCCTTTTATGTTGGCGATGGCCATAGTTTCTCTATGGACCAATAGGTGGTAGTACTAAAGAGTCACTCGCTTGACGCCTGTGAATGTTTTAGTACTTACTCGTCGGAACATTTATTAGCATTCGAGTTGGATATACCAAACTGACGAGATCTAACAAGATCGAAACCGGTATTTGGTTTCCAAACTTCGAATCTAATAAATGTTCAAACCTATTGGTCTGTGCATTATAGTCTCCTTTTTATAATAGGAATCTCGAAATTTTGACTTTTTTTGTGGATATTTCGAGTTTAACATCACACTGTTTTCTGACTTGCAAATTAACACTATTAAATAGCCCTTTTCAATTGAATTTTTGCTATATGGAAGGAAAATTGTCAAGTAGCACCATCAGGGCCTTCATTTCTTTGGCGGATGGGGCAGTCTACAGAAAAGCGTCAAAAAAAGACAAAAAATCTTCGCCGATGAGTTTTATGGTCACCTTCTCATTAAAGAATGAAAATGAAGCGAAGGGGCATTTTATCATCTTATCAACAAAAAAAAAAGGTTAGACAGCAACTCCTTCTGTAGATACAGACTGAAAGGAAGGAGGGAAAAATCCTTGCAAATGAATTTAGTTGATTTTGAGGTTATCGTTTACCAGACTGACATGCTGCTGGGAGGAATAAATTAAATTTTTTAAATCAAACACTGGTGCATTGTCGTTTGTATATCGTCCATCGTCCCAGATGATAAAAAAAGTCGAAAGCAAATATTGTACATTCAACTCCATCCTTTTATCATTTTCATAATTACAACATGACCTTAATTAAACACTATAATATGCTATTCTTAGCACGTGCCTTCGATGTTCTTATTGTTTATTGTTATATTTATTAAAAATCTTGTTAATATTTTCCTGGACATCGGTCTATAGGTGAAAAGTACTTTCGAAAACAACGTACGTTATCGGTTTAGGGATCAAAGTCATTGTTCATTGTTATAAGCTTTTAAATATCATTTCCTTATGCTTATGAGTTTGTGTTGACACAATACGTGATTTTTATCCGAATACGAACTTGTTATGTAGACACATTAGATTCTATCTCGACTTAAGTGCGCAAAAAAATTCGATTGCGATGGTCAGTTACGACGATAAAATTTTAAAATGATAATTATTTATGACATTGGCCTTGATGTTGCAATATTTTTAAAATATATTTAGACCGACATTTCACGTTAATCACTGTCTCAAAAACATTGAAGATTATTTTTTATTTACACAATTTCAGATAGTTAAATTGGTACATTATCTTCGAAAACAATATTGTTTTCTAGCGTGTTGCTATGAGCGTGATCTAGCGGTCAGCTGCAACGAAATCTTCAGGGTAATGAAACTTAAGAATTCGCTCAACTTTATACAGATAGACAGATAGGTAAATATCTTGGGAAGAATAATAGCAGTTTGATTTCTCTCGAAAACTACCAAAATTATTGCTGTAGAAGTAAGTTCGCCCCCATATGTATTTCAATAACTTCTGTCAACGTTTCCAAAATAGTATCCCAGATAAAAATTAGGCGTGACAGGATCAAATGTAACACTTTCCGCTTTTTCAAGCATTACATAAACGTAATTCTCACTTGTTTGTGCCCTTGAACTTTAGAAACAAAAGATTCATTAGAAGATTAATATGCGGACAAGTTTAATTTTAACGCTACTATATCCCACAAAAATCTGTCCTCACCTCTACAGGATGCAGTCATTTGGATATAATCCAGTGGCGAAATAGCGTCTTACTACAAACTACGAAATTTTATACATTTCAAGTTTATATTTTGCTAGCAATTTATGTTCCTATATAAATTATCCGGGTAATGTATTTCAACGTTAATGGTTTCTTCAATTTTAAAGCACTTATTTCGCAATAGTGTTGAAATGGGCGATTCACATGATTGTCAACTAATGGCGGCGTGTCTCGTCCCCATTTGGCATCTTTGGCCAAAACAATACATTTTCAGCTGGTTCACTAAATGAACAAGCACCTGTCGTTCATTATTTATCTACGTAATTGACAAAGTTGTCAATTCTTTAGGTAATTTCTTCAGATAAGTTGTTGGTAATAAAAATGGATCAGTATGACTTGTCGAACAAAGATTTTGCCATTCATCAAACTGCTTAGGCAAAAAAAAATGATGTTCTCCACTTTTACTTTCACAAATCATATTTTCATAAGCCAACATCGCGTTAACCTGAAGAGAAAATCTTGGAGACAATTACCAATCTCCTCTGTTCAACGTCTTATATGCCTAAGATGTATTATATGATATATTGATTAAGAGAGACATTTTTAGAGACTGGCCCATGTAAGCACACTATTTAAAATGCTTAAAATCTTCCACCATCGAGGAAGGTTTCTTTGGAACCCAAACAAAAACCAAAGCAGAAAGCAAAGTGAATTGAAAACCAAAATTGAAGACACAGGAGTTCCTCAACTCAATATGTTCAGGGGCGAAACTCTTCTGAGGTATAAAGGGCCCAAAAAAAAAGCTAGAGGAACTAAAAGAGAGCATGCTAACTCACTGTATCAATCATGTCAGAGGCGAAAATCTTCTTGATAAAATCCGCAAAATATGGAGCTAAAATAGCCAAAACAATCCCTATTGGAGTTTGTGGATAGTATTGAAGATAAACAAGATTAATTCTGAAAAAAATTCAAGCAGGGGTATTATGCAACCTACATTTTATAAATATCTCTACGTGGGGTAATTTTTAACTCTTTTATTAATGAATTGATAGCAAACTCCACTCAATACAAGCGCCCTCGGCGGGACAGGGAAATAATATTATCTTAATTTTCGATAGAAGGGGGTAATGGTCAGTTATCAAATTTCAGCTGTAAACTGTTTGCAAATGCCCAGCTAGGAGGATTACCGTAATTCTTAATTTTATCCTAATTTAAATCTCCTTCAAGCCGAGTAAAGTTCTCCTAGATTCCTGGCAGAATATGCTGCAATCTGGTTAGTTTATTTGCTTGAATTTCGTCCTTAAAAGTGGATGTTATTACGACCCTAGGAAAATTAGTGTATCACGTAAAAGGTGTAATGTATCTCTGGTTAATCTCCCATAAAAGTAAATATTATTCTCCTCCTTTACGACCCTGCGTAAAAACGCCAGAGTTTAATAACTTTATTGTGTTTTAATGCTGGTTAATTTTTGCCCCAAAGGAAACATCTTCGGCACGTCATGCGTTAATGCCGCTGGCAAATGACGTCCATAAAGCATCACCGTGCAGTGTTTAAAACACATTTAGAAATGAAAATAATGTCCCTTTAGTAATAACAAACTTAGACTTGTTAAATACAATAACCTTACCTATCGGAGCGTGCGGCTATTAAAAAATATTTATGTACGTTTTCAACCGCTCCCCTACGTACTGTATTCATGTAAAGGTTGGCGATACAATTTATTATATTATTAATGCCGCGGCTGCATTATATGGGGGCCCGGTTACATTAGACCATTTAATTAAACCAGTTTCAACGGAAATTCACACACCTACCTGATTTTTTCCTTATTAGGCACCATTAAAGGCATGTTATTAATAAACCTAACAATAAAATTATGTCTATTATCGAGAAAATTTATCACGGCGGATCTTGGAGGAATTTCTGGCTAGCTCTGAAACATTCCACCATGGAAGTACGTTCCGGGAGTTTCCGATGTGGAGGAATGCACGATCCGTAACTTGGACAGGAAAGCGTGAACGTTCAGCGTGAAAGAGAGAGGAAGTTCTTTTATGTCTTTGGTTTGTCTGCGCTCTTTCGGAAGGCGCATCCGCCTGCTCAAATTTTGAATAACAGTGAACTCAAAGATCGTTGATATTGCTTCCAATTTTCGTTTATTTTTTTGACAGATAACTAAACTGAAACCCAGATTTTAGGAACAAAAATTAAAAATGTAACGTACGAATTTTACGCCACTTGAAAAATACAGATGAACTCGTAATTTTCGCTCAATATTTCCAAATAAAAAAGAAATAAGAAAAGACACTTACATTTTTTTGAATTTCTCTCCCAATTTTAATCGCAAAGGTATAATTTCTAGAAAAAGCTCTTCTTTGAATTGAATCCAAGAGAGCTAAAGTGTATTTGTGGCTGAACTTCAAACATGAGAACAGTATTGGCTAGTGTTGCCCTAACTTGAGCTTTGTATAGTGTTAATAGCTGATGAGATGTGAACTACTTTTTAGCTCTAAAAAGAAAACCTAGCTTCTGAGAGGCGGATTTGGCAATAGCGCGCACATGATCGTCCCAAGAGAAGTTAGTGCTCGCATTCTCTCCTAGAAAAGATAAATTAGATCCCATCGGAAGGATTTTACCGTCCATTAGTATCTTTGTTGCATTATCCCTTGATGTTTTTTGGAGAAAACCGCAGCCTGAGTTATTGAAGCGTTGAGGTCGACCAAATTGTTCTTACCCCATTCCAGAATAATCCCAAGATCCAGATTAATAATCTGTATCTGCTGTTTCCTTAGACGATCTGAAGCAGCGATAGATAATGGTTTGTGGGAGAAAAAAGATGACACAAGGTTACTATCATCTGCGTAGCTGTATATAGGATTGGAATTTGAAGATAAGAAATCATTTATGTGTAACGGGAAGAGAGTAGGAGACAAAACAGACCCCTGAGGTACCCCTGCCTTAATCGCAAATGTCTCGGATGAGATGCCATCGACGACGACGAGATCGTCAGCGAGAAAATTGGATCTCGAATGACAGAGTCCAGGAGGAAGACCATAAGATGTTAATTTGGCGAGAAGAGATCGGTGCCAGACTCTGTCGAAAGCCTTTGAGATATCCAATGCCACAATTCTAGCCTTACCATGTTTTTCCATAGCTGAGTTACAGATATGAGTAACATATGCCAGTAGATCGACAGTGGAACGTTGTTGTCTAAAACCGTATTGCCTGTCGAAGATGATTCTATTTTCCTCCAGATATTTGAGACTCTCGATGTTGATAATCTTTTCCATCACTTTAGATATAACGGACAGCAAAGATTTAGGGCGATAGTTAGCCAGATTCCTTTTCCCCTTTTTAGAGACAGGCTGCACTCTAGCAGATTTCCCAATGTTAGGGAATGCACCTTTGTTGTAAGAGAGTGTGAACAATTTGCTTAGACAGGAGTCAACTTCTTAAGAACAATAGCGGAAATACCATCAAGGCCAGAAGCTTTCGAGGTGTCAAGCTCAAGCAGAAACTTCCTGATTGTATGTTGTCTGAAAACAACTTCAGCCGCATCAATGTCCCAACCTTAGGGAGAATAGGAGGTTCAGCGTTTCAAGAATCAAGATTGGAATTTTCAGCAAACATTAAGGCTAACATGTCAGTCTTTTCCTTGGAGGTAGTAGCAATATTGCTATTTTTATCTAGTTAAGAGGAAAAGTTGAAGAAGCTTTCGAGGTGTCAAGCTCAAGCAGAATCTTCCTGATTGTATGTTGTCTGAAAACAACTTTAGCCGCATCAATGTGCCAACCTTAGGGAGAATAGGAGGTTCTGCGTTTCAAGAATCAAGATTGGAATTTTCAGCAAACATTAAGGCTAACATGTCAGTCTTTTTCTTGGAGGTAGTAGCAATATTGCTATTTTCATCTAGTTAAGAGGAAAAGTTGAAGAAGCTTTCGAGGTGTCAAGCTCAAGGAGAATCTTCCTGATTGTATGTTGTCTGAAAACAACTTCAGCCGCATCAATGTGCCAACCTTAGGGAGAATAGGAGGTTCAGCGTTTCAAGAATCAAAATTGGAATTTTCAGCAAACATTAAGGCTAACATGTCAGTCTTTTCCTTGGAGGTAGTAGCAATATTGCTATTTTCATCTAGTTAAGAGGAAAAGTTGAAGAAGCTTTCGAGGTGTCAAGCTCAAGGAGAATCTTCCTGATTGTATGTTGTCTGAAAACAACTTCAGCCGCATCAATGTGCCAACCTTAGGGAGAATAGGAGGTTCTGCGTTTCAAGAATCAAGATTGGAATTTTCAGCAAACATTAAGGCTAACATGTCAGTCTTTTCCTTGGAGGTAGTAGCAATATTGCTATTTTCGTCTAGTAAAGGTGGAAAAGTTGAAGAAGCTTTTGAGGTGTCAAGCTCAAGCAGAATCTTCCTGATTGTATGTTGTCTGAAAACAACTTCAGCCGCATCAATGGGCCAACCTTAGGGAGAATAGGAGGTTCAGCGTTTCAAGAATCAAGATTGGAATTTTCAGCAAACATTAAGGCTAACATGTCAGTCTTTTCCTTGGAGGTAGTAGCAATATTGCTATTTTCATCTAGTTAAGAGGAAAAGCTGAAGAAGCTTTCGAGGTGTCAAGCTCAAGCAGAATCTTCCTGATTGTATGTTGTCTGAAAACAACTTTAGCCGCATCAATGTGCCAACCTTAGGGAGAATAGGAGGTTCTGCGTTTCAAGAATCAAGATTGGAATTTTCAGCAAACATTAAGGCTAACATGTCAGCCTTTTCCTTGGAGGTAGTAGTAATATTGCCATTTTCATCGAGTAAAGGTGGAACATTTGAAGATGTAAAATTCTTTCAAATCGACTTTGCAAAAGGACCTGGATCCGTTCGGACAGTTGATGAACCTCTGGCGCATTTTACGATCGAAATCACCTTTTGCCTTGTCAATAACATGTTTACAAGAATTTCGTGCATCTACAAATATGGTCCGAGTCTTGACTGAGGGGTTATTTCGCCAACAACGATATGCGCGATTTTTGCAGGAGGCAGCTCAAGCACCTTTTTTACTGAACCAAGATTTACTGGAGGCAGACTTCTTTTGGGAGTGGGGAATTGAGCATTCCATACCAATCAGGATAGTTTTCATGATGGATTTGGCGACTAAGGAAGGGTTGTCTGAGTTAGAGCAGACTTCTTGCTCAGAAAGATGCAAAGAAGTCTCTTAATTCTTCCCAGTTTGCAGAGTTAAAGTGCCAAGCCCTACGGGACTGCGTCTGGAAGGGAGGTGGTATATGAAGCAAGCGAGAGGCTGCTACAAGTTTGTGATCCGAATTTGATGTCACAGAGATTTCATACGAATTTGGTGAATTTGTCAGGAAATGGTTGAGTAGATTAGGTTGCAAGATTAGGTTGGCACGATGTTATGAGCGCTTCTGTTTCGCCTTTGATGTCTCCTCTCTTTAGCCAACTCCATGTTATTTGCTTATCCACGTGTTCCACCTGTACTTCCTTCAAAAATTGTCCATGAAGTGGTTTGTTTTCCCATTAATTTCTTTATTTAATCTTCTTTTGGGTTTTTCTTTGACTAGTTTCACCCTTTTTGTATCTTCATGTGTTATGTCTGTGTTCTCTATCTTCTCTTCTTCGGCTTCACCATCTAAAATGTCGTTGATGTTATCTATTTCACAGTTGTACTCTACCTCCATCAATCGGTCGTTTCTTTTTAGTTTTGTATAGTCGGCCAAACCTTTCATAGCAGTCAGAAATATTGACTTAGTCCGTGAGAAACCTCGTCCTCCTCCTTCTCTGTTCACATCTGCTCGGGAATGCAATAGTTCATTCATGGTAAGTAGTTTTCTTATTTTTGTGTCTAATTTTCTGACTTCTTCCTTTGTCCATTTGATTGCACCATTGCTGTAGGTGACGACTGGTACAGCCAGACTGGTAATAGCGATGCATTTATTTTTTGAGTTTAGTTCACTTTTCGCTATCATTTTAATTCGTCTGAAATAGTCGCTTTCAATTTTTCTTTTGATTTCCTCTTCTTGGTTTCCGTCCCTCTCTTCAATTCGAAAGTATTTATAAACTTCTTCTTACCCTACTTTTTTTATCTGTGTTTCTTCATCTAACTGTATATTTTCGGTTATTTTTGGCTTTCCCTGGACAAAAGTAACTTTGGAGCATTTATCCAAGCCAAACTCCTTACGAATGTCATCACTGAATCCCTTAAACACTTTGAGATGTTTTTCCAATTCTTTTTCATTTTAAGCTATTAGTTTTAAGTCATCTGTCTATCTATATATATATATATATATATAACAGATGGGTTATTTTGCTGTTATTTCTACTTACTTGGTAACCAGTATGGGAGATATGCAATAAGGATGTAAGAGGAATTAGGGCCATACAAAAGAGTAAGGGCGAAAAGGAGTCACCTTGAAAGATGCCCCGCTTTATGCTTATGCTCTTAAATTTTACCCCTTAACTTTTGGCTTTTAGACTAAGCTCTGTCTTCCACTGTTTCATTGCTTTTCTTAAAAACTCAACTAGGATATCTAATATTTTATATAATTTTAAAACTTTCACTAGCCAGCTGTATGGTGTCTGTCAAAAGCTTTCTATTATTATTTTTATCAATTCTGTCTGTCTTAGCGCCGTTGTATTGCAGATATCGGTCAATTGACAAGATACTGCTCATCTACTGCGAGTTCAGATTTAGAAACGCCTGAACTATTGCACAAGTATTGAGTATTACTGCCTTCTGAAGTTGGATGTATATGCTGCCAGGTAGCTCTAGTTGTCTTAGACTGGCTAAGAGCTGCTTAGGTATTACTCCTGTGGTTGATATTATTATTGGTATTACATGAACGTCATTTTGCTTCCACATAGATTTAATCTCATTCGCTAGCTGTTGATATTTGGTTGCCTTCTCTATATACTGTGTACTAGGAGCACTGCACATGGCGACTTTTATTTCTCCTATACTCGTGGGACCAAAATGGTAACCGAAAGAACCCAAGAAAAAACAACAAAAGAGGAAGCTTGGAAAAGAGGGACCCAACCAAAAAACTTTCAGGCGCAGCTAGAAGGAAGCTCAAAAAAGAGCAACGACTTCAACTGCAAGAAGCCGGAAAACCCGTTGAAAAACGGAGTGAAAAGAGGAAACAAACCCAGAGAACAGCAACAGGAAACCAACCGGGACCCAGCAGTAGGAACCAACTGGGACCCAGCACTGGAAACCAACCGGGACCCAGCAGTAGGAACCAACCGGGACCCAGCACAGGAAACCAACCGGGACCCAGCAGTAGGAACCAACCGGGACCCAGCAGTAGGAACCAACCGGGTCTCAGCACTGGAAACCAACCGGGACATAGCACTAGGGAGCAACCGAGACCTAGCACTGTGGACTAATCGGGACCCAGCAGCAGAACCACAACTGCAACTGAAGGGACGACTGCTGAGGCCGGAAGCTCAAAACGCTGGCGCTCAGAAGGCAGCACACCTTCAAGGCCGACACAGCCGAAGAAGAAGAGCAGAACGTCGAGGACTACTGCATCCTACGCGTCGGCCGTGAAGGATATCTGCCTAGCCATACTGCCACGAACGACCATTAGCGAAGAGCAAGGGGACCTCATCAAGGAGACTCTTGTCAACGAATTGGAAACAATGACCGTAGAACCACCTCCAAGGTTCTCCGGAGTGAATTATAGTGGGGGCTTTCTTGCGGCTTCCTGCGCTGACCAGGCTACTAAGGAATGGTTGGAGAGGACTCTCGCGGGAAACACTACCTTGGTCAATACGAAACTTAACATCGTTAATGCAAAGGACGTACCAGAAGCAACAAGAGTCATGGGGTTGATTCCAAAACAAAAAATGGAATCAAAAACGATCCTCAAGATGCTAACGTACCGAAATCCTGGACTTCATACAGACATATGGACGGTGTTGGAGAGAAAACCCAACAGCAAAGGGCAACAACTAATTCTCCTCATGGACGAAAGTTCATTCAGGAACTACAATGCAGACCCTACTTCAACCTTTCTCAGGCGATCTTTAGGTTGCTGGGGAGGAAGAAGCCAGGATGGCAAGAGAAACCTGAAGAGATGGAGATTGATAAAGAAGGAGCTGAAGAGGAACCTACAGCATCAACCTCGACAGGGAAAACCCCCCAAAATTAAGGTAGGTGAATTCAAAGTACTACAGATAAATCTACACCACGGCAAGGTAGCTACATTTGCCCTACAGAGATATGTACGTATGAACAAAATAGATATTGTACTGATACAAGAACCATGGATTTCTAGTGGCCAGATCAGAGGACTGCGGATGGGAGGTGACTGGGCTTTAATCAGCCCGTCATCAGACCATCCACTAGCTTATATACTAACAAAGTACAGTACTACCTCTATGGAAACTCTGTGCAAGGGACCTAGTGGTAGTAAAGATGACAACAAACATGGAAGGGCAAAGCCGAGACCTTGTGATGGGATCAGCCTACTATCCATATGACCAACCAGGACAACCACTCCAATAGAGATAAAAGCACTGGTGCAGAAATACGCGCAAGAAAATACACAATTAGTGCTCTGTTGTGATTCCAGCGCGCACCACATCGTCTGGGGGAGCACAAGAACAAACAGGAGAGGTGAGTCACTTTTAGAGTTCATTATTAGCAATAACCTACAAGTAGCAAATCGGGTCACAGAACCGACCTTTCTCAATCAAAACAGAAAAGAGGTAATAGATATAACAGTCGGCACACAAAACGCGTGCAATCTAATAAATGATTGGAAAGTCTTCTCTGTATAGGTTTTCAGGAGTTTAAGTGTGTTTGGAACTGCAATATCTACTAGGTACGTGATAGCTGTGACCTTAGCTGTAAAAATAATATCAGGTCGGTTGCATGATATGGTCTTATCCGTTAGTACGGTGCGGTTCCAGTACATTTTATAATTTTTATTTTCCAGGACACTCTCTGGATTATATTTATAGTAGGGTGAACTATCTTCTTTCAGCTTAAACATGTTGGCTATTTTCTGATGGATAACTTTTGCCACTTGATCATATCTTGTAAGATATTCAATAGCAGCTAGAGTTTTACAACTTGCTGTAATTTGCTCAGTGGTTTCAGGTGCCTCTCTACACTTCCTACATTTGTCATCCTTTAAGGGTTCTTTAAGGATGTATTTTCAGTAGTTTTTGGTGTTTATGACTTGATACTGAACAGAGGTCATAAACCCTTCAGTTTCAGCAAATAGATCTGCGCGAGTTAGCCAGCTGTTCGACGCATCCATGTCTACATGATTTTGGGACAAATCGCTCGGGTGCCATCCGTGAAGTGGTTTCTGGATCCATTGTTCAATGACCATTTTGCTGTGGCTATCATCTTCTAGCGTGTGAGAGTGTATAAGTGCAGTATTTTTCAGGTTTAGGGGCGTGTAGGGTTCGTCAGCCTTTATCACAGCTTGGTGTAGGCCAGATGTTTTTTTATGATGAAAATGGTGCTGCAGAGTCTTTACTTGTTTGTTACACAGTTGAAGGATTTCTATAAGAGCACGTCCTCCTTGTTGACGTGGTATAATTATTCGATCACTTGAAGCTCTAGGATGATGAATTCGGTGCTTCGTTAAGATAGTACGAGTTTTGGTCTGTATACATTTGTATACCTTTGGTCTGTTTGTGTCCAGTTAACTGTCCCAAATGTATATATTAACGCTGGTATTGCATATGTGTTAACAGCCTTAAGGGTGTTTTTAACAGTTAATTTTGATTGGAGTATACTCTGACTCTTTTTATGTATTCCGCTATGGTTCTTTCTTTAACTTCTTTATGTTTAATTCGTCGTGATTGCAGCAGACCTAGATATTTGTGTCTTGTCCACTCAGTGGGCCAATGTAAGTTTCTTAAACAGTTTTATATCTTTTAGGTTCACACTTTCCCTGATTTATACTCAGCGGCCTTTTGCATTTGTCAAGACCAAATTATATCTGGAGATCACTAGAGAAAGTTTCTGTGAGATGGAGCAGCAATGGTCTGTCTGTGGATCCATATATCCATATAATTTTATATCGTCCACGTGCATTAGATGTGTTATGCGATGTTTTATAATGTTGCCATTTTTGATTGAAAATCCATAATCAGTTCTATTTAGCATAAACGACAGTGGATTTGAAGCAAGACAAAACCATAGTGGGCTTAAGCTGTCGCCTTGAAATATACCTCTACGGATCTTTATAGGGTTACACTTGATATTGGTGCTACCAAGACTTAGGTGTGGAGTAGTCTGCCATGCTGCCATTAAATGTTACAATTTTTAAATTATGTTGGGACCAATTTTATATATTTTATGTAATATATTATTATTATTATTAATTTTAAAAAAATGTCATAATTTGTAAATTAAAATTTTTATCATACCCGTTCTTGTTGTACAAATTATGATACATAGTAATTCTTTAATTAAACAATAAAAATAATAATTAACATTGATGCATTTTGTTTACCTTGTTTAGATGGAGGTTGATTGGGACTAGAGATTAGATTCGTTTGTATTAATGTTTGCTTATAAACTTTTCTGCATATGTACATAATTTTTTTCCATTTTTAACACAACTTCATGATATTTATTAGTTATTCATCTTTGTTTTCATTAATTGTTGACAACTTATTTAAATTTCACTAGACAGGAGTGTCAACTACCAATTAGTTGAAACGTTGCCACCTCAAAACAGAAAAATGTCTTAATTTTGTTTATGATACTTAATGCATTTAAGGATTTTCTTCATATTAAATTATGGTGTTTTCACCTATCTACTGTTCTTTAGTTATTTACTTTTCTTATTTTTTTGAAGTTTTGAAGTTTGTAAATACAAAACATCCAATAGTTTATCTTAACTTACATTAATAATTATAACATAGATAAAGGATATACAGCATGTCGCACGATGTCCGTATTGAGCGATATCTTGGTTAATTGGTAAGGTAGAGACATAAAATAAAAAATGTTTGAAAGACATCAATTAATAATCTATTACACATTCGGAGTCCTCGAAACGTTGGTAGTTGCTGACAGCTCGAAGAAACCACGCACCCCCTCTCCTTTCAAATTGCATCCCTCCCTTTTTTGAAGCATCAGTTAATTCTGAATACAGTCCGAGTAGTAGAAATTTTGAGATTACATACTGCAACGCAATGTAAATAGATGTAATAGAATTTAGAATAGAATTGTATAATTTAGTAAATAAAAAAGTTTCTAGAAGGTTCTGATAAGGGGAAAGCGGCCGCGATAACAAATCAAACGGTAGATAAGCATTCCAGAAATTTCGGCAAACGATAAGCCTTATCTGCCGAAAATTCTGGAAGCCGGGGGCCAAAACTATAAAAAGGCGGTCAGCTTTCCCTCGAGTCAGTCAGTTAGAGTCAGTGTAATTAGTGAGTTAGTAGAAGTCAATAATAAATGAGTTAATTGTTAATTGTGGTGATCCAAGTTGAGTTCAGTAATAAAGTGGGTCTTATTCGATAAGTGTAATCAATCGAACCGATAAGCCTGTAACAATACAAAATAAAGTTTTCAGAAAAAAATTCTCAAAATGTTTAGAAAATTTGAGTTTGCTAGATAATGATTGCAATTTTGAAAAGAAATTCAAAACTTTAGGCAAGGAGTATCTATTGAGTATCTCTCTGAATGTGATAGCTTGGCTGTCGAAACGCGTTAGAGCAACATTTGTTGTGTTTTTTAATCTTTTTTGATTTTAGGGAACAAATTCTGTATTTCAATTTAAGGAGTAAACATTTTCAGTGTGAAAAAATTGGAGTTTGGAAAACAATCGAGTTTTAGTACTTTCAGCAAAATAAATAAAATTTCGAGTTTAATCTTAAAATTTGAGAACGTTTTAAAAAAATATTGAAAAACTGAAATAGCATAATTCTTCTGAATTTTTCAAGTAGACAGGTTGATCGGATATTTGTCCGATTGGCCAATCTGGGCTTGGCATTCCCCCTTAACAGGGTAAGGTGACAAAATCAGAGGCTTCATGTTGTTTTCGTGCTCTCTCATGAAAGTTTTATTTGATTTGGTATGATTTCAAAATCGTACTTTGCAACAAGACGACCAGGAAATGGTTTTTTTCAGTTCGAGTTATTTGTGCCCCCGGTTACGCTCTCGGTTGAGATTTAATAATAAACATTATACTATTGTTAACTATACAAGATCGAGACGTAGCAGATTAAAACGCTTGGTTGACTGAAAACGCCATTAACGACAAAAATTCAACACCGCAGCTCAGATTTATAAGGTCCCCCAGTAATGAATGTTCACTTTCGTCGAAAAGGGGGAAATTCAAATCTATTACGTTCGAAAGCATCCAATATATCAGCGTTAGCATCTAAAAAGAGCTATTATCAGTGCAACCCATATTGCAAAGCAATTAGCCCAAGAGAAGAGCGGCAATGGTAATGGGTTAGATTAAGTTATGAAGCCAAAAGGGGGCCATTGTTTAGATTTATTGTGCGCCTTAATTGTCCAACCCTTTCGTACGAAAGCGGTTATAAAATATTCACACCGACGGCTTTGACTCCCCTTCCGCCCCTCGATATGGAATTATGCAAATCCTCTAAATTTACATCGTAAATAAATTCCATCTTGTAAACAGATAACTCATATGAAGGGTCATAAATATGCTTAACCTACATAAAATGCGAGTCAAAAGGGTGATGAAATCAGAATAATTCGCAAAGGGATTACAAAGTTCAAAGAAAAAAGATTTTCTTGCAAGTTGGTTCTGGTAAACCTCTAATTGGATATATATATATATATATATATATATATATATATATATATATATGAAGCTGAAAAATTGATGCTACCGCAATAGAACCTAATGAGTACACGCTTTATTTTCGTTACCTAATTCTCAACAAGCTGATTTATTTTCGATGTGGGTCATACAATATCAAAGTTGTGTTCGGTGACTTTTAATAAATCATTTCTTTTATAAGGAAAACAAAGGTACACGGTTATGAAACTTGTGACTAATACATAAACATGGGTTGTTTGTTATAAGAGCGAATTGAATTTTGTAACCAGAGTACGATCATTAATCATTTTTATTTTGTACAATTGCTCCTTATCGTTGACTAATTACTAATTAAAGTAATAAACGTTTCACATAACTTTGTTAATCATTGTTGTGTTCAATTGCAATTACTGAAAGAAGGAAAAAGCCGTTTTAAAACGCTACAGTTAATATAAATTTGAAATATATCCTATATCCTGCAGTTTATTTACGGACATTTTTTGTTACTCACGCTTCACATTCGTTTCATGCAGCTATCAAATGGAATAATGTGTGTACATGATACATCCTTCAAAATAAACTGAACGACGCCTGTTAAAAATAGACAAAATAAACACTGCCTTGCATTGTTTATTAATAAATATAATAAAAAGTGCGAGTTGCATTAAATATGCTTTTCTTGGAGATTTATTTAAACACATCATACCAGTCGTGAATTGTAGTGTAGAAGCACTATTCCGTATAATATTATCAAATTGTATGGAATTATAGCAGGGATGTTCCTAAACATGGTATTTAGCCACGTCCCCTGCATGTCTTTTGAAAGTTGGTTACTTTACGTTATTTTTTTTGGCATCATTTTGAAAAATTGATGGGTAAGGAAAAGGAAAACCTACCTGTAGAGTTTTTTTTTAGTTCAATCCACTCACAAAGGATAACCCTATTATTGCTTCAAAACACCGCGAGTAGGATGCGGAAACACGGATAGATGGCGATAAATCGCCTTCTTAAAGAAGGTTGGGTTGTAATTTTTAAGAAAAATTCGGTAACGAGTTCCATAGCTTAAAAGTTCTATAGAAAAAAGAGCCTCCGTAGACAGAAGTCCTCACTGTGCTGGACCGCACAAGAGTTTGCTGTCTCCGACTGTCTAGTATGCCTCAAGAATCTTGCCCTTGGGAGGATCAACTCTATTAGTTCCTGTGAGCATCTTCCATGAAAGTACTTGTAGAAAAGAGACCAATCACCAACCATCCGCCTGTACTCTAGTGTTTCGAGAGAATCGATCATACTCTCGTAATGTATCTTCTCACTTAATAACTACCAGAACTGGAAAGATCAAAAAGATCAAACCAGATTACAGTTTAAATTGCGAAAAAGAGTCAAATTTTGAGAAACAGACAACTTCTAGAAATGTTGAAAGTCCTAATCATAAACCACTAACGAACTCAAATCAAAAATTGATTAAGAGACACCAATACTTCAAACCAAAGTCAAAAGTGAATACTCAGTTTAAAAGTTTAAGTCAATATTTAATAAGTATTAAAAACTACTATTCCAAGTTAACTATAAAATCCAAAATCTTCAAAGTAAAAATCAACAAAGTTCAAAACTAATACGTGAGCTTGCAATAATCAGCCCAAAAGGAAAATCCAAAAACAAAAATTGCAGGTCATCAAACCAATTAACTATTACCAATAAATCCAACAAAGTCAAATGGGGGATAACTAAATGCAAGGTCAAGTCACGAAACAAAGTTATCGCACCAGCTTATAAAAAAGAAGGCCCCACGTTGTCGGCGCCAAAATACTATTACTCAATTTAAAAGTTTAAGTCAGTATTTAATAAGTATCAAAAACTACTATTCCAAGTTAATTATAAAATCCAAAATCTTCAAAGTAAAAATCAACAAAATTCAAAACTAATACGTGAGCTTGCAATAATCAGCCCAAAAGGAAAATCCAAAAACAAAAATTTCAAGTCATCAAACCAATTAACTATTACCAATAAATCCAACAAAGTCAAATGGGGGATAACTAAATGCAAAGTCAAGTCACGAAACAAAGTTATCACACCAGTTTATAAAAAAGAGGGCCCCACGTGGTCGGCGCCAAAATACTATTACTCAGTTTAAAAGTTTAAGTCAATATTTGATAAGTATCAAAAACTACTATTCCAATTAATTATAAAATCCAAAATCTTCAAAGTAAAAATCAACAAAGTTCGAAACTAATACGTAAGCTTGCAATAATCAGCCCAAAAGGAAAATCCAAAAACAAAAATTGCAGGTCATTAAACCAATTAACTATTACCAATAAATCCAACAAAGTCAAATGGGGGATAACTAAATGCAAATTCAAGTCACGAAACAAAGTTATCGCACCAGTTTATAAAAAAGAGGGCCCCACGTTGTCGGCGCCAAAATACTATTACTCAGTTTAAAAGTTTAAGTCAATATTTAATAAGTATCAAAAACTACTATTCCAAGTTAATTATAAAAATCCAAAATCTTCAAAGTAAAAATCAACAAAGTTCAAAACTAATACGTGAGCTTGCAATAATCAGCCCAAAAGGAAAATCCTAAAACAAAAATTGCTGGTCATCAAACCAATTAACTATTACCAATAAATCCAACAAAGTCAAATGGGGGATAACTAAATACAAAGTCAAGTCACGAAACAAAGTTATCACACCAGCTTATAAAAAAGAGGACCCCACGTTGTCGGCGCCAAAATACTGTTACGGAATTTTTCCCCATACCAAGACTGACAGAAGATATGCCAGCACTTACAAAAACCAACAGCTGTATGTTTGGTGGCTTAGCCACGAGCACTATCTCTTATGGAAATTTAAACCGTAACATGGTTAAAGTCGAAATTTCAAAAAAGGGGACGAAAAAAAGGCGAGCAAAGGTCGATTTTGATGCGAAATGCGTCAATTTCCAGAACAAGTCGAACCTAAACAAAAAAATTCCACTTTTTAAAAATATTACTCTCAACATTTTTACTTTATTTAAATCTCGTCATATTCTTGAAATTTACAAGAATACTTTTTTCGTAAAATTTTCTGAAATTATTTTTTTCTAAATCCATAGATTTTTATTAAAATTTCGATCTTATTTTAGAAAAGGAAATGAATTTTGCGAAAAAGACGAAATTTTGGCAAAGGGGCCAATTTTAAATGTGAATATCTAGAAACAGAAAATATCACATTATGTGATAAAACGTCAAAATTTGGAGCATACAATGAATTTTGAGAAACAGATTGAGATTACTGGAAAATCAAATTTTATAAAAATCAGAACAAAACGAGCATTAAAGCACTGAATTAAACACTGTGGCTTGTGATTAAGTCCAAAGAAGGTTTCACCCCTTTACCACATCGGCAATTAAATAAATAATTACGCGATACGTATTTCGCCAGCAGAACTGGCATTTTCAAGCGTACTAATCTAAAAAGATTAGCAAAAGATTCATCGACGTCATCTCAAATCGATTTGAATCTCAATGCAGATTTACGATTTTTTTTTTAAATTAGTGATCATGTAAACACAATCGATGTTTAATAGATTTTCTTCTTCATGATGTCATCTTAATCAACATCAAAATATGTAATTATTTGCTAATTTAATTGTGTATCTTTATTAATAAAAATAATAATAACAAAATTAGCAATGCTTCGCATTTAATTTGGATGTTATAATCGTAATGAACTCAATCTAGCACTTTCTAAACTCGGCTGTGTTTTTCCAAATTACTGATTCCATCAACATAATTTGTAAACCACCGATAATAAATCCGTGGTAAACAAAATGATGAGTTTCGGCGCTCCTTTGCATGCAAATTTTAAAATTTACTGCAAAATATTGCAAATTTGTACATCTTAAGTCGCCGAGATTACATGCAATGAACTCACCGCAATAATACATCGAAATTAATCACATTTTATCGCTTTTTTCAATCTTATTTTTAGACTGATAATGAACTAGTAACCTAATCAGTTCATTATCGGGTAAACAAGCTCGTCCCCTGAAAGGTACCCCTCTATCGCGTCCAGTTTTTCACCTTTTGGGGCGCACGGACTCATTTCCACGACGATAGAAATCGATAGCACCAATCGAATGATGTTTGCACAAAATGCGATAAAAACATTCAACGTCCTTTTATCGAAATAAAGCGTCCGTTTTATCGGGGCAATAAATTGTGTAATATTTGTGGTTATCTGAAATCAGGATATGTCCCCAAACATACGCAGCTCAAATATTGACTCGATTTTGGCCCAAATTTAAAAATGATAATGATTGAAATTAAGTGGTCTTTGGATGCATTTTAATGAAGTTTTCAGAATATCTTCATAGCATAAATAATCTATGAGAATGGCGTTGATTAAAGAAAATTAAATGGGGGAAATTGAGGGCAGAGTTGATAAAATCTTTCACTACAAGACAAAGCTTTCGATTCACCCAAGTAGGTAGGCAGAGAAACTGACGGATATTAAAAAAGTCCTAAATTTTTAAACGACTCTTACTCAAAAAAAAGATCACAAAGTAAAACAAAATAAGAAAAGAAAAAACAAATTAAAGCGGCAAGATTCTACTTTTCAGAAGTTCAAAATTTTTAGTTTTTGACTAATCATAAGAAAACCGTCGACCGAAAATGTTTCCTAATTTTTTCTCATCTTTACAAAGGTACACGGATTTCAATAATTCTTTTCCATTGATCCCAGCATAAAGCTCTTTTAGGTAATTTACAGGGAGAGGGAGAGAGAAAGAGAGAAAGAGAGAGAGAGAAAGGGAGAGAGAGAGAGAGAAAAAGGGAGAGAGAGAGAGAGAGAAAGAGAGAGAGAGAAGAGAGAAAGATATATAGGGGGTGAAGAAGAGAGGGGGAGGGAGCGAGGGAGAGAGTGAGAGAGGGAGGGAGGGGGAGAGAGACAGAGAGAGGAGAGAGATAGAGGGAGGAGAGAGAGAGAGGAAAAAGAGAAAGAGAGGAGAGAGAGAGGAAAGAGAGGGGGGGGGAGAGAGAGAGAGAGAGAGAGAGAGAGAGAGAGAGAGAGAGAGAGAGAGAGAAAGAGAGAAGTTGAAAAGGTGAAAATTTAAAAAAAAATCAATTTAATCTAGGCGAAGTCGGGCTTTTTACAACAAGGTCGGAATTTTAAATAAAAAGTAAAACTCGAAAAAACCGAATTTATGAAAAAAAAAGAAAATTTTCAGAAAAAATAATAAAATATACAACAAAGTAGAAATTTCGAATCGACACTTTTAAAAAGAGGCAGTAATTTAAAAAAAAAACAGCAACGATTTTCAAAAAATCAAAATAGACAAAAATTTCAAATTTTCAAACAGTCAAATTTTCACAAATTCACAAAAAACAAACAAAAGAACTTGTTATATCGAGAAAAAGTCCAAATCTTGTAACTTTCAGATAAAAGTGTGGAAGGCTTCAATAAATGTTTTCAAAAAATTTCATAATTTAGAAATATTCGAAATATTAAATAGATTGAAGTTTTCAAAAAATTTTAGATTTCTATAAAAGTAGAATTTCTCAATAAAAGTATACTTAAAAATTTACAAAATCTCGAGGAAACAAATATAAATAAAGGGAAAAATCGAAACTTTGAGAGTCGACATTTTTAGTAGAGTAAAATATCTTACAAATCTAAATTTTCGTTGACATTTTTAATAAAAAAAGAGTTTTTAATAAAACTGGACATTTACAAATGAAAAGTATATATAGTTATAATCTTGAAAAAAGTCGAAATTTTGATTCGACAATTTTAAAGTCCTGATAAAATGTCGAAATTTTAAAATGTGAACGTTCTAGGAAAAGTCAAGATTTTCGAAACAGCCGGAACTTGAAGTAAAAATTTTCAAAAAATTCGAAATATTGAAAAAGCTGGAATTAAAAAAAAGGCGAAATAGTCAAAAGGGTGTATATTGAAAAGCTGAAATTTAGAAGAAGGGCGAAATATTAAAAACTGTCGAAATTTTCAAATAGACGAAATTTTCAAAAAGTAAACATTTCTCTAAAGTCAAAATTTCAAAAGAAGTATATCAGATGTAACAGGAACATGGTCCATGGTCCATGGTCCATATTTCCAAACTGGGCCGAAGAAATGTTAAATAAAATTAATAAACATAAATTTTTGAAAAAGTTGAAATTTAAAAAAAAATCAAAATTTGCTAATGAAGTCGGAATTATAGAAAAATTCATTAAAAATACTGGACATTCTGAATTTTTCAGAGAAGTTGAAATTGCAGAAATTTTAAGTTAAAAAATTGTAATTATGATCAAATTCAAGGGGTTTTTCAAGCGTCATAAAAATAATGGTGTTACGTTGTTTCACTGTTAGTGCAAAATACATATATATATATATATATATATATATATATATATATATATATATATATATATATATATATATATATATATATATATATATATATATATGTCAGAATAATAATTATAGGAATAAAATTGAAAACATATGTTGTGATTTATTTTCCATATCACTGTACATAAAAAAATTAACCCAGGGGGTAAATCACCCCTTTCAAGGATTTTTTTTCCAAAATCCCTGGACAGGTCAATTTCAATTTTTAGTTTTCTTAATGAAATTGTCAGATTTAATGAAATTCCGTTGTTTAAAAGTTGATATATAAGAAAAAAAATCAAACTCACCCCCATAAAAATTAGGAGTTGCAACTTTTTGGCATAAATAATATTTAATTAAGTAAGTAGTTTTTAGGGGGACATTCTTATAAGAAATTTTTTGGAGTCTGAAAGTGCACCGAGAAGGTAGCCATTCTCGATCGACTTCGGAAAAAATATTTGGAAGAAAGAAGAAATTTATATAAAAAAAAATGGCGAAAATAATTGATGTTGGTAATTGTCTGGGATTCTTGGATATATGTATGTATTTTATATATTTTTGACATAATCATAATCGTTTTCCCACATCATTAAGCAGAGTTTAAAAATGTGGCTATTAACGTTGAATAACCAGGACATTATATTTATCGTTTAATAGCCTCTTACAATCTTACTGACTTGAATGTTTTGCAAGATGAAATTTATTCGATCAAAAGTAAAAAAGTAGATGGTTTAATTAACCGGCCATTGTCCCCTACGCCTATGATTAATACGACTAAACGTAACTATAGAGGAATTACCCATCAACGTACTAAATCGTTTTTTAATGTTAATATAACGGAAACTAAAATGTTAGTAATCATTTATGCTTTAAATTTATACATGACAAATTTAAAGGTGACAGGGGTTACGGTTGCCTAACAAAAACTTTAAAAAGTAGATCAACATTCTATCTTTCCCATTATTGTTTTCAATCTTATCTCAAATGAGGCATTATTTTTATAGCTGTAACTGCAAGATGACAAAACCGAGCTAATCACCTTAAATTCATAAATGAGATATTTTAAATGTGACCGCATCTGTGTCAATGAACAGTACTTACAAATGCCAACCAGTGAAAGCGGAAAAATGATTCACCACTATCTTCTTTTACGTCAAACTCCTCGAGACGTCAGCATTTTTTTATAAGCTGGAACTTTTGTATTGACGCATTTTGTAATCTTGGATATTAGGAGCAAAAAAATCAGGTTAAATCACACGTAAACTAGAAAAAATTGACATTTGGACAAATAATCTATTTTCAAAATTTCGAATTAGATGCTTTATTTTAACTTTCTTGAAAATGTTACATGCAAATGTTGTCGACATTTTTCTAACATTCAACAATTTTAGTTTTTTTTTTATTTCTACTTCTTTGAATAAATAAGTATTTCAACTTTTTTTTAATTTTTACCTTTTTAAATAATTATTCGAACTTTTACCTTGGCAACATTTTTTACGAAATACTTTGAAAACCTAATCTTTTAGAATTAATGAGTATTTTTTGGAAAATTTCAATATTTTGAAAATTTAGGTTTTTTTGAAAATTTCGGTTTTTTGAAAATTTTGGCATTTTCAAATTTCCGCTTTCTGACATTTCCCCACTATTTCGAATATTTTTTATATTTCAGACTGTTTTTTAAAATTTAAACTTTTTGTTTTCGAAAATTGGGCCATTTTTAAAATCTTGGGTTTATTTAAATCCTTAATTTTTTTTTGGAAGTTTTACTTTCTATAAAAGCTTTGACATTTTTCAAAATTTTGACTTTTTTGAAAATTTTAATTATTTGGAGCATTTTCCCTTTCTTTAAAACTTCGACTTTCTTTTTAATTTTTCAAATTGTCTACTTTTTTTAAAGATCTGGGATGTTTTTAAAAGATATGTTGATATTTAAAATTAAAATATTTTAAATAATTCTTAAAAAATCGATTTCTTTGAAAATTTTAAATTTTTTATATGGATCCTCTTTTAAAAAGTATACTTTTTTGAAAGTTTTCACTTTTTAAATTTTTATTTTTTTAAATCCGATTTTCTTTCAAAAATTCGATATTTTTATGTAATATACCCAAGTGCCTATTTTAAAATGTCCAATTTCTGGAAAAATTGTATTTTTTTCAAAATTGCGATTGTATTTCAGAATTTAAACTTTTTCCGCACGCAAATTTCGATTTTTTGTCAAATTTGGGTTTTTTAAAACTTTCAATTTTCAAATTATTTTAAATCTCTGTCCTAAAAAAATTGTATATTTTAATGTTGGCTTTTAAAAATGTGGATTTTGTTGTCCAAAATTTTTACACTTTTGAAAACCTTGATTTTTTGAGAACTCCGAGGTATTTTCCAAATTTTTACTCCTAGAATTCTTACTTTTTAAAATTTAATCTTTTTAAATTTCAACTTTTCCAAAAATTCCTACCTTTTCTGAAAAATTTGGATTTTTTTTTGATATTTTATTAAAAATTTTGACATTATTCGATTCCAGTTATTTTGACATTGTGAAATATTTTGCAAAATTTCAAATTTTTGTTCATACTGTCGCTGGTTTTAAAATTTTCTCTTTGTTTTATAAATTTCAACTTCATCAGTGTCAACTTTTAAAAAAAAATGACATTTTGGAAAATTTTAATGTTTTTTCAAAATTCCAATCTTTTTGAAAATATTCAGTCAAACATTTTGTTTCTTAAAAAAGATATTTATCTTTTTTTTTCAACAATTTTTCCTTTTTTTAAAATTTAACTGAAAATACCTCACTTTTTTAAAATCTTCACATTACCTTAAAATTTTGAAATTCGGATTATTTTTCAAAATTTTAACTTTTTTAAAAGTATTTTTGAAAATTTCTTTATTTTATCAAAATCTTGGAATTTTTTGCTAAGGTCTTCTTTTACCAGTAACTTTTCAAAATGTTGACATTATTTTTCAAGTTTGATTTTTTTGGGCCCTAATTTTTTGTGAAAATTTCGAATAATTTCGAAATTTCGTCATTTTTCAAAATTTTGGCTTTGAAAAATTTCCACTTTCTCATTTCACTTTTATCTAAACATATCGACTTGTTAAAATGTTGGATTATTTTGCAAAAATTTCGTTGCATTTTAATGTTTTTGATTTACTTCAAAAATTTGAATTTTTTTCATAATGGCGATTTTTTTTAACATATTGACTTTTTGAAAATGTCGACATTTTTTAAATTGCATTTCATTTTGAGATTTGCGACTTTTTAACTGTTTTCTCAAAATTTTAACTAACAAACATTTCGAAATATTTGATAATGTTGACATTATTTTTCAAAAGTATGGTATGGTATGGTAAGTAAATAAAATAAACTTTCAATTCAGCTACGTATAGCTAAGTGGTTAGAGCAAAAATGACGAGCCCAATTTCGAATATTTTACGTGAATTGATTTTGTGCCATGTAGGAAACATTTCGGTAGCAAACCATTGACGAAAAGATAGTGGAAATTGATGTAAATAAATATTTTTTAAGGCCTATAAAATTTATCTGTCGGAATAAATAGATGAAATCAATTATGTTAAAGCCGTTCTTTTTCCTTTTGTATATTTAACAAATGTGTGAAGAATTTATATGGGGAACATGTTGACAACATTTTCGGGGTAGTTGTTTGTTTGCTCGCTTATAAAAACTTGAGAAATCGACTTAGTTCAAATGTAGCGTCGTTAAGTTGACAAATTATGATGGCGGAAAGGATGCCAGGGAAAACACAGTTTTTCAAATTCGCTTTCCACAAATGCACCATGAATGTTAGCTGACACGTTAATCTCTCGGAAAACTGTTGTATAAAAACCCTTATGGAAGCTGAAGCCGTACGGCTGACGATTGAGAATTGAATAAATTTATTTTTTGGATTAATATAAATTTATGCGAAGCAGTATAGATGTATGTTCTGAAAAGTTAGCTATTTTTAAGCAGGTAACAAAATTGCAAAATCAATGGAATCGAACGACATAAACATAATTAAACAATCGGTGGAAAAGCAACTGTAAACAAAAGATAAGCTAACTTTGTTAGACTTAACGTCTCCAGTCTACTTATTTATCGAAACTAAATTGGGCAACAACCTTAATAATAACAGCAGCCTGAGATTAATTATTTCTGAACACATGTTTCAAACTAATGACCAACTTATTTCATTATGAACGTAAATATTTCTCTTCTACTACTTTAATTAGGATCCATCAGATGCAGAGCATTAAGCTTTTAAAATTGGCGACCTCCACCCCAAAATATAATATTCAAGGCTCCCCCTTTCTCTGGTTTTGTGTTAACTTTTCACCTAAATTCAGCGAATTTATTACGTTCGCCACCGCTGTTGCATTTATCAGAGCGGCTGGTCCCATAACCTCGCACAACGTTGCATTTTTAATGACCGCCCCATTTGCATATGCTGCATAAGTATGTAAACACAAACCACTGCACTTCCGCCGGCGGGTGTTAACCGGAAACGTTCAGCCACTAGCGTTTGTTTTTCAACCCCAGCCTTACCCAAATGCGTTCCGGTTTACTTCCCCCTCGGTATTATAAATAAATATATTTTAGGATGTTGCAACTAGACGTGGATCGGTGGAGAGGCCCCTGTTAATTAAAGAGTAATGGGGCAGTTGAATGAGAGGGTATGAAAAAACCACTTATTATAAAAAAAGCCTAGATTGGTACCTGAAGCATGAAACTACAAAAAAAATAAAAAAAAATGACGAAAGCAGTCTTGTGCAACTTTAAGGTTAAATTCAATTCCAATATTTTACGAAATTCGAAGAAAAAATTTGAAATAGTAACAGAATTGTAAGTTGCGAATTTCGAATTTCGTAGATTTCTGAAGAAACTTCCGATTCTTAGACAAAAAATTGAGTATGAATCTTAATCCTGATTCTTCGAAAGCAAATTTACAAATCTTGATTAAAAAAGGAGATTCAGATTTCTTGCGAAAATATTGCAACTTTAAGCACTGCTGTAGCTAAGAAATAGCAAACCCTTGTACACGAAACTTTCAGTGCCTCTATTTCAGTGGCGGCTCGTAGCCAAAACTAATGGGGGTGCTGCGGCAATGTTTAGCCTTTTAAAGTTTTTAGAATTTCGACTGAAAATTTCGACATTTTCAAAAAGTTACTTTTCGAAAATTTTAGATTTACAGGGATTGGACCGTGTCAAAGAACTACTAAAAGTGTTCGACGTTTCGCCTACCATCGTAGGGGGTTTCTTCAGGAACAAAGAAAGAAAAATAGATGAAAAGAGAAATATGAGGGAATATGCAAAAAAGAAAAACAAATTTTCTAATAGAAAAGCTCGAAAAAATTGGTACAAAGGATAAGGATCCTTTGTACCAATTTTCAATTCAGAAGAGTTTCGCCTCTGGTATGGTGGACATACTGAGTTACCGTGCTCTGATGTTTTGAAATTGGCCTTTTCATTCTTTCGTTTTTTGCATATTCTCTCATATTCCTCTTTTTATCTATTTTTCTTTCTTTGTTCCTGAAGAAGCCCCCTACGATGGTGGGCGAAACGTCGAACACGTTAAGTAGTTCTTTGACACGGTCCAATCCCGGAAGAAGTATATCCTGTACTGACTCTGGCCGTGGAAGCCTTCGTTATGAATTTTAGATTTCTTTAAAAACTTGTAAATAAAAATTTTTGATAATGTCACGTTTTTAGAAACGTTGGATTTTTTCCAAATTTCGACTGTATTGCAAAATTTGGATTTTTTTCTTGTAATCTCGACCTTATTTTATTTTCAAGTATTGACTTTTCCGAAAAACTGTGAATACTCTTTTAAAAATTTCTATATTTTCGTAAATATTTAGACTTTTTGGTGTTCTGTTTTTTTTGTAACTTTTTTAAAAATCAAGTATTAGAGTTTTTTAATTTTTACTATTTGAAAACTCTTACTTTTTCTGAAAATGTAAATTTTTTTGACTTTTTAAATTTTCGACTTTTTTTCTAAATTCCATCTTTGTTTATAATTTTTTTTGCTAAATTATAATTTTTGTATTGAGAATTTCGATTTTTCAAAATTTAGACCTTTTTTTTGCAAAGTTTCGATTATTTTTTAATTTTTTTTAAATTCGCTACTTCTTAGTTTTCGAAATTCTTTCAAAATTTCGATTTTTTTGAAAATTTTGAAATTTTATGAAATGATATTTTTTCAAAATTTTACTATTTTTGACCTAAAGTTTCAACTTTTTAAATAAATGTTCCACTTTGAAAATTTTAACTACCAAAAATTTAAACTTCTTCCAAAATTTTAACTTACGAAAAGATGGAAATTTTTTTTTCAACTTTGACACCCTGTATCTCTGTTAATATCAACTTTTGGTATAAGGTAAATGTAGCTAAATCACATTAATTTTATTCGAAAAATCAACCAGTGCTTTGTGTACCATTACTTATAGCCCACCCTGTAGATCTCCCCAAATAGAGATTAAGTTGGATTTGGATTTGTGGAAGAAGCAATTGCCAAAGAAAAAGCTAATAAAAATGAATAATATAACACATTTTCGGAAAGAAGATACAGAGACTATTTAGATTTTCAATTCATGTTTTTTTTATTGATTAATGAAATTTATGGATATTTCGACAATAAATATTTTATCAATTTTTTTTCAAAGTTTTGTCTTTTAATGTCAAAAATTTTCCTCTTTTTTCTCGAAAGTTTATATTTTCGATATTGATTTTTTTGTCTTATTTTTTATTTCCCCGCATGAAGTTGAAGACCTTGATCTTCTACAAATCATATATTTCTTTTCAAATGTTTTAAATTTCAACTCTTTTATTCAGAGTTTTTTTGTTCAGATTGTTACACTTTCAACTTCCACATTTTTATTCAATTTCCAACTTAAGGAATTTTCATATTTTTGGAAGCTTTAATGTCTGATGGTTTTATTGGTTTTGATGTTTTTTTTTTTTGAAAGTTTTTTATTACAGAAATTTGAAATTCATCTTAAAAATTTGCCAAAATTTTCTAAATTTTGGTTCCAAACGTTTTAAATTTTTTCTCCAAAATTTGACGTTACAGTCAAAATTCTAGTTTTTTGAGTTCTATCCTGTTTTCAAACATTTATTTTCAACTTTGTTCGAAAAACTGCAAATTATCATTACCAATTTTTCATTTATTTGGGTTAAATTTTTAACTCAAAATCAACATTCCTATTTATTATTTAGATTAATTTTAGCCCATGGCTTTCACTTTCAAATTTATATTTCTACATTTTTCTTCAATTTCCAACTTAAAGAAATTTTATTTTTTAGAAGCTTTAATGTTCTGATGGTTTTATTGGTTTTCATGTTTTTTTTTTGAAAGTTTTTTTTACAGAAATTTAAATTTCATCTTGAAAATGTGCCAAAATTTTCTAAATTTCGGTTTCAAACGTTTTAAATTTTTTCTTCAAAATTTGACGTTACAGTCAAAATTCTGGTTTTTTGGGTTCTATCTTGTTTTCAAACATTTATTTTCAACTTTGTTCGAAAAACTGCAAATTATTATTATCGATTTTTCGTTTATTTGGGTTACAGTTTTAACTATCTTAATCAACATTTCTATTTATTATTTAGATTAATTTTAGTCCATCCCTTCCACTTTTAAATTTATATTACTATATTTATTCGTAATTTCATATATATTTATCATGAATTGAAATGTGTCTGAATAATTTGATGTTTCACAGTTATCTTGAACTACGAATTTTTCCACAATTGTTTTTATTTTTTTTAATCTACGATTTAGCCCTTTTTTATTGTCAACTTTTATGTGGAACCAAATGGTCGTTGGTTATCTTCAAAAATTGATATACGAATCTGTCCCCTGAAACCAAGAAAGATTAAAAAACACAAAAAAGAAACACAGAGAGTATCCCTCTGAAGATGATAACTTGGCTATCGAAACGAATTAAAGCAAGTGTTGTTGTGTTTTTTGATCTGTCTTGGTTTCAGGGACAATTTTTTTAAATCAATCTTTCAACTTTTACCAAACGTCCTTTTTCTAAGTTGTATGGAATCAAATTGAATTAATTTCTTATAAATTTACATTTTTTTGTTTTAAAGTTTGGCCTCAAGCCCCAAGTCCAAGCCCATGGTGGCAAATCCACCAATGGGACATTTATACAGCATTTAAAAACGCTAAACAGACAATGTGGCCTCTCAATTAGGTCAAACAAAGATGACAGAGGGGCCCTTGCGCAGGGGGACCCTTGTGCAGCGTACAAGACTACCCCTTCATATTTACCCTTCTGACTGGGAGAAATTAAATTCTTTAATTCTTTTTAATTCTAACAACAAAGCAGCAAATAACGGAGATCAACATCAGTCAAAATTCAATTTCAAAAATTTCTATAAAAACTTCTGATATCGTCACTGCCACAAAAAAATCAGAAAAAATTCTAATCGTGATTCTCTGGACACTTTGACAAACAATTTGAAGCATTTGACTAAAAAAGGCTAAATTTCAATGTTGGATTAAATTCGAATCGAATTTCTTCTGAAAATATTGCAACTCAGAAAATTTATTATTTTTAACAACATCAAATATTAGAACTGGGAGCAAAATACGTAATTTCGACCAATGCCAGTGGACAATTCCGGATTTTAAAGACTTAGAATAAAATTCCAATTCTAAATAGAATCCGAATCAAGAGTTTCAAATTTCTTGTCCAATAATCAGGATCAAAATGTATTCTGGTCTTTTTGTCGTAAAGTCCTTCGACGAAAAATTCGGGATACATTTTGAAGTCGATTCTGCGATGGAAAAGTTGAAGCTCTCGATCAAAATAACGACTAAGTTCGAGATAAGTTTAAAGATAGAAAATAAATTTTGAAATTATGGGAATAGAGCAAAGCTTTGATTACATTCCAAGAATTTTCAAAATATCCTGATTCTGATTCTTCGACAAAAAATTTTTTGTCCAAAATTTATTCTGACCTTTTAATCGTAAAGTCCTTCGACGAAAAAGTCGGAATACATTCTGAAGCCGATTCTGCCATGGAAAAGTTGAAGCTCTTAATCAAAAGAAGGACTAACTTCGAAATAAGTTTAAAATTAGAAAATAAATTTTGAAATTATGGGAATAGAGCAAAGCTTTGATTACATTTCACTAATTTTCATAATATCCTGATTCTGATTCTTCGACAAAATGTCGAAATAAATCTTAATTCTGATTGTTTGACAAAGACTTGGGAACTATTTTGGCAAATGGGGTGAACATTTAAAAAAATTCTAAAATTTCTAGGCAAAATTCATAAATTACAATTGATATTTAATCAAAATTTTAGAGTAAATCATAATTCTGATCATTCCATACAAAAAAGTTTGAATTCTGGAAAAGTCGAAATTTAGGAGACGCAATCGAAATTTGGCCAGTCGACATTTCGATTAATCTGTTCACGAGAGATAGAAATTCTAAAAAATTGGAGTTAATTTTGTTTCAAATTGTTCGGTAAAAGATTTGAAATTCCAAATAGAAGCGTTAAAGGGTTCAAAAATGTGTTTACAGAAAAAGCCTTTTTTAGGAGTAACTGGACAAATTTAACATGTATTTTTTTGCATTTTGTATAACAATGTGCTATTTTTATAAATTCAAAATTGTTTAGTAAAGTAGCTTTTGAACACATAGAAATGCCACTTTACTATACAGATGAGGAAAAATTTTCATTGTCCATGTAAAACGCTAAGAATTGTCCCTTCCATAGTTTTCTACGGTCGCTGAACGTATTCCCCTACTTTGACACAGCATGCTTGTATCTTCCAATTTAGATGTAAGAAAAAACTCGTCGAAAGTTTTACAACAGACTGGAATATTGTTTAGTAAAGTCTGGCGGCCTATTTGAACTCCTTATATTGAAATGTATAAAGAGTTACTTTGTTATATTCTTCATTAGAATTATTATTTATTTTGTTTAAGAAATCTCGTTTATTTATTTTGGTTATCAAAGAATATCAGTTTTATTTTTCCCCAGACGTTGATTAAATCAACGGACTAAAAGAACAAACAGCATGTGGTACGCAGATTTTAATAAAATTGTTGGCTGCGAGTATTAACCCCGTAACAAAACACGTTAGAAGCTATGATGTACTACTGAAATCTCCACCAGCACTGATCGTTGCGCTCTGCGTTGAATTGTTTACACCGGTGTAGGAAAATACAAGGCTCCGCCCATCTATCCCACTATTAGCTCTCAATGTTAAATCCATATATGTAATACTTCTATGTGACGTGTTTTGTACCTTCGATTGTGTTCAAAAGGCGCGATGGATATATACGTTTGACTTTTTGGAGGACAGAATTTATTAACCAATCCCGCTTCTCGTCAGTTATCTTTGTTGTCATTCATTTATTAGTGTTCCCGCCCATCTTGTCATCTGTTCCCGCTATAAATGAATGAATGAATCCTCCAAAGAGTACGACATATACTTTCATCTCACCTTTTTGACAACGCATTTTGTAGTGACGATTATACACAACACGCCATATAGAAGTATTACATATATGGTTAAATCTCTCATTAACATTCTCCCTATGGACAGTGTTTGACTTTCCTAATCTGTATAGTAATGGCATTGTGAGTTAAACACAGTTGAACATTTTTACGAAAGGGCTTCTAGAGCTGCATTTAAGATGTCTAGGGATCAATTTTCTAAATTATTTTCAGTAAAAAGGCTCATTTTTATAATTATTAATGCGTAATTTAAACTCAATTCGACCCATAAAAATGATCCTTGTTAATTATTGTTGGGTACACCAACAGAACCATGTCAGGTTACTAGGTTACAGAAATCCTTATCAGATTATTTTTTTAAATTTCTAAAATTGTAGTGCTTTCTTATCTAGAAATATTTATTTATTACTATCCCAAATTGCAAAGTGAATATCTTGAAAAATTCAGTTTTACCAAACTCGTATAGCTTTAAATTACTCGCTTGCTAAGATCGCTCGTAATCAAAAGTATACTCTTTAGTAGAACTTTCTTTTCTACACTTGTTATTTAATATCCTATTTTTGACTTTTTCCTCGACTTTAAGGGGTGAAATATTCACTTTCGTCTCAGAAATTTGGTAAAAAATATCTAAAGCCAAAAAAGTAACAATAACGGTCGACATTTCCAGTTTTTCTCGTAATTTAGATTTTGTTGTGAAATTTAGAGTTCAAACTTAATTTTTGAATTTATTTCTAATATTTCGACTTTTTCTTTAAAATATTACTGTTTAAATTTTAAGTTTTTTATTTTTCCTTTTTCTAAGAGTTCGGCTTCCAAATCGAACATTTCACTTTTTTATTGTAACTTCGTCGTTTATTATCAAAGTCGTATTTAAATAACATAAAAATCAGATCTCTGCATAAGAGTATATGGAGAAACCAGAATCTACAACCTTATTAAAACTTATATTACTGTCAACATTTGACGGTCAAAGGTAAGGTCAAATGATTTCTCATCTCTAAAAGGTTAAGAACCAATGTTGTAGGTTGTTGTGCCTGTCAATAATTCTGAATAGCTGTGGTTTTCATAAAATCTGGATATGTGCAGTCAGATGTTCGTTGCACCTAATATCAAAATTACGTGACGTCTGACCTATGTAGACTACTTTGAAAGATAACTGAATTCTCCCTTGATTAAGTATCACAAAAGTATTTTACTTTGTACCACTCTGACCGTTTTTTGATACTTTGTTCGAAATCAGTCAAACAGTAAAGTTTTGTAAAGGGTGTTGTTAAATACTAGATTTCATTTATTTTATTTTTAAAAATATTGATCACAAACTGAACCACTCGATGATCGCTCACACGTTTGCAGTAATTTCATTTTATGACTCAACCGCTTGCATTTTTCGATTGGTTTCTGGAATTATTAAACGAGCAAGGTCTTTGTGCAGCTGCAGAATTTCTTTTGATGCGGAGCAATGTAAATTTCCCGAGTGATTTATTGCGGCAAGTGCTCGTATGTCGCTATATTGCATTACGACCAACGAGCCGTATTGATAAAACTCTTAATTTACTATGTTAATTAGATCTGGGCAATAAAAACACATAGAATTTAAATAAATTTGAATTAATTGAAATTGCAGTAAATTGATTACGAAGCGAATGCGCGGCATTTTGAGGAAGGTGGATGTACTTGCTGCCCTCATGCAGGGCCTCCATTCATGTAAATTTGCACACAGTACATCTTTCCTTTAAATAATATATGTACTTCTTTCAAAATTACACTTGGAGTCCAGGAAAAATGAATGAAAAATCACCCCTGTTACAAAAAAAATTATTTTAGAAATATCTGCACTTGGGCTTAACAAATAATTATATTGTTGCGCGATATTGGTTCGAAATTTAATACTTCGTGAATTGTAACCGCTTTATTTCCAAACTGATTTGGAAACACTACAATTATAATTCACTTAACTAACTGACTAACTAACTAATTAATTGACTAACCAACTAACTCACTGGTTAATTAACTTACATATTCACTGTTTAATTAACTAACTGATAGAAAGAGAACTGCGTATTTATAGGCTTCCGCTTTTCGAGACAGATCTCCATATAGATAAGATTATCGCTTGCGAAAATTTCTGGAGCGCTTATTTGCCGTTTGATTCATTATTGCGGCCGCTTCCCATTATCAAATCTTTCTAGAAAGTTCCTTACAAAATTACTTATTAAATTCCATAACTACATTTGGTACACTGCCTCCTTCTTGTGACTGATTGTCCCGATCAGTTCCAATCAGTTACTTCGCCACTATACTTGCACAGTCTGTTGAGGTATACCACTATCATTGGTCCTAGGGCTACGCTGGATCCTGTATAGCAAGTCGTTGATCCTCTTTCAGCATTTTTGCGGCCCTTTCCAAGACGGTGTAAACTTCGGCGATTCTCCTTTTCTTCGCTGAGACGTACCAATTCGCCCTCACTGAAACCTCCATGGTTGGCATTCACGTCATACCTTGTCTTCATCCGGTCCGTCGCCAAGTTGATCTTCGTCCGCACAGGGCATGTGTCTCCAATATCGCTTCTCTAAAGCCGTCTCCCTGGGGGTCTCTCTTGGTGATCCAAACACCAAGTCACACAGGAGATGCAATTCCTTCCCGAAGATTACTTTTGCTGAATCTGACCCGTAGTTTCATGAGTTGCCGCGCAATGGACTATTAGAAACAGTGGTAGTTGTCGGTTCCAGTCTTTCTGATGCTTGGAAATGACCTTCGAGAGATGTTCCTTCAAGATTCTGTTAAAGCTTTCCACTATTCCATCAGACTGTGGATGAAGAGGTGTCGTTCGAATTTTCTTTATTTGAAGAAGACGGCACACCTCTTGGAAGACCCCTGATTCGAAGTTCCTTGCTTGGTCCAAGGGAACACCAAATTGACAAATGAAGTTGTCCACCCTTGCGACTGTGGTAGCTTCCTGGTTGAGGATGGCGTAAGTGAGAAGCCATTTACTGAACTAGTCCATGGTCACCCGGATGTACTTATTTCCTTCATCTGATGCTGGAAATGGTCCTGCCACATGGATTGCAATTCTTTCAAATGGAATTCTTACATAATACTGCTTCAGGGCCCATTTGGTTCTTGTGCGAGGACCCTTGGATGCAGCGCATGTGACACATTTCCGATACCACCGCTCGACCTCTTTGCAGTTAATCTAATAGAACCGTTTTCGAATCTTCTCCAAGATCTTGTTCATCTCTAGATGTCAACCAGAGGTCCCATTGTGCACCTCCCACAAAACCTGTGGAATCTTCTCCTGAGGCACGACCAACTGCAAGATGACATGTTTTCCATTCGCGCTTTCTCATGCCTTCTTCAGTACCCTGTCCTCTCCTTGGAGGGATTTTCATTGGGCCGACAAATTCTTAAGAGCTGGATCCAATCCAGTAGAACCGTTTTCAAATCTTGTCCAGGGTCTTGTTCATCCCTAGATGTCAACCAGAGGTCCCATTGTGCACCTCTCACAAAACCTGTGGAATCTTCTCCTGAGGCACTACCAACTGCAAGATGACATGCTTTCCATTCGCGCTTTCTCATGCCTTCTTCAGTACCCTGTCCTCTATCTAGAGGGATTTTCATTGGTCCGACAAATTTTTAAGAGCTGGATTTCTGTCGGAAACAGTGGTAGTTGTCGGTTCTAGTCTTTCTGATGCTTGGAAATGACCTTCGAGAGATGTTTCTTCAAGCTGTTAAAGCTGTTAAAGCTTTCCACTATTCCATCAGACTGTGAATGAAGAGCTGTTGTTCGAATTTTCTTTATTTCGAGAAGACGGCACAGTTCTTGGAAGACCCCTGATTCGAAGTTCCTTGCTTGGTCCAAGGGAACACCAAATTGACAAATGAAGTTGTCCACCCTTGCGACTGTGGTAGCTTCCTGGTTGGGGATGGTGTAAGCGTGAAGCCATTTACTGAACTAGACCATGGTCACCCGAATGTACTTGTTTCCTCCGTCTAATGCTGGAAATGGTTCTGCCACATCGATTGCAATCCTTTCAAATATAACTCTCACATTATAGTGCTTCAGGACCCCCTTGGTTCTTGTGCGAGGACCCTCGGTTGCAACGCATGTGACACATTTCCGACACCACCGCTCGACCTCTTTCCAGTTAATCCAATAGAACCGTTTTCGAATCTTGTCCAGGGTCTTGTTCATTCCTAGATGTCAACCAGAGGTCCCATTGTGCACCTCCCACAAAACCTGTGAAATCTTCTCCTGAGGCGCGACCAACTGCAAGATGACATGCTTTCCATTCGCTCTTTCTTATGCCTTCTTCAGTACCCTGTCCTCTACCTGGAGGGATTTTCATTGAGCCGACAAATTTTTAAGAGCTGGATCCAATCCAATAGAACCGTTTTCGAATCTTGTCCAGGGTCTTGTTCATCCCTGGATATCAACCAGAGGTCCCATTGTGCACCTCCCACAGAACCTGTGGAATCTTCTCTGAGGCACGACCAACTGCAAGATGACATGCTTTCCATTCGCGCTTTCTCATGCCTTCTTCAGTACCCCGTCCTCTACCTGGAGGGATTTTCATTGGGCCGACAAATTCTTAAGAGCTGAATCCAATCCAATAGAACCGTTTTTGAATCTTCTCCAGGGTCTTGTTCATCCCTAGATGTCAACCAGAGGTCCCATTGTGCACCTCTCACAAAATCTGTGGAATCTTCTCCTGAGGCACGACCAACTGTAAGATGACATGCTGTCCATTCGCGCTTTCTCATTCCCCTTTTCAGTGCCCTGTCCTCTACCTGGAGGGATTTTCATTGGGCCGACAAATTCTTAAGAACTGGATCCAATCCAATAGAACCGTTTTCGAATCGTCTCCAGGGTCTTGTTCATCCCTAGATGTCAACCAGAGGTCCCATTGTGCACCTCCCACTAAACCTGTGGAAACTTCTCCTAAGGCACGACCAACTGCAAGATGACATGCTTTCCATTCACGCTTTCTCACGCCCTCTTCAGTACCCTGTCCTCTATCTGGAGGGATTTTCATTGGGCCGACAAATTTTTAAGAGCTGGATTTCTGTCGGAAACTTCCTACCATTCAGGTATATCTCCAGCTTATTTCAATTCCAATATGGATTCAATATCAGCATCGCTCTTCTGTAACTTCCGAAGATCTTCTAGAGTCCATCCATCTTCTGGCTGGACCGACGTAACCCTTATATCCAGCATGTTCTCGTGGTCCTCAACTCGTCTGTAGTGTTTGGAATCCTCACAAGGTCTTCTGGACAAAGCGACAGCGTTGTTATACTGTCGTCCCGATCAATGGTACACCTTAAAGTGATACTGTTGGAGCCTTATATCTAGCCGTGTGCCCCTCTGCGTTCTTTATTCGGAGTAACCAAAAAAGCGCCGAATGATCTGTCCTGGTGAGAAATTCTTGTGCATACAAATACTTGTAGAAGTGTTCCACGGCCTTCACAATTGCAAAAAGTTCCTTCCTGGTTGTGCAGTAGTTCATTTTTGGCTTCGTCATGATTTTGCTATAATATTCGATTACTCTTTCTTCACCGACTTAAACTTGGGATAGCACAGCCCCAGTGCCGACGTTGCCGGCGTCGGTGCCTAACACAAACTTCCCATTCTGCTAAGGATAAACCAAGACAGGGCTTCTGCACAAGGCGGACTTCAGTTTTCAGAAAGTGGTATCACAAGCGGGAGTCCAGACATAAGGCGTTCTTTCTTCCGTTGGTCAGTGTAACGGCGCAGCGATGATGGCGAAACCCTTCACAAATCTTCTGTAATAGGTGCATAACCCCAGAGAGCTCCTCAATTAATGTTTGGACCTTAGCAATTCAAGAACTGCTCGAATCTCGCATGCCAGAGTAACCATGGTTCTGTGTCCATTGTTTCCTGCACATTTCTTTCATCTACGTTGGCTTCCATCACCAAACTCTCCATGGTCTTTTTTATCTGTTTATTAGGAAGAGTTTTAGGGGTTGGTTCCTCGACATTATCCAGTGAATGCTTCTTCTCGCCTGCTCATCTCTGGTCAACTGCTTGGGGGTTGACCTACAGTCGTTCTTGAAATGCCCCGGTTTTTCACAGTTGTTATATGTTGTGCTTCTGCTGGATCTGTCTTTAAGAGCTCCCTGCAGTTCCTGGATGCTTGCGTCAATTTTCCTCATGTTAGCACCCATGTTTGCGTTCATTTCCTTCATGTCAGCGTTTATGTTTGCGAGATCAGTGTCATTCGAGGCCTCTTCGATGTCGACCTTCCCTGCCCCCAGCTCTAAAACCTTAGAAGTTCAACTTCCAGTGCTTTCCTGGATGTACGAAATTTTGACAAGCGTATCACTCTCTGGACTTCTGGGTCATTCTTTCTATGAAGTTTCTAACTGAGTGGAGATCCAGAAAGTCAGCTCGAATTCTTGCAGCGTTTTAGCACTTTTCTGCTTTCTCACTAGAAGTTGCGACTGGATAAGTTGCTGCCAATATTGTTTTCCAAATTTGAGCTCCAAAGCCCTAACTAGATCTTCATAGTTAGCTTTATGGTCAGGTAGAGTTTGGAGTAATTCCAGAGCTTCTCCACGCAGAGATACCATCGATGAGATCGCCTTCTCATATTCCGTCCACCGATTGAGGCTAGCAGCGGCTTCGAATTGTTTTCTGTAGGTCTGGAAGGATGTTTTTCCATCATAGGTCGGAGGTTTCACTTTTTGGGAAGAAGTAGCAGTTACCCTTTTGGATTCATGTTGTGTAAATTGTCCACTTAGCAACTTATTCACAGCATTCTGTATGTTGTTGCGTTTTCTGTGTTGCGTTTTCTGTGTTGCGCTTTCTGTGTTGCGTTTTCTGTGTTGCGTTTTCTGTGTTGCGCTTTCTGTGTTGCGTTTTATGTGTTGCGTTTTCTGTATTGCGTTTTCTGTGTTGCGCTTTCTGTGTTGCGTTTTCTGTGTTGCGTTTTCTGTGTTTCGTTTTATGTGTTGCGTTTTCCAAACCAAGAAGCTTGCTGTTCAATTTTTCTTTGTCTTTGCCCGATCTCTTCTTTTATTTTTGCAACGTCTATTTCCATTTGTTCTGCTCTATTTGCTAATAGACTATGCAAGTCTTGTTTGTCTACATTCCTTCTCTGTTATTCTTCTTCTTTTTCTTGTCGTCTTCGTTCTTTATTTTGTTCGTTTTCTTATCGTCTTTGTTAATTATCTTATTCTTTTTTTTGTCGTCTTCTTTCTTCATCTTGTTCTTTTTCTTGTCGTCTTCGTTCTTCCTCCTTTTTTTCTTGGTCTTTTATCATTGTTAATATCGCTTGCGGTTGTTGTTCCATTTTGGCCGATTTTAAACTCGCTTCCATAAAGCGTTTTAGAATGTTGAAGATTTTTCTTGACGCGCCCCCATTTTTCAGTTTATAACGTCCGCGATAAAGTCTAAATTTTATTATCGCTACGATTCACTAACACGATATTTCGGAACCTTAAACGAATTCCTCCAAGAAATAAAGAACAATCCACAAAACTAATCTGGCTTCTGACACCAGTTGTTGCGTGTTATTGGTTCGAGAATTTAAACTTCGTGAATTGTAACACTTTCTTTCGAAACTGATTTCAAAAGACTACAATTAAAATTCTCCAGCTAACTAACTAACGTGACCAACTAACAAATTGTTTAATTAACTGACTTATTTACTGTTTAATTAACTGACTGAGGGAAAGACGACCGCGTATTTATAGGTAACGTTCCGGTTTCTAGAACGGACATACGGATAAGGCTTATCGCTTATGGAAACATCTAGAGCGCTTATCTGCCTTATGATTAATTATCGCGGCCGCTCCTCATTATCAAATGTTTCTAGAGAATTCTTTACTAATAAAAAATGTGTAACTACATTTTGTTATCCTGTATTATTGAAAATGGTAAAAGATACTTAGTTCAACGACAAAGGACAGTCTTATCAGAGAGACTATTTCCTAGAGCATCGCTTATTGTAAGAGAATATTGAAGAAAGTTAATTGAAACGGGCTTATCGGTTCGAATTGATTCACAGGTGAATTGAAATTAATACCCACTTTATTACTAAACTAAACTTGGATCACCACAGTTGAACAATTAACTTATTATTGATTTCTACTAACTCACTAATTACACTGACTTTAACTGACTTACTCGAGGAAGAGCTGGCGGCTTTATATAGTTTTGGCCTCCAGGTTCTAGAACTTTTCGGCAGATAGGGCTTATCGTTTGCCGAAATTTCGGGAACGCTTATCTGCCATTTGCTTCGTTATCGCTGCCGCTTTCCCCTTATCAGATCTTTCTAGAAACTTTTTTTATGCACAAAATTCTACAATTTACATTTCGTTATAGGTGGAACAATTGCAGGCGAATATTACTCTCATCTTTTTGACCAATTGGATAGCAAAATCCGCGAGAAAAGGCCTGGCTTAAAAAAAAATACTCATCTTTCATTAAGACAACGCATCTGCACACAAGAATGCGTTGGCGATGGGAAAACTCCGGGATTTGGTCGGCCATCCCCTCCCGCCCTATTTTCCTGATTTGGGAACCTCAGACTTTCATCTGTTCCCAAATTTTGATGACATTTGTTTCTAGGATCCGCTTCGGGTCTAATGAGGAAGTTAAGAGATGAATATTTTCACAGCCTTCCACAGTATCAGTTCCAGGAAGGAATACTGATGCTGAAGACAGACTGGATCAAGGGTGGTTAAGTCAAAGGAGATATATAGAAAAATAAAATCATTTTTTAAGCTTACAATGACATGTTTCATCGTCAGATCGAAAATTTTACCTCCTTACCTCCTATATGGAGTGTTCCATTTAAACATTAAAAGTTGGTATCACGTTTAACAAAGGTGCCAGGAGTAAGACTGTCATTTTTATATCCAAAATTGATGTTTCATGATTAAGTTTAGTGTAGCAAGTTTAAAACAAATAAAGAAAAAATAGTCTGTCTCTTATGTTTAATATTGTTACGGGCTTATTGGTTCGAATTGATTACCACGTGTGAATTACACCACTTTATTACCAAACTCAACTTGGATCGCCACAATTGAACAATTAACTCACTTATTATTGACTTCTACTAACTCACTAATTACACTGACTCTAACTGACTGACACGAGGGAAAGCTGACCGCCTCATATAGTTTTGTCTTCCAGGTTCTAGAACAATCCGGCAGATAAGCCTTATCGTTTGCCGAAATTTCGGGAACGCCTATCTGCCGTTTGCTTCGTTGTCGCGGTCGCTTTCCCCGTATCAGATCATTCTATAAACTTTTCTTATGTACTAAATTCTACAATTCTATTCTAAATTCTATTCCATCTATTCACATTGCGTTACAATTTAATTGAACTAGATGTTACCTATTTATTCTTTAATCATCGATTCATCATACACCAAAATGACTCTTTAGCAGATAATAATTATAAAATATTTAGAAACTAACCGACGACAGTATTTAGTATTAATTGCCCTTCTTTTTCTTGAAACAAGTATTTTTGTTATGCATCTTCAAATTGGCGGAAGCCGCTTATTGATCTAATTAACAGTCGCCTATAAAAAGAAAATTATCTAGCAAATGACAGGTCGAATAACGAATAGCGTAAAATTCTCAGTAAAGCGAATTAATGTATTTAAGATGGTCACAATTTTTTCCAACAAAGTAGGTGACATCAAGACTTAACTGTACACATTTTCGTGATGCAACTTAAATGGCAATTTGCTTATTCTTTAACAAGCTCCTAAGTGATTATGTCGGTTTTGTTTATTTCGTAAAGATGCTTATCTCTCGAAACGAAATTATATCGCCCGGATCTTTGCATGTCCAAGCTAGTTTTTCTGCTCCGCCGATTGACCAGGCCTTAGAATATCTCATTTCTCGTAGCGGTCTTGCTTTAACAAGCCCAGATTAGAACGCTGACTAATTGGATACATTTTTTCCGTTGTTAAGTCCGAGAAAATTGTATCTAATTTAGAAAAACGCAATCGCAACGGACATGATATGGGAAAATAATAATTTTAAAAACGATCGTTTTTTTGCCGACGTTGAAATCGACTAATTAAAAGAGATTTATAGAAGACGAGTTTACGATTTCGTTCCAATGATGTATCAAGTAACTTTTATTCAGAAACAGTAGATGGGAGATTCTTGGCTATTTAATAAAAGATGAACTAGTGAAACTAAATGATTTGAAGGAAATATAAAACAATAAATTTAACTATTTATTAACTGTACAAATTGAGACTTGATAAATTTATAAATAAGCTGATGCACTTTTGAACTCCTATTAGGGATGTAACGAATATTTGTTTTCCCACATTTGCAAATGCGAATGCGAAAATTCATTTCCAGCATTCGTGAATGCGAATGCGAATGTTGTTTTTTCCACTTTAAAGAATTTTGTGGAAAAAGTGGCAGTTTCCAAAATAAATTGAATTTGAAAAAAAAAACACTTTCTAAAATTATTTCTCTAACAATTTTTATTTTCATTTAAATTTTGACATAATCTCGAAATCTAAAACAAATATTTTTTTCTTGTTAAAATATTATTCTCAAAATTTCTGTAGGTGTGTTAAAATTTTAGAAAACTAATCGAATTTTGAGAAAAAGTCAAATTTTGAACAAAAAAGCTCAATTTGAAACTTGGAGAATAAGACGAATTTTGAAAAACAGGTTGAACAGGATAGTCAAAATTTCGAGAAAGGGGCCGAAATATCTATAAAATATTCAAAATTTCCAAGTCAAATTTTGGGAGGAAAAGAATGTTGTGAAAGTTGTAATTTGGGAAAAGACGAATTATAAAAAAAAATATTTTGGGATAAAGTCGGAATTTGCAGGACTTCAAATTTAATATAAAAATCTGACCTTTTTTAGAAATTTAAAATATATCTCAATTTCGGTGTGAAAAACGATTTTCAAGGTAAAAATCGAGAGTTTTGAAAACCCAAACTAGTTTTAAACAAAAAAAAATCAAAATTTGTAGGAAAGGGACGAATTTTCAGAAAAATTTCTGGAATTAAGTTAAAATTTCAGAAAAAAAGTCGAAATTTGAAGAAAAAGACATTTGTTAACTCTGCATGAGTGAAGGACAAACTCCTCGTCCCCCCTCCTTGTCACACTGTGACATCAGAAAATATCCACTATTAGGACAGATGTCGTTGAAATTTTCAGAAACCCGTTAAAATTTGAATTTTCTGGAATTTTTGACTTAACAAAAATTCGAAATTCTCAAAAAATATTTTACAAAATTTCCAGAAAACCAATGTTCTAACGGTTTTTACTTTTTTTATCAAAAAATCTACCAAATTTGGAGAAAAAGGTGAAGTTTGGTAAACAAATCGGAAAAGCGAAAAGACGAACTAGATAAATAGTCAAAAATTTTCAAAGAAAGTCAAATTTCAAGAAATGACGAAATTTTGAAAAAAAAACGACGAATTTTTAGAGAAAAATTGGAAATTTTGAGAAAGTTTGATTTTGAGAAAAGAAGTCGAATTTTAGAATAGGTTTGAAATTTTGTAGAAAAAAGAGAAAGTTTTTGAAAAAAACACGAATTTTCAGAAAAAAGTCGACATTTTGAGAAAAGAGTCGAAATTTCGAGAAAAGTCAAAATTTCAAGGAAAAGGCTAGTTTTCAAAAAAAAATGGAAACTGGAAAGGGTTCCCACAGTGGAGAGTATAAATTTTTGGTTGGTTGCATAAACCAGGGGTTTCCAACAAAGTAGAAGATTAAAATTGGTGAAAAAACCCAGAAATTTTTTGGGAAGTCAGAAGTCTCAGATCTTCTACTCCAATCTCTACAATTAAAACTCAAAAACGTTCACATTTCCAGATTTTGAATAAAATGCAAATTTGTGAAATAGTGCAAGAATCAGAATCGAAATTGTTTTTAGAAATATCCAAACTCTTTTCCAAGTTTCAGCTTGGAAATCTGAGTAAAGAAAATCGTAAAGTTGGAATTTCCAAATTTTCTAAAAAGTAGAATTTTTGAAAGACTAAATATTCAAGAAAAAAAAAATTTGTTTTTTTCAATTTATTTAACATTTCTTCGGCCCATAATATTTCCGGTTAATAAGGGTCTACCATGAAGAAAAAACCAAAATTATAAGAAAATTTGAAAGCTTTTAAAATGCTTAAATTTTGAAAAGTTAAAATTTTGAACAAACTGAAATATTCGAAAAAAAAAACCAAAATTTGGCAAATGTTATATTTAAAAATCAAAATTATCAAAAAAAATCAAGCACAATGTGAAAAGGAATAGAAATTTTGGAAAAAGCAAGATTTACGAAAGAAATATTGAAAAATTGAAGATGAGGCGTAGAATTTTAAAAAGGTCAAAAGTTTCGTAGAAAGTTAAAATTTCCAGAAAAAAACTGGGGTTTTAAAAAACATGGTTATTTTAAAAAAAAATTCAAACATTGAAGAAATCGACAATTTTAATAATTCTGAAATTGGAAAAAGTGGCGAAATTTTCGAAAAAATTCGTAATTTTGAAAAAAGTTGAAATTTTGAATTTAAACTTTCAGTTTTCATATAACCGTTGACATAAAAAAAAATAATAAAACTTTTGAACTTAAATTGGAAAGTCGCAGGAGATAGAAGAGATTTCGATGAATTTAAAATTTATTAAAAAAATTCTCGAATTTTGTGGTTTAAAAAATAGAGTTTATTTAAACATAAATTTCCACGAAAGTAAAAAATTTATTAGGATGATTCAAGTTTTAAAATAACATTTCCAAAAAATGGTCTAACCTTCCAATTTCATCTCGAAAGGAAAGATGTGATTTTGGACAAAATGAAATTTTTAAAAAAGTCTAAATTTTAGAAACTAAGACGGAATTTGCAAAAAAAGTTGAAATTTAAAAAAGACTAAAAGTCAAATCTAAATTTTTAAATAAAAGGTTAAAATTTTGAAAACAATAAGAATTTTCAAAAAAAAGTTAAAATTTTCGAAAATATCGTAATTTTGAATAATATAAAAATTTTCATGGCAAATTAAAATTCATAAGACTTAAAAACTCAAGAAATTGACATTTTAAAAATTTGAACATTTAAAGAACTTTTTTATAAAAATTTTTAATTTCCAAAAACGTTAAAATCTTGGAAATTAGTGGAATAAAATTTCAAAAATGGTCAAGATTTTGAAAAAAAGTCGAGATTTTAAAATTGAAAAATGTTTGGTCAAATTTTCCAAGTAAAACGAATTTTTTTAAGTCTTGATAATGAAGAAAATTACTATAAAAGTTTAAAAAATGGTTCAAATTTTGAAGTTAAAATTTTAGAAAAATTCAAAATTTTGGATAGCTGAAATTTTGAAAAAATAGAACATTTTTTAGAAAATCGAAAATTTTAGTTGGAAAGTTCAAAAAATGGAAATTTTGAAACACTTTTAAAGTTTCCAAATAAGGTCAACATTTTCAAATAAAATGGTCGACATTTTCGAAAATTTCCTAAAATGAAATTTAAAAAATTCAAATAGTCGAAAATTTCAAAAAATTCGATGTTAAAAAAATTTTCCGATTAAAAAAAACGAATTGAAATTCTTCAAAGAGATGGAATTTTGAAGAAACTCCAAATTTTCAAGAAAATGTTGTGTGAAAAAACTAAACATTTGGAAAACTAATAGCTGAAAACTAACAAAGTCAACAGTTTTAAGAATGCAAGAAGAATGCAACCTAGACTACAAATTCATGCAGCCCCTCCAGGCGTGTATCGTAGGTAGCTGAACTACCAACAGTTGAAACACTGCCACCTAGCGAAGCGGTTGCTCTCTAGGAGAGTTCCCCGAAGACAAGGATTCTATAATGCACAGACCAATAGGTTTGAACATTTATTAGATTCGAAGTTTGGAAACCAAATACCGGTTTCGATCTTGTTAGTCTAATTTGTAGTCTAGGTTGCATTCTTCTTGCATACGACATTGTTGGCGATGGCCATAGTTTCTCTATGGACGGACCAATAGGTGGTAGTAGTAAAGAGTCACTCGCTTGACGCCTGTGATTGTTTTAGTACTTACTTGTCGGAACATTTATTAGCATTCGAGTTGGATATACCAAACTGACGAGATCTAACAAGATCGAAACCGGTCTGTGCATTATAGAAGTTTTAAGAATAACTAACATTTTTTATAATTTAAAAAAAATATAAAAATTTTCAAAATATTTTAAATTGTGAGGTCAAATTTTGCAAAAGTTTAAAAATTTCAAAAAGTACATATTTGGAAAAAGTCTAGCTTATAAAAAACTTAACATTTTCGAATAAAATGATAATTTTCAAACAGCAACATTTTCGAATAAAATGATAATTTTCAAACAGCAACATTTTCGAATAAAATGATAATTTTCAAACAGCAACAATTTTGAAAATATAACAATATCTTTAAAAAATTCAATATTTTAAAAAAGACTTACATTTAAAAAAAGAATCAATACTTGAAAAAATCAAAATTTTCAAAAAAAGACCTTGAAAATACTTGGTCGAACATCTTTTCAAATAAGTGAAAATTTTTAGAAAAGTGTCGACCTTTTTCTTGAAAATTAAACTTTTTGTGAATAGCGATTCTTTGATATATTTACTTTTTTTTAAATTTTTAGAAAAGTTTCGAAATTTTGTAAAAAGGTTTAAATTTCGAGAAAAAGATTAAAGCAGGAAAATGAAAAAATGTTCAAAAAAAATTTCGAAAAATGTCGAAATTATTAGAAAATGTTAAATTTTTAAAAGGTTGAATTTTTCAAAAAAATATCGAAATTGAAATCTAAATTTTCAAAAAGTCTACATTTTCAAGAGACACGACATTTTAGAAAATATTCGAAATTTCTAAAAAGGTTAAATTCTCCAAAAAAAATTGAAACTTTGTGATGCCACGAAGCATACGACTCGTCTTGCCCTTGACTCACGATGTCACACTCTATTGACCCCCTCCCCTTACTCCTTAATCTGAGAAATAACGACAGGTTTGGTGTCTCATCATCAAATCTTTTTTTTTAAAGGCAAGATTTTTATTTGAAACAAGTATGCCAATCCCAAAGCAGAGCTGCTTGGTTGGAATAAAACTTCTTCCATTTTATATTAAAATGATAGAAAAGTATTGTTGAAAACATTGACATTGAGCGTTTCGATAGATGCAGTCTATTTTACAACTTTTTTAAAATGATGTTAATCACGAAAATCCCGGGATCATGAAACCTAATCCCAGAAATTTCGGGATTAAAAAGCGGTCTGGATTCCGAAATTCAGAACTCCGGGATCAAACCCTCTAGCTAGCTAGTAGGAAAAGGAAACAAGGGGATTTGAGAGTACTTTTTATTAGGTGGGACTCGATAAATTAATACATTAGTTATCATCCTAATAAATGTTTATCCCTCAAGGGTCCTTGGACCCAAGTTTAAGAAACCCAGCCTTAAGAGTTGCGTTGCTATTTCATAAATAATGCCCCGTTGTTATTGCCAAATACATTCGCATAATTTCTTGCGAATGCGAATGCGAATCCGAATATTGAAAAAATGCGAAAACTCGCGAATGCGAATGCAATTATTGGTTACATCACTAACTCCTATCTATCTAACAAATAGACAGCAATTCGTCAAAGTTTTAAAACAAACACCTTCACTTTAACAATTCAAGTTTCGTTGGGCTATCAAATGAGTAATTCTAAATTTTTGCTACAAAAAATGATGACATGTGAACATAGCTGACACATAATTTCGAATGGCAAACATTTGACTAATCTCAGCAGCTTGTTAAGCAATAAACATTCTACACGGTATTCGCGAAATAAGCGCTTTTGCTAGACAACTTGGCGTTTGCTTCATGATAATGATAAGATAAGCTGCTCAAACAGAAACATTATATTTTGTTTGTTTGGGTCCTTTAAAGGTCAAAGCTTATCAACCTTGAGATAGAAAGTACTAAATTTAAAACAAGCAAATGATTTTTCCCAAAATTTCGTGCAGATTAGTGTTGTAACGAATATTCGCATTCACGTCTCCAATTTTTAAAAGTCAAAATTTCGAAAAAAGTTGTAATTTTGAAAATACTGTAATTAAAAAAAAAGAAATCTTCGAGAAGTAGTCCAAGTTTTCAAGGACCCGAGTTTTTCAAAGTGAATCTTGTAGGCAGACATTTTTAAGTAACCAAAAATTTGACAACAATTTTGGAATTAAGAAAAGAGGAAATTCTGAAAAAGAATGAAAAATTTGAAAACATAAAACGTTAAAATGTCGAAGTTTCAAAAAAGCCAAATTTTCGAAAATAGAAACTAGAAATTTAAAACAAAATTTGAAATTTTTACAAAAGGTCCAAATCTAGGAAATTTTGAAAAAAAAACTCTTTTCAAATAAAAATTGAGAAAAATTTTAAAATCTTGAGAAAAATTTAAAATTTTGATAACAATGGGCCAAGTCTCCAATTTTTGAAAGTCAAAATTTCGAGAAAAAGTTGAAATTTTGAAAATAGTGTAATTAAAAAAAAAAAGAAATCTTCGAGAAGAAGTCCAAGTTTTCAAGGACCCGAGTTTTTCAAAGTGAAACTTGTATGCAGACATTTTTAAGTAACCAAAAATTTGACAACAATTTTGTAATTAAAAAAAAAGGAAATTCTGAAAAAGTGTGAAAAATTTGAAAACATAAAACGTTAAAATGTCGAAGGTTCAAAAAGGCCAAATTTTCGAAAATAAAAACTAGAAATTTAAAACAAAATTTGAAATTTTCACAAAAGGTCCAAATCTAGGAATAAAATCAAAATTTTGAAAAAAAAACTCTTTTTAAAAAAAAAATTGAGAAAAATCTTAAAATCTTGAGAAAAATTTAATATTTTGATAACAATGGGCCAAGTCTCCAATTTTTGGAAGTCAAAATTTCGAGAAAAAGTTGAAATTTTGAAAATACTGTAATTAAAAAAAAGAAATTTTCAAGAAGAAGTCCAAGTTTTCAAGGACCCGAGTTTTTCAAAGTAAAACTTGTAGGCAGACATTTTTAAGTAACCAAAAATTTGACAACAATTTTGTAATTAAAAATGGAGGAAATTCTGAAAAAGTGTGAAAAATTTGAAAACATAAAACGTTAAAATGTCGAAGTTTCAAAAAAACCAAATTTTCGAAAATAAAAACTAGAAATTTAAAACAAAATTCGAAATTTTCACAAAAGGTCCAAATCTAGGAATAAAATCGAAATTTTGAAAAAAAAACTCTTTTCAAAAGAAAAAAATTGAGAAAAATTTTAAAATCTTGAGAAAAATTTAAAATTTTGATAACAATGGGCCAAGTCTCCAATTTTTGAAAGTCAAAATTTCGAGAAAAAGTTGAAATTTTGAAAATACTGTAATTAAAAAAAAAAACCTTCTAGAAGAAGTCCAAGTTTTCAAAGACCTGAGTTTTTCAAAGTGAAACTTGTATGTAGACATTTTTAAGTAACCAAAAATTTGACAACAATTTTGTAATTAAAAAAAGAGGAAATTCTGAAAAAGTGTGAAAAATTTGAAAACATAAAATGCTAAAATGTTGAAGTTTCAAAAAAGCCAAATTTTCGAAAATAAAAACTAGAAATTTAAAACAAAATTTGAAATTTTCACAAAAGGTCCAAATCTAGGAATAAAATCGAAATTTTGAAAAATAACTCTTTTCAAAAAAAAATTGAGAAAAATTTTAAAATCTTGAGAAAAATTTAAAATTTTGATAACAATGGGCCAAGTCTCCAATTATTGAAAGTCAAAATTTCGAGAAAAAGTTGAAATTTTGAAAATACTGTAATTAAAAAAAAAGAAACCTTCGAGAAGAAGTCCAAGTTTTCAAGGACCCGAGTTTTTCAAAGTGAAACTTGTATGCAGACATTTTTAAGTAACCAAAAATTTGACAACAATTTTGTAATTAAAAAAAGAGGAAATTCTGAAAAAGTGTGAAAAATTTGAAAACATAAAACGTTAAAATGTCGAAGGTTCAAAAAGGCTAAATTTTCGAAAATAGAAACTAGAAATTTAAAACAAAATTTGAATTTTTCACAAAAGGTCCAAATCTAGGAATAAAATCGAAATTTTGAAAAAAAAACTCTACAAAAATAAATTGAGAAAAATTTTAAAATCTTGAGAAAATTTTAAAATTTTGATAACAATGGGCCAAGTCTCCAATTTTTCGAAGTCAAAATTTCTAGAAAAAGTTGACATTTTGAAAATACTGTAATTAAAAAAAAAAGAAATCTTCGATAAGAAGTCCAAGTTTTCAAGGACCCGAGTTTTTCAAAGTGAAACTTGTATGCAGACATTTTTAAGTAACCAAAAATTTGACAACAATTTTGTAATTAAAAAAGGAGGAAATTCTGAAAAAGAGTGAAAAATTTGAAAACATAAAATGCTAAAATGTTGAAGTTTCAAAACAGCCAAATTTTCGAAAATAAAAACTAGAAATTTAAAACAAAGTTTGAAATTTTCACAAAAGGTCCAAATCTAGAAATAAAATCGAAATTTTGAAAAAAAAAACTCTTTTCAAAAGAAAAAAATTGAGAAAAATTTTAAAATCTTGAGAAAAATTTAAAATTTTGATAACAATGGGCCAAGTCTCCAATTTTTGAAAGTCAAAATTTCGAGAAAAAGTTGAAATTTTGAAAATACTGTAATTAAAAAAAAAAAAGAAATCTTCGAGAAGAAGTCCAAGTTTTCAAGGACCCGAGTTTTTCAAAGTGAAACTTGTATGCAGACATTTTTAAGTAACCAAAAATTTGACAACAATTTTGTAATTAAAAAAAGAGGAAATTCTGAAAAAGTGTGAAAAATTTGAAAACATAAAACGTTAAAATGTCGAAGGTTCAAAAAGGCTAAATTTTCGAAAATAGAAACTAGAAATTTAAAACAAAATTTGAATTTTTCACAAAAGGTCCAAATCTAGGAATAAAATCGAAATTTTGAAAAAAAAACTCTACAAAAATAAATTGAGAAAAATTTTAAAATCTTGAGAAAAATTTAAAATTTTGATAACAATGCGCCAAGTCTCCAATTTTTCGAAGTCAAAATTTCTAGAAAAAGTTGACATTTTGAAAATACTGTAATTAAAAAAAAAAAGAAATCTTCGATAAGAAGTCCAAGTTTTCAAGGACCCGAGTTTTTCAAAGTGAAACTTGTATGCAGACATTTTTAAGTAACCAAAAATTTGACAACAATTTTGTAATTAAAAAAAGAGGAAATTCTGAAAAAGAGTGAAAAATTTGAAAACATAAAACGTTAAAATGTCGAAGGTTCAAAAAGGCCAAATTTTCGAAAATAAAAACTAGAAATTTAAAACAAAATTTAAAATTTTCACAAAAGGTCCAAATCTAGGAATAAAATCGAAATTTTGAAGAAAAAAACTATTTTCAAAAAAAATTAAAAAAATAATTTTAAAAATCTTGAGAAAAATTTAAAATTTTGATAACCAGGGGGAATTTTAAAAAGGTGGCAATTTTATAATTTCGATTTATTGTTAAGTTCTAAATAACATTAAATTCGAACTTTCGATAAAGTCAGAAAACGAAAAAAATGGAAATTTTGAGAAAATTTTAGCAGATTCAATTTTCAGGAATTTACAAATTGTCAAAGTATCGAAAAAAATGGAATTAAAAATAAATCGAATTTTTCAAAGAGTCCTGATTTTCAAAACAAGTAAAACAAAATTTTGTAAAAAAAACAGAAATTAAAAAAACTGAAAATTTTCAAAATGAGTTAGTCTTGAGAAAGAGACGAAACATTTATAAACATTTTTAAAATAAGTCAAATTACTGAAATAATGTTGGTATAAAAGGAGGAAATATTTTGAAAAAAGTTTTGAAATGTTGAAGTCGGAAAAAGGTGGAAATTTAAAAAACAGAAAAATTTCAAAAAACAGAAATTTCAAAAATTTAGAATTTTCGAATAAAGCATTTCAAAATTCGGAATTTGCAAATAAATGAAAAAAATAAGAATACAAAAACTTAGCATTTTTAAAGTGGTCAAGTAAATCAAATTTTATAAATATACAATGCAAAATTTCAGGTGACAATATTTCGAAAAAATATTCAAAATATAATTTTAAAAACTCGAAATTTTGAAAGTTAAAAGCGTTCAAAAACCTATGCAAGTAGAATACAACCTAGACTGCAAATTCATGCAGCTCTTCAGGCGTGTATAGTGAATCATTAGTAACTGAACTAGCAACAGTTGAAACACTGCCACCTAGCAAAGCGGTTGCTCTCTAGGAGAGTTCCCAGAAGACAAGGATTCTAATGCACAGACCAATAGGTTTGAACATTTATTAGATTCAAAGTTTGGAAAGCAAAGATGAAACAAGATCGAAACCGGTCTTTGGTTTACAAACTTCGAATCTAATAATTTTCAATCCTATTGGTCTATTCATTAGAATCCTTGTCTTCTGGGAACTTTTCTAGAGAGCAAGCGCTTCGCTAGGTGGCAGTGTTTCAACTGGTGGTAGTTCAGCTACCTATGATTCAGTATACACGCCGCCTGGAGGGCTGCATGAATTTGCAGTCTAGGTTATATTCTACTTGCATTTGACATTTATAAACCCAACATTTTTTATAAACCTTAAGTTTTTCAGAAAATGTCGACTTTTTTCACAAAACTCAAGTTTATCTCAAAATTTTGCATTAGTTTTACTTTAACCCATCAATTTTTTATGAAGCTTGCTGTACATTTTAATTTTTCTTAAAATTCAAAATTTAAACCTAAATGTTTTGAACTGAAAGGAACTGTTCAATTTGTTTTAAGGTTAAAGTCAAAATATCAAGTAAAACGATGAAAATTTCGCTTCATTTATTAAAAAGAATTTCCAATTTAACCTTTTTGTTGAATTTTGGATGTTAATCCCAAAATTCAATAATACCCCAAATTTTAAACATTTTTTAAAAGGTTTTTAAAAGTTGAATTTATTCTCTAAACTTGAAGCTAAAATCTTATTTATCTCTAAATTTTCTATTTAAAAAGTCGAAATGTTTGACTTTGTATAGAAATTTCGACTCGATTCCTTAAAATGTTGACCCTAGAAAAGTGAAGAGTTTTTGTTTAAAATTTAATTTGGAAACCAAAGACCGGTTTCGATCTTGTTAGATCTCGTCAGTTTGGTATATCCAACTCGAATGCTAACAAACATTTCGACAAGTAAGTACTAAAGAATTCACAGACGTCAAGCGTGTGACTCTTAGTACTATCACCTATTGGTCCATAAAGAAGCTATGGCCATCGCCAACAATGTCGTAGGCAAGTAGAATGCAACCTAGACTACAAATTCATGCAGCTCTCCAGGCGGCGTGTATAGAGAATTATTAGTAACTGAACTACCAACAGTTGAAACACTGCCACCTAGCGAAGCGGTTGCTCTTTAGGAAAGTTCCCAGAAGACAAGGATTCTAATGCACAGACCAATGGTTTGAACATTTATTAGGAAACCAAAGACCGGTTTCGATCTTGTTAGATCTCGTCAGTTTGGTATATCCAACTCGAATGCTAACAAATGTTCCGACAAGTACTAAAGAATTCACAGACGTCAAGCGTGTGACTCTTAGTACTATCACCTATTGGTCCATAAAGAAGCTATGGCCATCGCCAACAATGTCGTAGGCAAGTAGAATGCAACCTAGACTACAAATTCATGCACCTCTCCAGGCGGCGTGTATAGTGAATCATTAGTAACTGAACTACCAACAGTTGAAACACTGCCACCTAGCGAAACGGTTGCTCTTTAGGAAAGTTCCCAGAAGACAAGGATTCTAATGCGCAGACCAATAGTTTGAACATTTATTAGATTCGAATGTCTAAATTCCATTTTACCCTCTTTTTACTCTCTAGAGGAAAAATTTCCAAAATTCTTTCTTATTGTTCATCTACACTAAGAAGGAAAGATTCTGTCCAAAGTTCATATTTCTGACTTCAGCAGTTAAGGCTGTGTGTTGATGATTGGGTTTTTCGGACGATCAGAAGTTTTCTTTTATAATATTGGTGTAGTTAATGCAAATTATTAGCTTTTTTTATGAATTTTGACATTTTTATCGATCGATTTCAGCACTAATGTTCACATTTTTTTTCTAAAATTTCGATTTGAAACTTAACATTTTGATTTTCTCTAGAAATATTCAATTTTTTCTCAAAATCAAAATGTCATGTTTTTGTAATGAATGCAATGTTAATTTGATATTATTCTGAAAGTGTTGGCATCTTTTTTTTTTGGTGGAACGGATTGGTCCTTCAAAACTTGGAATATAAAACTTGTCCCCTGAAACCAATAAAGATTAAAAAACACAACAAAGGTTGCCCTTTGCCCTTTGTTGTGTTTTTTAATCTTTCTTGGTTTCAGGGGACAAGTTTTGTATTTTAATCCTTTTATATATTGCGTTAATAATTATATTTTTCAAATTTTAATTTTTTCTGGATTCTAATTTTTAATTTTAACATTTTTCTCGACTTTAAACCTGTATTTTTGACATTATGAAAGATCGGTTATGTTCTCGAAATTTAACTGATCCCGATTTGTCCATCTTTTATCTACAAATTTTGAATTTTTTAAATTTCATTTTTTATTTAAAACTCCTAATTTGGTTTCGAAAAAAATAAGAAATATAAGAATTTAAAAAAAAGAAAATTTTGACACACGCCATATACAAAAGCTATGTGTAAAAATTTTTAATTATTGAATGAATGATGTTTTGATTTAGCTGCTTATGCTGCCTCTTGGCCGCCTGATGCGGTTCCCTATTTGCATCAGAGCACGGCACGGTCCTGTCGAGAATAATATTTTTTGAGAAAAATGAAAACGGAAATGGTGAAAAGAGTATGTGGAGAAAAAGATCGAGGTTTCCAAAAAGTATTTCTAAATCATGTAAAAAATTGTACATGTTAAGTTTAAGTCGAAATTTTTAAATATATGGTGAAGTGGGGTAAGTGCGTTTTGGGGGTAAGTGCATCAGTTGGTTTTTAAATCTCAACCACTTATAGTACTGTGACGGAATCTGGTGCTCATCAAAATAAGGCCTTTTCTTAATGTAATGCAGATCCCTTCATAATCGATATTGACTTAAGCAAGAAAAGATGGCCACCGGACAAAGCGTCAGCTGTTTTACTCGTGTGTTGAATGGGTTGATGTTGTGAAAAATATTTGTAAAATTTTTGCCCAGGTATGTCATAGCTACATGTTACATTTATGAGTTTTATAGTTAATTAAGAACAAATACTAAATTGTTTTTATTATAACCCTATTTTATTTGAAGAGGGTAGATGCACTTTCCTCGAATATTTTTGGTTTAAGGGAAGTGCACCTATTTGTAGTGGGGAAAGAGCACCTAGTAGGTGCTCTTGACCCTGCTACTGAGGTTGTTTGCTGTTTGTATCTAGTACTTACCTAGGCACTTTTTGTTATAGGTAAAATGGTTCGGGACTACAAACGTAAAACCATTCGGGCCGCTTACTAGGCTGAGGACTTGAAAACCGCGGTGGAACATGTTATAAGCGGACAATGTGGCACACTACGTGTTAGTAAACTCTTCAAGATACCTAGAAGCACTCTAAAAGATCACATTAAAGGTCGTAGAGGTATAAAAAGCTCGACTATGGGAAGACCTACAGCCTTAGCAATCAAAGATGAAGAAGCTCTTGCAAATGGACTCAAAAGTCTCGAAAAATGGGGTTTTGGACTCAGCCTAGAAGTCCTAGAAGTTGTGGGCAAATATGTTACACACAAGCAGCTCAAGACTCCATTCAAAAACAACGTACCTGGTGAGGATTGGTTTTTAAAATTTAAAAAAAGCCATAATTTGTCAATTAAAAAACCTGAAGCGTTGGAATACGCCAGAAAGAAAAATAAGGATCCTTTTCTAATATATCCATATTTTGAGTTGTTAAAAAATACAATTCAAGAACTGAACCTTCAAGGTAAACCATCTAATATTTGGAATATAGACGAGACAAGTTTTTGTAGTGATCCTTCAAAGACAAAAGTCATAGGTGAAAAAGGCCATGCTTGTACTAGAATCGTTTCTGGTCCGGGAAGAACGAACACCAGTGTCCTGTTTGCTGCTGCCGCAGGTGGACAAAAGGCGCCACCGTTAATTATATATAAAGGAAAAAATGTCTGGGACACCTGGATAGCAGATACAAATAAAGAATACCCAGGTACGACATATGCTGCCACACCTAACGGGTGGATGGGGTCAGAAGTTTTTAAAAACTATTTCGGGAAAACTTTCATACTCTTGGTAGAAGGAAATGGTCCTACATTGGTTGTATATGACGGCCATACAACTCATATCGATATTGATGTGGTACAAGCCGCAGTGGAAGCGAACATAACCATTCTAAAGTTACCGCCACATAGCAGTCATCTTCTGCAACCACTTGACTTGGCGGTTTTCAAACCTATTAAGGTGGCGTGGGATACATTACTCGTGAAATGGCAACGGAATCATGTGGGTCAGAAATTACCGAAAAGCAAGTTGGCTGAAATGGTGGGACATATTTGGAAAGATGCCGATCCAAAAATTATCTTGAAGGATTTCAGAAATGTGGCATCTACCCTTACAGTTGTGATGTTATCCCACAGGAAAAATATGACCCACAACAAATGAATCGGTGGAAAGCTCAACAGGCGATGAATACTGGCATGTCTACAACAAATGAACTTACACCCTCAATAATACAAAACGGACTCAATGAAAACGTAAAATTTCTAGAACGAGGTCCACCAGAACATACCGCAATTGATTCAAAAGATTTCTCAGTTACAGAAGAAGTTCTAGAATTGACTGAAAAGGAAACCGATGTTAGAGAAGATTTGTTGGAAATGGAAAATAATCAGGACGAATCGTTAGCATTTGAGGTGGAAGAAAATATTCAACTTCAAACAAATGATGTAACAAACAAAGTAGAAAATAATCCTAACACCCCAGTAGATTTAACAAGCGCAATAGAAAACCAAAACCCGCATACCTTTGAAGAACTTTTACTGAACCTGGTAAAAGGCAATCAAACTAATAATGCCCCGAAAAGATTCAGGAAGAAAGTATGCCCCGGGGCCGAACTAATAACAAGCGAAGTCGAAAGAAGAAGACTGGAAGAAGCCAAAGAATATGAACTGCAAAAGAAGTCCGGTGTTAAGAAAAAGAAACAGATGACTACCAAAGAGCCAAAAACTAACAAAGAAAAGGGACCAGTCAAAGATAAGCAAACTAGTCGTGCGAAACGTAAAAAAGTAAATGTGCAACATGATTCAGAAACGGATGAAGATCAAGATTTACATTTAGATGACGAAGAAAGCGATTTTGAAACAGTTTCTGAAATCGGTGCAGAAGCAATAGCTGAGACACTCGAGTTTGAAAGAGATGAAGTTATGACAAAGAAGTTGGAGATTGGTTATTGGTCAAACTCAATTCTGAAAGAAAGACTTCACAATATTTTGTAGGAACAATTGAAAGCATCGATTTGGAAACGGAAAATCCAATTGTTAAATTTTTGCGACGAATTAAATCGAAACCAGCGCCTTCCAAACCAACCTTCACATGGCCTGATGTGGAGGACATTTCAGAAATTACCACAACGGACGTTATTCGTGTGTTACCTTCACCTAGCGTGGAAAGAAGAGGTGAAATCAACTTTTTCCTCAGTTTTTCTGGTTATCCTAACATAAATTAGTTTTAAAAAATTATTTCTTCAAGTGTTGAGTTAAATTAAAAGTTTATTTTTCATTTCTCATGGTGTTATTTTTTCGGAATCCACATCCACATTGCAGTTAAAATTCATTATTTTCGTAACCAATTGATCAATTTAAATGCAGCAAATAAAAGATTGAGAAAAATTTTAAGCTACTCGCACTTGCTCCAGGCATTTCTCAAGCAATGAACGCGAGAAATAATCCACTGTGGTGCGGTTGCCCCAAAAAAAGGGGTAAGTGCATCCACTGAGTTGAAAATTTCAAAATTAAATGCCTGGACGGTAGTAAATTTTTAAAGCAGTTTTTGACTCTACAATATGGTACACCATCATAGAAACTATGTGTATGCAAAATGTTTGTCTTCTATTATTATAGGGAACAATTGTGGAAGAGATTCAATTTAAATTTTGCACTTTGGTGGGTGCATATACCCCACTTTACCCTAATAATCGAAATTTCTAGTAAAAATTAAATTTTGAGTTTAAGGAAATTTGAAGAGAATTTTCTAGATTCGGTTTTTATTTTCATTTTTTTTTTAATTTTTTTTTTTTCATTTTTTTTGCTATAGCATTATTTTTAATAGTTTTGCATCATTACAAAGCGATAAAATCGTCTGAAAATGGACTTATAAAATATTTGTTGACAATCAGCATTTCTCAATGGAATACAATCTTAGAAAAGTCTAAGAAAAGTTAATTTTTTAGGTTATAGTTATATAATAGCCCCCACCCTCCATATGAGATTAATTTTTGTCGGTTCAGGTTTATATTGTACAAGCTCTTTGTAATTTGTCAAAAAATAAGATAATTTCGTAGCAGCGGGGGGTCAAGGTCCCTGCAAACGTATAAATTTAAAGAAGTGTAGAAATTATCGCCGCTGAAAGTCACTATTCAGCTAAATGGGTTGTGAAGGTATTCTAAGTATACACGTCGTTTCATCGTTTGCGAAAAGGCAATAAAATTGCCGTGTCTCGAAACTGTTATAGAAACCAAACACGAAGAATACGAAAGTAAAGGAAATAAAACAAATAATTGGTGGCGTGCGATCAAATGTTTAAGTTAGTCATGATCTTACACGCATTTAGATGCTTTATCGGCCCACAGAATTGAAACGCTGATGCAATTACGATGGATCTTTCCCATGAACTGCATCAACGAAGAAAAAGAAAAAGATCGCTCGCGTCTGATTTTTACTAAATGTTGTAATTTCGAGAAAAATTTGTTGAGTTCGAGTGCGTGCCTGATAAAACCATGATTATCAATCGTACCTTTATCTTTATGTATTGTGCAATTCTACAAATTAAGGAAATGAATCATCGACAAGCTAAGACTCGAAAACTAATATAAATAAATGTTATTTCATTCCGTTATCTTCTATCCATTTTTCTCTCTTGTTCCCGATATCACAGCAAAAACATTAATTTTTATTTTGTTGAGGTCGGAACCATTTTCTCTTTTACAATTTAATTAAATTCAATAAACAAAACCACTGTATGTCAAGGTTCATGCGACAAAAACCAGTTTCCTTAATTAATTCTCGGCCGTACTTTACATCAAGAGAAAGTTAATTTTTTTAGCGACGCCCCGCACAATAACAGTTCTTGTTCAAACTCGATCAGAGCAAACAGAAATCTAATGAAGTCTTGAGCGTAAAAATGTGCCTGACCTTAGACGTCTTCCGCACCCGTGTTCGCGCTTTTTTTGCTCGTTACCTAACAGTATTTTTTCTGCCATCAATCCTGACCTAGCTGAACCTAATAAACGTATGCTAGACGAGGTTAAATTGTAAACAAGCCAATTTTGGCCACATTGTCTTGTTTGGCACGTCGTTTTTATGCGTCCATTGCCCGTTTCGAACGCTTCAAGTATCACTTTAGATTTTTGATTATATTAATTAAATATGCGAGTGGTGCACCATAATTTATTGTGCTTAGAATAGTAAAGATGAATTTCTGGTGAATGTTGTATTCGAATGTAAAAGGCGAAATGAATAACACTAGGAGCAAAAAGAGGCAACTGAGGATATTAAATCAAAATTTCGTTCAAAGTTTGCTTTTAACTTTTCGTTCACCGATAATGGCGTATTTTCAAACTTACTCATTAATTCATGTTTATTTTGCTGTCAGAGTTGTAACAATTTCCGGGTAGCGGGTTGCTTGATAAGAAGAGAAAGTTAAAAACGAACGTTTGATACATCAAAACTTCTAAATTCAGTAATATTCTACTCTGTATGGCATTATAACTAAGCGGGGACATGGGTGAACAAAGGACCCTTATAATAGGGACCTTTTACAATATTTTTGGGCCCAATCAAGAGCGAGCGTAATTTGATATACAATTTTATAATTGATTTTGTCACCCCTTTCTCTAGAAATGGTTTGGTATTCGTAATTCATAAACTAGTTAAGAGCAAGCGCAAAAAATAAAGTATGAAGATATAAAAAATTCTCAAAAGTTGTTACCTCAAAAAAAAGTACAAAGCCGCTAGTTTAAAAAAAGCGACTGTATAAAGTTTTTTTACTATAGTTTTTCATTAAAAGAAAAATGTTTTAATCGCAGTGCCGGGTTTAATGATATGCAACATGTGCAATTGCACAAGAACCCCATCAAAGTAGTTGGCTTTCTCAGGCGCGAATTTTACTGAGGTGGGGGCAATTTTTCATGATTTTACCCATTTTGCAGACTAGATAACTTTTCCAATGGGGAACTTTTACTTTTCTCAATAAAAATCATTTTTCATGTTTGCAAAAACAAGCTCAAAACTTGTTTAAATTTATCCCTTACTAAACAAAATACAGGTAACTAGGACTTCAAGTTAGAACTGAACCAAAAACAGAACCGACTCGTCCTTGGTTTACTCCAAAAAAATGAAATACAAATCTTGACCCCCAGGCACGTACCCAGGGAGGGCGTCCAAGGGTTCCGGACCCCCCCCCCCCCCGAAATGAATATTCGCCAAAAAATGTACGATGATATAAATTTTCGAAATATCAACTCTTTTGTAAAATTCTTTCAACCTTCTTTTAATTTTTGATTCAAATTCAACATTTCGACTTTTCCAGAGATTTTTTTTTTGATAAACATATTTATATGTATTTTGACCTTATTTTCAAATTATTCGTTTTAGTTCAAAAATTTAAACTTTTTTTTTAAGTTCAAGTCTGGACGTTTAATTTTCCTTTTATTTAAACGAAATTTTCAGTTGAGATTCTTAGTTTTGATATTTTTGAGACTTAATTTTTATCTAACATTTTGAAATAATTTAGAAATAGCTACATTTTTATTTTTCCTTTTCGACTATAAAATCGAAATTTCTAAAAAAATGATGTTTTAAATTTCGATTTTCTTAAAATATTCAGTTTAGCTCGAAATATTTTTTATAATTTTCGCGTTTTTTTTTTGTTTAAAATTTTATTTTTTTCTAAAGATTTTTATTTTAAAATTTGAGTTTTTTATATATTTTTTTAAAGTCTTCGCTTTGCGCTAAAAATTGTGTCCTTTAGTTTTTTCAAATTTTAACCCTAGTCACGACATTTCTACTTTTAAAAAAAAAAATCGAGTTTAAACCCAAAATTTTCATCAGAAAATTTTCGGTTTTTTCTGAATATTTCAACCTTTTCTAAATATTTCGATAAACTCAACATTTTTATTTAAAAAAAATTGACTTTAACTTCGAAGCTTCTGGATTTTGTTTGATATAGGTCTTTTCTTTTTCATCCTTTTAATTTTTCGTCCAAATTTCGGCTTTTCCTAAAGGTTTTTAGATTTACCTTTTTCCTTTCTAAAATAAATACAAAGTTTCGACAAAAATCAAACTTACAAATTAAAATGGAATCCTTTATTGGATTTTTTAATTTCATCTTTAAAATCTAATATTCCTAATTTCGTCTTTTATCTAAAATTTGATGGTACTCTGAAAAGTTCAAAAATCACTTATTTTGAAAAAAATATTGGGTAATTCTAATTTTTTTTTGAAAATATCGAAATAAACTAAATTTGAAAGATTTAAATATCGAGACTGAAGTGGAACTTTCGATATTCCAATTAAAGTCCAAGTTTCGAAGTTAGGATTGGAAATTTTACGCAAAAGTAAAAAATGAGCACTAAGTAGAAGACCAAGACTTTTATTGATTTAACAACTCAACTTTTTTTTTATTTTGCACTATTGCTCATTCGATAAATTTTATATTCTCTAATACTACAAAAAGGGGGGAGTTGGACCACCTCCAAACGAAAATTTTGGCTACGTGCTTGTTGTCTCCCAAGAAAGATTAAAAAAAAAACTCTTAAGAGTGGTAAATAAGAATTTTATTTCAAAAACAAAAGAAAAAAATGATTTTTGTTAAAACAAAAATCGGATTTGAATTGAAAAAAATATTGATTGGAGGAACATATTTTCGAAATTTGGAAATTTTGTTCTTTATACTTTAAGGTTTATTTTTTCAATTTTTTTTCGAATATTTAGTTTATAAGCAACTCGAATTTATTTCGATATTTTTTTTTGAAGTGTTGACGCTGATCTCTAAATTTCGAGAATTCTGTCAAAATTTTAGTCTAATGCGGCTTTCAGTACTGTCAGAAAGTACGACTTTCTATTAATTTAATTTTTTTATTACTTCAATTCTTTTCATAATTTTTGTTATGAAAATGCCACAGTGTATACATATTTATATTTTTTTTTTTCGAAATCTTTAAGATCTACACATTTCAAAAACAGAGGTGTTCGAAAAATATCATCACGTATTCAGAAAAAAAGATTTAAAAAATGTTGGGTTTAAAGTGGAGCTTTTGAGAATGAAATCGAAATTTTGGAAAAAATAAAAGAACTTCAACAATTTCGGTAATTTTTTGGGAAATTTCAAAATTTCAACTTTAATATCGCAGTATCGCCTTTTGGAAAACTAAAAGAAAATCAAAATTTCGTAAAAAAGTTAAAATTTTGAAAAAAAAACTCGAAATTGTTAGGCAGTGTGTTGGGTTGAAAGACGACAATGCCCAGAAACTAAAATAAATAAAAAAAAACATACGAGGCGAAAACCGTAATTTTTTGCTTTTATAGATTTCTGGAAATTCCTAATTTCAGGTTGTCATCGAACTTAAAATTGAAACTTCGAGAAAAAGCAGGGAAATTAGAATTTAACACAAAAAACATTATTTTTAGAAATATTAACATTTTTTAAATTCGAATTTAACCTCAATATATCGACCTTAAATTAGAAATTTAAACCAAAATTTTCAAAACTCAACTTTAATTTCGGATAAAAGTGGCGAAATTTTGATATTAAAATCGATAGTTCGACAAATTAAATTCTCTAAATTTTGATTTTAGTTTCTCTCTGAAGATGACAGCTTGGCTGTCGAAACGCGTTAGAGCAACCTTTGTTGTGTTTTTTAATTTTTCTTGGTTTCAGGGGATAAGTTCTGTGTTTCAATTTTTTTCTCTAAATTTTGATTTTAAAGAGGAATTTTTAAAATTAAAATCGAAATTTTAGGAAAAACTTTTAAAATTTCAGATTAACTTTTTTCTTTTAATTTGGATATATGTATTTATAAAAAATTGTAGACCAATATTCAATTGGAAATTCAGAGAAAAATATTCGAATTTATAGACAATATTTTTCGAATGTTAGCTCTGAAGGTCGCAAAAGGCCAAAAACATGTTTTTCTTGAATTGAAGTTGAAAGTTAAAAAATATTTAAATCGAAAAGTTTTGAAATTAAAAAAATATATTGGAGAAGAAATATTCAAAATTTTGTGTTGAAAAATTAAAAATTCGAGATTGAAGATGAAATTATTTTAATTTTTTATTCCCTTTTTTAATTTTTTATTTTAATTTTAGAGGAAAAATCGTAGAGATCTGCAATTAAAATTATTTTCTCAATCGATAGCAAAATTTTCGAAATAATCGAAATTTAGAGAAAAGATAAATACAAAATTTCAATTGAAGAGCTTTCCTTTAGCATTTTTTTTCAAACTTTAAACACGTCCTTTTAAACTCCATAATTTCTGGAAAAATGTTGGAGCTTCTGTAAAAACTATGAATGAATTTACAAACAATATTTTTCCTTTTGAGTCAAAATGTGCTGAATAAAAAACTTTGTATAAAAAAATGTTTCTTGAAATTTCATAATGCAAAATTTCGAAAATTTGAAGACTTAAGTGGAAACCTGGAAACTAATGTATAGACAATTAGGAATTTTTCGTAAAAAAGTTAAATTTTCAAAAAAAAAACTCGAAATTGTATGGCAACCTGTTGGTTTGAAAATCGAAAATGCCTTGAAATTAAAAAAAAAAACATACGAGGTGAAAATCGTAATTTTTGGCTTTTATAGAGTTCTGGAAATTCCTAATTTCAAGTTGCTATCGGACTTAAAATCGAGAAAAAACGGGAAAATTAAGATTTAACACAAAAAACAATATTTTTAGAAATATCAAATTTTTTTTAATTCGAATTTAACCTCAATATCTCGACCTTAAATTAGAAATTTAAACCAAAATTTTCAAAATTCAACTTTAATTTCGGATAAAAGTGGCGAAATGTTGATATTAAAATCGATAGTTCGACAAATTAAATTCTCTAAATTTTGATTTTAGTTTCTCTCTGAAGATGACAGCTTGGCTGTCGAAACGCGTTAGAGCAACCTTTGTTGTGTTTTTTAATTTTTCTTGGTTTCAGGGGATAAGTTCTGTGTTTCAATTTTTTTCTCTAAATTTTGATTTTAAAGAGGAATTTTTAAAATTAAAATCGAAATTTTAGGAAAAACTTTTAAAATTTCAGATTAACTTTTTTCTTTTAATTTGGATATATGTATTTATAAAAAATTGTAGACCAATATTCAATTGGAAATTCAGAGAAAAATATTCGAATTTATAGACAATATTTTTCGAATGTTAGCTCTGAAGGTCGCAAAAGGCCAAAAACATGTTTTTCTTGAATTGAAGTTGAAAGCTAAAAAATATTTAAATCGAAAAGTTTTGAAATTAAAAAAATATATTCGAGTAGAAATATTTACTTAAAATTGTGTGTTGAAAAATTAAAAATTCGAGATTGAAGATGAAATTATTTTAATTTTTTATTCCCTTTTTTAATTTATTATTTTAATTTTAGAGGAAAAATCGTAGAGATCTGCAATTAAAATTATTTTCTCAATCGATAGCAAAATTTTCGAAATAATCGAAATTTAGAGAAAAGATAAATACAAAATTTCAATTGAAGAGCTTTCCTTTAGCATTTTTTTTTCAAACTTTAAACACGTCCTTTTAAACTCCATAATTTCTGGAAAAATGTTGGAGCTTCTATAAAAATTATGAATGAATTTACAAACAATATTTTTCCTTTTGAGTCAAAATGTGCTGAATAAAAAACTTTGTAAAGAAAAATGTTTCTTGAAACTTCATAATGCAAAATTTCAAAAATTTGAAGACTCAAGTAGAAATCTGGAAATTAGGAATTTTTCGTAAAAAAGTTAACATTTCGAAAAAAAAACTCGAAATTGTAAGGCAACCTGTTGGTTTGAAAATCGAAAATGCCTAGAAATTAAAAAAAAAACATACGAGGTGAAAATCGTAATTTTTGGCTTTTATAGAGTTCTGGAAATTCCTAATTTTAAGTTGCTATCGGATTTAAAATCGAGAAAAAACGGGAAAATTAAGATTTAACACAAAAAACAATATTTTTAGAAATATCAAAATTTTTTAAATTCGAATTTAATCTCAATATCTCGACCTTAAATTAGAAATTTAAAGCAAAATTTTTAAAATTCGACTTTCGGGTAAAAGTGACGAAATTTTGATATTAAAATCGATAGTTCGACAAATTAAATTCTTTAAATTTTGATTTTAAAGAGGAATTTTTAAAATTAAAATCGGAATTTTAGGAAAAACTTGTAAGATTTCATATTAACTTTTTTCTTTTAATTTGGATATATGTATTTATAAAAAATTGTAGACCAATATTCAACTGGAAATTCAGAGAAAAATATTCGAATTTATAGACAATATTTTTCGCATGTTAGCTCTGAAGGTCGGAAAAGGCCAAAAACATGTTTTTCTTGAATTGAAGTGAAAGCTAAAAAATATTTAAATCGAAAAGTTTTGAAATTAAAAAAATATATTGGAGAAGAAATATTCACTTAAAATTTTGTGTTGAAAAATTAAAAATTCGAGATTGAAGATGAAATTATTTTAGTTTTTTATTTCCTTTTTTAATTTTTTATTTTAATTTTAGAGAAAAAATCGTAGAGATCTGCAATTAAAATTATTTTCTCAATCGATAGCAAAATTTTCAAAATAATCGAAATTTAGAGAAAAGATAAATACAAAATTTCAATTGAAGAGCTTTCCTTTAGCATTTTTTTTTCAAACTTTAAACACGTCCTTTTAAACTCCATAATTTCTGGAAAAATGTTGGAGCTCCTGTAAAAATTATGAATGAATTTACAAACAATATTTTTCCTTTTGAGTCAAAATGTGCTGAATAAAAAACTTTGTAAAGAAAAATGTTTCTTGAAACTTCATAATGCAAAATTTCGAAAATTTGAAGACTTAAGTAGAAACCTGGAAACTAATATATAGACAATTAGGAATTTTGAATTCTCCAAATTTCTAGTTTCAAATCAAAATGTTCTGTTGAAATCTAAAATGCTGAAACCAAAACTGAAATTGTCAATTTCTCTAATCATCATCAATATTATCAGTAGCAAATTAACGGCGAGCTTGTTTGTAACATCTGTCAATAAAAAAAACTCCCTAGCGGATCACGTGATTTAGTTTTGCGACAAATATCTCTTCTGGGGAGACGATCAGTGGACGGTAGACGGCGATAGCTATTTCAAAAAAATTTAATTCATAAATAAAAACCTAGAAACTTATGTCTAAGCCCGAATCAATTTGGAGTTTAAGTTCTCAAAGTCTCTAGTTCTAACTCAAAATTTTCGATTTAAAATTGAAATTTAGTAATCAAATGTCCTTACGATTTCTATCATCGTCAATACTGTGTTAATGGTAAGTTTGTATGTAACATCCAAAATATAAAAATTTCCTGGTGGGTTGTGTAACGTCAGATTTTTCAGCAACTCTCCGACAACCGGTGGACGACAGATGGCGATGGTACGTCAAAATAGGATGTTCCCTCTGACCCTTGGGGGCCGTTCATAAATTATGTAAGATATTTAAGGGGGGGGGGGTGTTGATTAAATATTATAGTTTTTTACTATAGGGAGGGAGGGTAGAGAATTTAATATTACGTAAAATTTCGAATTAGAAATTTTACCACTTTCGCGCTAAGAAATGGCATTATTGGATAGCGCCATCTTTTATCTCTCTCACTCAGTATTGAATCTTACAAGAATCATATGTTGTCAGTACTTCTAGACTTTCTACTATTTCGTTGTTGTTCTCGTTGATCGGGGATTTCCCTGTTATTTAAAATCTCAAAAATATACCTCATTTAGTTTTAGAATATTTATTTTATCTAACATGTCTGGATACTTACATCCACTGTTATTTAAAGCGTGGGTAGAAGGTTTCCCAGATAAAACACCAAAGGTTTGTCAACAATTTATTCTGGACAACCAACAAAGAAGTTTTCAAAAATGATGACAATGCTTTCGGAAAATTTGTACTCAAAAAATAAATGATTTAAAACAGCTTGCTGCTAAAAAAAACCAACATGCTCGGTTTTTTTTAAACAGAAATTTGGAGAATTTAAAATTCCTAATTGTCTCTATACATTAGTTTCCAGGTTTCTACTTAAGTCTTCAAATTTTCGAAATTTTGCATTATGAAGTTTCAAGAAACATTTTTCTTTACAAAGTTTTTTATTCAGCACATTTTGACTCAAAAGGAAAAATATTGTTTGTAAATTCATCAGTGGCGGCTGGTCTTAAAGAGCGCAAGAGCGCGCGCTCCTCGTGAAATGACTATTCTTTTCTATTTTATGTAAAAGTCTTGGATTTATCACATTTTTAAACACAAAATAATGACCTACTACACATAATAATACTTGTGAATGACTTGGAATCAAATACACCAACGTTCGATTCCGTTATACATATTAAATATTATAAGGAAATTTAAATAAGTTGGTGCGCGCAGAATTATGCACTTAGCGTGGCTGCCGTGCGATGCCTATCAACGGTCTTCACGGGATACGGAGAAATAAACTACAGAACACCACGTTAAAGCTAGCCCGGGGTACGCCGCTCCGCGCATGTGCGATATTGCCAAATGGTGAGTACGAGTCAGAGTTTGGAGTGTGTAGTTACGTTTATGATGCTAAATGCGTAGGTCCCGGCTGAACTGATTGCGATTGCTAATTGTGCCGCTTCCAGGCCTAACTGCCAATAGTACCGCTATTCACAAAGAGATAGGGTATAATTATTCATTTATAGATTTGGATTTAAACAATTTTGTTGAGAAAGTAATGAAGACTTTATTTCTTTAAAAGATCGTAGAGCGGATTTTGTTTTAAAAAATTTTTTTTTTGTGTTTTTGTAGAGTTTAATTAGAACCTTGTAATAAAATATATTTTATTTTCAAATGCAGTTTTCATGAAATGGAAATTATAAGATGGTAATTAAATTTAATTCGTAAAAATACTATTAAATATTACACCTTTTGTGTCACTTTTGTTTCTCTTAAATTTAATATCTTGCTATGACACTGGAGTCACCTAAACTTTTAACTACTAATATTTTTGCATCTGCGCATTTCCTGTCAAAAAGTCACCAGCCGCCACTGAAATTCATTAATAATTTTCACAGAAGCTCCAACATTTTTCCAGAAATTATGGAGTTTAAAAGGACGTGTTGGCACTTTATTTCAAAATTTTTTGTTCAAAATATTATTATCAATATTTTAATATTATTTTTAAGTAATTGTTATATGTAAAATTTGATTTAAATAAACTTATAAGTTACGCATATTTTGCTGTGTATGCTAAGCTATAATGAAAATCACTTCTTACAGCAAAATGTGTCTGGTGGACCGCTTGCTTTGATGGACAAAAACTCAATAAATTCTTCTGTCGCATTATGCACTAGAGAAGTCGATATGGCGCACAGACTGATTCCAAAAGAGGCGATTCCTGATAAATCACAATTAACATGTCATACTCCAGCACAAAATGCAATTGAAAAAAAATTTCATTGGTGGAGAGTGAATTAAATACAAGTATTTTACGTCGGGATTCTGGTCTTGGAGGACTCAAGATCAATCAAGAAATCACTAAATTGCAAAAATACCTCGGTGAAGCTAAAAAACAACTTGCTAATAAAAAACGAAACGCTGAATATCAAAAAAGTTTCAGAAAAAAAAAGACAGGCATTGATAAAAGATGTTATTAAGAATCCAGTTTTTAAACAACAATTAAATGTGCACGAGACAGTGAGTCGCCCTCGTTTGGAGGAAGTTCAACTTGAGCTGTTGAAAGTTTTAGCAGAAATTGCGACCTTTGGAGGTGGTGCAGATGAGAAACGCCGAACTGAAATGGTAAGAAGCTGTAGAACTCTAGATGACTTGGTTAAAGAACTAGAGACGTTAGGTTTCAATCTATCACGAAGTGCTACGTATCTTCGTCTTTCTAGATGTTCTACTACAATTCAAGGAAAAAAACACGTAGTAACAGTTCCGGTAAAACTGACGAGAGCAACAAATGATGAACACAAAAGCCATCCCGATGATAAATTTTGCACTGCTTCTATCCGGGCTATCGAGTCTCTCGCCTCCATGCTTGGGCCTGTTCAGGTTTTCTTCTTGTCACAGGACGACAAAGCGCGCATTCCAATTGGTAAAACTGCTGTAGAATAACAAGCCCCCTTTATGATGCATATGGAATACGACGAGTACGACTACCAGATCACGACTGGTGGCAGAAAAACATAAATTAATACCTTCAGTATATGCTGGCATCGAAATTAATACTGATGGAATGGGCAAACCTGAAGCAGTGACATACAGTGGACGTTCGTTGCAATCAGATCAGGAAAACATTCATCATCATCTGCACGCACTCATAGCATCGATCTAGAACATCTTATGGAGCTAGCAGAATTTTAATCCCTGGCCAAAACAGATTATAATAATATAAAACCAGTTATAATCATGACTGTTGACGGAGGACCTGATGAAAATCCACGCTTTCCTCAAGTCATCTCTCATGCTGTTTCCCACGTTCGTAAATTTGATCTTGATGCTATATTTATTATCACTAACGCTCCCGAAAGAAGTTGCTTCAATCGAGTAGAGCGTAGAATGGCTCCATTGAGTCATCAATTATCTGGACTTGTCTTACCGTATGATTATTTTGGTAATCATCTTGATGATCAGCGACGTACAACTAATAATGAACTTGAACTCAAAAATTTCAAAATGGCTGGTGATATTTTAACGCAAATATGGAGTGAGTTAATTATTGATGATAAGCCAGTTGTTGCTGAATACGTAGATCCTGGTAGTGATAATATTGATAGAATTTTAGTGAAATGGACTCCTGATTGGTACTATAGACATGTAAGAGAATCTCAGTATTTACTGCAAATTTAGACACAGAATTTAGATGCTGTGGAAAATTACGGAGTAATTTGCGAATGATATTACCAGATGGATTTATTCCACCACCTTATCCTCTTCGACAAGCGTAAACTTTAGATGTACCACTTCCTAAAGACCAAGCAAATGCTAGTTTTTGTTCTTTATTTGTGCAATTATCTCTAAACATTGAAATTCCTAGCCGCCCAGATTTTATTTTAACACCATACGACTTTTATTGCCCTATGGTTGAAACGCAATTGATTGCACGTACATGTCCAACATGTGGATTGTACTTTGCATCAAATAAAAATGTGAAAATCCATCGTTAATCAATTCACAAGTAGCAGTGTGCTCGTACTGAGAATTTTCATCCTATTAAATTATTGCGTCGTCGTGCTGGACAGAGTCTGCGTCTTGCATCATACAATAATAATGCCCATGATATAGAATGGTACGACAATGAAGATATTGATATTGAAAAAATTGAAGAGGCCCAAGAGAAACAAAAGGAATCAGTCATTCCGGTAATTGAATCAATATCTGAATGGTTAGTCAGTCCGTGGATAAATAATAATTAGACTTTTGATTTATTATCTAGTTTTTTCAACACCTTAGGTTTTACTAAACTAATTTTGGTCAAAACTGTGGTAGATTGATAAGATCAATCTTATTCAAGTGAGTTGATGATATTAATAATAATAAGATGATAATAAAAGGTATTTTTAAAACTAACGGAGTTGTATTTTATTGATGCATACATTTTTTACAAAAATTTCTTATTAAGGAGTAGGGGGGAGAAGTTGAAATCTTATGATGTCTTTCAATAGGAGGAGAGGGGTTCAAAATAGCCCTCAAAACCTCTTACATAATTTATGAACGGCCCCTTGCGGGAGTTTGATCAGGCGAATCGACCGTAGGAGGTAGAAAAATGCATTAGAATTAGAAATTGACGTCCACGCTACACTTACTATGAGAGGGAAGTAGATCTACTGATGGATATACTAGTGGAACGAAACGAAAAATAAAGTCTATGATTTTTAGATTCTTTTTGTTTGGCCAAATGAAGAAAAACAGAACGTTTGAAGTTGAGTAGAAATTAATGTGGTACAGCATCATCTTGAATAAATATCTAGTTTCATCCTTAATGATACTCGACAATGATTATGCGATTAAATTGGCTACATTTTCCTATTCTGTAGGTAGATTTCACAAACTTTACATGTTTAAGTAAGCATTGTGGAAGGATTCAGTGGGCAAACTATTACTATCCTGTAGTATGCAAGAAGAATGCAACCTAGACTACAAATTCATGCAGCCCTCCAGGCGTGTATAGTGAATCATAGGTAGCTGAACTACCAACAGTTGAAACACTGCCACCTAGCGAAGCGGTTGCTCTCTAGGAAAGGTCCCAGAAGACAAGGATTCTAATGCACAGACTTTTAGTACTTACTTGTCGGAATATTTGTTAGCATTCGAGTTGGATATACCAGACTGACGAGATCTAACAAGATCGAAACCGGTATTTGGTTTCCAAACTTCGAATCTAATAAATGTTCAAACCTATTGGTCTGTGCATTATACTATCCTGCAGGATAAACAAAAATCGATAATTCTTCCGAGTTGCTGTGTCAAAATGGGAAGCTGAATTGAATGTTGATGGCCGGTGGTGTTCCAATCGTTACCTCATGCTTCATGCGAGATCCGCAACTTACGAACAGGTTTTTGCTTGTAGTTGTTAAAAGTTAAAAATAATATTTCCTCCAGCGGCATAAACAGTCTCATGGCCAATATCAAGTCAACATTTCTTGACTTATTGAACGCTCATTGTCCCTTCTCGCAGACGCGCTGGAAAGGTGAGCATAGTGTTTATGTGTTTTGGTTGTTTAATATGCAGTCATTGAACTAAAACCCGCCTTTCGCAATCTTTATACGTGGCATTGAAATATCTATAAAATCATAAAAATAAATGCAATTGCGTCGGATGGTGGATGTTGCTGATGCACTTTCGCGTTTATTTTTAGCGTTGATATTGTTGCATCGATGGCGTTAAAATGCGCCGTTGAAGGCGATGTAAATGCTTAGATTCTTAATGTGTCGCTTCGAAAATATTCATTGAATAATAGCCCACACGCGCGAATTTAAATAGACGTATTTATATTTTCTATATATATTTTTTTTTAATAATGGTGGTCACTTGAGACTCGTTATCATATGTAGGGAGTTTGAAAAAATAACCTAACCTATCACAAGAATTTTCGACACCTATTTAATATTTTAATTAACTTATATAGGAGAGTAGTAAAGTTCAGTTGAATGTTTTGCAGAATACTTGTTTTAAAATTCCTCACAATACTGCTAAATATCAGTAAGCCATAAGCCCACAACTTGTTTAAGTTGTGAGAAGTGAGAGTCAGAATTATATTAAAATATATACAGGGTGTTACAAAAGTCCGGGCCGCTACTTCAGGAGCATATTCTACACATTCAAATATGAAAAATGTTGAAATACATTTTTTTCTTTAAATTGCCTCCTAACGGAGATATGGCCATTTAAAGATGGCGCCCCTAAAGTGGTTTTTTTACTACAAAAAGTTAACGGTTAGTAGCAAAGTCATGAAATTGGGCAAGCAGTTAAAGAATTGGATTAGGCATATTCTCATGTAACATATTTTTTAAATAAGCAGTAGCGTGGTGTGTAGGGGGTTGCCCGCGATTATTTTTTGCCGTAACTTTTTTGTATTGCAATATTTCGACACAAATGTGCCATAATCGTAAAAAGCAACATTTTTTATACAAAAAAGGTACTCTTTCTCAAAGTCACTAAAAGTAACCGTTTCCGAGAAAAAAGCGTTTAAACAAAATTGTTGCATTTATTAGAATTCGTTTTGCAAATTTCTAATTTATCCACTACTAACTGCATTGATATAAAAATAGTACAAAATTAAGAAAAAAAAAATCAAAGTAAGTGTTCGAAATTACTGCCCCCTGCAGCAATACATTGCTCGGCTCGTCTTCTAAGGGAACTCCTTACTCTTTCGCAAATGCCTGGTGTATTGTGAATCTGGTTGAACCCATTTTCAATTCGTTCACGAAGATCATTGATATTGTCAACTGGTATGGAGTAGACGATCTGCTTTAGATGTCCCCATAAGTAGAAATCGAGTGGGTTGAGGTCAGGAGACCTAGCTGGCCATGGTATCGGACCTCCTCGACCTATCCATCGTTGATGATAGTTGTTATTCAAAAATTCCCTAGCAACTGCACTAAAATGGGCAGGTGCCCCATCGTGCATTATCCACATTCGCTGTCTTGTTATGAGTGGAACATTTTCAAGTAACACGGGTAACTCTGTTTGCAAAAAATGTCTATATGATGCTCCTGTTAACCTATGAGATAAAAAAAACGGTCCAATTATAGAGTCCCCTATTATTCCTCCCCAAATGTTAAGTGAAAAATGTTGCTGATGTCTCGACTGAATAACTGCATTGGGATTTTCAACTTGCCACTGATGCATGTTGTGAAAGTTAAGTATCCCGTTTCTGGTAAAACCCGCTTCGTCCGTAAATAATATGAGCGATGGAAAGTTCTCATTTTCAGCGATCTTATGCAATAGCCAGTTGCAAAATTCTATTCTTGGAGGATAATCAGCAGCAAGTAACCCTTGCACTCTTTGAAAATGATAGGGGTAAAATTGGTAAAATTTCAAAATTCACCAGATAGTTACGTGATTTACTCCTTCGGCTAAAGCAAGTTGTCTAGTGCTGACACATGGATCTTCTTCAACTCGCTGAAGCACACGCTCCTCTAAATTAGCAACTTCTGCGTTTGGCCTTCCAACACGTTCGCCTTTGAAAACAAAATTTCCTGTTTCACATAAACGAGCATGAATTTTCTGGAACAATTTTTCTCCTGGTAGGTGTCTATTAGGAAAACGTTCAGCATAAAGCCGTCTGGCTTCAGCACGATTACAATTTGCAAGCCCGTACATTAAATGCATATCGGCCATTTCTTGATTTGAATAGTCCATTTTATCAAAATAATGAAAAGTTAAAAAACTACTACACTTACTATTGACAACAAAAACTGCTAAAGTTTACAGCTTACGACCAAATTTTATCAGTGACACAACGCCAATCTCTGGCAGATATTGTCAAGTACAATTGTTTTCTTTACGATCAGTTTGCATGACCAACTTATTTTTTCTTATACAAATTAGTTAGAATTTCGAAGACGGGATAGGATTATTTAAACGCCTTTTTCTCGGAAACGGTTACTTTTAGCGACTTTGAGAAAGAGTACCTTTTTTGTATAAAAAATGTTGCTTTTTACGATTATGGCACTTTTGTGTCGAAATATTGCAATACAAAAAAGTTACGGCAAAAAATAATCGCGGACAACCCCCTACACACCACGCTACAGCTTATTTAAAAAATATGTTACATGAGAATATGCCTAATCCAATTCTTTAACTGCTTGCCCAATTTCATGACTTTGCTACTAACCGTTAACTTTTTGTAGTAAAAAAACCACTTTAGGGGCGCCATCTTTAAATGGCCATATCTCCGTTAGGAGGCAATTTAAAGAAAAAAATGTATTTCAACATTTTTCATATTTTAATGTGTAGAATATGCTCCTAAAGTAGCGGCCCGGACTTTTGTAACACCCTGTATATCACATGATCTACTAATCACTTGTACAAAAAAAAGTAGGGACACTTTTTTCTAGAAAATCGTCAGGTGTAGACGTAAAGCTTACTATTACTTTATTAAATAATTTATAGAATTATGTAAAAAAGTTTTCTGGATAATATTAGAAAACATTTGCGACAAAATGATTTTTATTGAACCTTAAGTTTGATGGAACGGACTGGTCCTTGGTTATCTTCAAAAATTAAAACACAGAACTTGTCCCCTGAAACCAAGAAAAATTAAAAAACACAACAAAAGTTGCTCTAACGCGTTTCGACAGCCAAGCTGTCATCTTCAGAGAGAAACTGAAGAGAGAAACTGAAAGAGAAACAGTTTCTCTCTGAAGATGACAGCTTGGCTGTCGAAACGCGTTAGAGCAACCTTTGTTGTGTTTTTTAATTTTTCTTGGTTTCAGGGGACAAGTTCTGTGTTTCAATTATTGAACCTTAAATAAAATAGCGTTAATTATATTTAATTTGACTAAAGAAATGCCCTAAAAGGTGCCCAAGAAAATACCCTAGTTGTTGGTGAAAATTCCATCAAAATCTGTTTAGCCGCTTTCTAGATCAGTCAGGACAAACAGACGGATATACGGACAAATAATGAATTTTAAGTCCAAGTTTTGAGGAAAAATTTGAGTACCAAAGTTAGATTTGGTGATTAAAGCTGAACCACCCAGTTTAGAATGGATTTTAAAAAAATTCTTTGTTTGCAAATATTTAGATTAAATTCGAAATCTCAGGCTCAGATTCTAAATTTCGAATTTAGCATACAAAAATTTGCAGTTTAAGTCATAGGCTGGAATAGAGCAGGGTAGGGCGCTTGCCCCCCCCCCTGGCTCATGCAAATAACGAAAATTTATATTGAACTGAGGAGACTTTGTCTATAAAATTTCCGCTGAGATAATAAGCCTTGTATATACGAATATATAGAAGTTTATTACGATGCAATTGAAATCTAATTTCATTAGAATCTAATGAAAACCAGACTGCAATTGCAAAGTTCACGTAGATGAGTCAAAGCTTGTATCACGGGTTGCATCGCAACATCCATAGAGGCAAACGTCCTCGGCGTGACTTTACTTCCATCTAGTTTTGACAAGTTTGACAAGTTTTGACCACCGTACCATGCTGATGAGGCCAAGGAAGGCCGAAACTAGTCTAACCACCGTACCATGCGGATGAGGCCAAGGAAGGCCGAAACTAGTCTATGGTTACACATAGTTGTACATATTTTCAATTTTAAGCACGTTTAACTGTTTAATTACAGAACATTTCATTGGTCATTTGTCAAAACTGGATGAAAGTAAAGTCACGCCGAGGACGTTTGTATCTATGGATGTTGCAATGCAACCCGTGATACAAGCTTTGACTCGTCTACGTGAACTTTGCAATTACAGTCTGGTTTTCATTAGATCTAATGAAATTAGATTTCAATTGCATCGTAATAAACTTGTATATATTCGTATATACAAGGCTTATTATCTCAGCAGAGAAGAATGCTTCAATTAGCATGTAGCAAAAATGTTTGCGTATTAAACAGTTAAAAGTCAGTTACAAGTCACCCAATGGAGGTTTGCTCTCTTGGATACTTATACAACTGACTAACGGCTTTAAGTTGGAAGTGTATACAATCACCGTACCATGCTGATGAGGCCAAGGAAGGCCGAAACTAGTCTATGGTTGCGGTTGTACATACAATTTTAAGCACGTTTAACTGTTTAATTACAGAACATTTAATTGGTCATTTGTATAAAATTTCCATTCGACAAAATTCCTTCTTTAAGCTATTGACATTTTATTCTTCATGTTTTTTTCAATTTATTTAACATTTCTTCGGCCCAGTTTGGAAATATTTAAATTTTATGGTTTGTTAACAATTATTTTGACATTTTCTCGAAATTTCGACTTGCTTCTCAAAATTCGTCTTTTTTCATAAATTTCTTTCGACATTTCAAATGTATTCATCAAATTCAATTTCTTTGATCAGAATCAGACTTAAATCAAAGTTACAAATTTCTATCTGAAAATTCATCGTTTTATTTTTCGAAATTCTACCATTTCTCAAAATTTGTTTTTTCCGAATCTTCCGCTTTTCTCAAAATTTGATCGATTTTTTGATAAAAATATTTATCTGGAAATTTTATTAATGACTCTTTTAGAAATGTTGTAAAAAGACTAAAATTTCGAAAAAATTCTCCCTGGAATGGTTTACAACTGAAATACAACTTGTTTCTTAAAATTTCGACGTTTATCTCATTATTACATTTTCAGATACAGGGTGGGGCAGATTAGGTCACATGTCTGCCTCTGATTCAAGTGGTCAAGAGAAAAGTCTTGAATTCTTCATGGTAGACCCTTATTGACCGGAAATATTATGTTTTTTTCAATTTTTTTAACATTTCTTCGGCCCAGTTTGGAAATATTTAAATTTTTATGGTTTGTTGACAATTTTCTAATATGTTTTTTTCAATTTATTTAACATTTCTTCGGCCCAGTAGTCGTAGTCGCATTTCAAAAATTGTTTAGAAAATTGTCAACAAACCATAAAAATTTAAATATTTCCAAACTGGGCCGAAGAAATGTTAAATAAATTGAAAAAAAACAAAAGTCTTGAAATTACATTTTTCTCAAAATTTGTCCTTTTTCCAAAATTTCGACAAAATTTGACTGTTTTTGAAGAATTTCGAGTATTTACTAAAATTCGACTTTTTTTTCTTAATATTTCGATTTTTTTGTTTTTCAAGGAAAAAAATCGAAATATTGAGAAAAAACAATAATATTTCGATTTTTTTTGTTTTTCAAGGAAAAAATCGAAATATTGAGAAAAAACAAGTCGACTTTTAGTAAATACTCGAAATTCTTCATAGACAGTCAAATTTTGTCGAAAAAATCAAAACTTGGATATTTTTCCCAAAATTTATCGCAAATTTCAAATTTATCCTGAAATGCCATCCTATATGTTCCCGGGAATCTGAATATGTTTCCTGGAAATTGTTATATTTTTTAAAATTTTGTCTATTTTTTAAGTTTCCTTTTTTTCACAAACGGCTATTCTCAAAATTGTACTTTTTCTAAAAGTTTGAATTTTTTCTGGAAAATTTCGATTTTGATGCTTCATTTGGTAGTTTTCTAGAAATGTCGCCTGCTTTTCAGAGATTTATTTTTTTTAATTAATTTATTTTTATTAACATCGGGTTTTTCTGAAGATCTCTTGATCTAGTAGAAATTGATTTTTTGGAAATTTTGACAGGTTTCTTGAAATTTGCCTTTTTTTCGATATTTTTATATTAAAATTCGATACCCAACATTGCTAAAAATTTTGAATTTTTTTCTTAGAATTAGTTCAAAATTGAAATTTCGACTTTATTCTCAAAATTCTACTATTTGGACTCTTCTTTGGGAAATCATTTTTTCTATCAAAATCCTACCACTTTTCTCAATATTTGTCTTTTCTTTAAAATTCTGACTTTTTTAAATTTGATTCCAGAATTCGAAACTTCATATTTTTTTTATTTTCGAAATTTTGACTTTTTTTTCAAAATACGATGTTTTAGTTTTTGGAAATTTCTGGACTTTTTTCTCGAAGTTGGCTTTTCTTTTAAAATTTAATTTTCTCGAAATTCGTCTGTTTTCTCTAAATTGGATCGGCATATTATCGAAAATTAAAAATGTTTACAAAAATATTTTTGGGTAATTTCGAGAAAAAGATTTCTTGTACATTCAATTTCTTTACTGAAATTTAAATATCATGTCAAAATTAGAATAAAAAAGTAAACATTTCGAGAAAAGCGTTTTTGGAAATTGCAAATTTTTTCACAATATTTGACCCTTGGAAATATTTTGGCATAGAATTTTCAGCATTTTTCCAGTTCTCCGAAAGGTTGGGTTTTTATTCAAATTTGGTTTTCTAAAAAATCCTTTCCCAAAATAGATCTGTTTTTCAAAATTCGTCGCTTTCAAAATTACGACTTTATTCTACATTTTTCTCTCGAAATTGAACTTTCATTTTTTTAATATTCGGTTTTTTCTGAATTTTTTTTAAATTTAAACTTCTGAAAATTTCACGTTTCTGAAAATTTGTCTTATTCTGGAAATTTAGACTCGTACTTCAAATAGAGAAGTTTTATGCTTCTGGAGATCTCCACTTACAGTGAAAAATTTTTCTCAAAGTTCTAAATTTTTCTGAAAAGTACGTCTTTTTTTCACAAAATTCCACCTTTAAAAATACAATTTTTTTTCGAATTTTCAACATTTTTTGACATTTTCCAAAAGATTAGGATTTTATTTTTAACACGCTTTTTAAAAAATTCCAACCTTCTCCCAAAATTCGATTTTCCTAGAAATTCGTCTCTTTCAAAATTAAATTTTGTCTTGAAAATGTTCACTTGTTTTCAAGAGATTTCAAAGTTTGAAGTTTGAAGTTTGAAGTTTGAAGTTTGAAGTTTGAAGTTTGAAGTTTGAAGTTTGAAGTTTGAAGTTTGAAGTTTGAAGTTTGAAGTTTGATGTTTGGGGTTTGAAATTTGACGTTTGAAGTTTGAAGTTTGAAGTTTGAAGTTTGAAGTTTGAAGTTTGAAGTTTGAAGTTTGAAGTTTGAAGTTTGAAGTTTGAATTTTGAAATTAAAGTTTGAAGTTTGACGTTTGACGTTTGACGTTGAAGGTTTGAAGTTTGAAGTTTGAATTTTGAAGTTTGAAGTTTGAAGTTTGAAGTTTGAAGTTTGAAGTTTGAAGTTTGAAGTTTGAAGTTTGAAGTTTGAGGTTTGAAGTTTAAAATTTGAAGTTTGAAGTTCGAAGTTTGAAATTTGAAGTTTGACGTTTGACGTTGGAGGTTTGAAGTTTGAAGTTTGAATTTTGAAGTCTGAAGTTTGAAGTTTGAAGTTTGAAGTTTGAAGTTTGAGGTTTGAAGTTTAAAATTTGAAGTTTGAAGTTCGAAGTTTGAAGTTTGAAGTTTGAAGTTTGAAGTTTAAAGTTTGAAGTTTGAAGTTTGAAGTTTGAAGTTTGAAGTTTGAAGTTTAAAGGTTGAAGTTTGAATTTTGAAGTTAAAGTTTGAAGTTTGACGGTTGACGTTTGACGTTGGAGGTTTGAAGTTTGAATTTTGAAGTTTGAAGTTTGAAGTTTGAAGTTTGAAGTTTGAAGTTTGAAGTTTGAAGTTTGAAGTTTGAAGTTTGAAGTTTGAAGTTTGAAGTTTGAAGTTTGAAGTTTGAAGTTTGAAGTTTGAAGTTTGAATTTTGAAGTTAAAGTTTGAAGTTTGAAGTTTGAAGTTTGAAGTTTGAAGTTTGAAGTTTGAAGTTTGAAGTTTGAAGTTTGAAGTTTGAAGTTTGAAGTTTGAAGTTTGAAGTTTGAAGTTTGAAGTTTGAAGTTTGAAGTTTGAAGTTTGAAGTTTGACGTTTGACGTTGGAGGTTTGAAGTTTGAAGTTTGAAGTTTGAAGTTTGAAGTTTGAAGTTTGAAGTTTGAAGTTTGAAGTTTGAAGTTTGAAGTTTAAAGGGGGTGTTCTAATGTTGCGAAATGCATTTCCTCTAATTTTTGATGTGTCAGATTGGCTGAGTGGGGGCGGGTATTGTCGTGAAGCAAAATCACATTTCTGACCGAAGATTCGAGCCTCTTCCCCAGATAGGCGCGTTTTGCTTCATCCAATAGATGGCAGTAGTAGGTAGCATTAACCTGACGACGTTCATGCAGAAAATCGACGTGCATAACAACGTTAATCTTGTCCGCAGTCACACTGGTCCGAGGACGACGGGAATGGGGTTCATTTTCATCTTATGTTCGTCCTTCCAAAATATGTTTTGTGCCATTCATACACCTAAGTTTTCTTCAAACAAGTATCCCCTAACTATGATTCACTTTCACGGAGTATTTGGGCGAGCTTTACACCTTCAATGGCAAGAAATTTAATAATAATGCGCTGCGCAACATGCGGATGAACCTCTTGCTCCCTCATTGTATTTACAGGTGACGAACGTCGAGAACGGCATTCGCTTGAGCGCAGTAAGTCATGTGATATCCCCACCGAACATATCTAAGAGTATGCGCACACTCCCAAGGCCCTCATGGCGACATGATAGAAATTTCGGTTCATATTTGATTTACCCTTGTATATAAACTAATTCTTTTTTGTGGTTCTAGATTTGCTGAAGAAAACTTTTAAGGGTATATCGCTAAAAAAACGCCCTCATGGCGACATGATGATAGAAATTCCGATTCATATTTGATTTACCTTCGTAGTTATCCAGCACGTATTCATAAACACAAAAGTCCTATAGCAAGACTAACTAAATACGTATCTATAGTAACAAAATTTGTGCGAAACAAGTACCGTTAGAGTATAAATAAAGATGTAGTATTTGAGTAGAGATGTCGGTATTTAAATGTCCACAAAATGTGGGATGCGCGGACTGCAATCGTGTGAAAATGTCTTCTAAATATTTTAATTGAGTGCAAATGTATTCCTTATGGTTGGCGAATGTACTAATCCTTGGAACACATGCCAAAAAAATGTAAAAGTGCCTTCTAATTTTGGGATAGATGACCTTGTGCAATGCAAAGTGCAATGAAACATCTGCTTACGAATATAACGCAGGTTAAGTGTGCATACAGAAAAAAATATTTTTTATTAGATACATATTAATCTATGGTCAAACGCGAAATATTTAATTTAGGTCACAAGAAAAAAGGGGGCAATTTGTTAAGAAACAAAAAAAAATTAAAATTACGGGATGTTATTCAACAATGCAATTAAGTAGAATCCAGTTGCACTAGAAAGCCATATCTATGCCTAATGAATTAAATTTTTTAAAAGTTTCTTTACAAAAAAATCTTAGAATGTTTATAAATAATTAAAGCTATTAAGGGAATACGTAATTGTGTGTTTTGAGATATCGAATAATCTAGTATGTGTGGATTAAGCCAACAAGCCACCGGTAAATTAAATGTTATACGATTGTACAAATTACTTGTTCAGTCATTCACATAATTGAAAGTCTTAGCAATATACACAGTGTTTGAATTGTCGAACAAGTAACGCGTGACAATTCCTACGTAAATCACTAATTTTAGCTTCACAACGCACTGTGGCAGGATTCTAGAATAATTCGGAAACATTTTTGTTTTGTTTTGAAGAATCAAAGTTTTATTCTGTCATTCACCATTGAGCTCAACATGTAACTAACGCGACATGCTTGAAATGAGCTGATATCGTCGTAATCACCATCTGCAAATAATTCAGCGGTTTCCCTTTTCTTTCTCTCGCTTTTGAAACGTTCGCACGAACTCCTATATGCGGCTTTTTATCAAACTCAAGCAATGGAGGTGAGCTAATGTATGGTTTTCGCAGAAAATGATATTAAACACGCGAAATGTGGAGTTTACGTTAATATGACCGGAGTGTGTATCTCAGGTGCAGCAATTAAACTTTCTTCGGTTGTAATTAAATGTTAATAGTTTTACGAAATGCTACAATAATGTAATAAAATTACTTCTTGTGTGCCACAGCCTGGATTTTAATACAATGCGAAGTGTTATTCATTTTATTAACACCTTGACATCTCCGATGAAGATAGTCATTTAATTTCATTATGAAAATGACATAATGACATGTCATTAAATATTATGGCAGATGTTGCCTTCAAAAACATATAAAATAAATCGATTACGCGGCTAAGGAAACTCTGAACCGTAGCGAAATTTCGTATTACTTTCTAAAAAAATTGTATCTTGCAACTGATTAAATTATTTGCTTATCTTAATGCCAAAGCGATAAATTATAGGTGTCAACAATGCTACGATGTAATAAATGTACGGGAAATGCCCGCTTCAGTTAATAAAAAACTGCATAAATGTTGATTAGCTGAATATGCTGGTACGTAAAGGTTTCGTTTTATGGGTTTTTAGGCACCCCATGTAAAAACATAGCGGCAAAAACATGAATTCTGGTTGGCTACTTTTTGGTTTCCGAATTTCGCTGAATTGCAGAAATGGAATAAAATGATTTAGAAGGAAAAAAAAAACGAAATCTGTTTTTCCTACTTTAAAATCTTAATTTTTCTTTACAGTTAAAAATTACAATTCTAACACATTGACTTCAATATCGAGAATTTGGCCCTTTTTTTCTTTAAATTTGTTTGATCTCCAGATATTAACTGTCACCACGTTAGATCGTTTTGTAGTTTGGAGCCCCCAAATTGGTGAGAATTAAATTTTTTTCTCTCCCTCCTCTCTCGCTCTCATTCATAACAAATCAGTTGAAAGTTATGGAACTAATGAAGCCGTAGATTTAGGAGTTGACAAGCTGATTATGACTTAATATTTTAAAATTGCAAACCACCGAACTGTCCGGAAATGGGTTTTCTTTTTTAGGTTTCAGCCTTCAGTGAAAGTTATAAGCTTTCAGTGAAGGTACTAAACGCAGCAACAAGTTTTTAGAATGACGATGTCAGCTGCGTATACATATAACAGTCCATTCAAAAAGTCCATAGGATGACACATAGATGGCGCTACTAAAATTTTTTCCATATGATTTTTATTTAGTATTAACCTTCAAACGATGCGTGTATAAATTTGACAACAATCTGACCTATTGAGTCGTGAGTTATAGCATTTTGTGTGAAGCAACTTTTGTTATTGAAAAAAAAAGTTAATTTTGAGTTTTGATAAAGCATTGTTTTTTGATGAAAAAAAAATACAACGGAAACCAAACAATGGCTTGATAAACATTATCCGAACTCTGCTCCATCGAGACAAATGGTAGAAAAGTGGATTGCTGAATTTAAACGTGGTCGTACCAGTACAAATGTTGCAGAGCGCAGTGGACGCCCAAATGAGGCCGTTATTCCAAAAAACATCAAAAAAATCCAAAAATTGGTTATAAGCGATCACAAATTGAAGATGCACGAACTGGTTGACATTGTAAAGATATCAGATGGTAGTGTTTTTACCATTTTACACGAACATTTGGGTATGCGAAAGCTCTGTGCAAAGTGGGGGCCACGTGAGCTCACAGTCGAACAAAAAAACAACGAATCGATGCTTCAGAGGAGTGTTTGGTGTTGTTAAACCGGATAAAATGGAATTCTATCGTCGATATGTGACAACGGATGAGACACGGCTTCACCATTACACACCAGAATCCAAAAGACAGTCAGCTGAGTGGACAGCAGTCGACGAAGCGAATCCAAAGCGAGCAAAGAAGCAACAGTCGGCCGGTAAGGTAATGGCTTCTGTATTTTGGGATACGATCGGAATAATATTCATCAACTATCTCGAAAAAAGGAACTACCATCAACAGCGACTATTACTGTGCACTTTTGGATCGATTGAAGTCTGAAACAGCAAAGAAACGACTACATTTGCAGAAGAAAAAATGTTGCAGAAGACAATGCACCGTGTCACAAATCCATGAAAACGATGGCAAAATTGAATGAATTGGGCTTCGAATTGCTTACCCTCCCACCGTATTCTCCAGATTTAGCCCCCAGCGATTTCTCCTGCTTTCAGATCTCAAGAGAATGCTTGTTGGAAAGAAATTTAAGCCCAATGATGAAGAAGTCGCTGAAACTGAGGCCTTTTTGACAAGAAAAAGAAATCGTACTATAAAAGTGGTATCGAAAAGTTGGAAAATCGCTGTACTTGTTGTATCGCCCTCGAAGGCAACTATGTTGAATAATAAAATAGTTTTGTCAAAATTTTTTTTTACTTATCCTACGGACTTATTGAATGACCTGGTAAATTGATCTGGAAAGTATAATCTTAAGGTTTTAAAAGAAGATAAAATCTAGAGAATTATTAGAAACCTTCCGAAACATCTGAATATTTCTCTATTAATGGTTTTGAAAGCTGAACATTACTCCCTAATGAAAAATAATGGAAACTAAAATTTCCTCTTGAACCAGCGACTTTGGAAACATGATGCTTAAAATGAAATTTGAATGTTACCTTAGGAAAATTCCCTATAAATGTCAGGAAAATCTAGAACGTTGTTGAAATCAAAATGACCTGGTACGTACAGCGAAGCATAAGCCCTAAGCTACCACCAGTACTCGATTTCTAGCATACACGTGAATACGATAATACAAATCTCCAAACTGCTTTGCAGTGGATTTTCTGAGTCGACAATACTTCACTGCTTATTCGAAATACTTAGGCGAAGGAACTGAAACCAAAGTCATCTAGAAGAGGAAGTAGAGCACACTGCTATTACTTCAAGATATTTCCCTAACATGCAGAAAGAAACACATCGAAATTCCATGAAATGTACGCGGTACTGTTAAAGATCTTCACATTTTACTGTTCCATTCACAATATCACCTTACATGGCTTATCAAAATTAGCAGCAACAAATTAAAATCTTTTCCAAAATCATTTTTCCCTAGACACTACATCAGGGGTGGCCAATACATCGACCGCGGTCGACCAGTCGACCTCAAAGGATTTGAAAGTAGCACGCGAAGACTAACTTAAACAATGTGGGTTAAATATAAAATTGTTGCACCATGAAAAATTTGAAAAATCCTAAAATTGTTTTCCCATATTCATAGTGACCTACAGACTATATTTTACAGAAAAGTAGCCCTAAGGGTAAACAAGTTTGGCCACACCTGCTCTGCATATTAAAAATCGTAAGTTTTAAATTAAATATACCGGCTTCGACACCGACAAGGTTCTTTTAATTTTGAAGGTATATAGATGAAGCTGTTAGTAACATAAGGGCCGCTGTGAGTAGGTGTGCAGGTTATTCGCCACACAAGGGCGGCTAACCAAGAGAGGCGGCATTTTCAATAATTGCGTAACTAAAATTTCCCAATTTTTCTCTACGATGTAACGCTTCAGGGCTAACAGGTCCTCAATATTTTTTTAATGAAATTTACTTCTTTCAACTGGGATTTCTATCTAACTTTCTCAGTTTTAAGAAAAAATGAACATTTTTAATAACATAATCTTAATTTTAAAGAAGAACTAATCAAGAAACGAATCCAGTATATTAACTTATAATTTGAAATTTTGTACAAAATGTACAAAGCATTGCTGTAAAAGTTGAAGTTAAAATTTTAGGTAAAAACGTAAATATTGCGCATATAAATTAAAAATATTGGGAGGCAAGTGAAAATATTAAAAATAAAAGTTTTAATTTAACAATAAAAGTTTAACTTTTAAAACTTCTTTAGATTTCAAAAGTCCAACATTTCTAGAGAAGAAAGATGTGCCCTTAGAACCCTAAGAACAAACTCTTCAATCACTATTCTCTCGAATAATAAACTTCTTTAGATTTCAAAATTTTCTAAAAATTTTAAAGTTTCGCGTTTAAAAAATAATTTTGAAATTTCAAAAATGTTGACTTTAAAAGTCGAAATGTCTAAAAAAATATCGAATATTCGAGTTTAATGTCATTGCACCTAAAGTCCCAAGGTCAAACTTATAGTTTGGTTTCAAAAACGGTGGTCAATTTGTCTTCCCGTCCACTGTCGAATAACGAACATACCATCTTATCTAAAGGACTGAATTTTGATGTCGACCCAAGAAAAATTCCAACGGAGGAAATAATCAGTGCTGTAGAGTCTTCCATCAGAACTCTCCCCAAGGAGATAGCAGATCCTATTCGTTTTCAAACTACAAAAATACTAAAACATGTCAAACCATCAAAGTCCAACATTTCTAGAGAAGAAAGATGCGCCCTTAAAACCCTATGAACAGATTCTTCAATCACTATTCTCTCGGCTGATAAACTTCTTTAGATTTCAAAATTTTCTAAAAATTCTAAAATTTCGCGTTTAAAAAATAATTTTGAAATTTCAAAAATGTTGACTTTAAAAGTCGAAATGTCTAAAAAAATATCGAATATTCGAGTTTAATATCGTTGCACCTAAAGTCCCAAGGTCAAACTTATAGTTTAGTTTCAAAAACGGTGGTCAATTTGTCTTCCCGTCCACTGTCGAATAACGAACATACCATCTTATCTAATGGACTGAATTTTGCTGTCGACCCAAGAAAAATTTCAACGGAGGAAATAATCAGTGCCGTAGAGTCTTCCATCAGAACTCTTCCCAAAGAGATAGCAGATCCTATTCGTTTTCAAACTACAAAAATACTAAAACATGTCAAACCATCAAAGTCCAACATTTCTAGAGAAGAAAGATGTGCCCTTAAAACCCTATGAACAGATTCTTCAATCACTAGTCTCTCGGCTGATAAACTTCTTTAGATTCCAAAATTTTCTAAAAATTTTAAAGTTTCGCGTTTAACAAATAATTTTGAAATTTCAAAAATGTTGACTTTAAAAGTCGAAATGTCTAAAAAAATATCGAATATTCGAGTTTAATGTCGTTGCACCTGGGGTTAACAAAATTTTCAGTTTTTTCGTTGTTGAAATTCTGATATAACAATTTCGAGATTAAGCCTCTAATTTTTACCTTTAAGTAAAATGTTAACTTTGATTTTTAAATTGATGATTTATTTTTTCAAGTTCGACCGAATTTAAAACCCAATATTTCAGAAAAACTTCGAATAATGCAGCTTAACCAGAAAATTTCGAGACGAAACTCAAGATTTTAAACATATTTTTGTCATTTCATTTGGATGCCTTTTTTTTAAATTAACGTTTTAAATATCAACTTGAAGTTTGCAAATTTTTCTTTTTTCCTAAAATGTTGATTTTAATAGAGAAATTTAAAATACATTCGAAATTTCGATTCTTTTGTGAATTTCGAACATTTTTTTTAATGATAAAATATTGTAGCGAAATGTAAATTATAGAATTTAGTACGTAAGAAAATTTTCTTGAAAGAAAGGGGCCACGATAACGAAAAAAACGGCAGATAAGCGTTTCAGAAATTTCGGCAAACGATAAGCCTTATCTGCGAAATTTTTCTAGAACCTGGGAGCGAAAACTATATAAGGCGGTCGCCTTTCCTTCGAGTCAGTCAGTAAGAGTCAATGTAGTTAAGTAGTGAATTAGCAGTTAGAAGTCAATGTAATTAGTGAGTTAGTAGTTAAAATTCAAAAAGTGAGTTAGTTATTCAGTTGTAGTGTTCCGAATTTAGTTTGAAAATAGAGTGGGTATTATTCAGCAAGAGTTTAATAATCATTTCGAACCGATAAGCCCCTAACAATATTCTAAATTCTGTCAGCAATTTCCTTAAACTCCAAGAAATATCCTGTATCGTCTTAGTGTTTCCTTTATGAGACAAAAACATACTTGTAAAGTTTCGACACAAATTCGAGAAAAAGAAAACTTGGAATGTTTTTTCTTACATAGTTTTTCCGTTTTTGTTTCAAACCTACACCCTTTTCTAAAATCGCAAGTTCAGATCTACAATATAATTCTCTTTCGATTCCCACTTGAATTAGGTTTATAAAAATTTTGGGTATTTGGCCAAAGATTCGAAGAAAAAAGTCGAAATTTTGATACTTAAAGTCACATATATTTAAGATGAGCTTTATATAATTTCAAAACTTTTTTCTGCTCGACTCAAAATTTCGGAACTATCTTTGGAATATTTTTAAAATTCTAGACTTAAACTTAAAAAGTCGATGTTTTTTCAAGATAACCTCTTGAAATAACCACTTCATTCTCAAAATTTTTCTTTTTTAAAAATTTTGAAACTTTGTGGGAAAAACTCAAGATTACAACCAGGTATATCGAAAAAAAAAAAAGTAATTTTCAAATTGCTCTAAACTTACACTTAAATTTTTATGTTTCTCTTGAGTTTTTTAATTTCTATCTTAATATCCGAAATTTCGAGAAAGAAGTCCAAAAATTAACTATTAAAATTAAAATTTGGAGATTAAACCTGAAAATTTTATAAATTCTCTGTCCGCCAACACTTTAAATATTTATTTTCAAAATTTTGAACTTCCTAGAATTTGAATTTTGTTTCAAAATTTAGTCATCCTTCGAAATTTTGCATTTTCTGTCGAAACTTTAAAATGTCTCTTTTCTCGAAACTCTGAGCTCAAAATTATTTTGCGCATTACGATTTTTCTAAACTTTACTATTTTAAATGTTTTAAAAGTTTTGCTTAATTCTAGGTTTCTTTGCCACAATTTGATTTTTCTAATAAATTTCAACATTTTAAAAGTCAATCTCCAAACAATTTTTTTTCTTTGGGAATAACTATTTTTTCTCGAAAAAAAAAAGAGTGATAATTTTAAATTTAATATTAAAAATTTCAGATGAAATTTAAAGTTATAAAAGGAGAAACATCGAAATTTAAAAACCGGTCATCTAAAGGAAATTGTTTCAAAAATACTGTAACAAAATGTAGTTATAGAATTTGAATCAGCGATTATTTAGTGTAAGAAACTCTTTAGAAATATTTGATAATGATAAGCTACCGCGAGAATGAATCATACGGCAGATAAGCGCTTCAGGCGTTTCCGCAAGCGATAATCTTATCTGTATGGAGATCCGCTCTAAAACTGGAACGGTATAAATACGCGATCGTCTTTCCCTCGGGTAGTCACTTAGTCGCATAGTCAGATAGTTAGACAGTCTGCTAATTAAGTGAATCATAATCGTCGTGTTCTGAAATAAATTTGAAATAAGATGTTAACATTTCACGAAGTTTTAACTTTTAAATCGATAACACACAACAATACATTTTTGAAACTGTTTTTGGAAATTTTGAATTTAGTTTGGAAATCAACATTCATCTATCTGATTATTGCATGATTCAATAATGCGAAACCTGGTACGGTGTTAGCAAATATTTATCGAAACATTGTGGAATTTTTGAATATTTGTCGATTTTTAATCGTTAATAAAGTTTAATGGCTAGGAATATTAAGGAATTCCAGGAAGTAAAGGCTGGAAATGTCAATTATTCCAAGTTTTAATATTGAACCAAAATTGGGCCGAAGTTGGCAAGGATATTTTTTGGAGTTAAAGTCAAGATTTTATGGTAAAATTCTGATTTTGAGAAAAAATCTAAATATCGAAATAAAAATTAAAATTCAGAGAATAAAATTAAAAAGCTGAGGAAACGTTCAAAATTTGTGAGCAAAAAAGTTCAAAATTTAGGGAAAATTAAAATTTTTTCCCAGACCTCGGATACTTACATAGTGTCACTTTAAAAACAACTTAACATTGAATATTTTCTTTTAATTTTGATATTCTCTGGAATTTTAATTTTTTCCAAATTTTAATTTGAGAGTGGCGTTTTGTAAAGAAATTGTGTACGAAAAGGGTTTAGGAATAATATTTTGGAGGTTATTTCAAGGAAATATTGAAAAAAACATAATAATTTTCGTCTTGCCAACTTTATCACAAGAAATCTTTCTCTTGCTAAAAGAACTTCTTGTCTTGTCTTATTGTTGCTCATAAGTTTTCTGTCTTGTTCTTACAGCAAGAATAAGACAAGAACAAGAAAAAGCAAGACAATAACAAGAATTTCGTGAAATACTAGTTTAAACCCGAAATTTTAAGAAAAGAACATTATAAATCGGAAGTAATTTTTTGAGAAAAACATCCTAAATAATTTCTGCCCGATTTAATTTAAATTTTTTCTGAAAATCTTCTTCCTTGAAATGAAGGGCTTAAATTTTTTTGAATTTGGAAGCTAAAAATATTTTTTACAAATGTGTTTAGAATTTTCCAAGTTTGAATTTGAAATTTTTATTTTTTACCCATAAGTCTAATTTTTTAACGAAATTTTGTAGTATGAAATCAGTGGCGGCTGGTCTTAAAGAGCGCAAGAGCGGTCGCTCCTCGTGAAATGACTATTATTTTCTATTTTATGTAAAAGTCTTGGATTTATCACATTTTTAAACACAAAATAATGATATACTAATTAACTAATAATACTTGTGAGTGATTTGGAATAAATTACGCAAACTTTTATTCCATTTTATTATATACTATGAGGAAATTGAAATACGTTGGTACGCGCAGAATTATGCACCTAGCGTGGCTGCCATGCGATGCCTAACAACGGCCTGCACGAGATACGGAGAAATAAACTACAGACCAGCACGCTAAAGCTAGCCCGCGGTGCGGTACGCCGCTCCGCTGAAGCGATATTGCCAAATGGTGAGTACGAGACAGAGTTTGAAGGGTGTATTTACGATTTATGATGCTAAATGCGTAGGTACCGGCTGATTTGATTGCGATTGTTAATTGTGCCGCTTACCGGTCTAACTGCCAATAGTACGGCTATTCACAAAGATATAGCAGCACCCATTCTAGGGTCTAATTATTAATTTGTAAATTTGGATTTAAACAATTTTGCTGAGAAAATAATGAACACTTTATTTCTTTAAAAGATCGTAGAGCGGATGTTGTTTAAAAAAATATTTTTTTGTGTTTTTGTAAAGTTTAATTAGAACTTTGTAATAAAATACATTTTATCTTTAAATGCAGTTTTCATGAAAAAGTGATATAATTTTATTCCTATGAAAGCAAACAATTTTAATTAAGTAATCTAGAACCGTAACCAGGTGCAACCGCACAGAGTACTTTAACGGGCTCAGAAATGTCGATAATGATTTTTTTTTTGTACTCGATGAAAATAATTTAGAGATGATAACCCAAAAATATTTTGGATTGATGTTATATAAATTTAATTCGTAAAAATACTATTAAATATCACAAATTTCGTATCACTTTTGTTTCTCTTAAATTTAATACCTTGCTATGGAACTGGAGTCACCTAAACTCTTAACTACTAATATTTTTGCACAGAGCATCGAACCTCTATCTTTCTCGATCCGATTTTTGGTTTTCGTTCCGGGAAAAAATCATATCGGTTCCGTTGCGGTTTTCGTTCCGACAAAAATAGCGGTTTTTTCCGGTTTTCGGTTCAGTTCCAGCTTACTAATTTTTTAATTTTTTAAATTTTTTTATTTAAATTGATTTTCTAACATAATTCAGGAAATGTTCTCCCTCTTTTTTAAATATTACAGGATATAACTTCTGTGGTAATGCTTAAAATTTGAAGGAAATATTTCTCGATTTTTCGAATTTAAAAATTTCAGGCTGAAACTCTGGATTCTGGGTTCATTTTGAGTTCAAACTTCAAACCTCCAACTTTATTAAAAAAAATTGGCTGATACCCATGCATTTGCCTAGGTGAAAAAAGGGAAAGGATCCTTTGGTTATATACTTTTTGAAAGTTTCGACTTTTCTGAAGAATTCAATTTTTATTGAAAATTTTGACTTATTTTGAAAATTTCGACAATAAAAACCCACTTTTTGACAAAGTCGATTTTTTCCCGTTCGACTTCCAAATTTTCGAAATTTTAACTTGATTTCGAAAATTTCGATCTTTTTCAAAATTTTGATTTTTTGAATATTACAAATTCCTCAAAATTCGGTCTTATTTGTTTGTTTTTGATTTTCTCAAACATTTTACTTTTATAACTTTCGTTCTTGTTAAAAGTTTTATTTTTTGAAAATTACAATTTTTTTTGAATATTTAGAATTGATCTCGAAGTTGTCTGCCCTTATTTTTGTAAATATCAGAAATTTCAGACTCGAAAGTTCATCTTTTTTTGCAAATATAACTAATTTTAAATTCGATTTTTCAAAACATTTCAATTCTTTTTCAAAATTTGAATTTTTCAAAGTTTTAACTTTTTGCAAATATCGACTCTCTCGAATGTTTGTTTTTTTAATTAACTTTTTTTCAATTTTCACTTTTTCGCAAGATACTGACTTTCTAAAAATGTTTACTCTTTTTAAAACCTGCATTCGATTTTAATTGAAAATTCTTAAACATTTTTCGATTTCCTTAAAGCATTTCGTCTTCATATTTTGAAAACTTTCAAATTCAAATGTTCTTTTTTTTAGCTTCCACTTTTTTCAAATGTTTATTTATTTCATTAATCGCCAGACTTTTTCAGTTTGACCTTTCTCTAAGATTTTAATTTATTTTCTAAATTCTGAATTTTTTGAAAATCTTTATACATAATTTCGATCTTTTCTCCAAATTGTTGTTTTTTTAAATTTTGAATTTTTCTGTAAATTTAATTATGTTAAAAAACTGACTTTTAACAACTTCTACCCTGTTTTTTTTTGACCTTGGTCAAACTTTTGACAATTTCTCAAAACTTTAATCTTTTTTGAAAACTGAGATTTTATTTTAAATTTCGACTTTTTCTTGAATTTTCGGCTTTTATGTAGTAAACTGAAACTTTTATTTGAAAAATTAGATTTTCCTTTAATTTTTGTTTCTTGAGAAATTAAATTTATTCTCGAAATTCCGACATTTTTAATATTTTAAAACCTTTTCCAAAATTTAGACTTTTTTTGAAAACTTCGACCTTTTATCATCGAAATTTCGACTTTTTCCCGAAGCTATAACTTTTTCAGAATTTGATTTTTTTTGCAAAATTTCCTCTTTTTTTCAAAAGTTTGGATTTTTTATAATATGATTATGTTGAAGCATTTTTTTTCAAAACATTTACCTTTTTTTGAAAACTTCGACCTTTTATCATCGAAATTTCGACTTTTTCCCGAAGCTATAACTTTTTCAGAATTTGATTTTTTTTGGAGAATATCCTCTTTTTTTCAAAAGTTTGGATTTTTTATAATATGATTATGTTGAAGCATTTTTTTTCAAAACATTTACTTTTTCTTGAAAATTTTCACTTTAGCTCAAAATTTTTACTATTTCTCGAAATTTTAACTTCTTTTTTTGATAATTCCGACTTTTTCCCGAAAATTTTCACTTTTTCCAAAATTAAGAATTTTTGAAATATTTGAATTTTTTCAGGATTTTAATCTTTTTTGAAAACTGAGATTTTTTTTAAATTTTGACTTTTTCTTGAATTTTTGGCTTTTATGTAGTAAACTGAACTTTTATTTGAAAAATTAGATTTTCCTTTAATTTTTGTTTCTTGAAAAATTAAATTTATTCTCAAAATTCCGATATTTTTAATATTTTCAAACCTTTTCCAAAATTTAGACTTTTTTTGAAAACTTCGGCCTTTTATCATCGAAATTTCGACTTTTTCCCGAAGCTATAACTTTTTCAGAATTTGATTTTTTTTGGAAAATTTCCTCTTTTTTTCAAAAGTTTGGATTTTTTATAATATGATTATGTTGAAGCATTTTTTTCAAAACATTTACCTTTTTCTTGAAAATTTTCACTTTAGCTCAAAATTTTTACTATTTCTCGAAATTTTAACTTCTTTTTTTGATAATTCCGACTTTTTCCCGAAAATTTTCACTTTTTCCAAAGTTAAGAATTTTTGAAATATTTGAATTTTTTGAGGATTTTAATCTTTTTTGAAAACTGAGATTTTTTTTTAAATTTCGACTTTTTCTTGAATTTTTAGCTTTTATGTAGTAAACTGAACTTTTATTTGAAAAATTAGATTTTCCTTTAATTTTTGTTTCTTGAAAAATTAAATTTATTCTCAAAATTCCGATATTTTTAGTATTTTCAAACCTTTTCCAAAATTTAGACTTTTTTTGAAAAGTTCGACCTTTTATCATCGAAATTTCGACTTTTTCCCGAGGCTATAACTTTTTCAGAATTTGATTTTTTTTGGAAAATTTCCTCTTTTTTTCAAAAGTTTGGATTTTTTATAATATGATTATGTTGAAGCATTTTTTTTCAAAACATTTACCTTTTTTTGAAAACTTCGACCTTTTATCATCAAAATTTCGACTTTTTCCCGAAGCTATAACTTTTTCAGAATTTGATTTTTTTTGGAAAATTTCCTCTTTGTTTCAAAAGTTTGGATTTTTTATAATATGATTATGTTGAAGCATTTTTTTCAAAACATTTACCTTTTTTTGAAAACTTCGACCTTTTATCATCGAAATGTCGACTTTTTCCCGAAGCTATAACTTTTTCAGAATTTGATTTTTTTTGGAAAATTTCCTCTTTGTTTCAAAAGTTTGGATTTTTTGTAATATGATTATGTTGAAGCATTTTTTTTCAAAACATTTAGTTTTTCTTGAAAATTTTCACTTTAGCTCAAAATTTTTACTATTTCTCGAAATTTTAACTACTTTTTTTGATAATTCCGACTTTTTCCCGAAAATTTTCACTTTTTCCAAAATTGCGAATTTTTGAAATATTTGAACTTTTTGAGGATTTTAATCTTTTTTGAAAACTGAGATTTTTTTTTTAAATTTCGACTTTTTCATGAATTTTCGGCCTCTATGTAGTAAACTGAACTTTAATTTGAAAAATTAGATTTTCCTTTAATTTTTGTTTCTTGAAAAATTAAATTTATTCTCAAAATTCCGACATTTTTAATATTTTCAAACCTTTTCCAAAATTTAGACTTTTTTTGAAAACTTGGACCTTTTATCATCGAAATTTTGACTTTTTCCCGAAGCTATAACTTTTTTAGAATTTGATTTTTTTGGAAAATTTCCTCTTTTTTTCAAAAGTTTGGATTTTTTATAATATGATTATGTTGAAGCATTTTTTTTCAAAACATTTACCTTTTTTTGAAAACTTCGACCTTTTATCATCGAAATTTCGACTTTTTCCCGAAGCTATAAGTTTTTCAGAATTTGATTTTTTTTGGAGAATATCCTCTTTTTTTCAAAAGTTTGGATTTTTTATAATATGATTATGTTGAAGCATTTTTTTCAAAACATTTACCTTTTTCTTGAAAATTTTCACTTTAGCTCAAAATTTTTACTATTTCTCGAAATTTTAACTTCTTTTTTTGATAATTCCGACTTTTTCCCGAAAATTTTCACTTTTTCCAAAATTGCGAATTTTTGAAATATTTGAATTTTTTGAGGATTTTAATCTTTTTTGAAAACTGAGATTTTTTTTTAAATTTCGACTTTTTCTTGAATTTTTGGCTTTTATGTAGTAAACTGAACTTTTATTTGAAAAATTAGATTTTCCTTTAATTTTTGTTTCTTGAAAAATTAAATTTATTCTCAAAATTCCGATATTTTTAATATTTTCAAACCTTTTCCAAAATTTAGACTTTTTTTGAAAACTTCGACCTTTTATCATCAAAATTTCGACTTTTTTCCGAAGCTATAACTTTTTCAGAATTTGATTTTCTTGGAAAATTTCCTCTTTTTTTCAAAAGTTTGGATTTTTTATAATATGATTATGTTGAAGCATTTTTTTTTCAAAACATTTACCTTTTTTTAAAAACTTCGACTTTTTATCATCGAAATTTCGACTTTTTCCCGAAGCTATAACTTTTTCAGAATTTGATTTTTATGGAAAATTTCCTCTTTTTTTCAAAAGTTTGGATTTTTTATAATATGATTATGTTGAAGCATTTTTTTCAAAACATTTACCTTTTTTTTGAAAATTTCCACTTTAGCTCTAAACTTTTACTATTTCTCGAAGTTTTAACTTCTTTTTTTGATAATTCCGACTTTTTCCCCAAAATTTTCACTTTTTTCAAAATTGTGAATTTTTGAAATACTTGAATTTTTTTAGGATTTTAATCTTATTTGAAAAATGTTATCTATTATTATCAAAATTGGGACTTTTTTCGAAATCTCCATTTTTTTTCAAAAGTTCGAGTTTTGTGATAACTTTAACATTTTTTCAAAATTCGCCTGTTCTATATTTTTTTTAATTTTGGTGAAAAATCTAGGTTTTCAAATTACCAATTGTTACTTTTTGAACGAACTCTACAAAAGGAATTCAAGATTTAACTAAATTTCGATTTTAAAGCTGCTTGAATTCAAAACAATCTAAACAAAAATATCAGCTTCGAGGCGGAAATCTAAATTTTAAGAAAAAAGTGAAATATAGCGTAAACAAAACCAGATAAAAATTGGAAGTTTAAATTGGACATTTTCTAACATGTCATCGTTCCAAGTTTACCCTTAAAATTTCGAATTCAATTTCAAGATCCAGGCTTTAAATTGGAATATAAACGTATTTTTCTCTTGAAATTTTGACTGAAATTCCCAATTTCTAGGAAAAATTAGAAATAGCAAGATTTTATCACAAATTTCGAGATTTTGGGAAGTTTGATGAAGTGGGCATAGCAAAAAATCATTTGAATTTGAAATATCGAGAAAAAATTTGGCATATTTAAATTAAAGTGAAATTTGAAGGAAAAAATTCAAGGCAACTCGAAATTTTTATTAATAACTTCAAAAAACAAGGCAATTATATTATAAAAGGGAAAATCCAAGTTTGAGGAAAAAAAAACAAAGTTTAAGTGTTTGTTGTACAGAAAAAGTTGGAATTTTAGAAAAAATTCAAATTTGCAAATAAAATTGCGAGGAAACTGGGCTTCAATGACTTCACTGCTTTAGTCCATATTTATAGTAGCACATAAAATTTGTATTTTAAACTCGATATTTTATAAAAAGAAAAGAAATATTTTCAGAAAAGGGTCCAAATTTCAAAACAGAACCAAAATTTTTGAAAAATGGATATTCAAGTATACAACTTAAAATTGAATTCGGCTTGAAATTTTGAGAATAATATCAACATTTTCTCAGAAAGAGTGGAAATTGTAGGTTTCTAGTTGAACTTTCAAAAAAATGTTCTTTAAAGTTAACTCATAATTTTCAGATGAAAGTTGCACGAATTTGTGTAAAATTTTGAAAAGGAAATTTCTAAAAAAACCCCAAACTTTAGGGTAAAGTAAAAATTATTTTAAGAACATACAAATTCAACGAACCGAAATAAACCGTTATTTTTTTCCGTTTCTGTTCCAGTTTTCGTTCCTACAAAAATAACGGTTTTTTTTCGGTTTCCGTTTCGAAGCCCTGTTTTTGCATCGGCGCACCCCCTGTCAAATAATCACCAGCCGCCACTGTATGAAATGTACTGAATTTAAAGGGGAGGGGGTTTAAATTTTGTACAAAGGCGGATGATGGTCACGCGGCGGGCCTAAGTAGAAATTTAAAGAGAATCTACAGAAAAGCAATTGACAGGTGAACTACCTAAAATCAATGCGTCAAGAGTCGATTTTGTTAACTAAATTAAGTTGTCTTATCGTTTCTACATCAGATCGGATTATTGTTTTCATTATTAAAATCGAAACGTCCTAATTATTAATATAAATGTTGCTCAATTTTGTCCTTTCGATAACAAACGTATTAGTCAAGTTAAATATGGCGTGTTGAAATAGAAAACTATAAAAAATAAGATAAATAATGTTGCAACAGACAATATCAAGTTCATGAATAATGGATTCAGGTAAATGTATTCATGTAATTCACTCTTTAGCGCCATGTCTTAAAAATATATGCGACAATTTTCCTCTTCTCAGGTCAAGATATGCAAATATTGAATCAGATGTTTTCTACGTCAATATTACGTCCTCTAAATAATTTGTTACAACAAAAAAACCCAAACTGGTTTTAAATCCTAATACTTATCCAGTGAGAGTAAAAAAATTTGACTATATTTAAAAATGAGTTAGTTATTAGCCAAAAACAGAATAATTATTGTACATGGATGCGCATTTTCAATGTAACGAAATGAAAAATCATCGACTTAACAACGCATTAAATTTAAACCACATTCCTCCGATCAAGAAATACGATGTACCAAAGCTGGATACGGTAATGAATATTTCCTCACACGTAATTGAGCACATTTAAAACTTAAAAGCAGGAAACGCATAGCAAAAGGGCAATAAGATAGCATTAAATTTGCAATATGAAATATTTATTTTCTGGCATCAGGATCTGACGTCACTTCCTCTGATAGTTATCCCGACGGCTTAAGAAAATCGATTTAATCACTTTATTTGTGAAAAAGTCAACAACACGTTAATGCATCAGCGAGTCGTTCGAGATCAATTGTAAATAGGGTAATTTTTATCAGAGTTGGATGAACCTGACACATGGAGGCAAACATGAATTCAACCAGTTAAAAGTAAATAGCGATCGCCTTTGGATCCTATCTTCCATTAATTTAATATGCAAATATTGATTCAAGCTTATCGGGAATGTTTCTGTTTAACATCATCCTCAAAATAAATGACTTACAACTTTGAATCGTAAACAATTATACTTAGGGCCGCCGTGTTGTCTTAGAAACGCCTGAAGTGAAAGCCGAAGAAATTTTTTACCTTCTCGCAGTGGAGAAATTCTTTTTTGAAAGCAGATCTGGACGTATCAAATTATAACTCTATAAAACGTCTAATGGAGCAATGCACCCATTGCAGTATAAATTAAATGTGGAACTGTGGTATAAATCACTTTTAATATTATGCATGTGTGTAAAGTCAGCCGAGATAATTATACATGGGGCAGAGAATAATTACATCACGAATGTTCAAGTCAAATGTCAAACTTTAAGTGCTACATACACGCGATTAGAGCGCAACTTTTTGCTCAGCGTCGTCTAAAGATGATATGTATTTGCGCCCGAATAGCACCATAATTGCATTAAATTTATTTTGATCCCGCTAAACCAGATCGTCATCTGATTGGGCCATCGGGGTATAGTAACATAGTAAACCCATAACACACTACGAACATCGAGAATGAAGTTTATGTTGCAGCCGCCCCGACAAGACATGCTTCAGATAAAAACGGCCTAAAAAACGACGGGCATGTCCCTAATGACATCAAAAACGCATTTCAAATCGCTCGAAGATCCGTTCGCGTCTTAGCGCAAAAAAATTCTGGCTAATATTTATGCACGTTTCGGCTGCCAAATATCCCGTTCTACCAATTTAAGACGGTCCTAAAATGTCGCAAAATAATATAAAACCTCTAGTTCAATGAACATGCTCAAAGAAAGAAGTCATTATTCCCATTATTTTTGGCCAGGTAGGATATTTACGAGGTTGAAACGCAGTTATGTATTTTTAGGTTTTTACTGCAATTGCCATCGTGTTCGGTTCGGCGAACTTTATGCAACTGGGTGCATGGTAGCTTGCACTACCGCGTATATGGAATTTTGACAAGGAATCGTAGACTAGCAAAAGGAGCCATAGACTTAAAGCAGTATTATGTTGTCAAGATTTTCTGTATTCAATTAAGTCGATCCATCTTAAATACTCTGAAGTGCTCTTGGAGACTAAAATTTAGCTGATAATTCAACATTTTATTTTTGCTTCCAATTTTATCGCCATACTTGGAAGAATGTGCCCGCTACAGAGAGAGCCTAAGTCGTACATAAATCGCAGAACCTTGGGATCACTATCAAGTGAGACTAAAATGGGAACTGACTAGACCGACTAGACAGCTTACAGGCCACGGAAGGTTTCAGGAATACCTCCACAGGATGGAGAAAAGGAACTCACTATTATGCCAATGCGGAGAGCCCGAGGATGCTGATCATGTAATGTTCGTATGCAGGAATCGGGAGGAATGGAGGAACAGAACAGAGCAGCTAGCGATAAGAAAGGGAGTTCTCTGGCCAAGAAGTATCGAGGAGATTGATGAAGCGGCTCGGAACCCAAATTTCTTTGAAGTTCTGAACCAAGCCGCTGGAAAGCTTGACGAACTCAAGTCCTCATTCGAGGAACAGTAGATTCCGAGTACCGGGGGATCGAGTACCTGGGAAAGGAATCTACGAGAAAGTGGGGAAAGATCATATCAGAGGAATCTACTCAGAAATCCAGATTAAGCCTGGAACCATCTGAAGCCAAGGGGATCGAGTACCTTGGCATGGCACAAGCTGGGGGATCGAGTACCTTGGCATGGCACAAGCTGGGGGATCGAGCACCTGACTTTAGACGAAACGCAAGAAGGAGGGAAACAAAGACAACCAACGGAGGAACGATAGATTAGTATATTAGGTTACATATTTTAGACTAGGATAAGGTGAAGGGTAGGTCAGATAAGTTAAATTATAAATTAAGAACTAGACTAGGATAATGTATTGTAAAATAAATAGAAGTAGAAAAATTAATGTAAACAACTTTGTTAAAAGAAATAAGGAATAATATGTAATATTTAGGGTTATAGGGGTATGCATGACTAGGAACCCTCAAAAATGAAGTGCTAAATACCTTCAGAAATATATACGTGTCCGACTAGACCTAAAACCCAGAAGACATTGAAATGATGTGCCATATAATCAGCATCGTCATCAAAACAGTTTACAAAGAAAGCTGCTCAATGAAGACAAAGTCAAGCTGGACTCTCGAACGCTTTTGTCTAAGAACAGAAATACGTGAGAAATTTAACTGGGCAAAAAACCGGACGCTGGGAGGAATACTCAACTTCAAGTGAAGAATATGTAAGCGCCACTAAAAAGACGAAAGCGATTTCCTGGAAGAAGTATTGTTAGGGGATTGAAAAATCCGTCGAATGCTCTAGACTCCAGAAGCCATTGGCCAGAGAACAACCACGGTATACTGGGATCTTTGCAAATATTACAGTGACAATTTATGCATTCCGAAGAGGAGTCCCTGGAGGCGTACTCCTTCCTGCACAACAAGACATCCAAGACATCGATGTACCCCAAAATCGACGATCAAGTCAAAGCTGCAGAAGAGCAAACAAACTATTTGACATAACCAGGATTATATGGGCGATAAGTAGCTTCAAATCATAAAAATCATCTGGCCTAGACGAAGTATTACTAATCATGCTACAACATGAAATTGAAGCACTAGTCTCACTTCTATAATGCACAGACCAATAGGTTTGAACATTTATTAGATTCGAAGTTTGGAAACCAAATACCGGTTTCGATCTTGTTAGATCTCGTCAGTTTGGTATATCCAACTCGAATGCTAATAAATGTTCCGACAAGTAAGTACTAAAACATTCACAGGCGTCGAGCGAGTGACTTTTTAGTACTACCACCTATTGGTCCATAGAGAAACTATGGCCATCGCCAACAATGTCGTATGCAAGAAGAATGCAACCTAGACTACAAATTCATGCAGCCCTCCAGGCGTGTATAGTAGTACTGGGAACTCTCCTAGAGAGCAACCGCTTCGCTAGGTGGCAGTGTTTCAACTGTTGGTAGATCAGCTACCTATGATTCACTATACACGCCTGGAGGGCTGCATGAATTTGTAGTCTAGGTTGCATTCTTCTTGCACACTAGTCTCACCTTTGTGCACAATATTCAGGACCTGTGAGGCCACAGGGTATGTGCCCCTGCATTACAGAAGGACGATGGTGGTTTTCAGTGGCGGCTCGCGTATAGGCACTGTGAAACTGCAGCACCCCCAATTTTGCTCAGGAGTTTTTTCTCAAAATGTTCCGAAGACTTTTCCTTAAACCATTTTTTGTAGAGAGAGAGTATGAAATATTATCATACTTATTCTTCATGGTAGATCCTTATTAACCGGAAATATTTTCCGAAAACTTTTCCTTAAACAATTTTTTGTAGACATTTTAAATTTTCTCTGATTTCTTTTTATAGAAATGTTAAGTTTCTTTTACGAAGTTACGGGATTTTAAAATCTATTATAATTTTTTTTCTAATTTTTGTAAAAATGTTGAGAAAATACTTAAAATTTCAAAATAAAATCTAAATACAACTCTTTTTGCATTCTAATATTTCTCTAAAAAAAATTAATAGCGAATATTCGAGTTTTTACCTGAAATCTCAATTTCAACTTTTTTGTATAAAAATTTTGAGTTTCTTCTAGATATTTCGATTTATTTAAGAAAATTTTAATTTTTTTTTTCGTTAAGATCCCATTTTTCCTCAATATTTTATAAAAAGTAATTTTTTATTATTTTCCATTTTTTCTGAAAACTTTGTTCCTAAAATTTCTTCTAGAAATTTCAATCTCCCCAGATTTTTTATGTGCCTCTAATTTGCTTTAAAACTGTCAAGTTTTTTCACTTGACTTTGATATTTCATACTTCATTTTATTTTCTTATTTTGTTAAAAATGTTTAACAAAAAACCCTAAAATTTCTATAAAAATGTTTACATTTTAGAAAAAACGAAGACATTTAAAAATAAATTAATTTTAAATTCCTTTCGCATTTCGATATTTTTCTAAAATGAAATAACCGAGTCTTGAATTATTTTCGTAAAATTTCAAATGCAACCTTTTTGTAAAGATATTTCAAATTTTTTCTCAAATTTCTATTTTCTTTAAGAAATTTTGATTTTTTTTCCCATGAAATTTGTGTTTTTCTGTAAACATTTTATACAAAGGATTTTTTTTAGAATTTCGACTTTCGCTAGAGATTTTGTCTTTAATATTTTTCTTGTAAAAATTTTGATTTCTCTAATTTGTAGAAATGTTAAGTTTTTCAGAAATGTTAATGTTTTAAAGTTCTTTTATTTTGTAAATTTGATAAGAAACTCTGAAAATTGTTAAGTACAAGCTGGCCCTGGCGAACTTCGTACCACTTCAGAATTAAAAAATATTGTGTTCTCATTAGTCGAATTCAATTTTACATTAAAATATTTAATACGCTCACCCGTTGCCAGGTGAATTCTACGCGAAAAACCGCTAAAAACGGGCCATAATCAAAACAGATACAGTGCCATCTACTGGAAACTGATTACAACACATTTACGGTTAGTGTAGATTGCGGTAACTTCTGTCATGTTCCTGTTATGAATTAGAGATGGCGTTGTACACGGATTTCTTATAAACATGTAATTTTTTCAATATTTTAGTCTTTATTCTGCTATTTGAGGCCGAGGCAAATCCAACAAAGTAAACAACATAAGAATCCGTTCAGCTGTTCTGGTCGTGTAACTAACACGACTTTGTTTTATGTATGTAAATAAATTTAGAGAAAATAAACTCCAAATTTGCATAAAAATAAAAAAATGTTGAGAAAAATATTGAAACTTCAAGAAAAAATGAACCTTGTAAATTTCGACATTTTTTGCAATTTGATTTTCTCTAAAAAAAATTACTTCTACTGAAGGACCTAAGAAAATTCTGATTCGAAATTTCCAATTTTTCTAAAAATGTTGAATTTATTCTTAATTCTAAATTTATTCTTAATTCTAGTTAGAATTCCTTTAAGAGCAAATTTTGAAGAAAAAGTAGACAATATTTTTAGTTGAAACTTCTTATTTGTATACAAAATTTTTGAAATAAAGATCAATTTAGGAATCAAAGAAAAAAAAACAATTTTTAAAAATAAATTAATTGTCAAAAATATTTTTAAAATTTCTACTCGGGAATTATTGAAATTTTCGCGAAAAAGAGTCTCAAAATTTAGAAAATAAAAACAATCAAAATGTTGCAAAAAAATTAATTAACAATTTAATGTTTGAAGTCAATATTTTGAGATTAAAATTTAAATGTTGACAATTTATTTGCACATAAACTGCAAGTTTTTTTTCAAAATTTGTTTTAACGCTTCGCACAATTTTAAAAATCAGGAGTAATATTTATTTTAATATAGTAATAAATAAATAATAAATATAATAGTAATACCAGAAAGTATAAATTGAAAAAGAAAAAAATTACCAGTTATAGAAAATAAAGCCAAAGTTATCAGAAGAGCCAAAATTTGGAAAAAAGTGGAATTTTAAAAAATTTCCTAATTTTCCTAGAAAGTCAAATTTCCAAAGGAAAATGAGGATTTTGAATAATGTTAATATTAAAAAAAAATAATTTTTAAAATAGTCAATAATTTTGCGAATGGAAAAAGACAACATTTTAGAAAAGAATTTTTAATTAAATTTTCAAAGATGAATTTTTGAATATTGGGGAAAACTCAAAATAATCAAAAAATTCGTAATTATCAAAAAGGTTGAAATTTTGAAAAGGTAAGATTATGGAAAAAGACAAAATTTTGAGTAGTTGAAATTTAAAACAAAAACTAATTTGTTTTTAAAGTTGAAGATTTAATTGGAAATGTTCGAAAAAAATTATAAATAATATTTTGAAAAAAGTTCGAACCTTTAAAAAAAAGTCAAAATTTTATAGAGTCGAAATTTTGAAAAAAAAGTCGACGTTTTGAATGGAGTCGAAATTTTTTAGAAAAATTCGAAATTTTACGAATTGGTCGAACATTTTAAAACTAGTTTTTAAGAAATGTCTCACTTAAAAGAAAAATCAAAATTTTTAAATAAAGGGTCGATAGTTTGCAAAGAATGTCGAAATTTTGAAAATAGTTGAAATCAAAAAATTAGTCAAAATTTTTAAGCGTTTCAAAAATTTTTAATTTTGAAAAATGACTAAAATTTTGAAAAATTCGAACCGAAATTTTCAATAAAGCTGGAATTAAAAAATAATTCGAAAATATTTGAAAAGTGCAGATTTAAGAAATGGTTAAAATTTTCAAAAAAAAGTCAAAATTTTTTAACACTGATCTTTCTAAATTTTGAGAATTATGCAAAATATATAAAAAATTTAACGATAATGCAAAAAATTTTCAAAAACTTTTAAATTTCCAAAAGAAGTTAAAATTTTGAAAATAAAGAAATTCTTAAACAATATAGGTCGAAATTGTATAGCTCAAAATAAAAAAATATCAAAATTTTAAAAAATTGGACACATTAAATAGATCTGAGAATTATTATCAAGTTTTTAAAATAATTTGAAATTTTATAAAACTTTAAATTTTGAATAATTGGGAAATTTTCACTCAAATTATCAATAAAAATCAAAATTTTCGAAGCAGCAATATTGAAAACAAGCCAAAAATTATCAGATAGATCGAGGTTTTTAAAAACCGAAATACTAAGAAATTAAAAGTTTTAAAAAAGTTTAAATTTTTGGTACTTAAAATTTTGAACCAAGGTTACAGATTTTTTAAAAAAGATTGAAATTTTATGAAATGTCTCCATTTCAAAAAATCGAAACTTTGCAAAAATAGTCGAAATTTTTTAAAAATGGTCGACATTTAAAAAACGGTCGAAGTTATTAGGAATCGAAATTTTTAATAAAAATATTATAATTTTTCAAAAAAAATAACATTTTAGAAAAGGTCGAAAATTTAAAAAGTTAAAAGACCAGTTCAAGAAAAGTCAATATCCAAATTTTCAGAAAAAGTAAAAATTTTGAAAGGGTGAAAAGTCGAAATAATTTTGAAAATGGAGATATTTTTAAAAGTGTATACACAAATTTTCGGGAAAGTCAATACTTAATAAAATAAAGTTGTAAAAAAATAAAATAAAGTTGAAATTACAAGAAAAGAGTCTAAATTTTGGAATACAATCGAAATTTGGAAAAAATTCAGTCTTTCAAAAAACGCGACATTATTCAAAAATTTTCATTGTCAAGTTTTCTAAGAAGTCTAAAATTTTCGAAAAGTTACATTTTCAAAATGTCGAAATTTTTAGTCCAAATTTTAAAAAGTTAAAATTTTGAAGAAATTGACATTTTGGATCAAACGTAAAACACTAAACATTGTCGCAGCACCCCCATTAGTTTTGGCTACGAGCCGTCACTGGTGGTTTTTATACCCAAACCAGAGCGAAACACATATCCTCAGGCAAAATCCTAAGGCTTACCAGCTTGACATCATTCATGCTCAAGACAATGAAAAAGCCTGTTGTATTGGTAAGGAATTCTCTAGAAAAATTTGATAATGGGAAGCGGCCGCGATAATGAATCATACGGCAGATAAACGCTCCAAATATTTTCACAAGCGGTAAACGTTATCTATTCGGATTCCGTTCTAGAAAGCCAGAAGCCTATCAATAGGCGGTCTTTTTTTTCAGACAGTTAAGTAAACACTGAGTTAGTTACTTGGTTAGTCAGTTAATTAGTCAGTTGGTCGGTTAAGTGAATTATAATTGTAGTGTTCCGAAATAAGTTTGGAAATAAATTGGTTTAAATTCAAGAAGTTTTAATTTTCGAACCGATAACGCGCAACAATATATTAGGAACGCCGCGTTAAGGATTTTACCCTTGCATCGACATCAGTATGCCTACCAAGAAGGAAAATCCCGGAATCTACACGAACTCGCAGGTAGGATCGAGGAAGCTCCCCTGAGCAATTGGGCGTTAAAGATGCGTTTGACAATACGTCATATACTACCTTGATCAAAAAGTTCCAGGAATTTATTCAGAAAATTAAAAATACAAGTTCATTCATCTAAATCTATATTGTCCCCTTCAAAGTAATCCCCATCGACTGCAACACACTTATGCCAGCGCTTGATCCAATCCTCGAAACATTTTTTATATTCGGTTTTCGGTACGCCCATCGGTGCTTCCTGCGATTTTTCCATTACTTCCTCTCGGCTGCTGAAACGCGTTCCCCGTAATGGTTTTTTAATTCGATTGAACAGAAAGAAGTCATAGGGAGCCAAATCAGGTGAATTCGGTGGCTGTTGAATACTATTTGTTGCATTTTTCGTCAAATAATTACGTATAATGATGGCGTTGTGCGACGCTGCTTTATCATGGTGCAAAATCCGTGAGTTTTCTGCCCACAATTCTGGTCTCTTTCGGCGAATTGCTTCACGCAAACGTCTCATAACGCCCAAATAATCCATTTCTAAAATTGTAAAAAATCGCCAACACACACAGAGATAGATGCACTCTTGGCTACGTAACTTTTGCAAATGTTATGACGCTAAGATTTGGAGGGAGATGTACCAACTTAACAAAAAAACAAAACTCGAATCGAAACGATGGGAGCGCTACACGGTGGTTATTCCGGGATCAAGGTAGTACATCTTCAAAGGAGCCGTAGAGAGTCATGGAGTGGATCCGGCGGTAACCCACTGGATAGACGTTATGCTCCAAAATAGAAAAATAATATCACTAGGCAATGTATCAATAGCAGTATCTGGTTCTAGAACTAGAAGGATTTAACGCGCAAGGATATGCAAATAATTCAACCTTACTGATTAGAGGAAAATTTCCAAGGCCCGTATCAACACTAATGCAACAGGCTCTAAACATTAGGATGGAGTGAAAATGCATGAAAATTTTATTTTTGTTTTTTTGTTATAGCATAGTGATAAAAAAATGCCTATGGATGAGTGAATGAAGCATGTTAAATATCATTTATTATTAATTATAATGACAACATTTTCAAGAAATTTTGAGAAGAAATTTTGAGAAGAAGATTTCTTGTAAATTTCATGAATAGGTTAACATTTAAATAAATTAAACATTCTGAATGAAATACTTTTGAGAGTTGCATAATTTTTTAATTTAAATTTGACCTGTTAGGGAAACTGCTCCTTTTTTCACAAGAATCGACGTTTGGAAATATCGACTTCTCTTGAAATTTTCACTTTTTTGAAATTTTGACAATTTTAAAGTTTTTTAAGTACAAATATATGTATATATACATTATTACTCAGCTGGAAACTTTTTTTTTTTGGCCATAGATTTGTCACAATGGTTGTTGCCTCCCCTTAAAGGAAATCCTGCCTACGCCCATCTAGCCTTCTATTAACGAACTCTCTGGATATAAAAACTCAACCTTGGTTTATTTTTTAGGTTTAATCCACTCGCAAAGGGTAACCCCATTATGCTTTCAAAGTACTGCGAGTAGGATGCGGAAACAAGGATAGATGACGATGAACCGCCTTCTTAAACAGGGATAGGATGTAATTTTTGGGGATAATTCCTTTCGGTAACAAGTTCCATAACTTGGAAGTTCTACAGAAAAACGAATCTCCGTAGACAGAAGTCCTCACTGTGTCCAGTTGGACCGCACAGGAATATGCTGCCTCCGACTGTCTAGTACTCCTCAAGAATCTTGCCCTTGGGGGGATCAATCCTATTAGCTCCTGCGAGCATCTTCCATTATAGTACTTGTAAAAAAGAAACAAGTCACCATCCATTCGCCTGTGCTCTAGTGTTTCGAGAGAATCGGTCAGACTCTCGTCATCAATTAGGCGAATCGCTCTTCTTTGAATTAAATCCAAGAGAGCTAAAGTGTGTTTTGGGGCTGAACTGCAAACATGAGAATAGTATTGGCTACTGTTGCCCTAACTTGAGCTTTGTATAGTGTCAGTAGCTGATGAGATGTGAAGTACTTTTTAGCTCTAAAAAGTAATCCTAGCTTCTGAGAGGCGGATTTGGCAATGGCGCGCACATGATCGCCCCAAGAGAAGTTAGTGCTCGCATTCACTCCTAGAATAGATAAATTAGATCCCATCGGAAGGATTTTACCGTCCATTAGTAGTTTTGTTGCATTATCCCTTGATGTTTTCTTAGAGAAAACAGCGGCCTGATTTTTGGAAGCGTTGAAGTCGACCAAATTTTTCTTACACCATTCCAGAATAATTTCGAGATCTTGATTAATCATCTGTATCTGTTGTTCCCTTAGTAGATCTAAAGCAACGACCGATAATAGTTTGTCGGAGAAAAAAGATGACACAAGGCTTCTATCATCTGCGTAGCTGTATATAGGATTGGAAGTTCAAAGAGATCGTTATGTGGAACAGGAACATAGTAAGAGACAGTACAGACTCTTGAGGCATCCCTGCATTAATCGCAAAAGTCTCGAATGAGATGCCATCGACGACGACCTGAAGAAATCTGTTAGCGAGAAAATTGGGTATCAAATGACAAAGTCCAGCAGGAAGGCCGCCCATCAGTATGTTTGTTACATTATTCCTTGATGTCTTCTTAGAGAAAACCGCGGCCTGAGTTTTTGAAGCGTTAAAGTCGACCAAATTGTTCTTACCCCATTCCAGAATTATCTTGAGATCCTGATTAATCGTCTGTAGCTGCTGTTCCCTTAGTCGATCTGAAGCAGCGATAGATAATGGTTTGTCGGGGAAAAAAGATTACACAAGGTTACCATCATCTGCGTAGCTGTATATAGGATCGGAAGTTGAAGCTAAGAGATCGTCTGTGTGTAACAGAAATAGAATAGGACACAGGACAGGCCCCTGAGGCACCTCTGTACTAATCCCAAATGTCTCGGATGAGATGCCATCGAAAAGTTGGAATGTTTAGAAATTAGTGTTTAAAATAAAATTCTAACCTTTCGAAAAATCTTAGAAATTGTTGAAAACTCGAAAAAAATATATTTTTAAAGGTGGAATTTTGTGAAAAAAAGATGTTATTTTAAAAAAAGTTGGAGCTTTGAGAAAAATGTTTCACTGTAAACGGAAATTTTCAGAAGCATAAAACATCCCTATTTCTAGTACGAGTCAAAATTTCCAAAATAAGACAAATTTTGAGAAACATGAAATTTTCGGAAACTTAAATTTGAAAAAAAATCAGATAAAAACGAATAGTCAAAAAATGAAAGTTCAATTTTAAGAGAAAAATGTAGAATAAAGTCGTAATTTCCAAAGCGACCAATTTTTTTTCAAAAAACCCTATTTTGGGAAAGGATTTTTAAGAAAACCGAAATTGAATAAAAACCCAACCTTTCAGAAGAACTCGAAATTTCTTAATATGCCAAAATATTTCCAAAGACCAAAGGTTGTGAAAAAATTTTCAATTTCCAAAAACGCTTTCCTCGAAATGTTTACTTTTTTATTCTAATTTTGGCATAATATTTAAATTTCAAAAAAGAAATTGAATGTACAAGAAATCTTTTTCTCGAAATTACCCAAAAATATTTTTCGCAACATTTTTAATTTCTGCTAATATGTCTACCTAATTTGGAGAAAACAGACGTATTTCGAGAAAACTGAAATTTAAAGGAAAAGTCAATTTCGAGGAAAAAGTCCATCCAGAAACTAAAACATGGCATTTTGAAATTAAAGTCAATATTTCGAAAATAAGGCGAAATATGAAGATGAAATTTCTAGTCAAATTTAAAGAAGTGAAAATTTAAAGAAAAGACAAATATTCAGAAAAGTGGCCTAATTTTGATAGAAAAAATGATTTCCGAAAGAAGAGCCCAAAAAGTGGAATTTTGAGAATAAAGTCGAAATTTCTGAAAAGACGAAATTAAACTAATTTTAAGAGAAATTCAAAATTTTTAGCAAAGTTTGTCGAATTTTGATATAAAAATATCGGGAAAAAGGCAAATTTTAAGAAACCTATTAAAAGTTCTGAAAAATCAAATTCCAAATGATCAAAATCTTCAGAAAAACCCGATGTTAATAAAAATAAAGGAAAAAAAAACGAAAAAGTTCTGAAAAATGAAATTCCAAATGATCAAAATCTTCAGAAAAACTCGATGTTAATAAAAATAAAGGAATTTAAAAAAAATGAAATCTCTGAAAAGCAGTCGACATTTCTAAAAAAAACTACCAAAGATCGAAATTTTCCAGAAAAAATTTAAACTTAAAGAAAAAGTGCAACTTTGAGAATAGCCGTCCGCTTGTGGAAAAAACGAGCCTTGAAAAAAAAGTAAAAATTTTAAGAAAGATACGAATTTCTAGGAAAAATATTCAGTTTTCCGGGAACATACAGGATGGGATTTCAAGATAATTTTAAATTTGCGAAAAAAGGCGGATTTTGAGAAAAATATCATAGTTTCGATTTTTCTAAATTTGTTTTTTTTTTGGAAATTTCGATTTTTTTCCTTGAAAAACAAAAAAAAAAGATCGAGATTTTGAGAAAAAAGTCAAAATTTAGTAAACACTCGAAATCCTTCAGAGAGAGTCAAATTTTGTAGAAATTTTGGAAAAAGGACAAATTTTGAGAAAAATGTAATTTCTAGATGTTTCCCTTGAGCGCTTGAATCAGAGGCAGACATGCGCCCTGTTCTGCCCTACTCTGAGTCAGAAAATGTCCAATATTGAAATAATCGTCGAAATTTTGAGAAACAAGTTGTATTTCCCCATTCCAGGGAAAATTTTCTCGGAATTTTTGTCTTTTTACAAAATTTCTAAAAAATGTATTATAAAAATGTCCAGATAAATATTGTTATCAAAAAATCGATCAAGTTTCAAGCAAAAGGGTAAATCTTGATAAAAAAAGTCGAAATTTTCAGAATATCAAAGTTTAAAGAGAAGTCGAAGTTTCCGGAAAAAACTAATTTTAAGAAATGGTAGAATTTCGAAAAATAAAACGATGAATTTTGAGATAAAAATTCGAAATCTTTAGCTAAGTTGGATTCTGATAAAATAAATCGAATTTTAGGAATACATTTGAAATTTCCAAAGAAATTTATGAAAAAAGACAAATTTCGTGAAATAAGTCGAAATTTTGACAAAATATCAATAGCTTAAAGAAGGACTTTTGTGGAATGGAAATTTTTTAAAGAAAGTCTCCTCAATTCAATATAAATTTTCGTTAACCACACGAGCTGAGGGGGGGGGGGAAGCGCCCTACCCTGCCCTATTCTGACTACGTCTATGTTAAAACTAATTCCACAAAGACGAGGGCCTCTTAAAGATCTACCCGCCCGGAACCACGCAATGGCTAAGGCCGCCGCTGGCTGTCAAGCAAATCATTACGTGCAGATGACAAATTTGAACGATTTGTTTGAGCAAAATGAGGTTTGACAAACTTCAATGATGAGCTCGAAGTTTGACTAGTACAAACTTTGAGTTCAAACTTTACCCATCTGCTGGAGCCAGTGATTGAAATTTTATCCATTTTTAGCAGTTGATAATAAATTGATAATAAATTAATCAAAATTTTCGGTGAAATTTCATTTTCTGGAAACAGTTGAAATACAGCATTTACCCAACAAAAAAAAAAACAATAAAAAAAGTCAACTTTCAATAAATTTGACTTTTTCAAAAAAAAAGCGTGAATTTTTCAGACTCGAAGTTTTCAAAAAATTTTGAAATTATCAATACTAAGCTTTCGAAAAAATTTAAATTTGGAAAAGTCAAAATTTTCAAATTAAATCAACATTTTTTGGTGAGGGGTCTAAATTTTGAAATAAAATCAAGGAAAAAATGTCAACCTTATAAATACTCGGCAAAATTGAAGGTTAAAAAACCCAAAATCTTGAGAAAAGTCTAAGTTTTGCAATGTTCATGACTTTTTTTTTAATCTTTATTTTTTAACAAAACAGACGAAAACAAAAGTAGACATTTTAATAAATTGGAATGTTCTAAAAACTATATTTTTAAAAAGTAGACATTTTCAAAAATCGAATCCTTTGTCCCTGTGGACATCTAGGCCACTGCAAGGATAAATTTGTTTTATTTGAGAAAACCAGCTGCGTGTACTCTTTAACATGGTCTGATGTGGTACCATGTGTGATATTTTTCACACGTGTGATCTTCTTAAAATATTATTGACTTTGGATGTCTTCAAAAGCTTCAATTTATTTGATTTTCAGATAAATTAAAGGCGCTTAATAATCGAAGAACGAGGAAACGTAAAATAAACAGAAAGCAGCTGATCCATTTCAATTTCAAGGCATTCTTGATGTCGCAGGGTGATTGGAATGGCTTCGGGAAATAAATTAGAAATATGCGTTGCGACAGCCCAACGCAGAATGACTTATTAACCGGTTGAAATGAGCTTAAAGCAATTAAATTCATATCTCATCCTGCGTTTGATTTAAAATCCAGTGAAATCAACTAATAAACCAATATTTCGTCACGTTTCTAATGCAGCTCGAAGATATCTATATTTGCTGACTCAATCTCGAGAAACTCGACGCTTTAAAATCCATTACAAGGCGTGCATTTTATCAATAGCCATTTGTGATATTTATTTGTGTTAGAGTAATTTAGATTAGACTCTTTAAAAAGTTCCTCATTCTAGCGCACACGTGTCAAAATTTGTTCCGGGTTATGACACTATTGACATTTTTGTTGGTTAGATACCCACTTAAAATATCCACTTATTACCTGAGATAAAAATTTAGTTAGATTAATTACTATTTTACGACACAACTTGACTGTTTTATGTTATTGGGCCACAGGCACGTAGCCAGGATTTTCGTTCGGGGGGGTCTAACTCCCCCCCCCCCCACTCTTCAGAAAATATAAGAACATATATCAATTACTTTTACGTATTCGTTTCTTTTATTTTATTTTTTTTTTCATTTTGTTAATTAGTAAAAGAGAAGAATAAAATCTAGTGACTTTAACATTATATAAATTTGACAAATAAAAACGTGAAACTTACCAAAGAAAAATTTCCTAATATCTATTTTGAGTTTACGTATTTAACTTATCACCGATCAAGAATCGACTTTTTTTTTTAAGTAAAAATTACAAGAGAGTAGAAAGAACATAAATTTGAAAAAAAAACTATCACGGAATGTTGACTTTTTCTTCTTTAAAGCCCGAGATTAAAGTCAAAATTTCGACTTTAATGTGAAAATATCAAAAAAACGTCGAAATTTGGTGTTTAAAGTCGAAATTTCTAAAAAAAAGTTGAAATGTCAATTTTTAAATCGAAAATCTTACAAAGGCATAGAAAGGACATCGATTTAAAAAAAATGTTGTGTTTAGAAATTTCGACTTTTTTCTCAAACGTCGACTTTTTTCTCAAATTTAGACTTTTTTCTCAAAATTTCGACTCTTTTTGGAAATTTTGACTTTTTTCTGAAAATTTCCACTTTTTCAAAATGTTACAAAGGCGTAGAAAAGACATCGATTAAAGAAATATCATTTTAAGAAATTTCAACTTTTTTTTCTCAAGTTTCGATTTTAAGCTCGAAATTTCGACTTTTTTCTCGAAATTTAGATTTTTTTCTTAAATTTCGAGTTTATTTCTCAAAATTTCGACTTTTTTCTCGAAATGTTGACTTTTTTCCCAAAATTTGATTTTTTTCTTGAAATTTTGCCTTTTCTCGAAATTTTTTTTTTTTTCTCAAATTTTGACTTCTTTCTCGAAATTTTGGCCTTAATATCGAAATTTCGACATTTTTCTCAACATTTTGACTTTATACTCAAACTTTCGACCTTTTTTATCGAAATTTCGACTTTTTTCGCAAATTTCTACCTTTTTTCTCGAAATTTCGTATTTTTGCTCGAAATATTTCGAAATTTCTACTTTTTCTCGAAATTTCGACGTTCTTCTCAAATTTCGAATTTTTGCTCAAAATATTTCGAAATTTCGAATTTTTGGCGAAATTTCGACGTTATTTTCAAATTTCGACTTTTTCGTCGAAATTTCGTTTTTTTTTTTCTCAATTTTAGACTTTTTTTTCAAATATCGACTTTTTTCTCGAAATTTTAACTTTAATATCAAAATTTAGACATTTTTCTCGAAATTTGGGCTTTAAACTCAAAATGTCGACTATTTTTCTAGAAATGTCGACTTTTTTCTCAAATTTCGACTTTTTTCTCGCAATTTTACGTTTTTCTTAAACTTCGACTTTTTTCTAGAAAATTCGACTTTTCCTCGAAATTTTCTCGACATTAATCTGAAAAGTTTGACTTTTTTTCGAAATTTCTTTTTTTTTTCTCAATTTTCGACTTTTTTATCAAATATCGACTTTTTTATCAAATATCGACTTTTTTCTCAAAATTTTGACCTTAATATAGATATTTCGACATTTCTCTCAAAATTTCGACCTTATACTTAAAATTTTGACCTTTTTTTATCGAAATTTTGACTTCTTTATCAAAATTTTGATTTTTTTCGCAAAGTTCGACTTTTTTCTCGAAATTTCGTTTTTTTTCTCAATTTTAGACTTTTTTCTCAAATATCGACTTTTTTCTCGAAATTTTAACCTTAATATCAAAATTTCGACTTTTTTTCTTGAAATGTCGTCTTTTTGCTCGAAATATTTCAAAATTTCTACTTTTTTCTTGAAATTTCGACCTTATTCTCAAATTTCGAATTTTTGCTCGAAATATTTCGAAATTTCGACGTTATTTCCAAATTTCGACTTTTTTCTCGAAATTTCGGCCTTAATCTGAGAAATTCGACTTTTTTCTCGAAATTTCGTTTTTTTTTCTCAATTTTAGACTTTTTTCTCAAAAATCGACTTTTTTCTCGAAATTTTAACCTTAATATCGAAATTTCGACATTTTTCTCGAAATTTCCGCTTTAAATTCAAAATGTCTACTATTTTTCTAGAAATTTCGACTTTTTTCTCAAATTTCGACTTTTTTCTCGGAATTTCGACTTCGTTTTTCTCAAACTTTGGCTTTTTTGTAGAAAGTTCAACTTTTTCTCGAGATTTCGACTGTTTTCTCGAAATTTCAACTTTAATCTGAAAAGTTCGACCTTTTTCTCGAAATTTCTATTTTTTTTTTCTCAATTTTAGACTTTTCTCTCAAATATCGACTTTTTTCTCGAAATTTACACCTTAATATCGAAATTTCGACATTTTTTTCGAAATTTCGGCTTTAAACTCAAAATGTCGACTATTTTTCTAGAAATTTCGACCTTTTTCTCAAATTTCGACTTTTTTCTCGGAATTTCGACTTACGTTTTCCTCAAACTTCGACTTTTTTTCTCCAAATTTCGACCTTTGTCTTGAAATTTCGACGTTCTTCTCAAATTTCGAATTTTTGCTCAAAATATTTCGAAATTTCGAATTTTTGTCGAAATTTCGACGTTATTTTCAAATTTAGACTTTTTCGTCGAAATTTCGTTTTTTTTTTCTCAATTTTAGACTTATTTTTCAAATATCGACTTTTTTCTCGAAATTTTAACTTTAATATCAAAATTTAGACATTTTTCTCGAAATTTGGGCTTTAAACTCAAAATGTGGACTATTTTTCTAGAAATGTCGACTTTTTTCTCAAATTTCGACTTTTTTCTCGCAATTTTACGTTTTTCTCAAACTTCGACTTTTTTCTAGAAAATTCGACTTTTTCTCGAAATTTTCTCGACATTAATCTGAAAAGTTTGACTTTTTTCGAAATTTCTTTTTTTTTTTCTCAATTTTCGACTTTTTTATCAAATATCGACTTTTTTCTCAAAATTTTGACCTTAATATAGATATTTCGACATTTCTCTCAAAATTTCGACTTTATACTTAAAATTTTGACCTTTTTTTTATGGAAATTTTGACCTTTCTTTATCAAAATTTTGATTTTTTTCGCAAAGTTCGACTTTTTTCTCGAAATTTCGTTTTTTTTCTCAATTTTAGACTTTTCTCTCAAATATCGACTTTTTTCTCGAAATTTTAACGTTAATATCAAAATTTCGACTTATTTTCTTGAAATGTCTTTTTGCTCGAAATATTTCAAAATTTCTACTTTTTTCTTGAAATTTCGACCTTATTCTCAAATTTCGAATTTTTGCTCGAAATATTTCGAAATTTCGACGTTATTTTCAAATTTCGACTTTTTTCTCGAAATTTCGGCCTTAATCTGAGAAATTCGACTTTTTTCTCGAAATTTCGTTTTTCTTTCTCAATTTTAGACTTTTTTCTCAAAAATCGACTTTTTTCTCGAAATTTTAACCTTAATATCGAAATTTCGACATTTTTCTCGAAATTTAGGCTTTAAACTCAAAATGTCACTATTTTTCTAGAAATTTCGACTTTTTCTCAAATTTCGATTTTTTTCTCGGAATTTCGACTTCGTTTTTCTCAAACTTTGGCTTTTTTGTAGAAAGTTCAACTTTTTCTCGAGATTTCGACTGTTTTCTCGAAATTTCAACTTTAATCTGAAAAGTTCGACCTTTTTCTCGAAATTTCTGTTTTTTTTTTCTCAATTTTAGACTTTTCTCTCAAATATCGACTTTTTTCTCGAAATTTTAACCTTAATATCGAAATTTCGACATTTTTTTTGAAATTTCGGCTTTAAACTCAAAATGTCGACTATTTTTCTAGAAATTTCGACCTTTTTCTCAAATTTCGACTTTTTTCTCGGAATTTCGACTTACGTTTTTCTCAAACTTCGACTTTTTTTCTCCAAATTTCGACCTTTTTCTCGAAATTTCGACGTTCTTTTCAAATTTCGAATTTTTGCTCAAAATATTTCGAAATTTCGAATTTTTGTCGAAATTTCGACGTTATTTTCAAATTTCGACTTTTTCGTCGAAATTTCGTTTTTTTTTTCTCAATTTTAGACTTTTTTTTCAAATATCGACTTTTTTCTCGAAATTTTAACTTTAATATCAAAATTTAGACATTTTTCTCGAAATTTGGGCTTTAAACTCAAAATGTCGACTATTTTTCTAGAAATGTCGACTTTTTTCTCAAATTTCGACTTTTTTCTCACAATTTTTCGTTTTTCTCAAACTTCGACTTTTTTCTAGAAAATTCGACTTTTTCTTGAAATTTTCTCGACATTAATCTGAAAAGTTTGACTTTTTTTCGAAATTTCTTTTTTTTTTTCTCAATTTTCGACTTTTTTATCAAATATCGACTTTTTTCTCAAAATTTTGACCTCAATATAGATATTTCGACATTTCTCTCAAAATTTCGACTTTATACTTAAAATTTTGACCTTTTTTTATCGAAATTTTGACCTTTCTTTATCAAAATTTTGATTTTTTTCGCAAAGTTCGACTTTTTTCTCGAAATTTCGTTTTTTTTCTCAATTTTAGACCTTTTTCTCAAATATCGACTTTTTTCTCGAAATTTTAACCTTAATATCAAAATTTCGACTTTTTTTCTTGAAATGTCTTTTTGCTCGAAATATTTCAAAATTTTTACTTTTTTCTTGAAATTTCGACCTTATTCTCAAATTTCGAATTTTTGCTCGAAATATTTCGAAATTTTGACGTTATTTTCAAATTTCGACTTTTTTCTCGAAATTTCGGCCTTAATCTGAGAAATTCGACTTTTTTCTCGAAATTTCTTTTTTTTTCTCAATTTTAGACTTTTTTCTCTCAAAAATCGACTTTTATCTCGAAATTTTAACCTTAATATCGAAATTTCGACATTTTTCTCGAAATTTAGGCTTTAAACTCAAAATGTCACTATTTTTCTAGAAATTTCGACTTTTTTCTCAAATTTCGACTTTTTTCTCGGAATTTCGACTTCGTTTTTCTCAAACTTTGGCTTTTTTGTAGAAAGTTCAACTTTTTCTCGAGATTTCGACTGTTTTCTCGAAATTTCAACTTTAATCTGAAAAGTTCGACCTTTTTCTCGAAATTTCTGTTTTTTTTTCTCAATTTTAGACTTTTCTCTCAAATATCGACTTTTTTCTCGAAATTTTAACCTTAATATCGAAATTTCGACATTTTTTTCGAAATTTCGGCTTTAAACTCAAAATGTCGACTATTTTTCTAGAAATTTCGACCTTTTTCTCAAATTTCGACTTTTTTCTCGGAATTTCGACTTACGTTTTTCTCAAACTTCGACTTTTTTTCTCCAAATTTCGACCTTTTTCTCGAAATTTCGACTTTTTTCTCAAATTCCGACTTTTTTTTCGAAATTTTAATCTTAATCACGAAGTTTCGATTTTTTTCTCGAATTTTCAACTTTCATCTCGAAATTTCTAAAAAAAAGATCAAAATTTGCTAACTAAAAATAGCAATTATTGAACGCACCCTACTACAAACTGACAAGATTGTTGGGAAAGAGGAGTGGTGGGACAAAACTATTATCTGCCTAATTTGATCATAGTGTAGAAATTTTGACTTATTCGAAAAAAATTTCGGTATTAAAGTCGAAATTTCGACATTAGTCTCGAAATTTTAAGAAGAAAGTAGAAATGTCAAGAGAAAAGCCGAATTTTTGAAAAAAAAAGTCGAAATTTCGAGTGTTAAGTCGAAATTTCGAGTTTAAAGACGAAATTTTAAGAAAAAAATCGAAATTTAAAAAAAATCGAATTTTTGACAAAAAAAGTCAAAATCCCTAAACATTTTTTTTATAATCAGTGTCCTTTTTACGCTTTTGTAAAATGTCGAAATTTCTAAATATAATTTTTTTTAATCAATGCCTTCCTATGCTTTTGTAAAATGTCGACTTTAAACTCAGAATGTCGACTTTTTTCTCAAAAATTCTACTCCATGCATACATATGTCAAGAAAGTCGAAATTTGAGATAATAAAAAATTGAAATTACTGAACATACCCTACTGCTAAGTGTCAATATTAAATTGTAAAAGGGTTGGTGCATGTATTGGGATGGCTTGAGCTCATTGCCAATTTTTATTAAAATATCTACATGGCTATTTTGCTTATCATAAGCTCAATAGTTGGCAATTTCGAAAATTATTTACATGCTTAAATATACAATTAGCCGTTTTTCTACCGATATTTCAATTGGTATCATCGTAAATTTTTTGGGGAATATTCATTTCGGGGAGGGTCCGGACCCCTTGGACCCCCCCCCTGGCTACGTGCCTGTTGGGCCAACAACCTATCAAGCTAATAAGTGGGAGGCTATTTTAAATTAAACCATTAGCTCCAAACACATTTATTTTTGGGGTTGTACCGGCTCAAGAATATTTGAACAGATGCAGATTTGATAAAAATAAAGAAGATTTCTACTTTTTTTTCCAATTGTTCGCTTAAAATTTGAAAACTTTGACGTTCTGTAGAAACTTTGGCCTTATTTTCGAAATTTTGAAACTGTTTATGAACTCTCCGTTATTCGAAAATTTTAACTTTGAAGTTAGCACTTCAATTGTTAATTTTTTTTTAAATTTTAATTGTAAACGCGAATATTTTGTTATAGTTTTAATAACTGCAAAGTTGTCTATATTTTTCTAAAAATTTGAGCCTCATAAATTTAAGTTTCATTTAAAAGTCGATGTTAAGCTATAAATTTCTAAATTTTGTCGTTAATTTAATTTTAATCACTAGCTGGTCCCTTTTTCCCCCAACATTTCGAATAGTTTTTGTTGTAAATTTTAATCTTCCTTTGTAAAGTGGCTACGATCCTGTCTTCATATCTCATCATAAAAAAATATTTTTGGGCGGCCAAATTCTAATAGACATGCAGGCCGTTGAAGATTTGGCTGGATCCCAAACTGGTTTGCAGATAAAATTTTTGGAAAAAATATACAAATTGAAAGTGTACATCTGTTATTCTTAAAAGGACTTAAAATTGTAAATAAGAACTCAAAATTTATATGAAAAAAGTCTTAAAAATTCGAACCTGCAACTCACAAATTCAACTTTTTTACAAATTTTGAACCTAAACTTATAATACTCAAAACATTTTCTAAAAAAAAAACTTGAAAATTTGACTTTAAAGACATTCTTTTGAGTACAAATTCCAATAATAAACCGTAAATTTTTTATGTTTACACGTATTTTCTTAAATAACAGCAAGAACTTCGAGAACTTAAAATAAATAGATTAAAAAATTTCACATTGTCGAGCTTACTTCCAATTTTCATTTCATTTTTTCTACTTTCAACTGCAATGTTTAATTTTTTTCGAAATTGCGTCTATTAATGTTCTAAATTTTCATCAAAACCTTCATCTTTGGAAGTAAAAATGTCCATATTAGCGGCAAAATGTTCAAAAAAATATCAACATTTTTAAGAGTCTAGTTTTTTTAATAAATTTATTTAATTTTTACCTCAAAACTTTAATGCAACAATACAAAATTATTATCATTTTACGGCAAATATTTCGAGAAAATTAGCAATCCCAACTTACTACAAACATCCAAAAAGTATTTGACCAAATACAATTCTGTGGTAAACGTCAACATCTGGCAATAGATTAAATTGATATGTTTACTTCTTTTTTTTTTTTTAGTGAGAGAATTTAAATATCGTTTTACTCTACCAAATATAATTTTTCTCATATTACGGTCAAAAAGAGACCCGTTTCACTATCAGTTAGTCTAGTTTTTTTTAAGGGTGCGTTTTTTCGTTATTTGTTCTTATAACATCAGGAGTTTAATTTTTGAGGAAAAAAGTTATTCCTGCTAGCTGCAACTAACACATTTCCCGTCAAGGAATAAGAAGGACCTTTTGCTAAGCAAAATCATCTCAATTCGCACCCTATTATGTATAAACATGTTATTTGGGCTTAATGCTGCTAATTGAATATCTATGGAGTATCGAATGCGTTGTGGGACGTCTAGATGGCTTTTTAACGCCATCAAACGGAAATTTTATGTTTCAGTCGCGGAACAAGACGTGTGCATGTAACTCGAGTGATTTACGATAAACATAATAATTCGGTAGTTATACGGTGATGTAAACGAAAATTTACATAATATTGCATCAACTACTACAGCCAAGTAGTAAAACCATAGAGCGATAACGTCGCAACAGTCGTGGTGCGATTTCTGTGTCGAATTTAATTTCCTCGAAGAGCATTTGTCGAAATTAAAACAGTCCCTCGTAATGTTGAAATAGTAACGCAGCTACACGTAGATTATAAAGTGTAATCTTAATAGGGGGGGCCTTATATTTTACTGCTTGTTGTTTTAGAGCCACTAAATGCGAGCCCAACGTCGCTAACTTTGACGATAACTGTTCACGTCACCGCGGCCTCCTTGTTTTATGGCATCCGTTACGAGTTTCACTGAAAATTGAAATATTTAATGGGGGGGCCGCCCATCTATTTAACTTTTTTAATAATACATAAATGCTTTTAAGCTTCGTTTTTGCACAAGGGTTCGCTCCAATTTAATAACTAATTAAAAGATGCATTAATATTTCTGTTTACATCAAAGGGAAACGTTGTGTGCACAACGCACAAGAGCGAGAAAAGGAGGAGGTGAAATATAAGATCACGTATTTTATGTTTCTCATTTTCTTTTCCCCTGGGAACACATTTCCACCAAAGGAAACGAAATGAGGTAATAATAAATAAACTTGCTTTTTTTTTCTTTATAGTTGCGTCGCGTCGCCTTATTCGAAACTTCGCAAACGATTCATTGCTGCATATCGCCAGATGATACTTCCTTAATTTTAGTTCTAATAGGTTTTAAATATTATTCACATTTTTTACAATTAAGTTACTTTTTTCTTGATGCTGTAACCATCAGTGGCGGCTGGTCTTAAAGAGCGCAAGAGCGCGCGCTCCTCATGAAATGAGCGATCTATTCTTAACGGTTTAATGTAAAAGACTTGGATTTATCACTTTTTTAAACACAAAATAATGATACACTAATTAACTAATAATACTTGTTACGACTATAATGTACGCAAACGTTTGATTCCATTATATTAAATATTATAAGAAAATTTAAATTAGTTGGTGCGCGCAGAATAATGCACCTAGCGTGACTGCCGTGCGGGCCCGGGGTACGCCGCTCCGCGCTTATGCGATATTGCCAAATGGTGAGAGTCAGAGTTTGGAGTGTGTATTTACGGTTTATGATGCTAAATGCGTAGGTGCCGGCTGATCTGATTGCGATTGCTAATTTTGCCGCTTACGAACCTAATGGTCTAAATATTAATTTGTAAATTTAAACAATTTTGATGAGAAAGTAATGAACACTTTATTTCTTTAAAAGATCATAGAGCTGATTTTGTTTACCAAATATTATTTATGTGTTTTTGTAGAATTTAATTAGAACTTTATAATAAAATATATTCTATTTTCACATGCAGTTTTCATGAAAAAGTGATATAATTTTATTCCTATGAAAGCAAATAATTTTAATTAAGTAACCCAGAGCCGTAACGACGTGCAACCGTACAGAGTATTTTAAAGGGGCTCAGAAATGTCGATAATGTTTTTTTTTGTACTCGAATTTAGAGGTGACAACCCAAAAATATTTTGGAGGTTATAAGATGTAAAAATACTATTAAATATTACATCTTTTGTGTTTCTTTTAAATTTAATACCTTGCTATGGCACTGGAGTCACCTAAACTCTTAATTACTAATATTTTTGCATCTGCGCACCCCCTGTCAAAAAGTCACCAGCCGCCTCTGGTAACCATCGATTAAATGAGGAGGTAGCCGGATAAAACCACCATTCAGTACATTGCCTTCACTAAATTTCTAAATGATAAGCATTAATTCGCTAAATATTCCTTCCAAATTTCAATATAATCAGTAGAGCAGTTGGAATTAAATTATGTTCTTCTTTACAACTTTGTAGGTCTTCAGCTCAGAAACTTCCGATTTAATGTTTTTCAAAATGTTGACTTTCCCGGAATTTCGACTTTCATAAGTTCAACTTTTTAACAATTCGTTTTGTTGTGCCTAAATTGTTCTCAAAACCCCAATTTTTTAGATTGTAAAGGAAAATTTTAAATAATTTTAATATTCAATTTAATACACTTTTTCACCCTCTTAGGGGCTTGAATTGTTAATGTGGACCAAGCAGGTATTTAGTATATTCTTAATACAGAGTTTTAAAAAAGCTTGAATTTTTTCAAAAAATTCGACTTATTTTTGAAAATTTCGGTTTTCTTTGAAAATTCCCGCTTTTTTTAAATTCAAACCCTTTTTGAAATCCCAACCTATTTTAAACATTTTGATCTTTTTTAAAATTTCCGTTTGTCCGAGTTTTGCCGTTTTTCAAAATATTGACTTTCCCGGTGTCTTCGACTTTTTCAAGTTCGACTTTTTAAAACTTCGTTTTGCTGGGCCCAAATTGTTCTCAAAAACCCAATTTTTTAGATTGTAAAGGAAAATTTTAAATAATTTTAATATTCAATTTAATACACTTTTTCACCCACTTAGGGGCTTGAATTTTTAATATCGATTAAGTTGGTGTTTAGTACATTCTTAATATAAAATTTTAAAAAAAGTTAAACTTTTTTCAAAAAATTCGACCTATTTTTGAAAATTTCGGTTTTTTTTTCAAAAATTTCGGTTTTTTTTCGAAAATTTAGGTTTTTTTTTTCGAAAATGTCTCCTTTTTTAAATATAAACCCCTTTTGAAATCCCCAATCTATTTTAAACATTCCGATCTATTTTAAAATATCGGTTTTTCCGAATTTTGTCGTTTTTCAAAATTTTGATTTTCCCGGAGTTTTCGCCTTTTTTGAAGTTCGACTTTTTAAAATTTCGTTTTGTTGGACCTAAATTGTTCTTAAAAACCCAATTTTTTAGATTGTAAAGGAAAATTTTAAATAATTTTAATATTCAATTTAATAAAATTTTTCACCCACTTAGGGGCTTGAATTTTTAATATCGATCAAGAATGTGTTTAGTACATTCTTAATATAGAGTTTTAAAAAAGTTGAACTTTTTTCAAAAAATTCGACCTATTTTTGAAAATTTCGGTTTTTTTTTGAAAATTTTCGTTTTTTTTTGAAAATTTCGTATTTTTTTAATTCAAACCCTTTTTGAAATCCCAACCTATTTTAAACATTCCGATATATTTTAAAATATCGGCTTTTCCGAATTTTGCAGTTTTTCAAAATTTTCCCCGAGTTTTCGACTTTTTTCAAGTTCGACGTTTTGAAATTTTGTTTTTTTGTTAGGCCTAAATTGTTCTTAAAAACCCAATTTTTTAGATTATAAAGGAAAATTTTAGATAATTTTAATATTTAATTTAATACACTTTTTCATCCACTTAGGGGCTTGAATTTTTAATATCGACCAAGTAAGAATTTAATCATTGCTTTCGTATATTATTTATGTAGAGTTTTAGGTTATAAGAATCTTTTTTAATTTTGTTGCATCTGAACCCCCCTTTTCCCCCGTTAAGATTATTAAAATCGGTCAAATACATGTTTAATTATTTTTTTCATGGATTACCTTCAGAAAAATTTAGCTTCTAAAACTCTGCTCCATACTAATTTAAAAACTCAATTTTATACCATTTTTACCCCCTCAGAGGGGTTGAATTGTTAAAATCGGCCAAAAACCTGTCTAGTTATTTTTATAATAGACTGTTTTACACAAAATTTTAGGTTATAAAATGCAGGATTAATTTTATTCTATGCTAATTGCGTAACACGATTTCACCCTTTTTTACTCCCTTAGAGTAGGAATTTCTAAAAAAAACCTCATCGCCCATCTTTACCATGAAAGGGAACTAGTATCCAAATTTGGTGTTTTTGACTTTAGTAATTTCGACTCGGTGTTCATGATTAAGTTTTTTATCGTTCCCTCATTATAATACTATAAAGATTTTTTTTTTAAATCGAGAAATCGTCTGGAACCGAATCTAATATTTCTTGATAATGAAATACCCTTTAGTTAGTGTTAACAGTTTAGTTGGTATTAGCAGTATACTTTTAAAATTAGGGCATGGTGAAAACGCGTGATGGTGACGCGTGATGGTCACGCATAACCACACCAACAATCGCCCAACGCGTCTAAAGTTTTCACTTTAATAAGAATTAAATTGTCTAAGAAAAGTCCACTTTTGAATTTAAAATCGTAAAAAATAGTACCTATACGTTATATTATGTCGTGTTGGTCATACTGTATATGCTTTGCATATATTTTTAAAAGTACATATTTTCGGGTTTTATTAACGAACCTAAATGGTTCGATACGAAAAATATTGACGCGAAGCTTCTATTTTATTTAGAAACTGCTTCGAAAGAGCGAGCGTGCTATAGACATGAGTAAAATTATCGAGAACTTTTTTATCATAAATCATATTTATTTAGTATCGTCAAATGTTGAAAATCTTTGACTTTCGGAAATATTGGAAATCTCCAGTTTAAATTCCTACAAAAAAAGTTATTTTTTTTGAAAAGTTGGAGTTTTTTCCGGAATAAAGTTTACACCAGGAGAAAAAAACAAAAATTTTTAATAAAAATATTCGTGGTTTCAAGTTGAAAATTTAAACACGTAATTTTGAGAAAACGGTGAAACAAATTAAAATCTTATAGTACATCAGACAAATGAATTTCGTAAAGTGTTTTAAGAAGATATATCTCAAATTAGCATCAATTAATTAAGCGGAATTTTAACAACCATTTTGAAAAATATCATCTATTTTTCTCAACATTGTGAGTTGAATCTCGAAATGTTGCCTTGTTCTGGTAATTTTGAGTTAATTTTAATAAAGAACGAGAGTTTTTGGACATTTAGAAAAAAAAAACAAATTTCCTAGGAAAAAAAAGCAAAATTTCTTAGAGAAAAAATTGAAGTTTGACAAATTTTTGAAATATCTTTAAAAAAAAGTCAAAATTTTTTGGTTTTCCCAAAATGTTGAAATTTTTATAGAGTTTTCAAGGTTTTTTACAAACATTTTTTGTCAAAACTACAAAATAAAATAAACTCTAAATTGTCAAAGTTTTGTGAAAAATCTTGACATTTTTATAGCAAATTGGAGGAACATAAAGAAAAATCTGGCGAAGTTGGAATTTCTAGAAGAAATTTGAATAACAACGCTTTAAGGAAAAATTAAAATTTCGAGAAAATTCTTTTTATAAAATATTTAGGAAAAATGGAAACTTTGGTCTTTTTTTATGAAAAATTAAGAATTTCAAAGTAAAATTGTTTAATTATATTTCGATGCGACATTTAAAAATAAATGCAAAGATTGAATCTAAAAATGTAGGTATTTTCCTAAAATTTTAAAATCGAAACGATTCGAATGTTCAAATATCGACTACTAAACTCTAAACTTCCCTAGCAGTGGCGGCTCGTGGCCAAAACTAATGGGGGTGCTGCTTAACGTTTTAAAATTTTTAAGATTTCGACTGAAAATTTAAACATTTTCAGAACGCTACTTTTCGAGAATTTTAGATATCTTTGAAAACTTGACAGTTTTAATTGTCAGTGTAATGTCGCGTTTTTTGAAAGGTTGGATTTTTTTTCCAAATTTGGATTGTATTGCAAAATTTGGATTTTTTTCTTGTAATCTCGACTTTATTTTATTTTTAAATATTGACTTTTCTAAAAAACTGTGAATACTCTTTTAAAAGTTTCCGTATTTTCGTAAATATTTAGACTTTTCAGTGTTCTGTTCTTTTAAATTTTTTTGAAAATTATTTATTACATTGTTTTAATTTTTACCATTTGGAAATTCTTACTTTCTGAAATGTAATTTTTTTTTAAATTTGACTTTTGACTTTTTAAATTTTCGACTTTTCTCTAAATGTCATCTTTGTTTATAATTTTTTTCTGAAAAATTATAATTTATTTATTGAAAATTATGATTCTTAATAATTTCGACTGGTTTTTATTTAAATGTCAACTATTTTTCAACATTTCAATTTTTTTCGCAAAGTATCGGTTATTATTTGATTTTTTTGTTGAAAATTTATCCACTTCTTAATTTTCCAAATTCTTTTAAAATTTCGATTTGTTTGAAAACTTTGAAATTTTATGAAATGTTTGGACATTTTAATATTTTTGACCTTTTTTTCAATTTATTTAACATTTCTTCGGCCCAGTTTGGAAATATTACATAAATTGAAAAAAAACATAATATTTCCGGTCAATGAAGAATTTTTGACCTTCTTAAAAAAATGTTTCACTTTGATTCAAAATATTAACTACCACAAATTTAAACTTTTTCCAAAATTTTAACTTCTCAATATTTCGACTTTTGAAAACCTCGATTTATCTGACGAGATTTCGAGTACTAACCGAAAATTTAACTAAAAAAATATTCGTGGTTTGAGCCAAGACTATTTTTGGAATTTCGACCGTTTTTGCAAATACCGAAAATTTAAAACGACTTAAAAATTAAAATTTTTGACTTTGAGTATAATATCTATCAATGTAAAGTTTGTTGTATAATTTTTAATTTCAAATTTTGTTCCCAAAATGTTGAGTTTAAACTTTCAAATTTGGTTTTTGACATTTTTATTTTTCCTCCAAAAAGAAATCTCAGTAGATAATTATCCAGAAATGATGAAGTTGACTTCGACCTGTTTCTGAAAATTTCGTACAAAATTTCGAACTTCGATGTAGAATTTCAAATGGAAATCTTGACTGAACTAGATTTCTTCTTCGATATTTTGGCTCTAAACTAGAAATTTGATCAAAAGTTTTACAATTTTGAAGAAGACGAAATCTGTTGTAAATCAAAATTTTAAATTTAACATCGATTAGTGTAAGCTCAAAATTTGTTGTGCATATCTAAATGTCAACACAATTTTATAAAAAGTATAAAAATTCAATTACACTCCTCAAGGATACTTTTGGTTGGACAAACACAGAAAGAAATTGGTAGTCCAACATACATTGCTTATTGTGTACAAGAATTTATAGTTTGGCGATGCTTGTGGGAGGGTAAGGGGATTCGAGGAGAATAGTTTATGAATATTTTATTGATCAAATATAAATATAATTAATAACTATTAATACGACTCCTATTCTTGCTATTGCCACTGCCACCGTACTCCTTCCTTTTTTCCATTGTTCCTTTTTCCTTCCATCATTTCTTTTTTATTTCTTTTATTCTTTCTTGCGTGTTTTTTTCTTTCTTCTCTCATTTATATCTTCCTTGGTTGCGTTTTGCCTACTTCTCTCCTTCTCACCACCCCCTTTCTCCCTATCGTCGTTTCTTTCATCCTGTTTTACGTTCTTCTTTCCCTGCATGCTCCCCCATTGTTCCACCTTCCCTTCCTTCCTTAATTCTTTCCATCTCCTTCCTTCATCCATCCTAACTTCTCCCTTTTTAAGTCCTTCCTCAAGTTAATTACTCCTCTTTTTTCCTTTCTTTAATCGTTCCTTCTCTCTTCCTTTTTTTCCTTCCTCTGTTTAACCCTTCCTTTCTCTCTTCAACCCTCCCTTCCTTTGTTCATCCTTTATTCTTTCTTCCGTGTTTTTTTCTTTCTTCTCTCATTTATATCTTCCTTGGTTGCGTTTTGCCTACTTCTCTCCTTCTCACCACCCCGTTTCTCCCTATCGTCGTTTCTTTCATCCTGTTTTACTTTCTTCTTTCCCTGCTCGCTCCCCATTCCTCCACCTTCCCTTCCTTCCTTAATTCTTTCCATCTCCTTCCTTCATCCATCCTAACTTCTCCCTTTTTAAGTCCTTCCTCAAGTTAATTACTCCTCTTTTTTCCTTTCTTTAATCGTTCCTTCTCTCTTCCTTTTTTTCCTTCCTCTGTTTAACCCTTCCTTTCTCTGTTCAACCCTCCCTTCCTCTGTTCATCCTTTATTCTTTCTTCCGTGTTTTTTTCTTTCTTCTCTCATTTATATCTTCCTTGGTTGCGTTTTGCCTACTTCTCTCCTTCTCACCACCTCGTTTCTTCCTATCGTCGTTTCTTTCATCCTGTTTTACTTTCTTCTTTCCCTGCTTGCTCCCCCATTGTTCCACCTTCCCCTCCTTCCTTAATTCTTTCCATCTTCTTCCTTCATCCATCCTAACTTCTCCCTTTTTAAATCCTTCCTCAAGTTAATTACTCCTCTTTTTTCCTTCCTTTAATCGTTCCTTCTCTCTTCCTTTTTTTCCTTCCTCTGTTTAACCCTTCCTTTCTCTGTTCAACCCTCCCTTCCTCTGTTCATCCTTTATTCTTTCTTCCGTGGTTTTTTCTTTCTTCTCTCATTTATATCTTCCTTGGTTGCGTTTTGCCTACTCCTCTCCTTCTCACCACCCCCTTTCTCCCTATCGTCGTTTCTTTCTTCCTGTTTTACTTTCTTCTTTCCCTGCTTGCCCCCCATTGTTCCACCTTCCCTTCCTTCCTTAATTCTTTCCATCTCCTTCCTTCATCCATCCTAACTTTTCCCTTTTTAGGTCCTTCCTCAAGTTAATTACTCCTCTTTTTTCCTTCCTTTAATCGTTCCTTCTCTCTTCCTTTCTTTCCTTCTCTCTTCCTTTCTTTTCTTTCTCTGTTTAACCCTTCCTTTCTCTGTTCAACCCTCCCTTCCTCTGTTCATCCTTTATTCTTTCTTTCGTGTTTTTTTCTTTCTTCTCTCATTTATATCTTCCTTGGTTGCGTTTTGCCTACTTCTCTCCTTCTCACCACCCCGTTTCTCCCTATCGTCGTTTCTCTCTTCCCGTTTTACTTTCTTCTTTCCCTGCTTGCTCCCCCATTGTTCCACCTTCCCTTCCTTCCTTAATTATTTCCATCTCCTTCCTTCATCCATCCTAACTTCCCCCTTTTTAAATCCTTCCTCAAGTTAATTACTCCTCTTTTTTCCTTCCTTTAATTGTTCCTTCTCTCTTCCTTTTTTTTCTTCCTCTGTTTAACCCTTCCTTTCTCTGTTCAACCCTCCCTTCCTCTGTTCATCCTTTATTCTTTCTTCCGTGTTTTTTTCTTTCTTCTCTCATATATATATCTTCCTTGGTTGCGTTTTGCCTACTTCTCTCCTTCTCACCACCCCGTTTCTCCCTATCGTCGTTTCTTTCTTCCTGTTTTACTTTCTTCTTTCCCTGCTTGCTCCCCCATTGTTCCACCTTCCCTTCCTTCCTTAATTCTTTCCATCTCCTTCCTTCATCCATCCTAACTTCCCCCTTTTTAAGTCCTTCCTCAAGTTAATTACTCCTCTTTTTTCCTTCCTTTAATCGTTCCTTCTCTCTTCCTTTTTTTCCTTCCTCTGTTTAACCCTTCCTTTCTCTGTTCAACCCTCCCTTCCATTGTTCATCCTTTATTCTTTCTTCCATGTTTTTTTCTTTCTTCTCTCATTTATATCTTCCTTGGTTGCGTTTTGCCTACTCCTCTCCTTCTCACCACCCCCTTTCTCCCTATCGTCGTTTCTTTCTTCCCGTTTTACTTTCTTCTTTCCTTGCTTGCTCCCCCATTTCACCACCTTTTCTTCCTTCCTTAATTCTTTCCATCTCCTTTCTTCATCCATCCTAACTTCTCCCTTTTTAAGTCCTTCCTCAAGTTAATTACTCCTCTTTTTTCCTTCCTTTAATCGTTCCTTCTCTCTTCCTTTCTTTCCTTCTCTCTTCCTTTCTTTTCTTCCTCTGTTTAACCCTTCCTTTCTCTGTTCAACCCTCCCTTCCTCTGTTCAACCCTTTCTTCCTCCTTCTTCTTTCCTTTCTTTCTTCTTTTCCTTGGATTTTCTTTTTTTCTTCCTCTTTTCATTCTACCTTCCTTGCCTCCTTCCTTTCTATTATCCTTGCTTATTTTCTTTCTTCCCTCTTTTGTTCTTTCTATACTTTTTTCTTCTTTCCTTCCCACCTTTCTTCCATTTTCGCGTTCTTCATTCTATTAATTATTTCTTCCTTCCATCCATCTTTCTATCATATTCCCCCTTTTCCCCATCTCTCTTCTTTTTTGCTCTTTCGTTTGTTTTTTATTACCTTCCCTCTTTTTTCCTTCTTTTTTTCTTGATTCCTTCTTCTTTTCTTCGTTCGTCTGTTGCTTCTTTTTTCTTACGATGAATCCTTTCTTCCATCCTTATCTTTCTTGCTTACTTTCTGCCTACATTCTTTCCTTTTCCCACCTTCCTTTGTTCTTACCTTTCTTCCTTCCCTTATTTCTTGCTTTTTTCTTCCTTTATTTCTTCCTTATTTTCATTCATTCTTGCTTCCTTCCTTATTTTTTTCATCTTTACTTCCTTTCTTCCCTCTGGTTTTCCTTCCATCCTTGGATCCTTCTATCCTTTCTTTCTTCCATCATTCTTTCTTGGAATCCTTCGATTCCTTCTCTCGTTCTCCCGTGTCTATTTTCTGCCTATCGTTTTACCTTACCTCCCACTATTTCTCAATTTTTTCGTTTCTTCATTCCTTCGTTCGTTCCTTCCTTGCTCCCTTACTTCTTTCCTTCCTTCTTTTCATAATTTTTTCCTCTTTTTCCTCTTGCCTGCCTTTCTCTTTCTTTCTTCCTTCGTTCCTTTGCTCTTTCGTTCCTTCCTTCGTTCCTTTGCTCTTTCGTTCCTTCCGTCGTTATTTCGCCGTTTCTTTCTCCCCTCTACCCTTCCTCACTTTCTTCCACCCCTTGTCGATGTTTACAAACCTTTTTATTATTTTCCCTTGTCCTCTTGATGAATATTGTGTAAAAAAAAATTAATCAATTTTCGAAAGATAGCACATTAAGTGGGGGCCGATGAGTATTGTTGCTGCTATCGTTACTGAAAAATGTGGGTAAAGTAAAATAATTTAGCTATGCTTCGTATGTTGGGTATTAGAGGATCGCACAGGAAGCTTTAATCTAGGTTAATAAACTCGCTTATTAACTTAAGATTAAATTATTTAAAAAAAAGAAAGCGACAGCTAAGCGTGAGGTCTTTATAAGAGGCGAGTATTTTACGTATTTGCCGAATAAATTAACTCCTTACTTAGTCATCTCGCTGCCTTATGGCTAGACTTTTTATGACACATTAATATTTCTGGTCCTAACTTGTTATCTGTTTACAACCGATGATTATAAAATAGCTTCGAATGGTCTTCGTGCATTTACATTAAAGCGTGCTTTCGATAAACGCCGGCGTTTCTAAAATTGATATTTTCGCCTAATTTCTTCGTGTGTTTTACGGCCCTCGGGATCCATCCCGCACGAAGAAGCAATAAAAATTGGAACACGATTGAATTACAGGTCTACTCGATGTTGATTTACTGTTAAAGGAAACTTAATTTACCAGCAGTGCATATTAACTTTTAGATTGCATGATGCAAAAATGACAGCCATAAAAATTTGTTTGAAAAATTGCCGTGAATCATTAGCTATTCGAGAACAAATTTAAGTACATATATGCAAGCTTGAATGTGCAATTGGAAACTAAAAATACAAGCAATTTTCTACTAATGATCGTTAAAGAAGCCACCGACGTTAATGATATAATAAAAAGTCAGATTGAAAGGTTTGTTGACATTTACTTGGATGGTTTGTTACAAGGTTCGTATTATCTATGCGCGCCTGAAGCTCGACTCTCCCACAAACCTCTGATTTGATTCGGAGACATAACACTAGCAAAGCTTGAAGTCTAAAAATTAAATAATTAGTTATCTCATAATAATTTCGCATTATCAGCAGGTTTTTTTTCTGTATTTCTATCGTCAAAATTGTTTTTCATATTTTCGCGCTCAAGACAGTGAAATGTGAAGTTACAAAGAATTATTATTTGATATCTAAAGCAAAAATATAACGTTTATGCATTGGATTAGTGCCTTTCATCCTCCAAGTCTAATCCAGTGAATAAAGGCTATCTGTTTAGCTTTGACATATAATAATTTTCTTTAACAATATTTTCCATTTTGAATCATGCGTTTGTTTCAACGTCAGCGTCATCAATGTTATCTATCGTGCACTCTTCGAGCTTCTTCCACAGTTTTAAAAGTTGGTTTTATTTTGACGAGCTCACTATGTCAGCAAAAGTGGAAATTTCCTAGTATTTTGTATCGCGTTGGCGAAGATCGTTCACACCGACCTTTTAGGCGTGCAAATCATGCACGCCACTGGGAATTGGCCACAGAGTTGGACGATCTCCAGAGGCAGACGCGGCGTGGGTGAGAGTTAAGGTTGCTGTTACTGACCTGGCACAACATGCAACGAGCACATCGCCCTCAATAATAATATATCTTATCGTAAATGCGCAATTACATATGTACTGATATTGCTGGAAGATTTAACCTTAAAGTCGGGACTCGTGTTTATTAAGTTTTTCGCCGATAAGACTTTATTTGAATATTGTTTTAATAAAATCTCTAGTTCCAGATAGCGCAGTCATATGATGGATTTAACATGCGAAATTTCATTTATTTACTTTTTATTTAATAAGGCTAAAATCAAATTTCCTTTCTCTTTTTCTCTCTCTTCCCCCTTTTTTCTTTCTCTTGCTGTTTCTCTCTCTCACTCCCTCTCTCTCTCTCTCTTTCTCTCTCGTTTTCTCTCTCTCTCTCTCTCTCTATCTCTCTATCTCTCTCTCTCTCTCTCCCTCTCTCTCCCTCTCTCTCTCTCTCCCTCTCTCTCCCTCTCTCTCCCTCTCTCTCCCTCTCTCTCCCTCTCTCTCTCTCTCTCTTTCTCTCTCTCTCTCTCTCTCTCTCTCCCTCTCTCTCTCTCTCTATCTCTCTCTCTCTCCCTCTCTCCCTCTCTCCCTCTCTCCCTCTCTCCCTCTCTCTCTCTCTCTCTCTCTCTCTCTCTCTCTCTCTCTCTCTCTCTCTCTCTCTCTCTCTCTCTCTCGCTCTCTCTCTTTCGTCTCTTTTGAAGTATCCCATCTTTAAAATTCAGTTGAATTATTTGAATTAAGGTCAATGGTTCGAAAAAAAAAATCATGATAAATATAAATTGGAAATAGGTAAAATTTAGGAATCCTTATAAAATCAGAAATTTTTATTTGAATTATTAGTAGAAATTTGGATTTTTTTTTTAAATTTCGACTTAATCAGAATTATAAGTTTATAATTGGAATTATCTTGCTTTATTAATTTTTTATTTCAAGTTTCCAGTTAAAATGTTTGAGACCAAATTCGCATATTCAACTTTAGATTGCAAATTTTGAGAAAAGAATGAAAATTTCAGTTGTTAAATTTAGAGACAAAGTCGAAAGTTCGAGAAAGAAAAGTTAAAAAAGAGTGATTTTAGAATTCTCTGGATTTTTCCAAAAAATTCAATCTTTTTTTCTGGTTGAAATGTAAAAAAGGGATTTCTATTATTTTTTTTATTTCGACTTTGAAACACACCAGAGCGAATAGAGTCTAAATTTTGAGAGAAAAGTCGAAAATCCTAAAATTTTTGAAACTGTGTCCAAAATTGCTATTTTGACCCAAAATTTTAGAATAAAAGAAATTTCGAGCTAAGCTCCAATAATAATCCACTCAGTGTCGTATTTTGATTTTTCTGAACTAGAAAACTTATTTAAAAAAACGGAATATGCATTTTTTTCAGGATTTAGCATGAAACCGTGTAATTACAATTTTTTTCCCAAAAATAATATTTCATTTTTCATGTTTCGATTAATCAGAATTTCGATTTAAGTTCAGAATTTTTAAACAAAATCTCTCTTTATTCTTCATGGTAGACCCTTATTGACCGGAAATATTATGTTTTTTTCAATTTATTTAACATTTCTTCGGCCCAGTTTGGAAATATTTAAATTTTTATGGTTTGTTGACAATTTTCTAAACAGTTTTTGAAATGCGACTACGTGATATTTAAATTTATTGAAAACGTCACTTCACGACAGTTCACAAATTAAGAGGTTATTTTATTTTACATAGAATAGGAATAATGAAAAATAGGAGACCAAAATTAAATATGGAAAAAATAAATTTTTTTTGGATAAATTAGGAACATATAAAAAATACATAAAAAGTTGTAGCACTGGACATCGATGTTTCGCTCTCATTTGAGCTCGTCAGCAGTGCATAACATGGAAAGGGAAAAAATAAGGAAGAAATACCTTAAAATAAATTTTTAAAAAATCCATATTTTCAAATTTAAAATTAAACTCTAAATTTTATTTTGTTATTAATATTCTGTCTGGTTTTTGCCGCGTTTTGACTAATGGAGGGTTAGTTCAAACATTTTTTACATTTTTCATACCAAATTTGGATCTTTTCTCAAAATTTCCAACTAAACCTATAATTTATAAATTAATTATAAAATAAAATACAAATTCCAGAATTTAACTCAAAATTTTGAGAAAACAAAATTAAAAAAAAATCAAAACTTATATTAAAAAATTTCAAAAAACAAATAGTTCAATCACAAAATGGAACTTGGGAAAAAATACTTTTTTCGTCAAATTTCTCTCAAAACGTCAAAAGCCGAAATTAAAAAAAAAAGTGACTGGTTTTGGGAAAGTCGAAAGAAAATTAAATAAAAGTCGAAATTATGAAAAGATCGAAATTTTTAGAAGCTGAAATTTTGAATAAATCGAAATTTGTCGATATTTTTAAAGAATGTTTAGAAAAAAATCTAAATTTTCAAAAATTCAGGAAAAATCTGAAATTTTCAAGGTATCATAACTTTCACAATTTTTAAAAATTTTAAACTTTCCACAAGTTCTCAATTTTTAGAGTTGAAATTTTGAAGAAAAACAATTTTTTTAAGTGGAAATTTTGTGAAAAACTAAAAATTTCGAAGAGTCGAAATTTTCAAAAAAATGCGAAACTTTTAAGTAAACATTTTTAAAAAAGTCGAAATTTCAAGAAAAGCTTAGTAATGTTAATATTAAAAAATATGTGAAAAAATCAAAATTTTAGAAGAAATAAGATTTTTAAAAATGTCTAAATTTTTGACAGAAATAAAAATCTTGAGAGAAATGCTGAGATTGTATAAAAAATCAAAATTTCGAAGGAAAGTAAAAATTGTTAAAATCAATATCTTTAAAAAGTGGAAATTATCAAAACAGGAAAGTAGCGAAATACATTTTCAGTCAGAATTTCGAGAGGGTCAAACCCTTTCTTGTGGTTTATATTTTTAAAAAATTAAAACGTTCATAAAAGTGGAATGTTTCAAAAATTTTTAAGATTAAAAAATAAAAAAAAGCATTTCTGTATTTTATTTAAGAAGGTCTATATCGTTAAAAACGTTCAATTTAAAAATAACTTCAAATATTCGTAGTCAAAGAGCGAAATTTTCAACAAAAAAATTAAAATAAAATTTACAAAAAAGTCCAAAATTTCGAGTAGTCAATATTTTGAAGAAAAAGTTCAACATTTTGAGAAACAGCTGAAATTGTGAAAAAAGTCGTCGAAATTTCTAGAAGCTGAAATTTTGAATAAATTGAAATTTGTCGATATTTTTAAAGAATGTTTAGAAAAAAATCTAAATTTTCAAAAATTCAGGAAAAATCTGAAATTTTCAACGTGTCAAAACTTAAGTCGCAATTTTAAAAATTTTAAACTTTTCACAAGTTCGCAATTTTTAGAGTTGAAATTTTGAAGAAAAACAATTTTTTTAAGTGGAAATTTCGTGAAAAACTAGAAATTTCGAAGAGTCGAAATTTTTAAAAAAAGACGAAACTTTTAAGTCAACATTTTTAAAAAAGTCGAAATCTCAAGAAAAACTTAGTAATGTTAATATTAAAAATTATGTGAAACAATCAAAATTTTAGAAGAAATAAAATTTTCAAAAATGTCTAAATTTTTGACAGAAATAAAAATGTTGAGAGAAAGGCTGAGATTGTATAAAAAATCAAAATTTCGAGTAGTCAATATTCTGAAGAAAAAGAAAATGAAGAAAGCTGAAATATTTTAAAATTGAAATTAGCAAAAAAGTACAACATTTTGAGAAACAGCTGAAATTGTGAAAAAAGTCCAAAGTTCCAAAAAAAGTCAAAATTTTGAATTTTGAAATTGAAGCGACATTTTAAAAAAATAGAAAAAAAGAAACTGAATTTTAGAGAAAATCAATCCAGATTTTTAACACACACACACACACACACACACACACACACACACACACACACACACACACACACACACACACACACACACACACACACACACACACACACACACACACACACACACACACACACACACACACACACACACACACACACACACACACACACACACACACACACACACACACACACACACACACACACACACACACACACACACACACACACACACACACACACACACACACACACACACACACACACACACACACACACACACACACACACACACACACACACACACACACACACACACACACACACACACACACACACACACACACACACACACACACACACACACACACACACACACACACACACACACACACACACACACACACACACACACACACACACACACACACACACACACACACACACACACACACACACACACACACACACACACACACACACACACACACACACACACACACACACACACACACACACACACACACACACACACACACACACACACACACACACACATGGCCGATGGGATCTAATCTATATATCCTAGAAGTGAATGCGAGCACTGACTTCTCTTGGGATGATCATGTGCGCGCCATTGTCAAATCCGCCGCTCAGAAGCTGGACTTTTTTTTGAGCTAAAAAGTACTTCACCTCATCAGCTATTAACACTATACAAAGCTCAAGTTAGGGCAACACTAGCCAATACTGTTCTCATGTTTGGCCATGTTCAGCCCCAAAACACGCTTTAGCTCTCTTGGATTCAATTTAAAGCAGAGCGATTCGCCTAACTGATGACGAGAGTCTGACAGATTCTCTTGAAACACTAGAGCACAGGCGTATGGTTGGTGACTTGTCTCTTTTCTACAAGTACTATCATGGGAGATGCTCGCAGGAACTAATAAGATTTATCTAGGGCAAGAGTCTCGAGGCATACAAGACAGTCGGAGACAGCCCATTCCTGTGCAATCCAGCTTGACACAGTAAGGACTTCTGTCTGCGGAGACTCTTTTTTCTATAGATCTTCCATTTGGTTTTTCAGAGCTACTGAACACAAGTTACCTACGTATTATAATTATTATTCCTAATAATATCACATCAAAGGGCGGGGCATCATTCCTTGGCTGAAGTATTTATTTCTTTGGCGTGCGTACGGCGTTTTATAATACATCCCAATTTCGGAACATAAAGCATCTTATAAAATTAACTTCACCCCGAAATTTCCAATTTATTTTATTAGTTGCCGTACTAAAATATGCGTGTTATTAGTTAATATATCTTTCGCGTTTCGTGTGGCAAAGCAACGCACTTTTATGTCATTTTATGGAAATATTTCGTAAAATATTTAAACGGGGGAATCGCTTTGGGGACATAAAAGTAATATCTAGGTCTTTGGGTTTATTTAAATTTGCAGAGAATTAAGATGTGTAATGTTTCCAGATTAAGTTTGGAAAAAGTATTAAATTTTTCCAACTAAGCATATCTAGAGTTTCCCATGTTGTAATGTATTGAAAGATTGATATCCAAAAGGAATCAGAGTTTAACTGGATATTCTGGGCCTGAATCGAATCAGCACTTTGAAACATTCGTGCTGAGCGTTACGCTTTCGCATCAGTTTTATAGGCGAAAACAAATTCTGGGTATGAATGGGTTATGGGTTCGCCGTCCGCCTGGAATTGAGCAGATTATTATTATTACTATGGGGTCGATCATCCCTGCAGCACTGAAGCTATCGCTTATTGTGCCCCCCCACGATTGTCTCATAATAGGCCCATTCTTTTGAAAAATTCCAGAACCTCCTTTATGGGTGTCTAGACTATTGTCTTTGGTTCAATCAGAGCATTCCCAAAGCTGGAATGTCTGTCCCTTGCCAGAACCGGACTTTCGCATAATATGTGTAAGGGAGTCTCTTCTTCCTCCACACATTCTACAAGTAGAATTTTCTTTTACGCCAGATGTTTCATTAGGGCACAGTGTCCCGTAAATAGTTCAACTGTCCACCTGAGCTGATTTTTGCTTAACTGTAATAGTCCTCTGGCTCTCTTTTCTGATGGTCCGTCAATGAACTTCCGCGATTGCCTCATACCATTGACACCCCTCCAGTGAGTGCTGTGTTCTTTTCTTAGGAGTTCCTTTATTACCTTGGCTTTTGCCGCTTTGTAAGCAAGCGGACAAGTAGGCTCCGGCCCTACTAAAGGAAACTCGGCTCCCCTTTTGGCTAGAAGGTCTTCTCTTTCATTTCCTTCAATTCCTCGATGGGCCTCAACCCATTGAAATATAACTGTATTGTGCTGTGGCAAGTTTTTTAGGTTTCATAAGCTCTCAGCGCTTTAAGTGTTGCTTGGCTGTCGCTGTAGATCACAATTATCTTATTTTTATAAGACCTCTTGATCATTGCTTTAGCACAGGCTGTAATTGAAGTAACTTCTGCCTGAAATACGGTCGCCACAGATCCCAGGTTTATGTAAAATTCATTCCCTGGTTCTTTGCTGGTTATTCCCGCACCAGTACTTATCTTTGTTTTGGATTCATCTGTGAACCAGATGGATCCATTCTCTCTTTTTGGTTCTACTAACTGAACTCCCCTTTCCGGTGTTACTACCCGGCAGGGTTTGTGAAAGTTAGAGATGCTCTTTGTTCTGTCCGATGGGATACTTAGCGTATGGTTCGCACAGATGAATATTTTTGTATGGGATGTTGATCTAGGTGATTCCATTCCATACTTGTTTGTTTTTAGCCTATAGGCTGCTGACAGGGCTTCCGCCTCCACCACCAGATGTAGTGGAGGCAGACCTAGCAGGGCTTTCATGGCTGCAGTGGGCGTTGTTTGCATCCTAAGCAAGCTAACCTTTGTACCTTGCTTAGTCTGATAACACTTTCTTTCTTTTTTTTCTGGCTTTATGCCACCAGATTAAAGAACCGTATGTTACTATGGGTACTACAACCTTGGCATATATCCAATGGACCATCGCTGGTCTAAGTCCTCATTGTTTTTCTATCATACCTCTCTCTCTAGTAGCTTTGGCAGTAACTTTTTCCACTTGAGCGCCGTAGCTAAGTTTGGTATCTAAGGTAAGTCCCAAATATTTAATTTCCATACTCAGCGGAATTTCTTATCCTCCTAAACTAGGCTTCTTTAAGTCATTAAGATTCCTTTTTTTAGTGAAGCGATTATCGTTGTTTTCGCAGGGTTCACTGTTAGTCCCTCTGCTGAAAACTACCTTTCTGCAATATTCAGTGCCCGTTGCATTAATGCTGATAAGCCCTGGAAATTTTCCTCTAATTAATAAGGTTAGGTCATCTGCGTATCATTGTGCATGAAATCCTTCTAGTTCTAGTACCCTTAGCAGATCATCCACCACAAGGTTCCACAGACGTGGTGACAATACCGCACCCTGCGGACAGCCCCGGGCTGCAGATACTGCTATCGATATGTTGCCTAGTGATGTTGTTATTCTTCTGCTTTGGAGCCATAAACTCCAATAAGATAAGACTCCATGCCTTTCTATAGCTCTTTTGATAGATGCGTATGAGCGCAATAAGCGAAAGCTTCAGTTTTGCAGGGATAACTGATCCCAAATGAATAATAATAATAATAAAAGATATACCTGATCGATAGAGTATGCTACAGATGGTAAGAGCTGGTGAAAACGCTTCATCTGAAACTGAATTTTTTGATTCAAGGTAACAAATGATTTTTCACATTGGAATGATCGAGAAGTCCTGCGAAATTGGGCAAAACTGAGAGACAGAGTTCGTGAAGTTGAGCTGTATCTAATTCTATTCCTCTATACAATATGAGTAAAACGTGCTGCTGAACGTCTTCTGTTGGTGTCACTTTAAGTAGCAACTCAATTCGTTTGAGGAATAAATAATGGATCTGAATTGGTTCGATTAATTTCATCACTGGCTTTAAATGTGGCGAAATTTAGCGACAAATTTTGTTTTGGTTACACTCCTGAGCGATGTCTATTATACTGGGCAATAAGAGATTTGGTTCAACCCACCATGGCACCTTTCGTACTGCCCAGTGTAATGGACATCGTTCAGGAGTGCAACAAAAACGAATTTTGTCACTATATTTTGCCACATTTAAAGCCGGTGAAATTAGCCAAACCAATTCAGATTCCTTATTTATTCCTCAAACGAATTGAGTTGCTGCTTAAACTGACACCAGCGGAAGACGGCAAGAAAACGTTTTACCCATGTTGCATAGAGCACTAGAATCAGATTCGCTCAACTTCACAAACTCTGTCACTCCGTCTTTCCCACTTTCGAATCACTCCAATGTGAATAAGATATCTTTGTGGAAATTTTTCGAATTCAATCAAAACCGTTCATTCTTAATACTTACCGATGTTTTTGATGGCCAAAATTTCAATGGAAAGTTTATGAGTGATATTTTTTTTCCACTATAATTTTGCCTCCACATGGAACATTTTATAAGCTGTATATTATTAAATAGTTATGCTATAGACTAAAAACTAATCAGAAGCTCTATCTCGAAGTGTCCAAGATCGTCTTCACCATTTTATGGATTCAGATACAGATCAGAGATACAGATCAATCCATCTTAATAATCATTTGCTGGTCAAAATTTCAAAGAAAAATGAAGGTTCATCAGTAATATTTTCTTTTTCCACCACCATTTTGTCTTCATGTGGTATATTTTTCCAAGCTATACCTTATCGATTGGTTCTTATAAAAACCTTAAAAACTAATCAGAAACTTCATCTCAAACTAAACAGCACATATTCGGATAAAGTTGAACCATCGAAATAATTATTTGGTGGCCAAAATTTCAATGAAAAATTAAATTTCATCGATAATATTTTCTTTTCTCTTTATAATTTTATTTTTATATTATAAACAATCTTCCAAGTTGTATATTATCGCTTGAGTATGTCAAAAGATCAAAGAGCTGAACAGGACCTTCCTTTGAAGCAAAACGCTTTCACATTTCGTGTATTCAGTTAACATAGATCCAAGTTAAAACTCAGATGTGTGTGGTGGTCAAAACTTTGGCAACAAGCTAAGGTTCATCATTAATATATTCTTTTTTCATGTTATCTTCATAAAGTGAGAGTTTTCGTGTATATTTTGATTAGAGCAAAGTTTCTCATTCTTTTTCAAAAATGTTACCGTTTTTCTCAAAATTCGACATTTTCTAATTTTTTTTTTTTAAGTTTAGTCCAGTCGCAAAGGGTAACCCCATTATGTTTTGAAAGCACTTCGAGTAGGATGCGGAAACAAGGATAGATGGCGATGAACCGCCTCCTTAAACAAGGATAGATTGTAATTTTTGGGGAAAATTCCTTTCGGTAACAAGTTCCATAACTTGGAAGTTCTATAGAAAAAAGAGTCCTCGTAGACAGAAGTCCTCACTGTGTCAAGCTGGACCGCACAGGAATTTGCTGTCTCCGACTGTCTAGTACGCCTCAAGAATCTTACCCTTGGGGGGATCATTCCTATTAGTTCCTCCGAGCATCTTCCATGATAGTACTTGTAGAAAAGAGACAAGTCACCAATCATATGGCTGTACTCTAGTGTTTCGAGAGAATCAGTCAGACTCTCGTCATCAATTAGGCAAATCGCTCTTCTTTGAGTTGAATCCAAGAGAGCTAAAGTGTGTTTTGGGGCTGAACTGCAAACATGAGAATAGTATTGGCCACTGTTGCCCTAACTTGAGCTTTGTATAGTGTCAGTAACTGATGAGATGTGAAGTACTTTTTAGCTCTAAAAAGAAAGTCTAGCTTCTGGGAGGCGGATTTGACAATGGCACGCACGTGATCATCCCAAGAGAAGTCAGTGCTCACATTCACTTCTAGGATAGATGGATTAAATCCATTCGGAAGGACTTTACCGTCCATTAGTAGTTTTGTTGCATTATCCCTTGATGTTTTCTTAGAGAAAACCGCGGCCTGATTTTTGGAAGCGTTGAAGTCGACCAAATTTTTCTTACTCCATTCCAGAATGATTTCGAGATCTTGGTTAATCATATGTATCTGCTGTTCCCTTAGTAGATCTAAAGCAACGACCGATAATAGTTTGTCGGAGCAAAAAGATGACACAAGGCTTCTATCATCTGCGTAGCTGTATATAGGATTGGAAGTTCAAAGAGATCGTTATGTGGAACAGGAACATAGTAAGAGACAGTACAGACTCTTGAGGCATCCCTGCATTAATCGCAAAAGTCTCGAATGAGATGCCATCGACGCCTTTGAGTTGAATCCAAGAGAGCTAAAGTGTGTTTTGGGGCTGAACATGGCCAAACATGAGAACAGTGGCTAGTGTTACCCTAACTTGAGCTTTGCATAGTGTTAATAGCTGATGAGATGTGAAGTACTTTTTAGCTCTAAAAGGAAAGCCTAGCTTCTGAGAGGCGGATTTGGCAATGGCGCGGCAATGTTGTACTTTTAAATCTAACGTTTTGAAAATTTCGACTTGTTGCTCAATATTCTACTTTTTTTTTGTTATTTCATATTTTACGTTAGTATTAACTTTTTAATGAGGATAAAGCAAGATGCGATGCCCCTGGCACATGAATCAAGCGTAATTCAACCGAAAGGAGTTTGTTCTCAAAGTGTATTTTTGTTTTAAAATTTATCTTTTTCTTAAAATTCGAAATTTTTTAATACCATTTTATTTTTGATGGAACGGACTGGTCCTTAATTATCTTCAAATATTGATATACAAATCTTTCCTCTGAAACCAAGAAGGATTATAAAACACAACAAAAGTTGCTCTAACGCGGTTCGATAGCCAAGCTATCATCTTCAGAGAGATACTTTGTATTTCAATTTTTTAATACCATTCTCCAGGTAATTTAGATTTGTTTATTAATTAATTGGGTCGTAATCATAACAAACATCCGTCACGAAAAATGTTTTCTTTATTCAGGCTGAATGGGCTTGTTCTTCTCTTAAGTATCTTCCAATTTCCTACCGAAATCCCAATTTAAATATAAATCAAATTTGAGAAGAATATTTTTTGTTAGGAGCGAGTATTTTACGCATAGACTAATTTTAGACTACGTTGTTGAGTGCTCTAGCTCATTTTTTTAGCAAAGCAGCGTCAGATAAAACAGTTTTTGCCTGTGCGAGATATTTACAAAAGCTCTGTCACATTAGTTTAGTTTTCATTTCCCATTGTGATGGGGATTTGATATATTTGATGATGAATAATTATCGGTTGCGATCAAAGCCACATGAAATGTATTTATCGAATCTCCCCTACAAAGGCCCCCGGTTATACGTCACTGTCGCTTGCATAATATGACCGTTTCCATATTGCGGCTTTGTGAGATATTGTTTTAATTAATGCCCCAGCGACTGAATAAGAAAATGACATATTGACCGGCATATTATTTTTCGGTCGTGCATATTTAAAATAATTGCTCAGCTGTGGTCAAATGCGCACACACCCATTTCCCACTTGGTGATCTATTGCTCGGAATTTCTAATATAACGAACACGAAATGAGAGAAAAACCACATAATTTTTGAATCGATTGTTGCATTATTCCATGGATTCCCCGAGGAGTTAGTTTGTTATAACACCAACTTTGATGGGCGTTCGTATCTCTTTTAAATTCTAAATAAAACTTTTTACGATCTTTTGAATTTTTATATCACAATCAAATAGTTTTGAAATATTTAAGCCTTCTTTAACAGTTTTTCTGCGCAATTTCACTAAATATTGCTTAAAATGTCTCAAACAGTAAATGTTGTTACATTTTGGGTTCGACTTAAGAGATGCTGTGAATTTAAACACTTTATTTCGACAAAGAAACAACAGACTATAGTAAACAATAATTAAGTATTAATTAATTGCTAAATACTGAATGTCCGAATACAGAATGAATCGCAGTGGGGGTGCATGTATATTTAAATCAGACATCTGCTTCTCGAGGTTTCTATCTTTAGTATGTTTAGGCTAGTACTAAGTATACCTTCACATGAGCCACTTCACAACAACAAAACTCTAGTACTAGGGTTCCCACCCCTTTTTAGGTTGAGCCCCCGGATTATAAAAAATATATTCATGCACCTTTTCAAGTTTTTTCGATGCTGTAAAAAAAAGGATATTTATTCTTAGTTACAAACGTCATAAAATAAATTAAAACTCTGGTATTCGCTTACAATTCAAAAATTTGAAAAAAGTCCAAAATTTTCCAAAAAAAAAAAGTAGAAATTCTCAATAAAGCCCGAAACTTCGTCATTAAAAACTATTATAATTTTTAAAAAAAAACAAAACAAAAATAGGCGACATTTTAAAATATTGGTCGAAGGTTTGAAAAATGGGGGAAGGATGGGTAAAGTGGAGCGATTCGCCTAACTGATGACGAAAGTCTGACCGATTTTCTCGAAACTCTAGAGCACAGGCGTATGGTTGGTGAATTGTCTCTTTTCTACAAGTACTATCATGGAAGATGCTCGCAGGAACTAATACGATTAATCCCCCCAAGGGCAAAATCCTTGAGGCGTACTAGACCGTCGGAGATAGCAAATTCCTGTGCGCTCCAGTTTGACACAGTAGGACTTCTGTCCACGGAGACTCTTTTTTTTATAGAACTTCTAAGTTATGGAACTTGTTACCTAAAGATATTTTCCCCAAAAATTACAACCTATCCTTATTTAAGAAGGCGATTCATCGCCATCTATCCTTGTTTCCGCATCCTACTCGCAGTGCTTTGAAAGCATAATGGGGAGTGGATTAAACTTTAAAAAAAATCAAACTGGTTTCAGTGATGGATTTGGCGACTGAAGAAGTTTAATGGAACGGACTGGTCCTTGGTTATCTTCAAAAATTGAAATACAGAACTTGTCCCCTGAAACCAAGAAAGATTAAAAAACACAACAAAGGTTGCTCTCATACTGAGAAAGGATTTTTAGAGTTAAAGCAGATTTCCTGCCATGGGAAAGATGCAAGGAAGTCTTGTTAATCCTTCCCAGGTAGCAGAGTTAAAGTGCCAAATCCCACGAGTCTGTGTCTGAGAAGGAGGTGGTATATGAAGCGAGGGAGAGGCTGCTACAATTTGGAGAATTTGTAAGGAAAAGATCGAGTAGATTAAGTTGATGGGAATCTACATCAGGAATTCCTGTGGGTTCCTCAACTAATTGCGATAATCCACAACTGGTGGCGTCGCCAGTCGTCGCGTCGTCAGTTCGTTATTTCATATTGGACTTACAACTTGAATATTTTGAAGAAGTCGATTTACTTTTAATTTTTTTTAACTGCATAAGTCTAATATGAAGTAAAATTCGAACAACAAAACATTTTTGGCATTTCAATTTATTAGACGTTGAATGTTTGACGTCTATCAGCTACCAAAACATTTTCTTTTTTGGAATTATTAAATGTTGAACATTTCCAAACTTCTGGTATAATTTGAAAATGTGAAACAAAATTAAAAAATTCCATTCTACCACAACTCAAATAAATCATGTATGGAATGACATTTCATGTCGAATTTTGGAGTGGACTTACTTTTCGAAATTTATAAGCTGTATAAGTCCAATATGAAGCAAAATTCGGTACTATTTTTAATATTTCGGAGTACTAAAGGTTATAAGTCACGATTTTATTCGATTTATTCGAAGTCGATAGTGAAGTTTTCTTGAAATTAAAAAACTAGCTTATCAAATATTAAATGTCCCGTATTTTATACTTCTTCGAAGTCTTCAGATAAGTCCAATATGATTCATAACATCTGAAACTTTGAACGTTTCTAGCTAGCGACTTCGAACCTTGGGTATTTTATTCTATTTCCTTCAAGCTGACAAAAAATCCTTCCTTCATTTATTCCTCTAAAAATTTCATGTTTAAAATTGATGAAGAGTTCGATATGAAGCAAAAACTAAATTACCGAATTTCGAAATTTATTTGCAACGTCAACAAGATTAGTCCAAAAATTATTTTATACTGGACTAACAGCTACGAAAATTTTGCAAAAAGTAGATTAATTTTTCGAAATCTTTAAACTGTAAGTCCAAGCACAATTCTAACTATCAAACATGTCGGGCTATTAAAATTTGAAGTCTCGCATTTTATCCCATTTCTTTGAGCGGCTGTAAAGCTCGGAACATATTTTATTCAGTTTCTTTGAAGTCTATGAACAAATATTTAAGCTTCATATTGAAGAATATAAGTACCTCTTAATAACAGTGGTGGCTCGTAGCCAAATTTGATAGGGGTGCTGCGACAATGTTAGCGTTTTATGTTTGATCCATAATGTCGATTTTTTCAAAATTTCGACTCTTTTTGAAAACTTGACTTTTTTTTGAAAAGTTCGAACTTTTTTAAAAATGTTATTTACACATTTATTAAAGATTTCCAATTAAATATTCGACCTAAAAGAAAAGATCCCTTTTAAACTTGAACTATTGAAAATTTCGACTTTTTTCAAAATTTTATCTTTTCAAAATTTCAACTTTTTTGATAATTACGAATTTCTCGACAAATTTGAGTTTTCTTCAATAATCAAAAAATTTAGCTGTTTTGAAAATTTAATTAAAAACTCTGCAATTTATTTTAAATGTCGATATTTTTCTAAAAATTCGTCTTTTATTCACATTTTCAAATTTATTGGAAATATCGACCATTTTAAAAAATTAAAATTTTTTTTCGAAATCCTTATTTTCTTTTGAAAATTTAACTTTCTATGAAAATTTGAAGATTTTTTAAAATTTGACTTCTCTTAAAAAATTTTAAAATTTGACTTTTTTAAAAATTCGACTTTTCTGATAACTTTAGCTTTATTTTTTAAAAGTGATAATGCTTTTCTTTTTAAATTTACATTTTTTGAAAAAAAATTTGAAATAACACTCGAATTTAAAAAATTAATAACAAAATTTCTATTTTTCAAATTATGCAAAGTTTTGAAACAAATTTCCAAAAAAAAATGCATAATATGCAAGGCATTTTATGTACAAATAAAGTGCCAACATTTGAATTTAAATCACACTTTCTTTTTCTCAAAAATTTCAATAATTTTCACTTTAAAAATCGAAATTATAAGAATTTTTTGACAATCAATTTATTTGAAAAAAATTTTTGTTTCCCTAATTTCGAACATGTTATTTTTTTGAAAAATTTTGTTTTTAGATAAGAAATTTTAACTTTTTCGAGAATTATGATCTGCTTTCTCTAGAAATTTTGAGCTTAATCTTTTAATTTCGATCTTTTTTTTATGGACATTTGAATTTTAAATTCGAATTTAAGAATTTCAATAAAAAATTCAACATTTCTAGAAAAATTGGCAATTCCGATTCAGAATTTTCTTTGGTCCTATAATAGTAGTAATTTTTTAGAGAAATATCAAATTGCAAAAAGGTTGAAATTTACAAGGTTCATTTTTTCTTGAAATTTCAATATTTTTCCCAAAGTTTTCTTACTTTTTTGCAGATTTGAAGTTTATTTTTCCTAAATTTATGCCTAATAATTTTCAGTTTCTTATCAAAGTTATATAAATGAACTTTAAAATATTAAAATATGGTTAAAGAACTTTTAAATTTCCAAAACAAATTAGAGAGAAATCTTTCCAGAAAAAGTCAAAATTTCTAAAAAAAATCCTTTGTATCAAATGTTTAGAGAAAAACACAAATGTCATGGGAAAAGAAGGCAACATTTCTTAAAGAAAAAATCGAAATTTGAAAGTAATTAATATATCTTTACAAAAACGTCGTCGTTTTTCCAAAATGTTGAAATATAGAGCTTTAAGGTTTTTTTCTAAAACATTTTTTCTCAAAACTACAGAATAAAATAAATGTTATATTCTCAAAGTTTCGTGTAAAAACTTGACATTTTTAAAACAAATTAGAGGAACATAAAGAAAAATCTGGAGAAGAACAACAGTTTTAGGAAAAATCGAAATTTCGAGAAAATTTCTTTTTATAAAATATTTAGGAAAAATGGAAACTTTGCAGAAAAAATCAAAATTTCCTAAATAAATTGAAATATCGGAAAAAAATTCAAAATTTTTTTACAAAATGAGATTTGAGGTAAAAATTCGAAGATACCGTATTATTTCTTAGAGAAATAGTGAAATGCGAGATGATGTTTAGATTTTTTTCTTGAAATTGTAATTACTTTCCCAAAATGTTGACATTTTCAAAGAAATTTAAGTTTTTTTTTTTAATTTTAATTCCTGCTCTAAATATTGATTTCTTCCTGAATACTTTTAAAAAAATTAGTTTTTCAAAATGTAATTTTGATCAAAATTAAAAATAAAATAGGTTTTTAAATGTCGTAGCTTCGTGAAAGAAACCTAAAATTTCTATAAATAGAAATCAGAGAAAATTTAAAATTTCTACAAAAAATTGTGTAATGAAAAATGTTCAGAAAATTTTTACAAAAAAATCTCGTAAGCGAAATTGGGGGTGCTGCAGTTCCACAGTGCCTATACGCCAGCCGCCACTGTTAAGTATAATACTAACCAAAATTTGGACTTGAGCGATTTTCAAACTCTGAACGTTTCGCGTAAGAATGTGCTAGATTTCTTTGAGTTGTAGAAATTCTAAGGTTTCTACTGGTTCACTATAGAGTAAAATTCATTTTGAATTTTGACAAAGAGTATTAGTTCGACTCAGTATGAAGCAAAGTTGAACAGCTAGTCTTCGAAAGTCAAAGTTAAACATATATTTTATAGTGCGAATGCTACTTTATATTGAACTTAAACCTTAAAGAAGTAAGTTAACTGTTTATTACTATAAATCTAATATGAAACAAAATTTAAACTGAAAACATTTTGGATTACCAAACCTTGAACGTCTCGTCTAAAAAACTTCTGGATCAGTGGCGGCTCGTAACCAAAACCAATGGGGATGCTGCGATAATGTTTAGCGTTTAAGAATTTTTAAAATTTCTAATGAAAATTTCGACATTTTCAAAACGTTACTTTTCGAAAATTTTAGATTTCTTTGAAAACTTGACAATGAACACTTTTGATAAGGTGGCGTTTTTTGAAAGGTTGGATTTTTTTTAAATTTCGATTGCATAGCAAAATTTAGATTTTTTATTGTAATGTCGACCTTATTTTATTTTTAAGTATTGACTTTTATAAAAAACTCTGAATACTCTTTTAAATATTTCCGTATTTTGGTAAATATTTAGACTTTTCGATGTTCTGGTTTTGTTTTGTATTTTTTTTGAAAATTAATTATTACATTATTTTAAATTTTTACCATTTGAAAATTCTTCCTTTTTCTAAATATGTAATTTTTTCAAAACTGGACTTTTATTAAATTTTCGACTTTTTTCTAAATTTCATCTTTGCTTATAATTTTTGTGTGGAAATTAATGTTTTTGTTTATTGAAAATTTCGATTCTTAATAATTTCGATTGGTTTTTATTTAAATGCCAACTATTTTTCAAAAATTCGACCTTTTTTGCAGTTTCGAATATTTTTTGATTTTTTTTTTGTTGAAAATTGCGCTATTACTTAATTTACGAAATGTTTTAAAATTTCGATTTTTTGGAAAATTTTAAAATTTTATGAAATGTTTGACATTTTTTCAAAATCTTGATTTTTTTGACCTAAAATTTCAACTTTTTAAAAAAACGTTCCACTTTGAAAATTTTAACTACCAAAAATTTAAATTTTTCCAAAATTTTAACTTCTCAATATTTCGACTTTTGAAAACTTCGATCTGATAATTTTCTCTTGTTTTCAATATTCCGGTTTCGAAAATTTTGATTTTTATTGCAAAGTTGAGTGTAAATTTCCCAACTATTCAAAATTTAAACTTTTTTTTAAAATTTCGAATTATTTCGTAAATTCGATAAAAATTCTTAAATCTTTTGCAAATTTTGATATTTTTTAATTCAGACTATAAATTTCGACTTATTCTTTTTGAAAATTTCTTCTTTTGCAAAATTTTCACTTCTTTTGGAAATTTGAACGATTTTGAAAACGTTTGCCTTGGCAACAAATTTCGACTTTCTTGAAAATTTTAACCTTTCCTTAAATCTGCACTTTTTTGAAATTCTTGACTATTTTTAATTCCCCCTTTGTTGAAAATTCCGGCCTTTTTCAAATGTTCGAATTTTTCAAAATTTTGATAATTTTCCAAAATTTAAAAATTTTGATAATTTTCCAAAATTTAAAAATTTTGGAAACTTAAAAATTTTGACTATTTTTTTAATTTCAGCTATTTTCAAAATTTTGACATTTTTTGCAAACTGTTGATCATTTATTTGAAAATTGTGATTTTTTTTAAGTCAGACATTTCTTAAAACCTTTTATTGAAATTTTCGACTAATATTTCGTAAAATTTCGACCCCATTTCAAAGCTTCAACTTTTTTTTTCAAAATTTCGACTCTTTTTAAAAACTAGACTTTTTTTTGAAATGTTCGAACTTTTTTTAAAATTTTATTTGGATATTTTTTTAAGCATTTCCAATTAAACCTTCGACTTAAAAGAAAAGATTCTTTTTAAACTTGAAATATTGAAAATTTCGTCTTTTTTCAAAATTATACCTTCTCAAAATTTCAACTTTTTTGATAGTTACGAATTTTTCGATAATTTTGAGTTTTCCCCGATATTTTAAAAATTCAGCTTCATTGAAAATTTAATTAAAAACTCTGCAATTTACTTTAAATGTCGATATTTTTCCAAAAATTCGTCTTTTATTCACATTCCCAAAATTAGTAAAAAAAGTCGACAATTTTAAAAATTAAAAATTTTTTTCGAAATCTTTATTTTAGCCTAACCAAACCCAATCTAATCCAGTTACAACTAATTAAACCCTAACACAATCAAACCTAACTTAATTCAATTCAGCTTAACATAACCCAACCAAACCCGATCTAATCCAGTTTAACCTAATTAGAAAATTTGACTTTCTATAAAAATTTCCAAAATTTTTAAGATTTGCCTTTTTTTTTAAATCGACTTTTCTGATAACTTTAGCTTTATTTTTTTAAAGTGGTAATGTTTTTCTTTTTAAATTTACATTTTTTGAGAAAAACTTCGAAATAACACTCGAATTAAAAAAAATTGTTAACAAAAATTTCTATTTTTAAAATTGTGCAAAGCTTTGAAAAAAATTTCCAATGAAAACTTGTATTTTATGTATAAATAAATTGCCAAAATTTGAATTTTAATCACAAAACATTGGCTTTAAGCTGGAATGTTTGATTTTTGAAATTTCTTTGGAGCTTCAAAAGTACTAGAAAAAAATTAAATTAGAACAGTAAATTGTCAATAATCTTTTTTCGACATTTTGATTAATTTTAATTTCGAAATTTTGATACTTTTAAAAATGTTGACTCTTTTTCTCAAAAATTTCAATAATTCCCACTCTGAGAGTCGAAATTAAAAGAATATTTTTAACAATTAACTTATTTCAAGAAAAAATTTTTTCTTTACCGAAAATGTTATTATTTTTTTGGAAAAATATTGTTTACTAGTAAGAAATTTCAACTTTTTCTAGAAATATAATCTGCTTTCTCTTGAAATTTTAAGTTAAATCCTTCAATTTCGATTTTTTTTTATCGAAATTTGAATTAATTCGAACTTCAAGAATAAATTTAACATTTCTAGAAAAACTGGAAATTTCGATTCAGAATTTTCTTTGGTCCTACAGTAGAAGTAATTTTTTAGAGAAATATCAAATTGTAGAAAAAGTTGAAATTTACAAGGTTCATTTTTTCTTGAAATTTCAATATTTTTTCCAAAGTTTTCTTATTTCTCTGCAGATTTGAAGTTTATTTTTCCTAAACCTATACTTAATAATTTTTAGTTTCTTATCAAAGTTACAAAATAAAATGAACTTTGAAATATTAAAATTTCGTTAAAAAACTTTTAAATTTTTAAAACAAATGAGATAGAAATCAAAATTTCTACAAGAAAAAATATTTTAAAGACAAAATCTCTAGGAAAAGTCGAAATTTCAAGAAAAATTCTTTGTACAAAATGTTAAAAAAAACACAAATTGCATAGGAAAAATAGGGAAAATTTCTTAGACAAAAAATTGAAATTTGAAAGAAAAATTGAAATATTACAAAAAGGTCAAAATTTTTTGTTTTTCCCAAAATGTTGAAATTTTTATAGAGCTTTTAGGGTTTCTTTCAAACAATGTTTGTCAAAACTACAAAATAAAATGAACTTTAAATTGTCACCGACGTGAAAAAACTTGACATTTTTAAAGCAAATTAGAGGAACACAAAGAAAAATCTGAAGAGATTGGAATTTCTGGAAGAAATTTACTTTCAGGAAAAATGGAAATTTCGAGAAAAATTCCTTTTATAAAATATTTAGAAAAAATGGAAACTGCAAAAAAATCAAAATTTCCTAAAAAAATCGAAATATCTGAAAAAAACTCAAAATTCATAATTTTGAGTTTTTAATCAAAGTTACAAAATAAAATGAACTTTGAAATATTAAAATTTCGTTAAAAAACTTTTAAATTTTTAAAACAAATGAGACAGAAATCAAAATGTCTACAAGAAAAAATATTTTAAAGACAAAATCTCTAGGAAAAGTCGAAATTTCAAGAAAAATTCTTTGTACAAAATGTTAAAAAAAAACACAAATTGCATAGGAAAAATAGGGAAAATTTCTTAGACAAAAAATTGAAATTTGAAAAAAAAATTGAAATATTACAAAAAGGTCAAAATTTTTTGTTTTCCCAAAATGTTGAAATTTTTATAGAGCTTTTAGGGTTTCTTTCAAACAATGTTTGTCAAAACTACAAAATAAAATGAACTTTAAATTGTCACCGACGTGAAAAAACTTGACATTTTTAAAGGAAATTAGAGGAACACAAAGAAAAATCTGAAGAGATTGGAATTTCTGGAAGAAATTTACTTTCAGGAAAAATGGAAATTTCGAGAAAAATTCTTTTTATAAAATATTTAGGAAAAATGGAAACTGCAAAAAAAATCAAAATTTCCTAAAAAAATCGAAATATCTGAAAAAACTCAAAATTCATAATTTTGAGTTTTTAATCAAAGTTACAAAATAAAATGAACTTTGAAATATTAAAATTTCGTTAAAAAACTTTTAAATTTTTAAAACAAATGAGATAGAAATCAAAATTTCTACAAGAAAAAATATTTTAAAGACAAAATCTCTAGGAAAAGTCGAAATTTCAAGAAAAATTCTTTGTACAAAATGTTAAAAAAAAACACAAATTGCATAGGAAAAATAGGGAAAATTTCTTAGACAAAAAATTGAAATTTGAAAAAAAAATTGAAATATTACAAAAAGGTCAAAATTTTTTGTTTTCCCAAAATGTTGAAATTTTTATAGAGCTTTTAGGGTTTCTTTCAAACAATGTTTGTCAAAACTACAAAATAAAATGAACTTTAAATTGTCACCGACGTGAAAAAACTTGACATTTTTAAAGCAAATTAGAGGAACACAAAGAAAAATCGGAAGAGATTGGAATTTCTGGAAGAAATTTACTTTCAGGAAAAATGGAAATTTCGAGAAAAATTCTTTTTATAAAATATTTAGGAAAAATGAAAACTGCAAAAAAAATCAAAATTTCCTAAAAAAATCGAAATATCTGAAAAAAACTCAAAATTCATAATTTTGAGTTTTTAATCAAAGTTACAAAATAAAATGAACTTTGAAATATTAAAATTTCGTTAAAAAACTTTTAAATTTTTAAAACAAATGAGATAGAAATCAAAATTTCTACAAGAAAAAATATTTTAAAGACAAAATCTCTAGGAAAAGTCGAAATTTCAAGAAAAATTCTTTGTACAAAATGTTAAAAAAAAACACAAATTGCATAGGAAAAATAGGGAAAATTTCTTAGACAAAAAATTGAAATTTGAAAGAAAAATTGAAATATTACAAAAAGGTCAAAATTTTTTATTTTTCCCAAAATGTTGAAATTTTTATAGAGCTTTTAGGGTTTCTTTCAAACAATGTTTGTCAAAGCTACAAAATAAAATGAACTTTAAATTGTCACCGACATGAAAAAACTTGGCATTTTTAAAGCAAATTAGAGGAACCCAAAGAAAAATCTGAAGAGATTGGAATTTCTGGAAGAAATTTACTTTCAGGAAAAATGGAAATTTCGAGAAAAATTCGTTTTATAAAATATTTAGGAAAAATGGAAACTGCAAAAAAAATCAAAATTTCCTTTAAAAAATCGAAATATTTAAAAAAAACTCAAAATTTTTATACAGAATGATATTTGAGGTAAAAATTCGAAGATATCGTATTAACTTATTTTTTAGAGAAATAGTAAAAAGTGAGATGAGTTGGATTTAGATTTTTTCTTGAAATTGTAATTATTTTCTGAAAATATTGACATTTTCATGGAAATTTGACTTTTTTCTTAACATTTGCTGCTCGAAATATTGATTTTTTCCTCAAAACTTTTACAAACATCATTTTTTGAAAATGTGATTTTGATCAAAATTAAAAATGAAATATGTTTTTAAATGTCGTAACTTCGTGAAAGAAACCTAAAATTTCTGTAAAAAGAAATCCGAAAATTTAAAATTTCTACAAAAAATTGTGTAATGAAAAGTGTTCAGAAAATTTTGGGAAAAAACTCGTATGCAAAATTGGGGGTTCTGAAGTTCCACAGTGCCTATACGCCAGCCACCACTGTTCCGGATACAAGAACAAGGACTTATTCTTGTGCTTCTGGATTTCTTTCAGCTGGCTGTACAAATTCATAGGTTTTTTTTTGGTACCCTATGGCATTATATTCAACTTGAATTTTAGTGAAGAAATCTTTAGTATTTGATTCGATAAAAAATTGACCTACCAATCTTCGAAAACCAATGAAGCACAAGTTTGGTGAAACGGACTGTTCCTTGGTTATCTTCAAAAATTCATAGATGATAGCTTGGCTATCGAAACGCGTTAGAGCAACCTTTGTTGTGTTTTTTAATCTTTCTTTGTTTCAGGGGAAAAGATTTGTATTTCAATAAACGAAGCATAAGGTTAAATATGTTTAATAGTTAGTTCGACTGCTAATTCATATTGGACTTACAGCTTGAAGATTTTGGAAAAGCAGATTAACTTTTGGTAAGTATAAATTTAATATGAAGCAAAATTCAGACTTAACATTCTGGATTATCAAACTTTGAATGTCTCGCGAAAAGATTTGTATTTCAATAAACAAGCATAAGGTTAAATATGTTTGATACTTAGTTCGACTGCTATTTCATATTGGACTTACAGCTTGAAGATTTTGGAAAAGCAGATTAACTTTTGGTAAGTATAAATCCAATATGAAGCAAAATTCAGTCTTAACATTCTGGATTATCAAACTTTGAATATCTCGCGTAAGAAGCTCCCTCCAATATAAAAAATGGCCCATTAAACAATGAAATTAAAGCATTTCAAGCGTATTTATTTTAAATTATTCTGTTAAGTCCAATATGATGCAAGTATTACCAAACTTGCAACATTAAATTTACCAAACCTTTTCGATATTTTCAAACCGGTTGAAGAGTCCACTGCTTAGATCCACTATGATGTAGAAGAAATCTTCAAAATTATCTTGTTGATTATAAAGCAAATTTGACCTACCTGTCTTTGAAAGTCACTCCTTATGTTAACAATATATCATGATGAAATTTCACTTCATATTAGAACTTAAAGATTTAGAAGTTAAAGATTCGCTTTTTTTTCGTTGTATAAGTCCAATATGAATCAAAATTCGGACAATCAAACACTTTAACAGAGTATTTAACCTCTGAAGTCTCGTGTTTTGACTTTTTTCGAGATATTGGACATCACATTTTGAATATCTTATGTTGTATTCGATTTCTTCGAAGACTTAAATAAGTAGTTAGGTTTTATAGTGTAATATGGAGCTAAATTCATATTATCAAATTTTGAATGCACTCTGTTGCACACATGTTGTTTCACTGATTGAAATTGGCTGAAGAAATTTTTTAACTTCTGATGAGTTTTCACCATTTGATTGTTTAAAGGATAATAGTTTAAAGCAAGGATGTAATTTAAAAAAATCATTTTATTGGCCATATTGCATATATTATAACAGCAACTACAATACAAAATTTACACACTATAATAACTTTAATATAGTATATGAATATACAGGGGATTTACAAATGTAGATTATAATACACCAAGGAAAATTCAAAAATATTGCTAAATTTTTAATCTTCTCAAATCGTTCGCCAGAACCAAAAGTCAACAATACAAAAAAACCAACCAACTTTTTTTTTATACGTTTTTCTCTCATACTACAGTTTCCACGTCGACCTGCAACCTTCTCAAAATAAAAAACGTCCAAATTGAACTTTGCAGTTGGACATGGAACCGATGTAACTGAGATAATTATTGCAATAATTTAAAATTATCGATTGCATAAACATTACAAGTCAACAAAAACAATCTTTACATGAGCAAGTTTTTACAATATTATGTACAACTGTTTCGCGTCCGTGCAGAACCGGGATCAGGCTGGTCTAACCAAAAAACGGCGTGAGAAATAAATGTAATCATTATTATCGACTGATGGGCACTTTGCCCCGGAAATTTCGCCCCTGCAGTCGAGGATGAAATTCAGAATTATTACAATTTTTTTTTTCAAAATTCCCCGGGCAATAGTGCGCTTAAAACAAAATGTCCTACATCTAAATCAGTCAGCGACTGACCTGGCCCAACTTCTGCAAGAACTCTGGCAAATAGAACCAACATTATTATTATTATTGGGTACAAAAATACACCGATTATGTTTAAAATCTACAATTTTTCATACTGTACCAGGCCTCATAAAATTTTAAAATTCGAAAACTCTTAAATATATTTATATATATAATACACTGCAGACAGTTCTCTAACCTCAATAATATTATTCATCATATCATAGTATTTTTAATCTAGTACACTGAAAGCACACGCAGAGGCGTTACAACGCGAACGCCCCGATATCAATATAATAATAATAGTAATCAATAGAATATCGATGTCGATTTCTCTACGCTATTATTTGTAAATTTCAAAAACGTTATACACTAAGTTTGTGCAATGGCTCTTTTAAAATACGCTCGAACGGAAAAATATTATTAAGCGTTCGAAATGCCCAAGGCAGTACAAATGTTCTCTGCATTCAAAATTCGCGGAAAATCAAGTTATGTACAACAGAGAATTTCGATTCACTAAAGCGGCGTCTACAACGAGAGCGATCTCTAGTGGTGTGGTACCCTGATGACGCGCCAAAAATACATGGCGCCGTTCAGAACTCGTTTACTCAAAATGATACTTCGATAAAGCGATTGGAAGTCATTTTTGCGGTAGAGCATCATCTGGAATTCGTCAAGCAAAATTTGGACCGATTCTGATGCTATGTCACTTTCAGGGTTACCTGAATACCGATATCTTTGGAAAAGTGTTTTGTAGAACTTGCAATATTATTGTACATCTTCTAGTGTTCTATGCTCTATTGATGGCATGATATCTGGTGTTTAAATTACTGATAACTTTGGAAAAACAAATGGAATTGATTTAAGGATACCACAAACGGATGTTGAGCCATACTCATGGTTCTTATTGTACATCTTCTAGTGTTCTATGGTCTATTGATGGCTTGATATCTGGTGTTTAACTTACTAATAACTTTGGAAAAACAAATGGAATTAATTTAAGGATACCACAAACGGATGTTGAGCCATACTGATGGTTCTTATTGTACACCTTCTAGTGTTCTATGCTCTACTGATGGCATGATATCTGGTGTTTAAATTACTGATAACTTTGGAAAAACAAATGGAATTGATTTAAGGATATAACAAACGGATATTGAGCCATACTGATGGTTCTTGTTGTATATCTTCTAGTGTTCTATGCTCTATTGATGGCATGATATCTGGTGTTTAAATCACTGATAACTTTGGAAAAACAAATGGAATTGATTTAAGGTTACCACAAACGGATATTGAGCCATACTGATGATTCTTGTTGTATATCTTCTAGTGTTCTATGCTCTATTGATGGCATGATATCTGGTGTTTAAATCACTGATAACTTTGGAAAAACAAATGGAATTGATTTAAGGTTACCACAAACGCATATTGAGCCATACTGATGGTTCTTGTTGTATATCTTCTAGTGTTCTATGCTCTATTGATGGCATGATATCTGGTGTTTAAATCACTGATAACTTTGGAAAAACAAATGGAATTGATTTAAGGATACCACAAACGAATGTTGAGCCGTACTGATGGTTCTTATTGTACATCTTCTAGTGTTCTATGCTCTATTGATGGCATGATATCTAGTGTTTAAATTACTGATAACTTTGGAAAAACAATAGGAATTGATTTCAGGATACCAGAAACGGATGTTGAACCATACTGATGGTTCTTATTGTACATCTTCCACTGTTCTATACTCTATTGATGGCATGATATCTGGTGTTTAAATTACTGATAACTTTGGAAAAACAAATGGAATTAATTTAAGGATACCACAAACGGATGTTGAGCCATACTGATGGTTCTTGTTGTACACCTTCTAGTGTTCTATGCTCTACTGATGACATGATATCTGGTGTTTAAATTACTGATAACTTTGGAAAAACAAATGGAATTGATTTAAGGATACAACAAACGGATATTGAGCCATACTGATGGTTCTTGTTGTATATCTTCTAGTGTTCTATGCTCTATTGATGGCATGATATCTGGTGTTTAAATTACTGACAACTTTGGAAAAACAAATGGAATTGATTTAAGGATACCACAAACGGATGTTGAGCCATACTGATGGTCCATCTTGAAGTGACTTTATTGATAATTTTAGAAACGTGCAATGTTTTGAGGATCCTACAAGCGGATTTGGTGCCATACTGGTAACCTGCCATCAGGTAACCTGATCACTGATAATTTTGAAACAAATTCTAAATAGAACTTTTCTTTAACGAATGAACTTTAAGAGAACGTTAGTGTCAAATTGAAGGTGTAATATCTTAGAATGCAATGGATAATTTTGGAAAAAGTGCTTAAATTTGGAGATTGTATTGGTCACAATTTTGATAATAGACAATGTGACTTTCGGCAATTAAACAAGCGAATGTTAAAACCATACCGATGACAATCTCCCGATGTCTTGAAACAAATGCTAGATGATGCTATTGCACTTCCTCAGTCATACTAATGGTTTGCATTTAAAGAGACTGATACAGATAACTTAAAAACTGTCCTGATATTTTGAAAATTAAAGAAATGATTGCTGATTTGATACTAAAAGGCCTGAAGAAACAGTTCCGCAAATGTTAACCTCAATTGGAACACTATGACTGACAATTATCTTCTTCCTTACATAATTTTGATTTCTTTGCTTGTTGATTGAATATTTATGAATCTCAGAAGTTTCAATTAGATGTTAATGTCAATTTAAAGAAGAGAAAGTTCGCTTGATTTACAAACAGAATCTGTTGTACTATGCTGATGATGTTTCCTGTTTTTTTTTTTTTTTCAGTAAATGAAGTTGAAAATTTGACCATAATTCAACAGAAGATGACACTGGTAAACTCATAAGCGAGAAAAGTGTAAAATCCTTGAAACTAAGTCCTAAATCCTAGAGTCTAAGAATACTAGAAAACTTTGACTTCATTAGGTTGGCAACTTAGGAGTCTCAAACTCGACCACTGTTCTAGAAATCGCACTGTTCTTTTCAAAGCCGCTTTAGCGAGACCCGTCTTGATAGAAAGTGCAAGAATAAATTCGTGAACTCGGCCTTGACAATTGCAGCACAAACATCCTTAACCTATTGGAAAATTCTTACTCTTATTTTATAATTCAACCCTACACTAGACGATCCATGTGCTTACCTAAACCTTACAGCTGTACAACATATCGACTTTTTTTTTCAATATCCGACTTCTAAGTACAATTCTGGACGAACGAATCGATGCATCATCTTCAGATAATGTGGTAGTACGAGTAAATTGTAGAAATTGACGAAGGCATCAACGCAAAACTGTACGTGGTACTCTTACAGCAATGAAACAAACACAAGCGATCGAACTGCATACCATCGCGCCCCAACCTCAAACTCCTCTTTGGAACTGCATACCATCGCGCCCCAACCTCTAACTCCCCTTTGGAACTGCACACCATTGCGCTCCAACCTCAAACTCCCCTTTGGTACCTCCATCCCACCGCTAGAGTTCCAAACCCCTTCTTGGTATCCCTTTTAATACAAAAAGTTGAACCTTAACGTAAATCTAAAGACATTGGATTTCTGATACCTTATCCCACATCTGATTAGCTATCCTATCCCTCATCTTAGAAATCCATTCCTATTTCTTTCGTTGATTTTGCCAAGTTGGGGCTCAAAATTACAAACAAAAAAGGACTGAATAGCGTTTCTGGCGAATTTCGGTGGTGTTCCCACTTCTGACCACGTAAATTTTTCTGCTTATTTTAAGAAAAAGGTGAAATTTTTAGAAATCAACTAGATGCTTAGTTTGACTTAAATATGACACTTTTAACTTGAAGACCACATTTCCCTTAGAGTTAACATTTTGAATTTAATTCGAAATTTAGGAAGAAGCTGCTGACTAAATATTGACCTCACAAACCCGAAAACTATGCAGGAGCTGTTTTTGGGGCTCAAACAAAAAGACTCAATAGCGTTTCTGGCGCATTTCTGAACTGTTCCCACTTCTGATCACATAAATTTCTCTTCTGTTTTTGTCTAAGATGAGAAATTTCGAGAAAAAAGTAAAAATTTGGAAAAATATCTAGCTCAAATTCGACTATTTTAATTTGAAATACACATTTTCTTTTAAGGCGACATTTTGAATTTAACTCTGAATTCCAGAAAAAAAGCTTTAATTCCAAAAAAAATTGATGGTAAGTTGAAAAAAAATCTAAAATTATAGAGGAAAATTTCGACAAAAAAATTCATACATTTGCCATTAAAAAAAAATCTAAAATTATAGAGGAAAATTTCGACAAAAAAATTCATACATCATTTGCCATTAAAAAAAAAAACCTGAAAGTTCCATTTTGAATTTTAAAATTTCGATGTTAAGCTGAAATTTCGTCAAAAACTTGAGAATGGAACGAATTTCAATATCAGTCTAAATTTCGAGTTTAAATATTTCGAAAATTTAGGTCAAAATTCTAGTTTTGAATCGAAAATTGAACTGTAGGATCGAAATTTCGAAATTTCTGCCTGAAATGTCAAATTTCAAAATGAACTTTGAAACAAAATGTCAAATAAATCGGACTTAAATTGTAATTTTGAGTTTAGCGGCAGAAATCGTCAACAATTTGAGAATGGAACGAAATTTCAATACCAGAGTTTAATTTCGAGTTTAAATATTTTGGAAATTTAAGCCAAAATTCTAGTTTTGAATCGAAAATTGAACTGTAGGATCGAAATTTCGAAATTTCTGCCTGAAATGTCAAGTTTCAAAATGAACTTTGAAACAAAACGCTAAAAAATCGGACTTAAATTGTAATTTTGAGTTTAGTGGCAGAAATCGTCAACAATTTGAGAATGGAACGAAATTTCAATATCAGAGTTTAATTTCGAGTTTAAATATTTTGGAAATTTAAGCCAAAATTCTAGTTTTGAATCGAAAATGGAACTGTAGGATCGAAATTTCGAAATTTCTGCCTGAAATGTCAAGTTTCAAAATGAACTTTGAAACAAAACGCTAAAAAATCGGACTTAAATTGTAATTTTGAGTTTAGTGGCAGAAATCGTCAACAATTTGAGAATGGAACGAAATTTCAATATCAGAGTTTAATTTCGAGTTTAAATATTTCGAAAATTTAGAGTCCAAAATTCTAGTTTTGAATCGAAAATGGAACTGTAGGATCGAAATTTCGAAATTTCTGCCTGAAATGTCAAGTTTCAAAATGAACTTTGAAACAAAACGCCAAAAAGTCGGACTTATATTGTAATTTTGAGTTTAGCGGCAGAAATCGTCAACAATTTGAGAATGGAACGAAATTTCAATATCAGAGTTTAATTTCGAGTTTAAATATTTCGAAAATTTGAGCCAAAATTCTAGTTTTGAATCGAAAATTGAACTGTAGGATCGAAATTTCGAAATTTCTGCCTGAAATGTCAAGTTTCAAAATGAACTTTGAAACAAAACGCCAAAAAGTCGGACTTAAATTGTAATTTTGAGTTTAGCGGCAGAAATCGTCAACAATTTGAAAATGGAACAAAATTTCAATATCAGAGTTTAATATCGAGTTTAAATTTTTCGAAAATTTGAGTCCAAATTCTAGTTTTGAATCAAAAATTGAACTTTAGGATCGAAATTTCGAAATTTCTGTCTGAAATGTCAAGTTTCAAAATGAACTTTGAAACAAAATGCCAAAAAGTCGAACTTAAATTGCAATTTTGAGTTTAGTGGCAGATTACCAGATAATGGCTTAAAAATGAACTTTCGAAATTAAATTTGTTGGTTTAGAGTCGTAATGCGACCTCTTGTATGAAATCTAGAAGTTAACTAAATTAACAGAAACTAAGGTTCAAATTTCTAATAAATATCGTTTAATTATTAAGGAAAGAGGAACATTTGAAGTGTCAGGCACAAAAAAAACAAAACTCGGATTTCTAGGAAAAAAAACTGATGAAATTTTTAGTTAAATTCGAAACCAAAAGTTCGAGAAAAAGTCGCACTTTCGAGAAATTCCAAATTTTATGTCTATAAATGTCGAATTTTGGAGATTAACGAAAAAAATTGTAATTTCAAAAGCGAACCTCTCAAATGAAAGTGGAAAATTCAAGTTTTAAGTCAAAATGTAAGCTTTAAAACCAAAATTCAAAATTTCGGGAACAACCGTAAATAACGAAAATGAAATTTTGAATGAAAGAAAATTTTTTTTGAAAAAATGTATATAAAGTTTGCTTTAACTCGAAATATTAAGAAACCCAAAAACAGAAATTTAAAAACAAGTTCTATAACATTTTCGAAATGTTGGTTACAATGAAACTGCGAGAAAAAGTCTCAATATTGAATTTTTGGAAATTTTGGGTATAAAAAAACGTCTGACTCTTGATTTATAAGGATTTAAAAAAGTTTTAATTCGGAAATTTGTAAAAAAAAGGAGAAGTTTTAAAAACTAGAGAATTAAAGTTCCACAAGTGTCGAGTTAAAGTTGAAATTTCCAACAGGTTATAATTTCGAGAAAAGTCAGAAATTTTGAGTTTAAAAGTTGAAATATCCTGGAAAAAACATCATTTCGAAATTTCGACAAAAAATATTCGATATTTTGAAAGGATGAATTTTACAGATAAACACGAAAACGCGAGTCAATTTTTGTGGGTAAAGCAAAAAAATTTCGCAAATAATCAAAATTTCAGGACTAAATTTCAGGTGTAAAAATTCGTAGTAAAAGCTTGAAATTATTTTTTTCTTCCTAAAATCACGAGGAAATTTTAGTTTTTCTTTTTGGGACCTTTTTTTTAATTTAAACCTGTAATCTATGATAAAAAATGAAGTTCTAAGAAAACACTCGAAATATTAAGAAACAAATACAGAAATTTTGAAAAGACAAATTCTACAAAATTCTCGAAATGTTGGTTAAATTGAAACTGCTAGAAAAAGTCTCAATATTGAATTTTTTGAAATTTTGGATATAAAAAAACGTCTGACTTTCGATTTATAAGGATTTAAAAAAGATTTAATTCGCAAATTTATTCGCAAATTTGGAAAAAAAAGGAGAAATTTTAAAAAATGGAGAATTAAAATCCCACAAGTGTCGAGTTAAAGTGGAAATTTCCAACAGGTTATAATTTCGAGAAAAGTCAGAAATTTTGAGTTTAAAAGTTGAAATATCCTGGAAAAAACATCATTTCGAAATTTCGACACAAAATATTCGAGATTTTGAAAGGATGAATTTTACAGATAAACACGAAAACGCGAGTCGATTTTTGTGGGTAAAGCAAAAAATTTCGTAAAAAATCAAAATTTCAGGACTAAATTTCAGGTGTAAAAATTCGTAGTAGAAGCTTGAAATTATTTTTTTCTTTCTAAAATCACGAGGAAATTTTAGTTTTTCTTTTTGGGCCCCTTTTTTATAATTTAAACTTGTAATCTATGATGAAAAATGAAGTTCTAAGAAAACACTCGAAATATTAAGAAACAAAAAACAGAAATTTTGAAAAAAAAATCCTACAAAATTCTCGAAATGTTGGTTAAATTCAAACTGCTAGAAAAAGTCTCAATATTGAATTTTTGGAAATTTTGGATATAAAAAAACATCTGACTTTCGATTTATAAGGATTTAAAAAAGTTTTAATTCGCAAATTTATTCGCAAATTTGGAAAAAAAAGGAGAAATTTTGAAAACTGGAGAATTAAAATTCCACAAGTGTCGAGTTAAAGTTGAAATTTCCAACAGGTTATAATTTCGAGAAAAGTCAGAAATTTTGAGTTTAAAAGTTGAAATATCCTGGAAAAAACATCATTTCGAAATTTCGACAAAAAATATTCGAGATTTTGAAAGGATGAATTTTACAGATAAACACGAAAACGCGAGTCGATTTTTGTGGGTAAAGCAAAAAATTTCGTAAAAAATCGAAATTTGAGGACTAAATTTTAGGTGCAAAAATTAGTAGTAAAAGCTTGAAATTATTTTTTTCTTCCTAAAATCACGAGGTAATTTTAGTTTTTGTTTTTGGGACCTTTTATTATAATTTAAACTTGTAATCTATGATGAAAAATGAAGTTCTAAGAAAACACCCCAAATATTAAGAAACAAAAAACAGAAATTTTGAAAAATCAAATTCTATAAAATTCTCGAAATGTTGGTTAAATTCAAACTGCTAGAAAAAGTCTCGATATTGAATTTTTTGGAAATTTTGGATATAAAAAAACGTCTGACTTTCGATTTATAAGGATTTAAAAAAGATTTAATTCGCAAATTTATTCGCAAATTTGGCAAAAAAAAGGAGAAATTTTGAAAACTGGAGAATTAAAATTCCACAAGTGTCGAGTTAAAGTTGAAATTTCCAACAGGTTATAATTTCGAGAAAAGTCAGAAATTTTGAGTTTAAAAGTTAAAATATCCTGGAAAAAACATCATTTCGAAATTTCGACACAAAATATTCGAGATTTTGAAAGGATGAATTTTACAGATAAACACGAAAACGCGAGTCGATTTTTGTGAATAAAGCAGAAACGTTCGTAAAAAATCAAAATTTCAGGACTAAATTTCAGATGTAAAAATTCGTAGTAAAAGCTTGAAATTATTTTTTTCTTTCTAAAATCACGAGGAAATTTTAGTTTTTCGTTTTGGGACCTTTTTTTTTAATTTAAACTTGTCATCTATGATGAAAAATGAAGTTCTATGAAAACACTCGAAATATTAAGAAACAAAAAACAGAAATTTTGAAAAATCAAATTCTATAAAATTCTCGAAATGTTGGTTAAATTCAAACTGCTAGAAAAAGTATCAATATTGAATTTTTGGAAATTTTGGATACAAAAAAACATCTGGCTTTCGATTTATAAGGATTTAAAAAAGTTTTAATTCGCAAATTTGGAAAAAAAAGGAGAAATATTAAAAACTGGAGAATTAAAGTTCCACAAGTGTCGAGTTAAAGTTGAAATTTCCAACAGTTTATAATTTCGAGAAAAGTCAGAAATTTTGAGTTTAAAAGTTGAAATATCCTGGAAAAAACATCATTTCGAAATTTCGACAAAAAATATTCGAGATTTTGAAAGGATGAATTTTATAGATAAAGACGAAAACGCGAGTCGACTTTTGTGGGTAAAGCAAAAACTTTTGTAAAAAATCAAAATTTCAGGACTAAATTTCAGGTGTAAAAATTCGTAGTAAAAAATTATTTTTTTCTTACTAAAATTACGAGGAAATTTTAGTTTTTTTTTGGGGCCCTTTATTTTTTTCTTTAAACTTGTAATCTATAAAGAAATGAAGTTCTAAGGAAACAATAACAATAAAAAAATTCCATTCTGAATTATGCAAAAAGTAATATGGAGAAAATCCCAAATGAGTTTGAACTTTTTTAAAAAAAGATTACAATCCCGAAGTTTCGTCAGTTAAACTCCCGCTTCTGGTCTTCCAACTTGCCCTTTTCTACTACCCCTTTCTTACAGCATTGTTTAAACCCTCAAACAATTCAACAACGTTTCCGTCAGTCCCAAGTCCTTAGTTCTGACATGTTATTTATTCGTCACCTCTTAAAACGTTTCATAGAAAAAAAAGTTTAACAATCAATGTTAATTTGCTTTAATAGCAAACTTTTCATCTGACGTTACCAAATTATTCCTCCCCCACTTCTGATCTGTCAAGTTAACTGTTGTTCTATTCACTCTTTTACGAAATTCGAATGAATCCGTTTAAGATCAAAGTTACATAAAAGTTTATACCATTCCCTGACAATTCCTAATATCATCCCACTTCTGATCCCCTAACTTCTAGTTTCTTAAATTAAAATTAAATTTTCTGCGCCTCTTCTACCATTTCCAGTTCAAAGTCCTAGGAATCCCAAAAACTTGACAACTGTTGCATCTTACTTTTGATCACAACCAACTACTAATTTCAGGTTAATTAAATGACAATTTGGCAGTTTTCTGAATTGGGAAAATACCACCGCGTCCCACTTCTGATCTTATTCGCCTCGGTTTTTTTCTCTGATTAAGTGTGCCACGTTACAGTTCTGCACCAGCCTAAAGATACACGGCAAAACAGAGTATTTGACGTAAATACAAATACGAATTCAAACCCATGCATATTCCTTCGAATCCCAAACAGGAATATGTATCGGTTTCATTTAATAGTAAACTTATATAATGATACATTGCGTCCGCGTTTAGCAGTTAACGAAACAATCAGCTGTTTGCCAATAAGGCCATATTGTGCCCGACTGTATGTGAAAGCAGCATCATTTGTTAACACTAACGGACTTTTTTTTTTCTTTTGAAAACTAAATATTGGTCATCAAACACGATGAATCACAGCCTGATTTTGTGTTACCATCACTGATGGGTTTTTAAATGTGTCGAAACTATCGCCGAAAAACGGCTACGACTGAGCTAGGCACTAACAACTGGTTGAATCCGGGTTTTATAAATCTAAATGAACAGTGACGTATGAAGGGGCCCTACCTGAAAATCGACTTCGATTACCCCTCGATACGGCACCGACGATGAGTATATGACTGAATAAAATTAATAATGGCGATCGCGTTATGATTAAATATAAAAATAAACAAAATGAGATCATTGTAAGTTTAAAATAATAATAATTTATGAAGTTGAGGCCACACACAAATAAAAAAAAGTTCATGTACCTCGTAATTGCACGGAGTGCTTATGAGTATGCCGACACATGAAAGTTTAAGTCTTATAGTCTCTTTTTCAACAATTCATGAACATCGGATCGTTCCAATTTGTTTCAAGATTCGAAAATATCGTTATATCTTGAGGACACGTGAACGCAAGATGTGATCCTGAACTGTTCGATGATGTATCTAAACCTTCGATGTCCGCTAAAGCTTCTAAATTGATTCCGTCTATTTGGAGAAGATCGTCGATTTTGTCCAAATCGTCTAACGTCGTGGTCGAATTGTGGCCGAGCCTATCCTCGGGCTCTTCCTTGACTAAACAAGAAGGCAGTGGTACGAATGAGTCGTCGTAAATCGTTGCACTTTCGGGCGAATCCGGGGTGTCACACGAAGGACTGGAGGGAACTTTAGCCATCACACTCATCGGCGGCAGAGGTCTAGGGGGAGGATTCATTTTTGGAAGTTCGGCGGTCAATCTAACCTTCAACTTGGAAGCCACCGATTCAGGAACTGCCGGCCTTCTAGCGTATATTCTATCCTTGGAAACGTTATTATTGTTATTACTATCGTTCTTCAGTGTCGTTCTTGAAATCTTTTTTGATTTCTTCGACAACGAGGAGGATTTGGGGGCCGGTTTTGTGGTTTTTTTCCTAGGACGATACTTGTAATCTGGGTACTCTTTCTGGTGCAATTTTCGTAGTCTTTCCGCTTCTTCTATGAATGGATGTCTCTCTTCGTCGTTTAATTGCTTCCAGCGGCGTCCCAGTTTCTTGGAAATTTCAGCATTGTGCATGTCCGGCTGAACCTCGCAAATTTTTCTACGTTCTATCTGAGACCACACCATGAAAGCGTTCATTGGCCTCTTGATGTGATTGGGATTATTCTTCTTCGTCTGTAACAAAGAGAACTGGATTTAGTTATTACAGAACATTCCAAACGATATCCGAAATGCGCTTGACAGCAATTATTAATAACCAAATGTCAAAATAAGTAAGCAACTTTAGTATCTAAATCAATGGCGGCTCGCGTATAGGCACTGCGGAACTGCAGCCCCCCCAATTTCGCTTACGAGTTTTTTCTCAAAATTTTCTGAAGACTTTTCCTTAAACCATTTTTGTAAAGATTTTAAATTTTATCTGATTTCTTTTTATAGAATAACATCTAAATCAAACTCTTCTTGCATTTATTTATATATAATTTATTAATTATAATATTTCTCTAAAAAAAATTAATAGCGAGTACTCGAATTTTTACCTGAAATCTCAATTTCAATTTTTTTGTATAAAAATTTTGAGTTGCATCTAGATCAGTGGCGGCTGGCGTATAGGCACTGTGGAACTGCAGCACCCCCAAGTTCGCTTACGAGTTTTTTTTCTCAAAATTTTCTGAACACTTTTCATTACACAATTGTTTGTAGAAATTTAAAATTTTCTCTCATTCCTTTTAATAGAAATTTTAGTTTTCTTTCACGAAGCTACGAAATTTAAAAACCTATTTTATTTTTAATTTTAATCAAAATCACATTTTCGAAAACAATTTTTGTAAAAGTTTTGAAGAAGAAATCAATATTTCGAGCAGGAATCAAAATGTTAAGAAAAAAACTCAATATTTTTTGAAAATGTCAACATTTTGAGAAAATAATTACAATTTCAAGAATAAATTTAATCTCGCATTTTACTAATTCTCTAAAAAATAAGTTTAATATGGTATCTTTGAATTTTTGCCCCAAATCTCATTCTGTATAAAAATTTTGAGTTTTTTTTAAATATTTCGAATTTTTTAGCAAATTTCGATTTTTTCTGCAAAGTTTTTATTTTTCCTAAATATTTTGTAAAAATAAATTTTCTAGAAATTTCCATTTCTCCTGAAAGTGTTGTTCTTAAAATTTCTTCTACAAATTCCAACTTTTCCAGATTTTTCTTTGTGTTCCTCTAATTTGCTTTAAAAATGCTAAGTGTTCGATTTTTCTAGGAAATTTTGATTTTTTCTGCAAACTTTCCATTTTCCCTAAATATTTTATATAAAGAAATGTTCTCAAAATTTCCATTTTTCCTGAAAGTGTTGTACTTAAAATTTCTTCTACAAGTTCCAACTTTTCCAGATTTTTCTTTGTGTTCCTCTAATTTGCTTTAAAAATGCTAAGTTTTTTCACGACACTTTGACAATCTAAAGTTCATTTTATTTTTTAGTTTTGACACAAAATGTTTGTAAAAAAACCCTGAAAGCTCTAAAAAAATTTCCACCTTTAGAGGAAAACAAAAAATGTCGATTTTTTTTTCTTTCAAGTCGAAGATTTAATTGGAAATGTTTAAAAAAATGCATAAATAAAATGTTTAAAAATAACTTTTAAAAAAAGTTAAGTTTTCAAAAGGAGTAGAAATTTTGAAAAAAAACGTCGAAGTTTTGAAATGGAGTCGAAATTTCGACTTCTTTGTACAGATATTTCAATTTTTTTCAAAGTTCCATTTTTTCTCTAAAAAATTTTGCTTTTTCCCCCTAAGCAATTTATGTTTTTCTCTAAACATTTTATACAAAGATTTTTTTTTAAATTTAGACTTTTCCTGGAGATTTTGTCTTTAAAATATTTTTTCTTGTAGAAATTTTGATTTCTCTCTAATTTAAAAGTTTTCTAACGAAATCTTAATATTTTTAAAGTTCATTTTAATTTGTAATTTAAATGCAAGTTTTTTTGGAAATTTGTTTCAAAATTTTGCTTAATTTTAAAAATAGAAATTTTAGTTATTAATTTTTTTAAATTCGAGTGTTATTTCAAAAATTTTTTCAAAAAATGTAAATTTAAAAAGAAAAATATTACCACTTTTAAAAAGCTAAAATTATCGAACTTTTAAAAAAAATTCAATTTTTAAAGTGGTCAGCATTTTCAATAATTTTGGTAATGTGAATAAAAGACGAATTTTTGGAAAAATATCGACATTTAAAATAAATTGCAGAGTTTTTAATTAAATTTTCAAAGAAGCTGAATTTTTTAAATATTGGAGAAAACTCAGAATTATTGAAAAATTCGTAATTATCAAAAAAGTTGAAATTTTGAAACGTTAAAATTTAAAAAAAAGTCGAAATTTTCAATAGTTCAAGTTTAAATAGAATGTTTTTTTTTAGGCCGAAGAATTAATTAAATGGTTAAAAAAAATGTATAAATTTTTAAAAAAGTTCAAATTTTTAAAAAAGTTCAAACTTTTAAAAAAAGTCAAGTTTTAAAAAGAGTAGAAATTTTGAAAAAAAAGTTTTGAAATGGAGTCGAAATTTCGACTTCTTTGTACACATATTTCAATTTTTTTCAAAGTTCAATTTTTTCTCTAAGAAATTTTGCTTTTTCCCCCTATGCAATTTATGTTTTTCTCTAAACATTTTATACAAAGATTTTTTTTGAAATTTAGACTTTTCCTGGAGATTTTGTCTTTAAAATATTTTTTCTTGTAGAAATTTTGATTTCTCTCTAATTTAAAAGTTTTCTAACGAAATCTTAATATTTTTCAAGTTCATTTTAATTTGTAATTTAAATGAAAGTTTTTTTTGGAAATTTATTTCAAAACTTTGCTCAATTTTAAAATTATAAATTTTAGTTATTAATTTTTTTAAATTCGAGTGTTATTTCAAAATTTTTTCCAAAAAATGTAAATTTAAAAAGAAAAATATTACCACTTTTAAAAAGCTAAAATTATCGAACTTTTATAAAAAAATTCAATTTTTAAAGTGGTCAACATTTTCAATAATTTTGGTAGTGTGAATAAAAGACGAATTTTTGGAAAAATATCGACATTTAAAATAAATTGCAGAGTTTTTAATTAAATTTTCAAAGAAGCTGAATTTTTTGAATATTGGAGAAAACTCAGAATTATCGAAAAATTCGTAATTATCAAAAAAGTTGAAATTTTGAAAAGATAAAATTTTGAAAAAAAGTCGAAATTTTCAATAGTTCAAGTTTAAATAGAATCTTTTCTTTTAGGCGGAAGAATTAATTGGAAATGGTTAAAAAAATGTATAAATATAATTTTTAAAAAAGTTTAAACTTTTAAACAAAGTCAAGTTTTTAAAAAGAGTAGAAAGTTTGAAAAAAAAGTTTTTAAATGGAGTCGAAATTTTACGAAATATTAGACAAAAATTTCAATAAAAGGTTTTAAGAAATGTCTGACTTAAAAAAAAATCACAATTTTTGAATAAAGGATCGACAGTTTACAAAAAAATGGCAAAATTCTGAAAAAAGTGGAAAAAAAGTCAACATTTTTGAGTTTGTTTTTTTTTCAATTTATTTAACATTTCTTCGGCCCAGTTTGTTCAATCCAGGAAGGGTTATTAGCCCTCGGAGTAGTTGTTTCTTGTGGATCGGGCTTCAAATATTTAAATTTTTAAATTTTTTAACACAATAAATTGATGATAAAACGTCTATTCATGTTAAAATTTCTTGATTCTTTCTTTTTTATATTTTAAATTTTTTTTTTATTTTTAAGTATTTCTTCCTCATTGTTCCCTTTCCATGTTATGCACTGCTGACGAGCTCAAATGAGAGCGAAACATCGATGTCCAATGCTACAACCTTTTTTATGTATTTTTTTATATTTTCCTAATTTATCAAAAAAACAAAATTTTTATTTTTTCCACATCTAATTTTTGGTCTCCTATTTTTCATTATTCCTATTCTATGTTAAAATAAACTAACCTCTTAATTTGTAAACTGTCATGAAGTGTCGTTTTCAATAAATTTAAATATCACGTAGTCGCATTTCAAAAATTGTTTAGAAAATTGTCAACAAACCATAAAAATTTAAATATTTCCAAACTGGGCCGAAGAAATGTTAAATAAATTGAAAAAAAAACATAATATTTCCGGTCAATAAGGGTCTACCATGAAGAATTTTTCAGTTTGTCAAAAATTTTAAATTTTAGAAAATGATTATTTTGAAAAATTCCGACATCCCGACACCTTACGGTATAAGGGAATTGATTATATATATATATATATATTATTTTGAAAAATTCAAACATTTGAAAAAAGTTTGAATTTGCAACAAAGTGAGAATTAAATTAAAAAGTTGAAAATTTTCAAAAAGTGCGGATTTAAGAAAAGGTTAAAATTTTTAATAAAGTCGAAATTTGTTGACAAGGCAAACATTTTCAAAATCTTTTAAAGTTCCAAAAGAAGTCAAAATTTTGCAAAAGAAGAAATTTCCAAAGAAAAGGGTCGAAATTTATAGTCGTTAATAAAAAAATATCAAAATTTGCAAAAGATTTGGGAGTTTTTATTGAATTTATGAAATAATTCGAAATTTTAAAAAAAAGTTTAAATTTTGAACAGTTGCGAAATTACAATTTTCAAATAAAAGTTTCCAATAAATGTCGGAATTTTGAAAATAGTTGAAATTAAAAAAAATAGTAAAAATTTTTAGGTTTTCCAAAAACTTCAAATTTTGGAAAAAGACTAAAATTTTAAAAAATTCAAGCATTTGAAAAAGGCCGGAATTTTCAACAAAGTGGGAATTAAAATAGAGTCAAAAATTTCAAAAAAAGTGCAGATTTAAGAAACGGTTAAAATTTTCAATCAAGAAAATCGAAATTTGTTGACAAGGCATAAATTTTCAAAATCTTTCAAATGTCCAAAAGAACTGAAAATTTTGGAAAAGAAGAAATATTCTTTAAAAAAAAAAAAGGTGGAAATTTATAATCGAAATTAAGAAAATATCAAAATTGGCGACTTTAATATCGAAACGTCGAGTTTTTTCTCGGAATTTCCAGAAAATAGTTTTTTTCCATTTAGATCTTTTTTTAAATCTTTATCTTTAGGGAGAGAGGGAGAGAGGGAGAGAGGGAAAGAGGGAGAGAGGGAGAGAGGGAGAGAGGGGGAGAGAGGGGGGGGGGAGGGAGAGAGAGAGATAGAGAGAGAGATAGAGGGAGAGGGAGAGGGAGAGGGAGAGGGAGAGGGAGAGGGAGAGGGAGAGGGAGAGGGAGAGGGAGAGGGAGAGGGAGAGGGAGAGGGAGAGGGAGAGGGAGAGAGAGAGAGAGAGAGAGAGAGAGGGAGGGAGGGGGGGAGGGAGAGAGAGAGAGAGAGAGAGAGAGAGAGAGAGAGAGAGAGAGAGAGAGAGAGAGAGAGAGAGAGAGAGAGAGAGAGAGAGAGAGAGAGAGAGAGAGAGAGAGAAAGAGAGAGAGAGAGAGAGAGAGAGAGAGGAGAGAGAGAGAGAGAGACAAATTGAAATTTTCCCATAATAAATAAAAAAATGTTAGGGTTTTGAAGAAAAATCGAAATATGTCCAATTTTTAAAAAGTCGGGATCTTCAGAAAGTCATATTTACTAATAAAAAGGTCGAAGTTCCGTTAAAATTTTGAAAAAAAAACACATTTTCCGGGAAAAAATTGAAATTTTGAATAAAATCCAAATTAAAAAAAAATTCCTGGAGGGGGGGATTTTTAAAAGACGAAAAACTGAAGTGTATTTATTTTCAAGAGTAGAAATATAACATTTGAAAAACCAGAAATTTTAGAGTCGAATTTTTTAAAGAATAAAAAAACGAGTAAAAATTATCAGATTGATCGAGATTTTCAAAAGTTGAAATACTGAGAAGTTAAAAGTTTTGGAAAAAATTTAAATTTTTGGTAGTTAAAATTTTGAATCAAAGTGGAACATTTTTTTAAAAAGTTGAAATTGTAGGTCAAAAAAAAAAAAACATTTTGACAAAATGTCAAACATTTCATAAGATTTCAAAATTTTCAAAAAAATCGATATTTCGAAAGAATTTAGAAAAGTAGCCCCAATTTTCAACAAAAATAATCGAAACTTTGCAAAAAAGGTTGAAATTTTGAAAAATAGTTGACATTTAAATAAAAACCAGTCGAAATTATTAAGAATCGAAATTTTCAATAAAAAAATTATAATTTTCCAAAAAAAATTATAAACAAAGATGAAATTTAGCAAAACCACGAAAATTGAAAAAGTCAAAAAGCCAGGTTTGAAAAAATTTACATTTTCAGAAAAAGTAAGAATTCTTAAATGATAAAAATTAAATTTTGCAATAAAGTCGAAATTTGGAAAGAAATCCAACCTTTCAAAAAACGCGACATTATCAAAAGTTTCCATTGTCAGGAAATCTAAAGTTTTCAAAAAGTAACGTTTTAAAAATATCGAAATTTTCAGTGGAAATCTTAAAAATTTTAAACCGTTAAACGTTGTCGCAGCACCCCCATTACTTTTGGTTACGAGCTGCCACTGATCTAAATAAATTAAACCATTAACCAGCCACATAAATACTTGGAGATCTAAATCACATTGAGTAATTTGTAGCTTACGTTCGACTGTATCGTACACGAAACATTTTTGCTGTTTGCTAATTGAAGCAATTTTTGCTGATAATTACAAGCAGGTTATGTACGATATAACTAAAGACACAAAGGTCAACTAGCATTGTTGTTGGTTGCAAACATTTTTAACTATAGCACATCCGACAAATGATTTACTTGACATTCTTTGTTATATAGCATCCTTGTCTTCTGGAAACTCTCCTAGAGAGCAACCGCTTCGCTAGGTGGCAGGCTTTCAACTGTTCGTAGTTCAGCTACCTATGATTCACTATACACGCCGCCTGGAGAGCTGCATGAATTTGTAGTCTAGGTTGCACTCTTCTTGCATACGACATTGTTGGCGATGGCCATAGTTTTCTCTATGTACCAATAGGTGGTAGTAGTCTGAGAGTCGCACGCTTGACGTCTGTGAATGTTTTAGCTCTTACTTGTCGGAACATTTGTTAGCATTCGAGTTGGATATATCAAACTGACGAGATCTAACAAGATCGAAAACGGTATTTGGTTTCCAAACTTCGAATCTAATAAATGTTCAAACCTATTGGTCTGTGCATTATAGAATCCTTGACTTCTGGGAACTCTCCTAGAGAGCAACCGCTTCGCTAGGTGGCAGTGTTTCAACTGTTGGTAGTTCAGCTACCTATGATTCACTACACACGCCGCCTGGAGGGCTGCATGAATTTGTAGTCTAGGTTGCATTCTTCTTGAATTCTTTGTTAAGTTTAACATACCTAAACGCATGTAATGTCGAGAATGCTTTTATTTAAGGAACGATGCTATGCAACCCATAATACAAGACAGTTGTCCTCATATTGGTGACCTTTGCGACTTAAGCTACATCGTACATAATTTAGTTAAAATTTCACCTAAGCTTCAAGAATTTCAGGGAAGCTATCAAGACACCAATCCCAGGTTTCTTCTACGTACTGACCTACAACCCTTATTTGGTAAATTGGGCAATTTTCATAACTCCTAGCCTAGGTATCTAACAATAAATGTGAACATTGCGCAATAAAATTTTAGATTCGCCACATCGGTTTCTCTTTATAGCACCGTTGGCGGCCAATTGTTATATTTATTGTTAAATATAGTTTCTCAGCTAAATATACTTTCTGAATTTATTAACAAACACAGTAGGCGAACAGTAAGCGAAGGTTTGTGTTCACCAAACAGACCAAACTTGAAGCACATGTGTATTCCAGACAACTCAAATTAAATAGATAGCTGCCGATTGAGAATTGCCTCATTAAACCGATATTTTATGTATAAGTTCCACTGGAATCCCCGACGGATGATAGGAATCATTCATCACAAAGAAAAAGTTCATTGTCTAGCAGTTTCCCACATGAAAAAGTAATGAAATGATTAAAGGGTTAAAACTTCGTCTATTTATATTAATCGATATTTTATGTAAAACCGTTCGAGTTCCACGGAAGCGTAAAATTAATTTTAAGAAACATAATTATTTAATGGCATAAGGGCCCCATTAAATTTAAATTTTCTAATTACAGCGTCCGACGGGCAAGAGCGTTATAAATCAATTAGATTTAATAAAATCCTGAATTAACGACATGTGTAATTTGCATCGCACATATGAAATCTTTTGTGCAATAGGCTGCAATTAAGACGTACTACTTAATTGCATGTGTTATTTTTCCGCTGACCCATCCATCCATGGTGAATCGACATAATTATTTAACTTGGTCAAGGCAGCTGATTTGCGCCTTCTCCGCAATCGTCGGCCCCACTGGCATTGTTTCAGCGCTGAGTTCTTGGTGCAATCGCAAGAACCAATACAAATCACGTAAACCGAGTCACAGCTGATTTGCGCCTTCTCAACTCTCATTGGCACCATGGTCTCCAGTGATGAGAATGGTACAATGCAATCACATAACAAAGCTATTATAGATCAGACAAATAGAATCACAGGCACCATTGCTATTTGGTATTCAGCAATTTTGTGAGCGCGATTACAGAAAATAATGTTCCAGATGAAAAAAAATTGATGACTGGATTACAAACTTAAATCCCTTCCTTCGTAAGTAATGCCAATGCCGCTATACTACTACACCATACTTAATTCCAAAGAAATGTTAATAATTTCGATAACCTACAACTTCATTGAAGCTAAGTTAAGGTCTACCAATTTCATTCAGTAAAGCTCAAGTGAAGTTACTGAAATTTCACTAAAATTGTTGAAGCTTTACTATTACTACATTTTTGAAGCTCACAGAAACTTTTGCAGCTCCACCGGAGTTTTTGAAGCTTCACTGGAACTACTCAATCCTCACCAAAGTTGCTGAGTCTTCACTAAAGTTACTGAATCCTCACCAAAGTTGTTGAGTCTTCACTAAAGTTACTGAATCCTCACCAAAGTTGCTGAGTCTTCACTAAAGTTACTAAATCCTCACCAAAGTGGCTGAGTCTTCACTAAAGTTACTGAATCCTCACCAAAGTTGCTGACTCTTTACTAAAGTTACTGAATCTTCATTAAATTTAATGAAACTTCACCAAATTTGTGTTAAAGTTTCAGAACAGTTGCTGAAGATTCACCAAAATACTACACCAAACTTGATGAAGGTTTTTCAACCAATTTCATTCAGTAAAGCTCAAGTGAAGTTACTGAAATTTTACTAAAATTGTTGAAGCTTTATATTACTACATTTTTGAAGTTCACAGAAATTTTTGCAGCTCAACCGGAATTTTTGAAGCTTCACTGGAACTACTCAATCCTCACCAAAGTTGCTGAGTCTTCACTAAAGTTACTGAATCCTCACCAAAGTTGCTGAGTCTTCACTAAAGTTACTGAATTCTCACCAAAGTTGCTGAGTCTTCACTAAACTTACTGAATCCTCACCAAAGCTGCTGAGTCTTTACTAAAGTTACTGAATCTTCATTAAATTTAATGAAGCTTCACCAAATTTGTGTTAAAGTTTCACAACAGTTGCTAATGATTCACCAAAATACTACACCAAACTTGATGAAGGTTTTTCAACCAATTTCATTCAGTAAAGCTCAAGTGAAGTTACTGAAATTTCACTAAAATTGTTGAAGCTTTATATTACTACATTTTTGAAGTTCACAGAAATTTTTGCAGCTCCACCGGAATTTTTGGAGCTTCACTACTTAACTATTTAATCTTCACCAAAGTTGCTGAGTCTTCACTAAAGTTACTGAATCCTCACCAAAGTTACTGAATCTTTACTAAAGTTACTGAATCCTCACCAAAGTTGCTGAGTCTTTACTAAAGTTACTGAATCCTCACCAAAGTAGCTGAGTCTTCACTAAAGTTACTGAATCCTCACCAAAGTTGCTGAGTCTTCACCAAAGTTACTGAATTCTCACCAAAGTTGCTGAGTCTTCACTAAACTTACTGAATCCTCACCAAAGTTGCTGAGTCTTTACTAAAGTTACTGAATCTTCATTAAATTTAATGAAGCTTCACCAAATTTGTGTTAAAGTTTCACAACAGTTGCTAATGATTCACCAAAATACTACACCAAACTTGATGAAGGTTTTTCAACCAATTTCATTCAGTAAAGCTCAAGTGAAGTTACTGAAATTTCACTAAAATTGTTGAAGCTTTATATTACTACATTTTTGAAGTTCACAGAAATTTTTGCAGCTCCACCGGAATTTTTGGAGCTTCACTACTTAACTACTTAATCTTCACCAAAGTTGCTGAGTCTTCACTAAAGTTACTGAATCCTCACCAAAGTTGCTGAGTCTTTACTAAAGTTACTGAATCCTCACCAAAGTTGCTGAGTCTTTACTAAAGTTACTGAATCCTCACCAAAGTTGCTGAGTCTTTACTAAAGTTACTGAATCCTCACCAAAGTAGCTGAGTCTTCACTAAAGTTACTGAATCCTCACCAAAGTTGCTGAGTCTTTACTAAAGTTACTGAATCCTCACCAAAGTTGCCGAGTCTTTACTAAAGTTACTGAATCTTTATTAAATTTAATGAAGCTTCACCAAATTTGTGTTAAAGTTTCACAACAGTTGCTGAAGATTCACCAAAATACTACACTAAACTTGATGAAGGTTTTTCAACCAATTTCATTCAGTAAAGCTTAAAAGAAGTTACTGAAATTTCACTAAAAGTGTTGAAGCTTTATATTACTACATTTTTGAAGTTCACAGAAATTTTTGCAGCTCCACCAGAATTTTTGAAGCTTCACTGGAACAAAGTTGCTGAGTCTTCACTAAAGTAACTGATTCCTCATCAAAGTTGCTGAGTCTTCACTAAAGTTACTAAATCCTCACCAAAGTTGCTGAGTCTTTACTAAAGTTACTGAATCCTCACCAACGTTGCTGAGTCTTCACTAAAGTTACTGAATCCTCACCAAAGTTGCTGAGTCTTTACTAAAGTTACTGAATCTTCATTAAATTTAATGAAGCTTCACCAAACTTGTGTTAAAGTTTCACAACAGTTGCTGAAGATTCACCAAAATACTACACCAAACTTGATGAAGGTTTTTCAAAGTTGCCGAGGCTCCACCAAACTTGCTTTCACCAAAACGCAACGCAATGAAATTGTTAAGAGTTTCACCAAAGTTTCTGAAGCTTCAATGAAGTTTCGTTGGAGTCTCAGTTAGAACTCGTTAAATTTCCTCTAGAGTTCCTCTGGAGTTATTCAAGCATTATTGAAGTTTTTGAAGCTCCAGTGCCAGTGAAGATTTTGCATTATTAAAGTTTTTGAAGCTCCAGTGCCAGTGAAGATTTTGCATTATTGAAATTTTTGAAGCTCCAGTGCCAGTGAAGATTTTGCATTATTGAAATTTTTGAAGCTCCAGTGCCAGTGAATATTTTGCATTATTGAAGTTTTTGAAGCTCCAGTACCAGTGAAGATTTTGCATTATTGAAATTTTTGAAGCTCCAGTGCCAGTGAAGATTTTGCATTATTGAAGTTTTTGAAGCTCCAGTGCCAGTGAAGATTTTAACTTCCCAATGACGTTTTGTTATTAGATGCCAGTAGAGTTTGTCCGAATTTTGTCCAATCTCCTCTGGAAATTTCTGAAGCTTCGCTTAGTTTTCTGAAACTGAGACTGGAGTCTCACTTTTTTCTTTGTGGAACGGACTGGTCTTTGGTTATCTTTAAAAATTGAAATAAAAATGTTGTCCCCTAAAACTAAGAAAGAGTAGTAACAGTATCTCTCTAAAGATGATAGCTTGGCTATCGAAACGCGTTAGAGAAACCTTTGGTGTGTTTTTTAACCTTTCTTGGTTTCAGGGAACAACTTTTTTACATCAATTTTTGGAGTCTCATTAAATGTTGCGAGATTTCAGAGATTTAGAAACTCTAGAAGCTTTAAGAACTTCAACTAAGCTCGATCAGCTTCTATAAGGTTCTAGTAATTCCAGTGAAACACTTGCTTTAACGTGTTTCGATAGTCAAGCTATCATTTTCAGGAAAGTACTTATTTGACTTTTTCTCTCATATATTTTGCTTTATTTTAAAAATTCTTCTTTTTTTCTTCCATACTTTTATCTTAATTTCGAAATTTTTTTCTGAAGTTTTAGTGTCCTTTAAAAATTTGTCTTACTAACTAAAATTTACTGATTTTTTACAAATTTCAGCCTTTTTCTAAAAACCGCAAACTTTTAAATCCGTTCTCATTTGAATTTATTTTTAAAATTCGAGGTTTTTTCTGAAAAAATTGCCCTTTATCTGGACATTTTCACCTTTTATAGAAATGTTTACCTTTATTTTAGGTTTTTTGAGATTTATTTATTTTTCTCGAAATATTGAATTTTTCCCTTAAACTTTTCTTTTAATTTATTGTGTGTTATGTGTTATTTTGTGGAATTCCTCAATTTTCATAACTATTAAACTTTATTGGCGATTAAAACAACAGCAAATATTAAAAATTCCACAATGTTTCAATAAATATTTGCTATGACCTGGATTCTTTGGATTCTGGATTCGTTGTGGGTTGCCTAAAGTTTAGGCCAGCACTTAGGCCACCCTTTCCTGGCCCATTGTGCTATCCCCGTGATTGAGGTGTCCTTGGTCATTCATTCAGCCACCCAACCTTGTTGAGAAGTTGAAGAACGTCCCTTGGATGCGCCTCTCTCAAGCTGGCCACACTAGGGCAGAAGTCCCCCAGCGTGGATTCTCTGATTGATGCTAGTGCCGGGCAGTGACACATCACGTGCTCGACACTCTCATCTTCAAAGACCCTCTGCAAAATGTGGCTATTTTTAGCCATAAAAAGATGTGTCCGACAACAGGGATAAACATGTAATTTGAAATTGATAATAATTTATAATTTGTGCGATGCCAGGAAAGTGTTATAGATGACGATTGCAGCGAAATATACGTGGAAACAGCAGCACTTTTCCAACATTCTGTAATAAAAAACGTTGTTTACTACACGCGTTCTCGTTGGTAATTAAAGTTAGTTTTATAAGTGATTACGAATGCTGACTTTGCGAAAATAATCGGTACCTCGCCCATTCAGCTTACAAAACACAGTGTAGGTGATAACAGTTTAAAGGAAAGCAACTTTAAAATAACTAGAGCATAAATGTTTATTGTACTTTATTTAATAATCTGTTGCGAGCGATAATTGGCCGACTAATTTTTCAATGCAATGGCCTGTCTGTACTTTTACTCGATGAAATTGAAAACGCTCTCAAATGAAACTGAGTTACGAAAACTGCCGCGAAAGTTAAAAACATTCAGGATATTCAATACACAAATGAGTTAAAAGCGTAAATAGATCAGCAGTACGAAGTTTTCAATGATAAATTATGTATCGCAATGGAACAAAATAATCTCTACATTTCGTAAAGATTAGCATAAATTAATAATTAATTTTACATCTTAGATATTTTCTCGACATGGCAGCTTTAAGAGCACTCAAACTCGAGTAAATATTTGTTCACTTAGCGTTTTCCTTTAAGAACCGGCGGGCTCCTAACTATATTACCGGATTAAACTGTATCGCAATCTGATGACATCCACCTCCATTTCTTTGACATTAACTGACGTTAATATCGCATAGAACAATTTGTTTTAGTTGGAAAATTGTATTACTTGCTCGCAAATCCACTGCACGTTAGATCATCACGTATTTTAAAAATCCTTGATTTATGGCGAACGTGAATCGCTTGTTTACCTTCCGGGTTGGTTGGCGTAAAACTTGAAGGGTCTGACGTTGATAGGATACCGTATTTGGGAGCCTTTGTTAGCCGTGTCCTTGCCCGCTTACTTCCTCGCTAGCGGAGAAAAAATCCCTCAAAACATGACCTCATCAAGAGCACTTTTACCGGGCAATTGAACTGAAAATCAATGCGGTTTTTTAACGAATTTCTGCCCCCTAATTCCTGTTTTTTATTCACCTTAATATGAAGCGTGAACAAGTAGAATAAATCTAGCTGTTGTTTGAGCGATTCCCAAAGACAGGTCGGGGTTAATTTTGTCTTATCTGCCACTCGATTTCTGCAAATGTCACCAACAGCAGTATGGAAAATCATGAAGCGCCGGGTTCGTTTGCAGATGTTGTTTGCGCATATTTTATATTCAGGCCCAAGCGCCATCCGAGAGGCCTCCCCGAGATCTGTTTATTTTGGACGTATGAAGTTGTAAGATAAAGAAAAGCGCTTATTGAAAAATAACACGGAAAAGGGAAGTGTGCAGAAGTAACCCTTAATGGCAGAAGATCATTTGGTAATGCATTCTGATCACGTGAGGTGGTCTGTCATTGGCGAGCACGCACATGCTATCGGCATTTGCCTCACGCACCAGGCGATGAGTTTGCATGTTTTCGCCAACGCAACCGGAATGAACAATTTTGATTTTTTCCTATGACCCGCGCGCCGAACATACTTCCTTAAACGGTTAATTAGTTTTATGAAGGATATTGTTTGGAGAAGACCCACAAAAACGTGATGAAAACACGAAACGATTTATTTGTTTCCCCCCCTTTTTAATCATCATATAACCGGGTTTGCATTCGGTTAATGAAATTGATGTTTCAGTAAGCGGGCTATTTAATTAACTAACTGCAACCGTTATACGCCTTACGAAGAAACAGGGAACATTTCTCCAGGATTTCAACCATTCCGAACGTGTAACTTTCCCCTAGACCTTTCAACGATGTAAATGTTGTATAGCTTGCAAAATTGTGTAAATAGTATCAATTTGTTTAAACGCATGATTGAACCACAGAAACTGCAAAGAACATTCTCAAAATTTGAGTGAAGATGCACAAACTTCAACGTGTCCGGCGGATGAAGAAACTTTAACATTCAAGGATTTGTTGACTTTTAGAGCCATTAAAGTTTTAGAAATTTCAGTAAAACTCTAGAAATGTTTACCTTTAACAACTTCCTTAAAGTGAATGAAACTTCGCTCAAACAACTTCATTAATACCAAAAAACTTCATTAATACCCTTTAATATTTATTGAAGCTTAGGAAACGTCAGTGATGCTTTAGGAACTTATACGAAGCTGCAATAGAGCAATCTGCACTGTAGCTTTAGAGGCTCCAGTGCAGTTTTGAAAACTTCCGCAAAGATATAGAAATAGAGAAACGTCACTGAAACTCTATAATCTTTAGTAAAGTTTAAGAAACTTCGGCAAATCTTTAAAAACTTCCGAGATAGAACTGAGTAGCTGTAGAAACTTTGGTAAAAGTCTACGAACTTTAGTAAAACTCTAGAAATTTTGCTACAGCTTAAGAAACTTCATTGAAGCTTTATAAAGTTAGATGAAGCTTCACACGTTTTGGAGAAGTTTTAGAAAATTTGATGAGGTTACACAGATTTTACTGAAGCTTTAGTAACTTTGTTGAAGCTTTAGAAACTTTGTTGAAGCTTTAGTAACTTTGTTGAAGCTTTAGAAACTTTGTTGAAGCTTTAGAAATTTTGGCGAAGCTTTAGAAACTTTGGCGAAATTGAAATTGGCCTTTTTCTTTATTGCATATTCCCTCATATTCCTCTTTTCATCTATTTTTCTTTCTTTGTTCCTGAAGAAGCCCCCTACGATGGTGGGCGAAACGTCGAACACTTTTAGTAGTTCTTTGACACGGTCCAATCCCGGAAGAAGTATATCCTGTACTTTGGCGAAGCTTTCGAAACTTTGTCGAAGCTTTAGAAACTTTGGCGAAGCTTTAGTAACTTTGTTGAAGCTTTAGTAACTTTGGCGAAGCTTTAGAAACTTTGGCGAAGCTTTAGAAACTTTGGCGAAGCTTTAGAAACTTTGGCGAAATTGAAATTGGCCTTTTTCTTTATTGCATATTCCCTCATATTCCTCTTTTCATCTATTTTTCTTTCTTTGTTCCTGAAGAAGCCCCCTACGATGGTGGGCGAAACGTCGAACACTTTTAGTAGTTCTTTGACAAGGTCCAATCCCAGAAGAAGTATATCCTGTACTTTGGCGAAGCTTTAGAAACTTTGGCGAAGCTTTAGAAACTTTGGCGAAGCTTTAGAAACTTTGGCGAAATTGAAATTGGCCTTTTTCTTTTTTGCATATTCCCTCATATTACTCTTTTCATCTATTTTTCTATCTTTGTTCCGGAAGAAGCCCCCTACGATGGTGGGCGAAACGTCGAACACTTTTAGTAGTTCTTTGACACGGTCCAATCCCGGAAGAAGTATATCCTGTACTTTGGCGAAGCTTTAGAAACTTTGGCGAAGCTTTAGCAAATTCAGTGAAGGTTCAAAACTTCAGTAAAACTTTAAAACTTTCAGTGAATATTCAGAAATTTAAGTAGAGTTTCAGAAATTTCAGAGAAGCTTTTATATAAACTTTATGTATCTTCACATATTTCACTAGAGCTCTGGAACTTCAGTAACGCTTTAAAAACTTCAATGAAGCTTTACCAAATTTAGTGAAGGTTCAAAATTTCAGTAAAACTTTAAAACTTTCAGTGAATATTCAGAAATTTAAGTAGAGTTTCAGAAATTTCAGAGAAGCTTTTATATAAACTTTATGTATCTTCACATATTTCACTAGAGCTCTGGAACTTCAGTAACGCTTTAAAAACTTCAATGAAGCTTTACCAAATTTAGTGAAGGTTCAAAATTTCAGTAAAACTTTAAAACTTTCAGTGAATATTCAGAAATTTAAGTAGAGTTTCAGAAATTTCAGAGAAGCTTTTATATAAACTTTATGTATCTTCACATATTTCACTAGAGCTCTGGAACTTCAGTAACGCTTTAAAAACTTCAATGAAGCTTTACCAAATTTAGTGAAGGTTCAAAATTTCAGTAAAACTTTAAAACTTTCAGTGAATATTCAGAAATTTAAGTAGAGTTTCAGAAATTTCAGAGAAGCTTTTATATAAACTTTATGTATCTTCACATATTTCACTAGAGCTCTGGAACTTCAGTAACGCTTTAAAAACTTCAATGAAGTTTTACCAAATTCAGTGAAGGTTCAAAATTTCAGTAAAACTTTAAAACTTTCAGTGAATATTCAGAAATTTAAGTAGAGTTTCAGAAATTTCAGAGAAGCTTTTATATAAACTTTATGTATCTTCACATATTTCACTAGAGCTCTGGAACTTCAGTAACGCTTTAAAAACTTCAATGAAGCTTTACCAAATTTAGTGAAGGTTCAAAATTTCAGTAAAACTTTAAAACTTTCAGTGAATATTCAGAACTTTAGGTAGAGTTTCAGGAATTTCAGAGAAGCTTTTATATAAACTTTATGTATCTTCACATATTTCACTAGAGCTCTGGAACTTCAGTAACGCTTTAAAAACTTCAATGAAGTTTTACCAAATTCAGTGAAGGTTCAAAATTTCAGTAAAACTTTAAAACTTTCAGTGAATATTCAGAACTTAAAGTAGAGTTTCAGGAATTTCAGAGAAGCTTTTATATAAACTTTATGTATCTTCACATATTTCACTAGAGCTCTGGAACTTCAGTAACGCTTTAAAAACTTCAATGAAGCTTTACCAAATTCAGTGAAGGTTCAAAATTTCAGTAAAACTTTAAAACTTTCAGTGAATATTCAGAAATTTAAGTAGAGTTTCAGAAATTTCAGAGAAGCTTTTATATAAACTTTATGTATCTTCACATATTTCACTAGAGCTCTGGAACTTCAGTAACGCTTTAAAAACTTCAATGAAGCTTTACCAAATTTAGTGAAGGTTCAAAATTTCAGTAAAACTTTAAAACTTTAAGTGAATATTCAGAACTTTAGGTAGAGTTTCAGGAATTTTAGAGAAGCTTTTATATAAACTTTATGTATCTTCACATATTTCACTAGAGCTCTGGAACTTCAGTAACGCTTTAAAAACTTCAATGAAGCTTTACCAAATTCAGTGAAGGTTCAAAATTTCAGTAAAACTTTAAAACTTTAGGTGAATATTCAGAACTTTAGGTAGAGTTTCAGGAATTTTAGAGAAGCTTTTATATAAACTTTATGTATCTTCACATATTTCACTAGAGCTCTGGAACTTCAGTAATGCTTTAAAAACTTCAATGAAGCTTTACCAAATTCAGTAAAGGTTCAAAATTTCAGTAAAACTTTCAGTGAATATTGAGAACTTTAGGTAGAGTTTCAGGAATTTCAGAGAAGCTTTTATATAAACTTTATGTATCTTCACATATTTCACTAGAGCTCTGGAACTTCGGTAATGCTTTAAAAACTTCAATGAAGCTTTAGAAATGTCAGTGAAGCTTAAAAAATTTAGGGGAAAATTAAAAAATTTCGGAAGGTTCTATCAATGTCATTGAAACTTCTAGAAGTTCAGAGAAGCTCCGAAAGATTCAGTGGTGAAGCTTCAAATTCTGAAGGGTTGAGCAAGGATCCAATAATTTCTATGGAGTGTCAGAAATGGAAGTATGTCTGTCTAGTTTCAGAAATTTTTGTAAAATTTACTATAAGAAGAGCTTTCGAGTTCATTAAACTTCTTTGAATCATCAGCAATGTATCTACAAATCAATAATTTCAATAAAACTATGGCAACTAATATGAAGTTCACTCAACTTCTATGAAGTTCTAATTTCACTAAAGCATTAGGATCTTCATAAAACTGCAAAAATTTGGTTACGTTCCATAACTTAACTAAAGGTCCATTAAATTCAGGGAGGCTTAGAATGGAGCTCTAGGAAATTCTGCAAGACAAATTAATTTCACTGAAGCTTCAACAAATTCAGCGAGGCCCTCCGACTTCATTAAAGCTTCAACAAAGTCAGCGAGGCCCTCCGACTTTATTAAAGCTCCAACATCTTCAGTAAGAACTTTCAGGAATTTCACTGAGACGACAAAAGATTGTGCAAAGAATTTCTCAAATACTGCAACGAAGCTCTGGGAACTTCTAAAACGCGAACAAGTTCTGTTAAGTTCCAGTATCTTTAGGGAAGTTCTAGGTATTTTAATGAAGGTCCTTGAATCTAAGATTAGGGGTAAGAATTTAACGAAGCTTTGCGAGCTTAATAAACCTCTGACAATTCATGCAAAGCTCTGAGGACATCACTACATTTCGGAAACAATCACCAAGGTCATCAACAAAGCTCTGTGAAGTCCCAGGAACTTCAGTGAAACTCTAGTTATTTTAATGAAGCTTTAAGATTTTCAGCGAAATTTCCAGGGTAGTAACCAAGCAAGTTCTGTGAAGTTCCAGTACCTTTAGTGAAACCCTGGGTGTTTTAATGAAGGATCTTGAATTTAAGCTCAGGTGTAAGAATTAAACGAAGCTTTGTGAGCTTAAGCAAACCTCTAATAATTGAAGCAAAGCTCCGAGAACAAGTTCTGTTAAGCTCCAGTACCTTTAGGGAAATCTAGGTATTTTAATGAAGGTCTTTGAATTTAAGCTTAGGGGTAAGAATTTAACGAAGCTTTGTGAGCTTCAGTAAACCTCTGATAATTTATGCAAAGCTCTGAGGGCATCAGTACATCTCGGAAACGATCAGCAAGGTCATGAACAAAGCTCTGTGAAGTTTCAGGAACTTCAGTGAAACTCTAGTTATTTTAATGAAGCTCTAAGATTTTTAGCAAAACTCTCGGAGTATTAAGCAAGCAAGTTCTGTGAAGTTCCAGTACCTTTAGTGAAGCCCTGGGTGTTTTAATGAAGGACCTTGGATTTAAGCTCAGGTGTAAAAACTAAACGAAGCTTTTTGAGCTTAAGGAAACCTCTGATAATTTAGGCAAAGCTCCGAGGACATCAGTAGATCTCGAAAACGATCAGCAAGGTCATGAACAACCTCTGTGAAGTTTCAGAAATTTCAGCAATTTTAATGAAGCCCCAAGAATTTCAACAAAACTTCCAGAGCATTAACCCACCAAAGTCATGAACAAAGCTTTGTGAAGTTCCAGGAACTTCAGTGAAACTCTAGTTATTTTAATGAAGCTCTAAAATTTTCAGCAAAATTTCCAGGGTAGTAACCAAGCAAGTTCTGTGAAGTTCCAGTACCTTTAGTGAAACCCTGGGTGTTTTAATGAAGGATCTTGAATTTAAGCTCAGGTGTAAGAATTAAACGAAGCTTTGTGAGCTTAAGCAAACCTCTAATAATTGAAGCAAAGCTCAGAGAACAAGTTCTGTGAAGCTCCAGTACCTTTAGGGAAATCTAGGTATTTTAATGAAGGTCCTTGAATTTAAGCTTAGGGGTAAGAATTTAACGAAGCTTTGTGAGCTTCAGTAAACCTCTGATAATTTATGCAAAGCTCTGAGGGCATCAGTACATCTCGGAAACGATCAGCAAGGTCATGAACAAAGCTCTGTGAAGTTTCAGGAACTTCAGTGAAACTCTAGTTATTTTAATGAAGCTCTGAGATTTTTAGTAAAAATCTCGGAGTATTTACCAAGCAAGTTCTGTGAAGTTCCAGTACTTTTAGTAAAGCGCTGGGTGTTTTAATGAAGGACCTTGGATTTAAGCTCCGGTGTGAGACCTAAACGAAGCTTTGTGAGCTTAAGCAAACCTCTAATAATTGAAGCAAAGCTCTGAGAACAAGTTCTGTGAAGCTCCAGTACCTTTAGGGAAATCTAGGTATTTTAATGAAGGTCCTTGAATTTAAGCTTAGGGGTAAGAATTTAACGAAGCTTTGTGAGCTTCAGTAAACCTCTGATAATTTATGCAAAGCTCTGAGGGCATCAGTACATCTCGGAAACGATCAGTAAGGTCATGAACAAAGCTCTGTGAAGTTCCAGGAACTTCAGTGAAACTCTAGTTGTTTTACTGAAGCTCTAAGATTTTCAGCAAAACTCTAGGAGTATTAACCAAGCAAGTTCTGTGAAGTTCTAGTACCTTTAGTGAAGCCATGGGTGTTTTAATGAAGGACCTTGAATTTAAGCTCAGGTGTAAGAACTGAACGAAGCTTTGTGAGCTTAAGGAAACGTCTGATAATTTAGGCAAAGCTCCGAGGGCATCAATACATCTCGGAAACGGTCAGCAAGGTCATGAACAACCTCTGTGAAGTTTCAGAACCTTCAGCAATTTTAATGAAGCCCCAAGAATTTCAACAAAACTCCAAAAGGATTAACCCACCAATGTCATGAACAAAGCTCTGTGAAGTTCCAGGAACTTCAGTGAAATTCTAGTTACTTTAATGAAGCTCTAAGATTTTCAGCAAAACTCTCAGCGTATTAAACAAGCAAGTTCAGTGAAGTTCCGGTACTCTTAGTAAAGCCCTGGGTGTTTTAATGAAGGACCTTGGATTAAAGGACCTTGGATTTAAGCTCAGGTGTAAGAATTAAACGAAGCTTGGTGAGCTGAAACAAACCTTTAATAATTCAAGCAAAGCTCCGAGGGCATCAATAAATCTCGGAAACGATCAGCAAGAGCATGAACAACCTCTGTGAAGTTTCAGAACCTTCAGCAATTTTAATGAAGCCCCAAGAATTTCAACAAAACCCCCAGAACATTAACCCACCAAGGTCATGAACAAAGCTCTGTAAAGTTCCAGGAACTTCAGTGAAACTCTAGTTATTTTAATGAAGCTCTAAGATTTTCAGCAAAACTTTCAGCGTATTAACCAAGCAAGTTCTGTCAAATTCCAGTACTTTTAGTAAAACCCTGGGTGTTTTGATGAAGGACCTTGGATTTAAGCTCAGGTGTAAGGACTAAACGAAGCTTTGTGAGCTTAAGCAAAGCTCTGATAATTCAGGCAAAGTTCCGAGGGCATCAGTAGATCTCGGAAACCATCAGCAAGGTGATGAATAACCTCTGTGAAATTTCAGAACCTTCAGCAACTTTATTGAAGCCCCAAGGATTTCAACAAAACCCCCAGAGCATTAACCCACCAATGTCATGAACAAAGTTCTGTGAAGTTCCAGGAATTTCAGGGAAATTCTACTTATTTTAATGAAGCTCTAAGATTTTCAGCAAAACTTTCAGCGTATTAACCAAGCAAGTTCTGTCAAATTCCAGTACTTTTAGTAAAGCCCTGGGTGTTTTAATGAAGGAACTTGGATTTAAGCACAGGTGTAAGAACTAAACGAAGCTTTGTGAGCTTAAGCAAACCTCTGATAATTCAGGCAAAGAGCTCCGAGGGCATCAGTAGATCTCGGAACGATCAGCAAGGTCATGAACAACCTCTGTGAAGTTTCAGAAACTTCAGTGAAGCTCTAGCAATTTTAATGAAGCCCCAAGAATTTCAGAAAAACTCCCAGAGCATTAACCAAGCTTGGAGAAAGCCCGTGCGCAAGTATCTGTGAAATTTTTGTGACTTCAGTGAAGTTCCAAAAACTTTAGAAAACCTCTGAGAGCACCATCAAATTTCGAAATCCATCAGCAAGGCTCCAAGGGCACCATCAAAATTATGAAGGTAACAGCTCAACCCCGAAAGCATCACCAAAGTTGGAATAGTATCAGCAAAACTTGAATAATTCTGAGAATTCCAGAAAACCTTCGAGAGCTTCAGCAAAATTTCGAGAGCTTCAGCAAAATTTCGAGAGCTTCACAAAAATTTCGAGAGCTTTAACAAAGCTTCTTGTGCTTCAGCAAGGCTCCTAGGGCTTAAATAAACCTCCATAAACTTCTTTGAAGTTTAGAGATCTTTACCTAAGCTGTATTTGCTTCAGTGAAGATCTAAGAACCTTTGTGAATCTTCACTAACTCTGCACTCATATGGTTCACTGCCCTCACGATTGGTCTTAGAGCTTTAGAAAAGTTCCAAAAGCCTCGCTACAGTTCCGAAATTTGCAGTAAGACTGTATTAACTACAGTGGAATTTCTATAAAGTTTTATTTACTTCTACACTTCACTGTTTTCATAATGGCTACTAGAACGTCAGCAAAGCTCTAAAATATTAATTAATTTCAGTGAAGCTTCAACAAAATCAGGGAGGCCCTCCGACTTCATTAAAGCTCCAACGTCTTCAGTAAGAACTTTCAGGAATTTCACTAAAACGACAAAAGATTGCGCAAGGAATTTCTCAACTACTGCAACGAAGCTCTGGGAATTTTATTACTAAAACTCGAACAAGTTCTGTGAAGTTCCAATACCTTTAGGGAAGATCTAGGTGTTTTAATGAAAGTCCTTGAATTGAAGCTTAGGTGTAAGAATTTAGCGAAGCTTTGTGAGCTTAAGGAAACCTCTGATAATTTAGGCAAAGCTGATATATGATCTGAAGTTGCAAGATATACAGTAAGGTTCTGTTGACTGCGGTGAAATTTTAGAAATCTCTGTAATGCTGTACTTAATCCATTTGGGCTCTTGTGCCTCACTGCTTTCTGCTGACGGTCATTGGAATTGATATTTACTATATTTACAGTGTGCATAACAAGCCGATCTCGATTATTCATTGCATACATTAAAAATTGAAGCAAAATGTCCCTCCCAATTAATCGCGAAGTGTTACTAAAATCTCCGTGTCGCGTAAAAATACCCAACATTATTTTCAGGATCATTTGACTGCATTACGAGGAGTAAAAGCACTTCCTAGATGCAGCAAATAAATGGCCAATAACTGCTTTTGTTTTCCGCAGTTAGGATACATCTTCGTGAGATAAAGCGCGACATAATAAACCAAAAACGCAGCTTCAGCAGGAAAAATAGTTTTCTTGAGATTTTTTACGGCGTTGTAGTAGTCCATGAACCGCATGACCTGCTGAGATCTGCCTCATATCTCTCTTAGTTGTTTAAAGTCGTGCCGTTGTTTCTCCAGGCACACTTGATTTATTCCGAAAACCAGTTTCCAGCCGCGATGCACTAAGTTCTGTTATTAGATATTTTATATTCCACTCTGATTGTCTACATTATGATGTTACATGATAAATGAAAATGTGTTGTGCGAAGGATCGCTCGGTTCGGTACAAGTTTTCAATTTTCTGGCTTTTATTAACCGCACACCGTTAGGCGGATAAAATAGAAAACTTCTTAATGGATGGTCATTTGGGTTTCGTCACTAATGACCGATAGATTGCTGTTTCGGTTCGCTATTATTGTGGTGGAGTCATTTCTAGTTTAAGGCGTTCCTAGACGATCACGTCTTAAGTTGACTGTTTATAATTTTTTTACAAATTGAAGTTTATTCTAACCTTAATGTGCTCATAAGTGTTTAAGGTTAAAGAAAATGAAATTGCAAATTTTTTTTACAAATTATTTTCTTGCGTCTTTGCATTCACCTTAGAAGTAATTCGCTGAGTAATTACTAGGTAATTATTCGAAAAAGTTGCCATTAAACGACTCAAATTTAAATAAACATCGAATCCTGCTATCCTATGTGATATTTATGACCGAAAACTGGCAATAAGCATTTGCATTTTACGTTCAATGCAGGAATTCGATTGCCCTTTTTTTTCGAATACTGGATTAGGATCTACGAGAATTAGACCGAAAAAGTCCATAACGGTGGAAAAACGTTGCGAGCTTAATTAGGAAAAATGTGCGAGCAAACTGAAAATCGATGGACAATTTGCTATAGATTACACTTGGCCGCCGATAGTTTGTTGGCTAATCACGCCCTCTGGCGGGATTAGCGAAGGAGGCTTTGCCACCATTTTAATTATCCTAACGACCAACTAACTGACTGAATTAATCGGATTACGCCGGGACAGTATAAATGTTATCGTTCACGGCCTTATCGGAGCTAATTTGCTCGACTTGCTTACCACCACTGAAGACGAAATTCGAACGAACTAGATATGCATATCTACTGAATTTCAGAGATTTTCGAAATGCATGGATGCAGGCGAAAGTTATTTTTGAATCTACCACATGAATACTTCATTTTGAAAATACAAATTCACAAACGTTAAGAGAAACGGCGCCATATCAGTTGAATTATTTATTTAAATTCAAACTACTTTACAACAGTGATTCGTTCGCTAAAATTTTTTAAATGGTCTCCGCGAATTCTAACACTTCGCCCGATTGCCAACTTTTGAATTTGTACAAAAAAATTGAACCATTTTTGGGAGCTTTTTGGCCACTTTCTTGGTGTTCTAGTGTTCTATTGATGTAAAACGTGGATCACTTGATAAAATATAACTGGAGGAAATCTTTGAATACGAAACCATATTTTTTGTGTAAAGTCGAATTTGCCAAAGTTAAATTTACCAATTAAATGATTTCAAGTCAATTCATGAACAAATAGAAGCTTCAAAATGAAATTTGTATAACTTTAAAATTGGTGGATGCGCCGGTCCAGGTAGACTACTTATAATTAGAGGGGCCTTCATCTATAATATAGTAATAATAACACCACTCATTTATCAAGGAACTATTTAACTTGCAAACTTGAAATTTGTCAAATAGGTTCCTTATATGAAAAAGGCATCCATTAAAAAAACAATTCGAAATTTAACCCCCAATTAAATTTTACATGTGATTGGGTTGCATAAGGGTATAAAACAAATGGTTGTATTTAAAGTTAAAATTTTGTTTTTTCTTTTCAGTTTTTATATTAAAGTAGGAGTTGCAAGAAACTTCGAAAAATATTCGTTTACAGTGGTAATAATTTCAAGAAAAAAGTCGAAACCCAACAAGTTAAAAAATAGTAGCTGTAGTAGTAGTAGCTGTAGCTGAAGCTTTTGCATTGAGCAGGTGCTTCAGGCTCCGGTTTATTTGCTTTGGCGTATAAATTAAATGAAAGGACCCGAACAATTTTTAAACCTAGTTTGTCAAAACCGACACTACGGCGCTAATTTATGGTTTCTCTGATAAAAAAACCGATTTTTTACTTAATCGATCGAAGCTCAATTTACATAATGACATATAACGCATTTTAATGAAACAGAATTCAGTTTTATGCAAATCGGACATATGGATGTGTGTTGTATAAAAGTAAATATTGAATAATGCATTTTATCGTAATTAACTTCAATTCTAACGGTTTAATCAGCACGTTGTTTATTGACCAATTGGAGGCGATACGTACGTACGCGGTAGAAAAACATTGGCGCCTAACATCTTATAACGGATTTCGGTGTGCTACTACGTATCTCTTTTAATCCGATTAGCGCTACATGTGCTTCCTTGTCCTCGTTTCCACAAGCCTAGCAAATCATTTTTAAGAAGGCGCCGTTTCTAAAGCCCACCACGCACGATCGGTCTTAAACCGCACTTCGAATTGAGGACGAGTGTTTATGCATTCTGAAAGATGACAACCGACAGAAGAAGGCACGAGGGAATATAATCATCATTTTAACTTTAACAAACATGTCACACATTAAATTTTGTTTTAAGATGTTTTGGGACATCAAGGAAAATTTTTGAAAGACATAAAAGTCTCCTGTCTGCCAAGACTTCCTGAGCTAATTTCTTCAGGATTATCTTCAGATTTAAAATCTTCAAGCTTGAAGCTTATAAGACTTAAGCTTGAATGAAAATCATTTGAGGATCTTGCAATCATCTGTTTCCACATGAATACCCTAAATCTTGAATGGAAAAGACTTAGAATTTTTAGACAGACGACTTACAAAGATCTTTCGCCAAATTTGAATTGGACTGTATTATTGTCATCTCCCGAGGCTTAACTGTCTTAAGATACTTAAAGTGGGATTTCCTGAGACATTTAGAACTTCGTATTTTTTGTAAATACAATTTGGGATCTAAAAACGTTTTAAGAGACTAAATAAAGGCATTTTAAGAGACCTGCAAGAAATTTTTTATAAAATTGCCATGGAAAAGTTTTTAAATATTCAAAAAATCACGTTTCGGAAAATTTGATAATTTGATTTGATAATCTCCTTTATTTTAGTCTCTCAAGACTCGAAAATTTTAAAAAACTTGAGAGTTTTAAAGGACTTAAAAGTCATCTGTTTCTTCATGCCCATCTTTCGACTTTTACAGCTTTAAAAGACTTGAGTCTTCTGTTTCTTCAGGCTATCCGGAGACTAAAATGAGGAAGTTTTAAGAGACTTCCAGAGAAACGTTGTAAAAGACTCTAAAAAAGATAATTGAAGTGGTCTATTTCTTATGGCATATTTTGACACTTAACGATCCTAATTAAGTAACTTGAAGAGACTTTGCGTACTTTGAGATCCAAAAATAAACATTTTAGAAGGCGTAAGTAGTTCTATTTCTTCAGGCTTCCGGAGACTAAAATGAGGTAGTTTTAAGAGACTTCCAGAGAAACGTTTTAAAAGACTCCAAAGAAGATAATTGAAGTGGTCTATTTCTTATGGCATATTTTGACACTTAACGATCTTAATTAAGTAACTTGAAGAGACTTTGCGTATTTTGAGATCCAAAAATAAACATTTTAGAAGGCGTAAGTAGTTCTATTTCTTCAGGCTTCCGGAGACTAAAATGAGGTAGTTTTAAGAGACTTCCAGAGAAACGTTTTAAAAGACTCCAAAGAAGATAATTGAAGTGGTCTATTTCTTATGGCATATTTTGACACTTAACGATCTTAATTAAGTAACTTGAAGAGACTTTGCGTATTTTGAGATCCAAAAATAAACATTTTAGAAGGCGTAAATAGTTCTATTTCTTCAGGCTTCCGGAGACTAAAATGAGGTAGTTTTAAGAGGCTTCCAGAGAAACGTTTAAAAGACTCTAAAGAAGATAATTAAAGTGGTATATTTCTTATGGTATGTTTTGACACTTAACGATCCTAATTAAGTAACTTGAAGAGACTTTGCGTATTTTGAGATCCAAAAATAAACATTTTAGAAGGCGTAAATAGTTCTATTTCTTCAGGCTTCCGGAGACTAAAATGAGGTAGTTTTAAGAGACTTCCAGAGAAACGTTGTAAAAGACTCCAAAGAAGATAATTGAAGTGGTCTATTTCTTAAGGCATATTTTGACACTTAACGATCTTAATTAAGTAACTTGAAGAGACTTTGCGTATTTTGAGATCCAAAAATAAATATTTAAAAGGCGTAAATAATTCTGTTTCTTCAGGCTATTCGGAGACTAAAATGAGGAAGTTTTAAGAGACTTCCAGAGAAACGTTTTACGACTCCAAAGAAGATAATTGAAGTGGTCTATTTCTTATGGCATATTTTGACACTAACGATCTTAATTAAGTAACTTAAAGAGACTGCATATTTTGAGATCCAAAAGTAAACGTTTTGAAGGCGTAAATAAAGAGGATTCGTTAGGAGGCTTTATTTTCGATTTTTAAGATTTGCAATATTCTTAAGATCTTCCATTCCTTTAGCTATATTTTGAGAGTTGAAGGTCTTAGGAGATTTGTTTGTTTAGGCTATTCGGAGACTTGGATGAAGAAGTTTAAAAGAGACTTTAGGAAAGACGTTTTAAAAGACTTCAAAGAAGAGACTTGAAGTCGCCTATTTCTTCTAACTCATCTTTCGATTGAAAGATCTTACGAAATTTTAGTTGAATGTTTCTTCTGGTTATCCAGAGATTTATATAAAGACATCTGTAGTAACCTATTTCATCATGACATGTCTGAGACTTAACAATTTTAAGTAACTTGAACGAGGGTCACTAAAGGGACTGCATTTTTCTGTCGGTCTGATTTAGGATCTAAAAGAAACGGTTAATCAAGATGTTTTAAAAGACCTTAAAGAACATTAAAAAAACTTGAATGAAGAAGTTTTAAAACACTCAAACAAAGACGTTTTTTTGGTGGAACGGACTGGTCCTTGGTTATCTTCAAAAATTGAAATACAGAACTTGTCCCCTAAAACTAAGAAAGAATAATAAACACAACAAACGCTGCTCTAACGCATTTCAATAGCCAAGCTGTCATCTTCAGAGAGATACTCTAGTACTGATATCTCTCTGAAGATGACAGCTTGGCTATGAAAACGCGTTAGAGCAACGTTTGTTGTGTTTTTTAATCTTTAAGCTGTCATCTTCAGAGAGATACTGTAGTACTGGTATCTCTCTGAAGATACAGCATGGCTGTCAAAACGCGTTAGAGTGTTTTTTAATAAATGCGTTTTAGAAATTTTTATTTACATCTTTTAAGATTTTTAATGGACTTTTTTCCTTTCATCTTATTTTCAAATATGAAAATAAACGTTTTAAAACACATAAATAAAGACGGTTCTTGAAACTCCTTTTTGGCGTTTCTTAAAACTTTGAAGATTTCTAAAAGGCTTTAGGGTCATATGTTTCTTCTAGTTTATTTAAGACTTAAAGCTCATAAAGGATTCGAATTGTCTGTTTCTTAAATGTCCTCCTACAGTCTACTAGAGTCCTATAGTCTTGTAAAGAGACTTAATAAAGATTTTAGGAGACTTTCAAAAAGACGTTTTAAAACTTTAAATACTTAAAATGGCTTATTTTTTCTTCCACATCAAGATTTAAAGACTTAAGAAACTTAAGAAACTTAAGTCTTTAGGCTATCCGAAAACTTGCGTGAGGAAGTTTTAAATGACTTCAAGAAAGGCGTTTTAAAAGACTTCAAGAAAGACGTTTTAAAAGACTTCAAGAAAGACGTTTTAAAAGACTTCAAAGAAGAAACTTGAAGTCGTCCATTCCTTATGGCATATCTTAAGACTTAAATGTTGAAAGATTTGAATCTTCTGTTTTGTTTTTGAAGGGGGGCTATTCAGAGACTTGAGTCAAATGGTCTAAGATGTCTTTAAAAAAGACGTGTTAAAATACTCAGAAGATACTTTGTATTTGGGGCCATAGGTGTCCAAATTCAATATTATCTGCAACTTCCACAAATTTGTTCGAGTCTCAGGCAACATTCTATATTCCGGCCTTTGTAGTCAGACTCGACACCTGACTTACGCTCGTTCCTGTTAGGACTTCTGGAAGATCTTGAAATCATCTATTTTTTCTTGTACACTTTGAGATCTACAGATTTTAAGAGACTCAGTCGTCTATTTCAGAGACTTGAGTCAAATGGTTTTAGATGTCTTTAAAAAAGACGTTTTAAAATACTCAGAAGATACTTTGTATTTGGGGCCATAGGTGTCCAGATTCAATATTATCTGCAACTTCCACAAATTTGTTCGAGTCTCAGGCAACATTCTATATTCCGGCCTTTGTAGTCAGACTCAACACCTGACCTACGCTCGTTCCTGTTAGGACTTCTGGAAGATCTTGAAATCGTCTATTTTTTCTGGTACACTTTGAGATCTACAGATTTTAAGAGACTAAGTCGTCTATTTCAGAAACTTGAGTCAAATGGTTTTAGATGTCTTTAAAAAAAACGTTTTAAAATACTCAGAAGATACTTTCTATTTGGGGCCATAGGTGTCCAGATTCAATATTATCTGCAACTTCCACAAATTTGTTCGAGTCTCAGGCAACATTCTATATTCCGGCCTTTGTAGTCAGACTCGACACCTGACCTACGCTCGTTCCTGTTAGGACTTCTGGAAGATCTTGAAATCGTCTATTTTTTCTGGTAAACTTTGAGATCTACAGATTTTAACAGACTAAGTCGTCTATTTCAGAGACTTGAATCAAATGGTTTTAGATGTCTTTAAAAAAGACGTTTTAAAATACTCAGAAGATACTTTGTATTTGGGGCCATGGGTGTCCAGATTCAATATTATCTGCAACTTCCACAAATTTGTTCGAGTCTCAGGCAACATTCTATATTCCGGCCTTTGTAGTCAAACTCGACACCTGACCTACGCTCGTTCCTGTTAGGACTTCTGGAAGATCCTAAAATCGTCTATTTCTTTAGGTACGCTTTGAGATCTACAGATTTAAAGAGACTAAGTCGTCTATTTCGTCTAATTCCAGCGATTGAAATGAAGAAGTTTAAAGGGCTTATATTTATTAATTTTATTTAACAATTCTACCATGATGAATAAGCTTAAAAGGCTTTAAGAGAGATAGAAGTCGCGCATTTTTTCTGATACATTTTAAATCTAAAGATACTTGAGTGGTCTCGTATTTCTGGTTAACAGGAGACTTAAATGAAAAAGTTTTAAGAAACTTCAAAACGTTCTAAAAGGTTTAAAGGAAGAAACCTAAGTCGTATGTTTCTTAGGCCATATCTTGAGACTTATCTATTTATCTTAAGTGACTTGAAGGAAAGTTCCTTGAAAGATCCAGGTGTTGCGATCTTCTTTCAGTATATTTTGAGGTCTATAAGAAAGTAATAAGAGACAAATAAAGACGTTTTGCGAGACTTTGAAGAAGATAATTAAAACAGTTTTTTAAAAGACTTAAAGTCATCTCTTCTTTCAGGTGCATCCCATGACTTCAACGGAAAAACTTTAAAATTCTTGAGACATTTGAAAGACTTGAATGAAAAATTTTTTAGAGACCTTAAAATTCTCCGTTTTTCGACCATCAGAAAATTCCTAACAAAATATGTTTTAAGAGATTTGAAAGAAGATTTTTGCCGTGTTTAGTTAAGTGGATCTTGGTCTTAAAGAGACTTAACGGAAGTTCTTCTGAGAGATCCAAAAGTTACGTTTTCCTTTCGTTATATTTTGAGAAGTAAAAGAGGTAAATACAGACTTTTTACTTCCACTTAAAATATCAGAATTGTTTGTCCTTCAATTAAATGGGGAAGTTTCAAAAGACTTACATTTTAAAAGATTGAAAGAGCTTTAGCGACACTTGAAATACCTTATCTATAGTGACCTATCTTGAGAAGGTCTTAAGATAATTGAGAGATATTTTTGAGAGAATTGGGTTGCGTATTTTTAGCATGTCTTAAGACCAAAACGTTTTAAAAGACGCAAATAACAATGTTACGAGATTTGAGACAGAAGCTTTAAAAGACTTAAAGGAAGACATTCAAATTTTGAGACCAAAACGTTTTAAAGTAAATAACAATGTTACGAGATTTGAGACAGAAGCTTTAAAAGACTTAAAGGAAGACATTCAAATGTTGAGACCAAAACGTTTTAAAAGACGTAAATAACAATGTTACGAGATTTGAGACAGAAGCTTTAAAAGACTTAAAGGAAGACATTCAAATGTTGAGACCACAAAGTTTTAAAAGACGTAAATAACAATGTTACAAGATTTGAGACAGAAGCTTTAAAAGACTTAAAGGAAGACATTCAAATTTTGAGACCAAAACGTTTTAAAAGACGTAAATAACAATGTTACGAGATTTGAGACAGAAGCTTTAAAAAACTTAAAGGAAGACATTCAAATTTTGAGATCAAAACGTTTTAAAAGACGTAAATAACAATGTTACGAGATTTGAGACAGAAGCTTTAAAAGACTTAAAGGAAGACATTTTAGAAGAATTAAAGCATGATATTTTCCGAAGTTTGGAAAAAGATGGAATAGAGAATTTTTTTCTCTTGGGGTTTGCCAAATCCGCCTCTCAAAATCTAGGCTTTTTTTTGGACCAACAAGGACTTCACATTACATCAGCTACCGATACTATGCAAAGCTCAAATTAGGCCAACACTAGAGTTCTATCCTCGTATTTGGAGTTCAGGCCCAAAGCACTCTTTAGCTCTCTTGGATTCAATTCAAAGAAGAGCGATTCGCCTAATTGATAACGAAAGTCTGATCGATTCTCTGGAAACACTAGAGCACAGGCGTATGGTTGGTGACTTGTCTCTTTTCTACAAATACTATCATGAAAGATGCTCGCAGGAATTAATAGGATTAATCTCCCAAGGGCAAGATTCTTGAGGCCTACTAGACAGTCGAAGACAGCAAATTCCTGTGCGGTCCAGCTTGACACAGTGAGGACTTCTATCTACGGAGACTCTTTTTTCTATAGAACTTCCAAGCTATGGAACTCGTCATCGAACGAAATTTTCCCCAAAAATTACAACCTATCCTTGTTTAAGAAGGCGGTTCATCGCCATCTATCCTTGTTTCCGCATCCTACTCGCAGTGCTTTGAAAGCATAATGGGGTTACCCTGTTCTCATGTTTGGAGTTCAGCCCTTAAGCATACTTTAGCTCTTTTGGATTCAATTCAAAGTCGAGCGATCCGCCCAATTGGTGATGAGAATTTGACCGATTCTCTCGAAACACTGGAGCACATGCGGATCGTTGGTGATTTGTCTCTTTTCTACAAGTACTTTCAAGGGAAATACTCACCAGAACTAACAGGATTGATCTCCCCAAGGGCAAGATTTTTGAGGCACAAAACGGTCGGAAACAGCAAATTTCTGTGCGATCCAGCTTGACACAGTGAGGACTTCTGTCTACGGAGACTCTTTTTTCTATAGAACTTCCAAGTTATGGAACTCGTTACCGAAGGGAATTTTTCCCAAAAATTACAACCTATCCCTTAATAAGGGGGTTCATCAAGGGTTCGGAGGGACAATTCGTTGAACCAGAACCAACCCTTCCCCTGGCAAGATCAACCGTAAGATCCCTACTCAACGAAGAAACTTATCGTAAACACAAAGCCTTATGGGCATCAATAATAACATGCCGACAAACTCACGCATTCATTAGAATGCCGTGCAGGTAAAGGGTAAAACTATGCCTACAACTCTCAAGGAATAATCTCAGGAAACTTGTAGGGATATGCACAGGTCACTGTCGATTAAACAAACACCTCCACAGAATGGGAATCATAAACGACCCGAGCTGCAGAGGGTGTTTAGAAGAAGATGAGAGTGTCGAGCACGTGATGTGTCACTGCCCGGCACTAGCATCAATCAGAGGATCCACGCTGGGGGACTTCTGGCGCCTAGTATGGCCAGTTTGAGAGAGGCGCATCCAAGGGACGTTCTTCAGTTTCTCAACAAGGTTGGGTGGCTGAATGAATGACCAAGGACACCTCAATCACGGGGATAGCACAATGGGAAAGGGTGGCCTAAGTGCTGGCCTAAATTTTAGGCAACCCACAATGAATCCAGAATCCAGAATCCACAAGGGGGTTCATCGCCATCTATCCTTGTTTCCGCATCCTACTCACAGCGCTCTTAACGAAAAATGTAGTTATCCTTTGCGAGTGGACTGCATATCAAAAAGCCTTAAAGACGTTTCAATAGAACTGAAAAAAGATTTTTTTAAAACTTGGAACCTCCTGTTTCTTCAAACATATCTAGAAGCTTGGCGTTTTTAAGCGACTTAAAAGAAGATCTTTTAGCAGTTTTAATAAAGCAACTTTAGAGGCTCAAAATTGCGTTTTGGGAAACTTGAAGTTTTAAAAGACTAACAGAAAGACGTTTTAAGAGAATTAAAGGATGATATTTTCCGAAACTTGAAAGACTTGAAGTCTTCTGCTACTTTAGAGACATCCTGAAATATGGAACGTTTTAGAGGCTCAAAATTGCGTTTTTAGCGTATTTTGAGACCTAAAAGACAACGTTTTAAAAGACATTTGTTTTGGGAAACTTAAAGTTTTAAAATACTAAAAGAAAAACGTTTTAAGAGAATTAAAGGATGATATTTTCGGAAACTTGAAAGGCTTGAAGTCTTCTGCTACTTTAGATACATCTTCAAAATTTTAATTGAGAAATTTTAATCGACCTAAAAAGAAAAATGTTTTTACAGACTTAAAAAAAGATCTGAACCTGAACTAAAATTGGAACCTGATATTTCTTCAGACAAATTTTGAGAATTGTAGCATTCGTTTTAATCGACCTAAAAAAGATAAATGTTTTTACAGACTTAAAAAAAGATCTGAACTTGAACTAGAATTGTAAACTGATATCTCTTCAGACAAATTTGGAGGCTTGTAGCGTTACGTAATAGATTTGCTGGACTACGACTTTTTTTGGTTTATTTTTTGGCTTAAGAGTTATTAGCTCAGACACCGTCAATTGTTGTATAAATATTGACACTTTTAGACGCACACAAACACCCAAACCAGATGTGGGAATCGAACCTTCGACCCGGATGACAAGTAGTTGGCGCTTAACCGACCAAGCCACCGGACCGGTTGACTAAGAGACTTACGTTACGTTTTTCTTTGTGCAGGGGACAAGTTCTGTATTTTTTTTACTCATGAGTTTAATTATATAAACAATTTTAACATATTTTGAGATCAAAAATTAGACAGAGTTATACGTGAAAAGGTTTGAAGATACTTTAACGATATTTTAAAGCCTTGATCGAAGTTTGTCAGTTTTTTCAGGCATATCTCGAGTGATGTAGCAAAATATTAACGCTTTGAATAAAAAAAATACACCAATCCACGTCATGCTCCAAAATAAAATCTACGATGAATTTTCAATTCTAAATTTAACCAAATTATCAATGAAGTCCACTTGCAGATTAGTATCTGCTGATAAAACTATAGATTTTCGTTTTTAAATACGAATTTTTTAAACTATTAACTGAATATTCCCCGCTTATTGTTACTATGTGCATTGGCACAGCTGTTTCGTGCATCTACATATTTGAATGATTTGATTGTGTTTGAATTAAGCAAGATAAGATAGTCCGAATTAAAACATGCAAAGTAATATGTATTTTTGCTTGCAATGAGCTTCCAGGAAACTGACGCGATAACTATATCAAAGTTGAGCTGAACACAAAAATTGATTTCAATCAGAAAAAAAAAAGTACATAAATCGAGAACTTTGTTGCAACACAGTTGTGTGTGTCGACTCATCAAATGATGTAATTTTACTTAAATTGAGCTGCATTTCGCTAACCTGTTTTTTTTTTCAGAGGGGAATTGCGATAAGACAAACACATTCCCTATAAAACCGATAAGTATTTAAATTCTTATCGCGAAAATAAGGTCATTACACCGCGTGTTGTTGTTGCCAAAAAATTCCACCAGGACCACTCCATTGTTTACGCTGAAACAAGAGATAAAATTTCGCCACTTCCGGCAAGGAAAATCGTTCAAATGCTACGCACCACTTGTTTGGATTGTATGAGAAAATTCTCAAACGCGGAGATAGGCTTACATCAAAGCGTTTGTTTTTGATGAGGTTGCACCAGATAGTGCTTCGACAATGTAAACTTTTTTGCAAAAGTAGATTAGGTTCCAATGAATTCAGTAGCGTAAAATAATCATTAGATTCGACTAAACGTTTCAAAGCCAAGGGGAAATTTTCTAGAGAGTTAGAGACCAAAAATTTAAATTCTAAACCCGGAGGTTTCCCTTTTTTCAAGACAATGATCAAATGGGTTGAGACTCCCTAGATAGCTAAGTAGGATTATAGACCAAACATTTAAATTCTAAACCCGGAGGTTCGCCTCTTTTCAAGACAATAATCAAATGGGTTGAGACTCCTTAGGTAGCTAAGTAGGATTATACACCAAACATTTAAATTCTAAACCCGGAGGTTCGCCTCTTTTCAAGACAATAATCAAATGGGTTGAGACTCCTTAGGTAGCTAAGTAGGATTATACACCAAACATTTAAATTCTAAACCCGGAGGTTCGCCTCTTTTCAAGACAATAATCAAATGGGTTGAGACTCCTTAGGTAGCTAAGTAGGATTATACACCAAACATTTAAATTCTAAACCCGGAGGTTCGCCTCTTTTCAAGACAATAATCAAATGGGTTGAGACTCCCTAGGTAGCTAAAATATACACATTTGAGCCAACGAATTTGAACAAAATATCATTCTGCAATCTACACGAACTCTTTAAAACTACGCATATCTGATTAAGTTAGTTTTTTACATTTATCCAAACTAATTTTATAAATGGGAAATTAGGAAAATCTATCTTACAACTGGTTTTTCATTAAAACCAGCGACAGATTAAAACAAAACAAATGTATTTGTCAATTTATTAAACTCTCTTTAATTTTTGGACAGTTTTTGATTAAGTTGTAAAAGCAATCCCCGGACGAATTTGGAGGAAACTGTAATAATTTTACTCTGATATAATGTTAATAAAATAATAAATTAAGAAGAAAATGAAATAAAGTGATAATGTAGAGAAAGTAGATTTTATTTCGTATTATAGAAGCTAAACACGTCTGATCAACAAACCGTATTTTTAGCTACGTGCAATAACCAAAACTGCGTATAAACAAAATCGTCAACACGCTGCTAGAAGAAAACAAATGCGCCACGTGCAAGCCATAAAATAATTGTCAAAACAACTTCAGAAGTAGGAAACAAAACGATGACTCGATAAGAATATCGGACAAATAAGCTCTTCCGCAATTTGCCAAGAGTGCAACTAACCCATTTTTGTATATCAGTTTACGTGATATCTGAATTTCGAACTAATCTAATCTCGACATTTGTGGACTATGCACCGAAAATAAAACGGAAAACGCAACTATCGTTTTCTAATAGTAATAACAAGTTTATCGAGGCACCAAGCATTCTATTGCGGAAAACATTTCGATACGAAACCAGCTGTCTAAACTAAGGTGTATGCCTCACTCAAGGACTGCGCGTGACTCATATTTCTCACTCGCATAGATACAAACTAAGCAATCGCGAAAAAAAAAGGTTAATTGTAGCCTTTTACAACTAGGAACTGAACTGATATCCTTGACAATTCTCCAGTGAACTAGTTGCTGTTAAATCCATCCGCGTTTTCGCCGTTAATATAACACGTAGATTTAAAACAATCATCAGAAGTTGGAAGTTGTAGAAAGATATTAATTGGCCACTTTGTATTATTTGGGTAAATGTGTATTCAAATTAAATTGGGAGGTTTCATTGGCTGTTATTTTGCGTTTCAGCTAGATGATGGTTGATTTATATGGTTCTGTAACCTAAATGAAGAAACGGTACCCTTATTTAACTGAATATAATTTGAAAAAGTTTACAGTGAGCATATCATACTGACGAGGCAAAGGAAGACTGTTGCTGGAAATAAGAGATCTTACTTCGTAGTAAATTTTAAATATCTGAACTCAATTGAAACTACTCTTTCAGTTTTGATGATCAACGAATGTTGCTTTTAATGAGGGGTCTTAATCGTAGCAAATTTTAAATATCTGAGCGCAACTACTCTTTCAATTTTGGTGACCAACGAATGTTGCTTGAAATGAGAGGTCTCACTTCGCGACAAAATTTAAATCTCTGAATTCAACTGAAATTACTGTTTCAATTTTGACGATCGACGTTACTTGAAATGAGAGGATCGATGTTACTTGAAATGAGAGAACCGATGTTACTTAAAATGAGAGGATCGATGTTACCTGAAATGGGAGGTCTTACTTCGTGGCAAATTTTAAACCTCCTAACTCAACTGAAATTACTCGTTCAGATTTGATGACCAACGAATGTTGTTTGAAATGAGAGGTTTCACTTAGTAGCAAATTTTAAATATCTGAACTCAACTGAAACTACTCTTTCAGTTTTGATGATCAACCAATGTTGCTTTTAATGAGAAGTCTTCATGACAAATTTTAAATCTCTTAACTCAACTGAAACTACTCTTTCAATTTTGGTGATCAATGAATGTTGCTTGTAATGAGAGGCCTTCGTTGTCAATTTTAAATCTCCAATTTATGACGACGATTTCGATGATCAAAATTAGGCCAGTATCGAAAAACTGACTTATCATTTTATTTCTTCATTTTATTGCATTGAGTTATTTTCAGTAAAATTTTATGGCCCACATCTGGAAATGACTAAATTACGATTTGCTGTCACAGATGTTCTGAATTGTTAATTAAAAACGACTGACCTTATATCTAAATAAATCCCTCTGAATTTTTAAGTATAATAAATAAAAGCAGAATGTGTTGATTGCGTTCAAATAGAACGACTTTCAATTTCAGAGCAAATTGTAACATTTTAAGTTCAATATTTTCATTTTTTAATGTAAAGAATTTTTCAAAATGTGTTTACAGTCAATAGATATTCTGAACTACGTATAGAATATGTTCTGTGTTAATATTACTGTTTTGTATTTTTGCTAACATTTGGTAATTTCAATAGTGATGTTATTATCAATCTAGTTACAATCAGTGTCGTCATCAAATAAGTAGTACAACAAACTATGAATGAAAACTAATACTGAAACAAAACAGTGACCAAAAACTTCAAAATTCATTTGATTATTATTTCTAGAAACTCAGAGTGTTTCACTTTTGACTTTTCTTGGACAAATTGGTTTTATTTTTTGAATAGTTTCATGGCGAATTATTTTCTATTCCTTGGGAATACCCTCATTATCGTTGTGTGGTTTACAACTTTTAAACAGCTACACTCTTTATTTAGCAACTTTACAAATGTGACCAAAAACTTCAAATTCATTTGATTATTATTTTTAGAAACCCAGAGTGTTTCACTTTTGACTTTTTTTTGACAAATTTGTTTTATTTTTTGAATAGTTTCATAGCGAATTATTTTCTATTCCTTGGGAATACCCTCAAGTTCTTTCTGTTTTAAAATTCGCGTGCAAACAGTTTATTTATTTATTATCATTATTATTATTATTATTATTATTTTGAGTAAGTCAAACGCTCTTCAGTTGTTTTAAACGTTCGATTGTTTGGATAATTTAGAAGCAATGCACCGTTCTAGTTGTTTCAGCAATTTTCATTTATAGGAAGCACAACATACTTTCAATTATTTTGATTTTTGATTCTCCCGAAACAAATTTTGTCACTTTGGAATTTTTAGAAGCACTTTTACTATTTTTTAAAAGCAGATCTTTTCAAGTTCAGTTGTAACTTGTTAGAAGAAATTTGCTCCACTTTTGTAAAACTTTGTAGCACTAGTTTCGATTATTTGGAAGCAGAACACCGCAATTTTGATTTTTGGAAGCAAAATGTAGCACTACTTTTGACTTTTGGAAGCACAATGTATGTTAATTTTTTGAAAGTGATTTGTTGCAGTTTTTGAAAATTAAGCACCTCATGTTTCGATTGTTTACAAGCAGAACACCGCAATTTTGATTTTTTTGGAAGAATTTTTATATATTTTTTTATAATGTGTCATTTCTTTTACTTTTTTGCAAAGAAAATATGCTCATCTAACATTTTAATTATTCGAATAACGAATAGTTTCAGTTTTGTACAAGTCTACTTATTTCAAGTTTCGATGAATGTTGATATATTTTTTTATAATGTGCAATTACTTTTAATTTTTTGCAAAGAAAATATGCTCATCTAACATTTTAATTATTCGAATAACGAATAGTTTCAGTTTTGTACAAGTTTTGATTAGTTTAGAAGCAAAACACTAGCATTTTTAGCAAGCAAAGCACTATGTGATTGGTTCGATTTTAATTTCTAGAAAATACTTTTTTCGAACTTAACATCTAAAAATTATTTTGTTTTAATTCTTTCCTTGAAAGCACTTGTTAATTTCATTGGCATTTTTAAATTGTTGGTTTTGTGAAGGCAGCTTATTTCCGTTTTTTTTTTTTAACGAAACAACTTCAAATTATTACTGATTCAACTGTAACCGTATTATTCCAAGTTTTTGAGACTCTTGGAAATTACACGTTTCTAAAGCACTTCGATCTTTGAAACCAAATTATCTCATTATTTCGGAAGCTTTCATTTAGGTTTTTTTTTGGAAAAAATCTCCAGCTGATTCGATATTACTACACGTTTCTAAAGCATTTCGACCTTTGGAAACAAATTATCTCATTATTTCGGAAAGCTTTCATTTAGGTTTTTTTTTGGAAACAACAACATTTTAACTTTTGACTTTTTCAGGAGGACCAATTTCAGTTTTCGGTTGCTTAGAAGTAGGATTTATTGAGCAATTTTTGATTTTTGGCAAACAAAACTCCTTGGCAGCTTTTATTTTTGGTAAATCAATTTAATTCGTTTAAACGGAAGTTCTTAATTTTATTGGAAGCAAAAGCAAAGACTTGCATTTTTTAATAATTTGGAAGTAAATCGAGTGATCTAGTTTTCCAGATTTTGGAAACGTTTCAGTTATGATTTCATTGAAAACGGTTTTGTTTTTTCTGTTTTCGAAAAAACTACTTCAGTTTGCACTCTTTGGAAGCAAAACGTTTTCAAACTCATCTAGATATTTTTTTTAATTGTAAACATTTCGTTTTTTTATTTTTGAAAATACAAACACGTTTAGCTTGTTTCAGTTATGATTTTTTGAAAACACGACACGAATAAAAGTTAAAGTTTTTTTTTTTAATTGGAAACAAATTATTTTATTTCTGTTGACTCTTTTTTTTTGAAGCATACTTTTACACTCTTTGGAAGCAAAACATTTTCAAATTTATTCAAGTAATTTTTCAGTTAGTGGAAGAGTTTCTTTTTTTAGAGCGAGTTTTTCAGTTTTTGGAAACGTTTCAGTTATGATTTCATTAAAAGCGGTTTTGTTTTTTCTAGTTTCGAAAAAACTACTTCAGTTTTACACTCTTTGGAAGCAAAACATTTGCACTCTTTGGAAGCAAAACATTTGCAAACTGATCTAGATTTTTTTTAATTGTAAACATTTCGTTTTTTTCATTTTTGAAAATACAAACACGTTTAACTTGTTCCAGTTATAATTTTTTGAAAACACGACACGATTAAAATTTACAATATTTTTTATTTGGAAACAAATTATTTTATTTCTGTTGACTGTTTTTTTGAAGCAAACTTTCACACTCTTTGGAAGCAAAACGTTGTCAAATTCATTAAAGTCATTTTTCAGTTAGTGGAAGAGTTTCTTTTTTTTTAAGAGTGAGTTTTTCAGTTTTTGGAAACGTTTCAGTTATGATTTCATTGAAAACGGTTTTGTTTTTTCTGTTTTCAAAAAAACTACTTCAGTATGCACTCTTTGGAAGCAAAACATTTTCAAACTCATCTATATATTCTTTTAGTTGTAAACGTTTCGTTTTTTCATTGTTGACAAACACGTTTACCTTGTTTCAGTTATAACTTTTTGAAAACACGACACGATTAAAAGTTACAGTTTTTTTTTTACTTGGAAACAAATTATTTAATTTCTGTTGACTTTTTTTGAAGCAAACTTTCACACTCTTTGGAAGCAAAACATTGTCAAATTCATTTAAGTCATTTTTCAGTTAGTGGAAGAGTTTCTTTCTTTTAGAGCGAGTTTTTCAGTTTTTGGAAACGTTTCAGTTATGATTTCATTGAAAACGGTTTTAGTTTTTTCTAGTTTCGAAAAAACTACTTCAGTTTTACACTCTTTGGAAGCAAAACATTTTCAAACTCATCTATATATTCTTTTAGTTGTAAACGTTTCGTTTTTTCATTGTTGACAAACACGTTTAACTTGTTTAAGTTATAACTTTTTGAAAACACGACACGATTAAAAGTTACAGTTTTTTTTTTATTTGGAAACAAATTATTTAATTTCTGTTGACTTTTTTTGAAGCAAACTTTCACACTCTTTGGAAGCAAAACGTTGTCAAATTCATTTAAGTCATTTTTCAGTTAGTGGAAGAGTTTCTTTTTTTTTAGAGTGAGTTTTTCAGTTTTTGGAAACGTTTCAGTTATGATTTCATTAAAAACGGTTTTGTTTTTTCTAGTTTCGAAAAAACTACTTCACTTTTACACTCTTTGGAAGCAAAACATTTTCAAACTCATCTATATATTCTTTTAGTTGTAAGCGTTTCGTTTTTTCATTGTTGACAAACACGTTTAACTTGTTTCAGTTATAATTTTTTGAAAACATGACACGATTAAAAGTTACAGTTTTTTTTTTATTTGGAAACAAATTATTTAATTTCTGTTGACTTTTTTTGAAGCAAACTTTCACACTCTTTGGAAGCAAAACGTTGTCAAATTCATTTAAGTCATTTTTCAGTTAGTGGAAGAGTTTCTTTTTTTTAGAGCGAGTTTTTCAGTTTTTGGAAACGTTTCAGTTGATGATTTTATTGAAAACGGTTTTGTTTTTTCTAGTTTCGAAAAAACTACTTCAGTTTGCATTCTTTGGAAGCAAATGCGATAAAAGTTTCTCTTTAGAGTGCGATACACCTTCAAGTTGTTTCGGTTATCATTTTTGAAAACACAATACAATTCAAATTTACAATTTACGATTATTTGGAAGCAAATTATTTTAGATTTTTATTTTTAGTTTTTTGAGACAAACTACTTGGGTTTACTCTTTGTAAGCAACACATTTGAACGAATTCATTCGAATTTAAGTTTTTGGAAACATTTCGTTTTGTTGATTTTTGGAACGCGAATATATTTCCACTTGTTTCAGTTATAATTTTTTGGAAACACAACACGATTAAAAGTTAAAATTTTCGATTGTTTGGTAGCAAATTATTTTAGTTCAATTTTTTTTTTGCAAAACTCTTCGGAAGCAAAATATTTTCAAATTCATTTAGTTTTTCAGTTTTTAAATTTTTAGAATGACGAACACCAGCAATTTGTTTCAATTTTTTGAAAACACGATTATTCGGAAGCTGGAAGCAAATCTTGTTAAGTTGATTCACATTTTCATTATTTTATACAGTTGCAAGTTCGCAACCAACTTTTTCACTCAGTAAATTATTTTTAATTTTGTTTTAATGGAAATAAGGTTTTACATCGACATCCCAAATTTGGCGAAAGTTTATTTAGATTGGAATCTTAATTTTTTATTACCAAACCAAGCGTAAATAACTGGAATTTTCAGTGCCAGTTTCATTCTTGTAATCACAACAAAAAAGTATATCACTGAGAATCGCGTTTAAGTTCGTTTAGGCCCTCATTCGTTTTAGGTTCATTTTTTTTTCTTCATAAAATTTTAAAACATGATTTAAACATGCTTTCAGTCGATATAGTTTCCAATTTAAATTTACTGATGCCTCCTCGCCTTTCACTGTTTGCACTCTTACGATCGTCAGCGTTAACGTATTTGTCGCTTTTAGAATAACTACATCCGAAAACTGCTTCCATGTAATTTTTTGACTGTTTCTAGCACCAAAGTCGATTACAAATGTTCGAGATTTGAATTATTTCTTTTTAAGTTCAGCTTAAAACTTAAAAAAAAAATAATTCAAAACTCGATCAAAAATTTCGAATAATTTAAATTTCGATAATATAAAAGTCACTCTAAAGGAATAAAATAATTTTACAGCCAAAACGCCACCAACATTTATATTTTATTTTCCATATTAAAAATCGTTTTTCTCTATCACAATTTGACCTCTACCTAAACTTGTGTTTGTATATACTGGTGAAACAAATCATGCGATTTTTTTTCCAAATATTTCAATTACTGATAAATAAATTTATTATATACTGGTCAAACTGCAAGACGTTTTGATTTGCACCAAATCGCGATTTGTTTGCCAAAAATCTTTCCATCGTAACACTTCTCACAACCAAAACATGGAACGCAACGAAAATATTTTGTTTCGCGCTGATAACTTTCCGTTTGCCCGCAGTGCGTAACTAATTTCCCATAGTCGCGATTTTAAACGGCGGCGTCATCACTTGAAAAAAAAAATTTGCCAACCTACCTGTGTGGCATCGGAATAAGGGGTGGCTGAATTAACGTCGACCAACTGCGAACCGAATAATGGAACACCGCTGCTAGTCGGACTTTCGGACCTGGTTGCATCCATATTTTGTTGGGGCACCATATCCAAGAAAAAAAATCAAAAAAACATTAACTGCACTCCACTTCACCTTACGATCGACGGCGCGATTTAAAGTTTCTCGCTTTTTACCAGGAAATATATTGCTTTAAAGTGTTATCTGAACTAGCGATATCACTCAGCATTATATTGCATCTGAGGATGTCACCCACGCCGTGACATCAACACAACTGACAAGTCGAACTTGATGTTTTGAGTTTGTATCCGAAACTCTCAGCTGTTGAGCCCCTCCAGTGAGATCGCGAGATGCAAGGGTGGGGGAAACACATGCGCGACTACCTGATCGACCAGCTGATTTTTGATATCACAGCTTGTTATGATGCTGACGACCGATTTCGTCGCGTTTACTTGAAATATTTAAAAAAAAACAGAGAGAGAAAAAATTAATTCGTTTTCGTCAATTATTTTGCGGAAACAATCACGATATCACCTGAGATGATTTCTCACTAAAGTACGAATAAAATTCGGAAATAGTTCTAGGAAAATCACTTGGGTGACCCGCTTGGATTTTAACTACAAATTACGAAATATTTTATTAGGCTTAATTTTACGTATTCTATCACAGTAGCGCTTTGGAGCGTCGAGCTAACTACTGACTACGGGAGGATGCGATGGAGAACTGAGTCGACTGAAAAGCAGGCGAGAGTGCGAGGCGTCCTGCTGCACGAGTCCGGCATCCCCACCATTTCAGGAGTTAGTTCTCGAATCTGACGGCGGTGGCAGCACCTCACTGAGAGTTGGATGCACTCGCTTGTTTTACTACGCCGTATCCGAGCGTACATGTGCATGTTCTCATTAAATCTATTTGTTTTCTAAGATAATGAACTTGTAGTTATCGACTTGTTGGTTTTAATGCGAAATTCGGCCACCTACTGCGTTCAAATCAACATAAATTGCATCGGGTAGCTACGGTGTCTCTTTTATTAACACTTTTCTTCTAAAACATATTAGTAGAAACTATGTATTTTGTATAAAATTGTTTATACTCGTAATTTAAAATTTCTGCAACCAATATTTTGTTGGCCTTTTCGAAGTCTCCAAATGAGGTCCAATAGATTTCGATGAAACAAAATCCATTTTTAATTGAACAATTCTTCAGCATCGATTCAAATTCACTTTTGATTCGACAAAAGGCCTGAACTCTGCCTGTTTTAAATCCAACGATTTCCATAGCTTAGGGGCCATTCATAAATTACGCCACACGAATTTCATGATTTTTGGAATAGCCCTTCGTCCTTGTCACAGGTGATCATTTTGTATGACCCCCCTTCTCTCGGGTGTGAGGTGATATATTTGAAATTTTCAATTTAAAAATTATTAAATTAAAACACTTCAAAAATTATTTATATTTTTCAGCGTATGAGCTAATTTTTTTTTTTTCGAAATTATGAGGTTTTTTTATCTCTAAATCCATTAAATTTAAAATTAAAATTTTTATTTATATTTCCCAACATTGTAATTTTAAATTCGAAAAGTCATTTTGGAGATTTTAATTTTATTTCGAAATTTCATCTTAATCTCGAATTTTTTATCCAAGCTTTCTATTTTAAAAAGAGATTTAGATATCGAATTTAAAATAAAAATCGAATTTCTCCTAGTAATCCAAATTTTAAAAAAGACAAGTCAAATTTTGACAATAAAGTCAAAATATGTAAAAAGAACAAATTTTGAGAAAAAACGAAACTTCCAGAAAAAAAGCAGATTTGGAAAACACCTCCCAATTGGAGGGAAAAGTCGAACTTAAAAAATACGAGAAACTTCCCAGAGTAAAATTTTCAAGAAAAGCCAAATTTGGATATCAAGTCCAAATTAAAAAAAAATGTTGAATTGGGGAAAGAACTTGAAATTTTGAGAAAAGGCCCAATTAAAAAAAATGCCAATTTTCCCAGGGAAAATCATATTTCGAAAAATAAACATTTTTGGAAATATGTTTTTTTCAATTTATTTAACATTTCTTCGGCCCAGTTTGGAAATATTTAAATTTTTTATGGTTTGTTGACATTTGTCGCATTTCAAAAACTGTTTAGAAAATTGTCAACAAACCATAAAAAATTTAAATATTTCCAAACTGGGCCGAAGAAATGTTAAATAAATTGAAAAAAACATAATATTTCCAGTCAATAAGGGTCTACCATGAAGAATTTTTGGAAATATGTCAAAATTTCAAGAAAAAGATAAAGGTTCCCTGTGGGGCAATTTCGCTGTTGAAATACGGTTGGACCTTTTTGAGAATAACTCAAAATTTCGGGAAAACGCTGGAAACAAACAATATATTTCTTGGGAAACTCATATATGGGAAAGTTATATATTCAGTCAACGAAAGGACGAAATCCTAGAAAGCTAGACATTTATTTTTAAAGGGAATATTTCTAGAAATTCTGAGAGACAAACTCAACATTTAGAGATTAAAGTGTCGCCTCAAATTTGAGATTTGGTTTTACATTTTTCCCAAAATTTGATTTTTTTTCCAAAAATTTACTTTGTCTTGAAATTTTCATTTAAAATTTGAAGCTTCAAAAAACCTAAAACTTTAAAAATTTTAGTTTAAAACTCGAACTTCTGACCTTATCTCAAAATTTTTAGTTAAAACATCCAATTTTTTATTTTATTGTTTTTGAGCTGTTTAAAAAGTTTACCTCGAAAATCAAACTTGAAATTGGAAGTAAAATATTTTTTATACACTTTTTCCAGAAATCAAATAAATGAGTTTTATCCCAAAATTTTGACTTTCTGTTTTTAATTTAATCTCTATTTCGACTTTAAACTGGAAAATCTGACTTTGTTAATTCTAAATTTTTTTAAATACAATTTTTGTTTTGTTTTGGGTTTAATGAAATCGATTTTTTTTTAATTATTCTTTGACTTTTTTGAAAATGATTACTTTTTACAAAATTTCCATTTATTGTAAAAATTTCCACTTTTTTGACAATTGCAACTTTTTTGAACAATTCAACTTTCCTGAAAATCGAGTGTTTTTAAAATTTTGACTTTTGAAAGAAATTGCTTCTTTGAAAATTCAAATTTTTAATTTCGCCTTTTTGGAAATGTTCACGTTTTCCAAAATTTTGTTTTTTTGTTTTTTTTATTCCTGGCATTTTCTCTGTTTTTAATTCAATCTCTATTCCGACTTCTGATTGCTAATTCTAAATTTTTTTAATAAAAAATTGTTTTTTTTTTGTTTTGCGTTTAGTGAAATCGATTTTTTTAATTATCCTTTGACTTTTTTGAAAATGATTACTTTTGACAAAATTTCCATTTATTTTAAAAATTTCCACTTTTTTGACAATTGTAACTTCTTTGAATAATTCAAGTTTCATGAAAATCAAGTTTTTTTTCAAAATTTTGACCTTTTGAAAGAAATCGCTTCTTTGAAAATTCAAATTTTTAATTTCGTCTTTTTCGAAATTTTTACCTTTTCCAAAATTTTGTTTTTTTTATTCTTGGCATTTTCCCAAAATTTTAATTTATCTCGAAATTTGGACTTATTAAAGATTTTGATCCCTTTTGAATATTTCGACTTGTTTTGAGAATCCCGACATTTTTTTTTTGTTTGGACTTTTTCAAATTCTTTTTTTTTTTGAAGGGTCAAACTTTTTTTTTGAAAATCTAATTTGAAAAATGGGTTTTTGTTGAAAATTTTAAGTTTTCTCAAAACTTATTTATTATTTTCAAGTATGGATCTTTTTTAAAAGTTTTCATTTGTTCATAACTTTATTTTTTTAAACTTTGCCCTTTTTTAAAACTTTTCTTTTCAATTTTTTCACTTTTTTGACACTTTTAAACCATATTTGATAACGAAGGCTTCCACGGCCAGAGTCACTACAGGATATAGTTCTTCCGGGATTGGACCGTGTCAAAGAACTATTAGAAGTGTTCAAACACTTTTAGTAGTTCTTTGACACGGTCCAATCCCGGAAGAAGTATATCCTAAACCATATTAATTAACATTTTAAAAATTTTAACTTTCACTCGAAATTAAGCTTTGAACATTTCGACATTTTTTAATGTGACCCTTTTTAACTATTTTGATATTTTTTCTGAATGCAGACTTCTTTCGTAATTTTCCATTCATAAAAAATTTTGACTTTTTCCAAACCTATGATTTTTTAAAAATGCAGATCTTTTTAAAGTATTTGACTTTTCTTAAAAATTTCTACTTTTTTTTTAAATTTCGATTTGACTTGTTCTCGAACTTTACACTTTTTTTCGATTTTTTTAGTTGACTTCTTGGTGAATTGTACTTTTTTCAAAATTTTGTCTATTTTTCAAATTTCTCACTTTCCTTTTGTAAATTTTAATTTTTTAAATTTTGGTTTTTTGTAACATTTTGCTTCAAAAGCTAGATTGTAATCTTGATTATTTATAAAAATTTCGACTTTTTTCAACATTTTAATATTTTGAAAATTTTGACCATTTTTAAGGTCGAGGTTTAAAAATTTCGACTTGACTTATTCTCAAAATTTAGACTTTTTTCCAAATTATGACTTTTTGTACAATTCGATTACGTCTTTCTCTATTTGTTTTTTGTAAACCTAAATTATTTTTAATTCGATCCTTTTTCAAAACTTTGAGTTACAAACTTCCACATTTAAAAAAAATTCACTTCGTTTTAAATTGCGCCGAAACTCTTCCTCGAAAATTTTATTTCTTTTATTTTGACTCGACATTTGGTTTTCGAGACGACTTTTTGTAAAATTTGACCTTTTTTTAGCATCTGGTTTTTTCTCAAAGGTTTGGCATTTTTTTGTAAATTTAGACGTTCTAACTTTCCTTTTTTTGAAACTTCCAACTTAAAAATTTTCGAGTTTTTGAAAAATCTTACTTTTTTGAATAATTCGACTTTTTTGTAATATTTCGACAGTTTTAATAAAATCGATTCTTTTTTCTCCATTTTGACTTTTTAATCAAAATGTAAGATTTTTCTTTTTATCGATATTTGACATAAGAAATCGATTTTGCTAAAACAAATTCTTTTTTTTCTTTTTTAAAGAGTTCGACTTTTCGAAATCTAGATTCTATAATTTCAGTTTTTCTGAGAATTATGGTTTTTTTTATCTTACCCTTTTTTACGATCTTACATTTTTCTCACAATTTTGACTTTTTCAAGAATCGAAATTTTGAAAGTTTTATACTTTAAATGAATCCCTTTTTTTTCAAAGATTGTTTTCAAAAATTTTGAGTTTAACAAAAATGATTTATTTTTTAATTTCGGTTTGTTTCAACAATCAAAATTTTTGTTGGTCGACTTTTTTGAATGTCACACCTTTTGAATAATTCAATATTTTCAATTGATTATTTTTAGTTTCGACTTTTTGAAACATTTATTCCTTATATTTTGACTTTTTTCAAACTGTGATTTTTTTTTTGAAAATTGTAAATGGTTTCGAAAGTTTTTCTGTTTGCATCTTTTGATTCCTTTTAAGCATTTCAAGGTTATTAATATTTTGGTTTTTTCAAACTTGAAATCTTTTAATTTTTGCTTTTAAAAAAATTATTTTTTTCCAAAACTTCGACTATTTTTTAAATTTTTGATTTTTCAACTTCGAATTGTAACTTTTTCAGAATTCAGAATTTTGACATCTCAAAATTTTAAAGTATTTGAAAATCATAACTTTTTTGAATAATTCATTCAAAAATCGATCTTGTTTGAATATTTTTAATCTAAAATAAATCAAAAATTCAAAATTGAAATACAGAACAGAAGATTAAAAAATACAACAAACGTTGCTCTATAGAGCAACCAAAAACCAGTCCGTTCCACCAAAAAAATATAAAAGAAATCAATTTTTATGGTTCTTTCCTGAAAATTTCGACTTTTTTCAAAACGTATATTTTTTTCATCTTAACCATGTCGAAAATTTAGACTTTTTTTGAAATTTTGACTTACTTTCAAAATTTGGATTTTTCTAATTATCACTTTTTTGAGTAATGAACTTTTTTTGCAATTTTGGTTTTTATTAGTAAAGTCTTTTTTTTTATTTCGCCTTTCTTAGGAAATTGCTTTCTTTTTAATTTCGTCTTTTTCCAAAATTCATTTATATCTTTATTAGCTTCATTTTGGAAATTACTGGCTTTTCAAAATGTTGCCTTTTTCGAAATGTTTGATTTTTAAGATTCTCGAAATTTTGACTTTTTGAAATTTTTTCCTATTTGAATATCTCGATTTTTTTTTTAATTTATTTTTTTCCTAAACTTTGATTATTTTTAAAATTTTGATTTTTCAACTTCGAATTTGTAAATTTTTCAAAACTCAGAATTTTGACTTATCTCAAAATTTGGAATTTTTTTTAAAATCATAAGTTTCTTGAATATTTCATTCAAAAATCGATTTTGTTTGAATATTTTTAATCTAAAAGGAATTAAAAATTTAAACACAGAACTTGTCCCCTGAAACCCACAAAGATTAAAAAATACAACAAACGTTGCTCTATAGAGCAACCAAGAACCAGTCCGTTCCACCAAAAAAATATAAAAGAAATCAATTTTTATGGTTCTTTCCTGAAAATATCGACTTTTTTCAAAACGTATATTTTTTTTATCTTAGCCATGTCGACAATTTAGACTTTTTTTGAAATTTTGACTTATCTTCAAAATTTATATTTTTTTAATTATCACTTTTTTGAGTAATGAACTTTTTTGCAATTTTCGGTTTTCTTAGTAAAGTCCATTTTTTTAATTTCGCCTTTCTTAAGAAATTGCTTTCTTTTTAATTTCGTCTTTTTCCAAAATTCATTTATATTTTTATCAGCGTCATTTTGGAAATTACTGACTTTGTAAAAGTTTTCGAAAAGTTTGATTTTTTGAAGATTCTCGAAATATTGGCTTTTTAATTTTTTTTTCCTTCTTGAATATCTCGATTTTTTTTAATGTCAAAATTTTTTTAAATGTTTCGACTTCTGTAAAACTATATACCTTTTCAAAACTTTGCCTTATTTTGAAAATTACAACTTATTTCAACATTTCGACTTTTTCTCGAAATTAAATTCAGGTGAATTTTATCTCTTTTTGAAAACTTTTTTTTTAAGAATTTGACTCGTTTTGGAAAGTTAGATTATGTTTCAATTTTAGCGTCTGAAAATTTCCATTTTCTTAATACTCCTATTTCTTCTCAAAATTGTGAATTATTTTAAAAGCGTTTCGATTATTTTGCGAAATATTCATTTTATAGTCAAAATTAGTTACATATCATTTTAAAAGTAGTTCATAATCTTTAAAAAAATAAGCTGAAAATTTATTAAATAATTATTTTTTTAATTTTAAACTTTTTAGATTATTAAAAAAAACAGAAAATTGCAATTTAAACAAGTAACTTAAAAAAGGCGAAGTTTTCAGATAAGGCGTAAAATTACAAAACCTGTCATATAGGCAGGTACTAAATGAAATTTTACGAAAGAGTTGAAAAGTTAATATTGCGACACGAAATTTTTAAAACACAGGACAAGTTTTATGAGGGGAGCGAACATTTTCAATTAAATTTTAAGTACTTGGGAACGTATTTTGATTTTAATATTTTATATTTCAAAATTATAGGAAAATAAAGTTGTTACATGAAAATTTTCTGAAGATTTTTTAAATTTGAAGATTAAATTCAAAATTATGAGAAGAAATTAATCGATTTTATCAATTTCAGTTATTTTCTTGCAATTTTGAACTTTTTCTGAACATTTTGCACCGTAAACTTGTTAGAGTTTTTTCCTAAAATCCCAAGCTTAAAATCAAGTTCCTTGAGAAAGTTTTCACTTGTTTGGTTGGATAATTTCATTTTCTTTTCTCAAAATTTTCATTTTTCACAAAATTTCCATTTTTTACGAAATTTTGTGTTTAAAATCAGAGTATCTAACTGATTTCTGAATTTAGGTGTTTGTCGCATGCACCGTCAAAATTATTTGGTGGATTGGTGATGTCATTTGCAAGGTTTTTGGTTCTAGTAACCCAGGTCGTTATAGTTACTAACAAATTAATTGTTTTAAGGGTTTTCTTTAAATTCCTTAAAATCTCCCATTCAGGCCCCTAAAACTATTTTATTTATAGTTGTATAAGCGTAGAATGTTTTCTCTTTCTTCTGTAATAAATTCTTGTTTAAAATAAATTATTATTTTATCCAGTGGTCAAGAATAATTTTAGTTACAAGCCAACAATTTTTTGAAATAAGTTAAAAGTAGTAAAGATTTTTTAATTTCGAATTTATTTTAAAAAAAATTAATAGCAATTGAGGGGTTTGTTTTTATTTAAAAACTTCTATAGTTTATGCTCTTTCTAATAGTATACTACATGTGATACAAATCATTCAATAAGTCTCGAAAACGAGAGACACAAGTTTGCATGTCTATCATGTAATGTGAAAATAACAGCGACTGCGATTGCACCGAACGGATTAGAACAATGGTTTAATGAGTTTTTCTAAAGAATATGAAATAATTTTTTCAATGAAATTGTTGGAACAAAATTAGTGGCTTATTAGAATGTTAAGTGATGAAAAAAGAAAGATTTTATAAGAGTTGGAATTAGTTTTAAAGGTTTTTCTTTTCGAAATTTGAGGCTTTATTGAGCAAAAATGGTTACTAATCGATTATTCAAAGTATTGTCCATCGGTAGTCACTACTTTTTTCTATCTTTCTGTTAATTATTGGATACCAGCTCGGAAGAACAGTTCATCTTTTGATGTGATCCATATATCGATCCATTTTTTCGTTTCCTCGTAAGAGGTTAAGTGCTGGTCAGCCGAGCCATGTGCCATCGATCGGAACAAGTAGTAATCGGACGGGCCAATATCTGGGGAATACGGCGGGTGCGGTAGAACATCCCATTTCAACGTTTCCAAGTACTTTTTGACGGGTTTTGCGACATGAGGAGGAGCGTTGTCATATTGCAAAATGACTTTGTCGTGCAGCTGCTCGAATGGCGGCCGTTTTTCCTTCAATGCCCGGCTCAAACTCATTAATTGTGTTCGGTAGAGGTCCCCGGTGATGGTTTCGTTTGGTTTGAGCAGCTCATAATAAATGACGCCCAGCTGATCCCACCAAATACAGAGCATAAGCTTGGATCCATGGATATTCGGTCTTGGCGTTGATGACGATGTGTGGCTGGGGTATCCATACGATTTTTTATGTTTGAGGTTATCGTTATGGATCGCCACTGACGATGCGATGCAAAAAACCTTTCCTTTTTTGACGCGCGAGGAGCTGTTCGCACGTCATAAGCCGCCTCTCCACATCTCTCGACTTCAGCTCGTATGGCACCCGATTTCCCTGCTTCTGAATCATACCCATGGCTTTGAGACGTTTGCCGACTGTTAACAAGTCAACTCCCAATGGTACGAACAATTCTTGGAGCGTTTGACACGGATCTTCGTCGAGTAACGCCTCCAATTCTTCGTCTTCAAACTTTTTCGGCTGACCGGGACATCGGTGTCAAAATCACCACTTTTGAAGCATCGAAACCAGGACTCACATGTCGAAATCGATAAAGTATAACCCCCTAAGCTTCCTCGAGCAACAAACGACTTACAGCAGCAGTTTTCTTCAAATGGAATCATAACTTTGTTAAACACTCAAGACCTAAAACAAATTGTTTTTCTTGCATATTTTAATTCAATTGAGCTCCTCTATTTCTTATACAGGCAGAAGACGTTTCTCTAATTTGTAAAGCTGTGGTTTGGAGAAATATTTCTTATCCCATTCTTACAAATGCCATGTTAATCATGTCGATCAAAATTTTTGTGCTAGACATCTAGTTCTTTCTCATATTCTCAGACATAGAAATCTCTCTAAAGATGATAGCTTGGCTGTCGAAACGCGTTAGAGCAACCTTTGTTATGTTTTTTAATCTTTCTTGGTTTCAGGAGACAAGTTTTGTATTTCAATTTTTGAAGTCTGTTCCACCAAAAAAAAAGAAATCGAGAGATGTCATGTTGGGGTACTGTGCTAACCAAGGAATAGGGCAACCTTTTTCTATCCTGTCACAAGGAAATGTGTTGCCAAGTACCATCGCACCGTTGGCATCCCTAATTTTCACCAGGTTTTTTTTGATGAAATGGACTGGTGCTTGGTTATCTTCAAAAATTGAAATACAAATCTTGTCCCCTGAACCCAAGAAAGATTAAAAAACACAACAAAGATTGCTCTAACGCGTTTCGATAGCCAAGCTATCACCTTCAGAGAGTATTTCTCTGAAGATGATAGCTTGGCTGCCGAAACGCATTAGAGCAACCTCTGTTGTGTTTTTTAATCCTTCTTGGTTTCAGAGGACAAGATTTGTATTTTTTGTATTTCAATTTTGACTCATTTTAAGAATTTGTATCCTTGTAACGAAAGTTCTTGGGGTTCTTGCCTCAAATAATAATTCATTTTAAACGACAATTTATTTCAGAACAAGTAAAAAAAAATCGACGCTTATACAACTTCAAATAAGATCTGGGAGGTCAAGATTTTGAATAATTTTAAGAAACATTTAAAAAAATTAATTTCTCAGGAACTATAATATTTAGGACCTAGGTTATTAGGGATAAAAATTTTGCAAATGACTCTACAAATCCACTAAATAATTTTGACGGTCCATGTGCCAAACACCCTGTATTTAAACGAATGCTAACAAATTCATTTTGAATTTTGCACCTAACCTGTTTTTGACATATTTGCGAAACTGACTGGCTATCAAGGCAAGGCTACGAATTCTAGGTCTTCAATTTAAAATTTTGAACAAAAATGTAGATTTTTTTGTTATTATTGAATTTCGATACTTTGTTTACTATGCAACATTTTACATATCAAAATATCAATGGAGGAACATAGATTTTAGCCTCACGACATCGATATTGTGCGAACATCGTTGAATTTGGTTCATCCTTAACTTGAATGCCAAAATCAGACTGTACGTAAAATTACCTAAATAGAAAGCAGGAAAAATATATAATTTTTTAATTAAACAATTTAGTCGTGAAAATAATATGAGTGACCTCATCTTCTTTAAACGGTTTCCTAAAAGAAGCGTCCCCCAGCAGCAAAAACTTAGGGAAGCAATGATAAAAAACTTCTGGTTTATTATCAAATTTGCATACAATGGAAATTATAAAAGTATCTTGTTTATAAAACGACGGTAACGTACTATCGCTTATCTTGTTTGCTTTAGCTTTATGATAATGAAAATGATCATATTCGTCACCATGCTGTCTGAGGTTTTAATTTCATACTTGACTCTCATAATAAATAGTTTTTTATTAGCTGTAATAATAATGTATGGTTTTAAATGATTACACGATATGATAGACACTGTAATTACAGAGGCGGTTAAATTTGATACCAGGATTTTCCCAATTCGCTACATAATTAAGACAAAATTAGCTTGCATCATTATTAACTTTTTCAATTATTCCCAGAAGTTTAAGCTTTATTCATACCGTTTGTCTTCATAATTTTCGACCTATGAACTCGATAAATTTTACCTGTTTTAGTACTAACCCGTGTTCTAAATGATTAAATACCACTTGTATTCCTAGCACAAACGATAAATAGCTTGTTGGTTTTACGGATCGACCTTCCAAAAATTTTATCTTCAACTTGTATCACAAAAAAAGTTGATGGGGGCTGAAATAGATTAGAAAATCTTGGAGGTGTAAGCAACATTGTCGATAAATGTTGTACGTTTAATGTAATAAATACCACGCACTGTACAACATGAATATTAAATCTCTTGAATTTGCATTAAATTCTCAACCTTCGTTTAACTGCTCTCTGGTATTTTACTATGTAATTTTTTTTATTACAGTCCGTTCTAGAAGTGAACAACTCGAACATTTGTCTGAAACAACTTCAAAGGACATTTGGGCTGTGGATGTGACAAAATTTTGTTAAAATAAAGAGGCATTTATTTCTTTGGCTCAATACATACAACCTAGGTATTACTGTACTCATAGGGTGTTCCGCGAAAGTCTGAAATCGCTGTATATTTTGTTAAAAATAAAAATTTTAAGATCAGGGCCGTACCGTGCTATGATGCAAAGAGGCAACCGCATCGGGCGACACTTTAAGGGGCCGTTCATAAATTACGTAAGAGGTTTTGAGGGCTATTTTGACCTCCTCTCCCCCTATTGTAAGACATCATAAGATTTCAACTACTCCCCCCTACCCCTTAATAAGAAATTTTCGTAAGAAATGTATGCATCAATAAAATACAACTCCGTTAGTTTTAAAAATACCTTTTATTATTATCTTATTATTATAAATATCATTAACTCACTTGAATAACATTAATCTTATCAACCTATCACAGTTTTGACCAGAATTAGTTTAGTAAAACCTAAGGTGTTGAAAAAACTAGATAATAAATCAAAACTCTAATTATTATTTATCCACGGACTGACTAACCATTCAGATATTGATTCAATTACCGGAATGACTGATTCCTTTTAGTTTTCTTGAGGCTCTTCAATTTTTTCAATATCAATATCTTCATTGTCATACCATTCTATATCATAGGTATTATTATTGTATGATGTAAGACACAGGCTCTGTTCAGCACGACGACGCAATAATTTAATAGAATGAAAATTCTCAGTACGAGCACACTGGTACTTGTGAACTGATTGACGATGGATTTTCACATTTTTATTTGATGCAAAGTACAATCCACATGTTGGACATATACGTGCAATCAATTGCGTTTGAACCGTAGGACAATAAAAGTTGTATGGTGTTAAAATAAAATCTGTGGGCTAGGAATTTCAATGTTTAGAGATAATTGCACAAATAAAGGACGAAAACTAGCATTTGCTTGGTCTTTAGAAAGTGGTATATCTAAAGTTTGCGCTTGTTGAAGAGGATAAGGTGGTGGAATAAATCCATCTGGTAATATCATTCGCAAATTACTCTGTAATTTTCCACAGCATCTAAATTCTGTACCTAAATTTGCAGTAAATACTGAGATTCTCTTACATATCTACAGTACCAATCAGGAGTCCATTTCACTAAAATTCTATCAATATTATCACTACCAGGATCTACGTATTCAGCAACAACTGGCTTATCATCAATAATTAACTTACTCCATATTTGCGCTAAAATATCACCAGCCATTTTGAAATTTTTGAGTTCAAGTTCATTATCAATTGTACGTCGCTGATCATCAAGATGATTACCAAAAGAATCATACGGTAAGACAAGTCCAGATAATTGATGACTCAATGGAGCCATTCCACGCTCTACTCGATTGAAGCAGCTTCTTTTGGGAGCGTTAGTGATAATAATTATAGCATCAAGATCAAATTTACGAACGTGGGAAACAGCATGAGAGATGACTTGAGGAAAGCGTGGATTTTGATCAGGTCCTCCGTCAACAGTCATGATTATAACTGGTTTTATATTATTATAATCTGTTTTGGCCAGGGATTGAAATTCTGCTAGCTCCATAAGATGTTCTAGATCGATGCTATGAGTGCGTGCAGATGATGATGAATGTTTTCCTGATCTGATTGCAACGTACGTAGGTCCACTGTATGTCACTGCTTCAAGTTTGCCCATTCCATCAGAATTAATTTCGATGCCAGCATATACTGAAGGTATTAATTTATGTTTTTCTGCCACCACCCAGTCGTGATCTGGTAGTCGTACTCATCGTATTCCATAAGCATCAGAAAGGGTGCTTGTTTTTCTACAGCAGTTTTACCAATTGGAATGGGCGCTTTGTCGTCCAGTGACAAGAAGAAAACCTGAGCAGGCCCAAGCACGGAGGCGAGAGACTCGATAGCCCGGATAGAAGCAGTGCAAAATTTATCATCGGGATGGCTTTTGTGTTCATCATTTGTTGCTCTTGCCAGTTTTACGGGAATTGTTACTACGTGTTTTTTTCCTTGAATTGTAGTAGAACATCTAGGTGAAAGACGAAGATACGTAGCACTTCGTGATAGATTAAAACCTAACGTCTCTAGTTCTTTGACCAAGTCATCTAGAGTTCTACAGCTTCTTACCATTTCAGTTCGGCGTTTCTCATCTGCACCACCTCCAAAGCTCGCAATTTCTGCTAAAACTTTCAACAGCTCAGGTTGAGCTTCCTCCAAACGAGGGCGACCCTCTGTCTCGTGCACATTTAATTGTTGTTTTACAACTGGATTCTTAATAACATCTTTTATCAATGCCTGTCTTTTTTTTCTGAAACTTTTTTGATATTCAGCGTTTCGTTTTTTATTAGAAGGTGTTTTTTAGCTTCACCGAGTTTTTTTTGCAATTTAGTGATTTCTTGATTGATCTTGAGTCCTCCAAGACCAGAATCCCGACGTAAAATACTTATATTTAATACACTCTCCACCAATAATTTTTTTTTCAATTGCATCTTGTGCTGGAGTATGACATGTTAATTGTGATTTATCAGGAATTGCCTCTTTTTGGAATCAGTCTGTGCGCCATATCGACTTCTCTAGTGCATAATGCGGCAGAAGAATCTGTCGAGTTTTTGTCCATCAAAGTAAGCGCTCCACCAGACACATTTTGCTGTAAGAAGTGATTTTGATTATAGCTTAGCATACCCAGCAAAATATGCGTAATTTATAAGTTTATTTAAATAGAATTTCACATATAACAATTACTTAAAAATAATATTAAAATATTGATAATAATATTTTGAACAAAAAAATTTAGAAATAAAGTGCCAAGACGTCCTTTTAAACTCTATAATTTCTGAAAAAATGTTGGAGCTTCTGTGAAAATTATTAATGAATTTCAGTGGCGGCTGGTGACTTTTTGACAGGGAGTGCGCAGATGCAAAAATATTAGTAGTTAAAAGTTTAGGTGACTCCAGTGTCATAGCAAGATATTAAATTTAAGAGAAACAAAAGTGACACAAAAGGTGTGATATTTAATAGTATTTTTACGAATTAAATTTAATTACCATCTTATAATTTCCATTTCATGAAAACTGCATTTGAAAATAAAATATATTTTATTACAAGGTTCTAATTAAACTCTACAAAAACACACAAAAAATTTTTTATTAAACAAAATCCGCTCTACGATCTTTTAAGAAATAAAGTCTTCATTACTTTCTCAACAAAATTGTTTAAATCCAAATCTATAAATGAGTAATTAGACCCTATCTCTTTGTGAATAGCGGTACTATTGGCAGTTAGGCCTGGAAGCGGCACAATTAGCAATCGCAATCAGTTCAGCCGGGACCTACGCATTTAGCATCATAAACGTAACTACACACTCCAAACTCTGACTCGTACTCACCATTTGGCAATATCGCACATGCGCGGAGCGGCGTATCCCGGGCTAGCTTTAACGTGGTGTTCTGTAGTTTATTTCTCCATATCCCGTGAAGACCGTTGATAGGCATGGCACGGCAGCCACGCTAAATGCATAATTCTGCGCGCACCAACTTATTTAAATTTCCTTATAATATTTAATATGTATAACGGAATCAAACGTTGGTGTATTTGATTCCAAGTCATTCACAAGTATTATTATGTGTAATAGGTCATTATTTTGTGTTTAAAAATGTGATAAATCCAAGTCTTTTACATTAAACAGAAAAGAATAGATCGCTCATTTCACGAGGAGCGCGCGCTCTTGCGCTCTTTAAGACCAGCCGCCACTGATGAATTTACAAACAATATTTTTCCTTTTGAGTCAAAATGTGCTGAATAAAAAACTTTGTAAAGAAACATGTTTCTTGAAACTTCATAATGCAAAATTTCGAAAATTTGAAGACTTAAGTAGAAACCTGGAAACTAATGTATAGATAATTAGGAATTTTGAATTCTCCAAATTTATGTTTAAAAAAAACCGAGCATGCTGGTTTTTTTAGCAGCAAGCTGTTTTAAATCATTTATTTTTTGAGTACAAATTTTCCGAAAGCACTGTCATCATTTTTGAAAACTTCTATGTTGGTTGTCCAGAATAAATTAGACTCTTGTTGACTTTGGTGTTTTAACTGGGAAACCTTCTACCCACGCTTTAAATAACAGTGGATGTAAGTATCCAGACATGTTAGATAAAATAATTATTCTAAAACTAAATGAGGTATATTTTTGAGATTTTAAGTAACAGGGAAATCCCCGATCAACGAGAACAACAACGAAATAGTAGAAAGTCTAGAAGTACTGACAACATATGATTCTTGTAAGATTCAGTACTGAGTAAGAGAGATAAAGCACAGATGGCGCTATCCAATAATGCCATTTCTTAGCGCGAAAGTGGTAAAATTTCTAATTCGAAATTTTACGTAATATCAAATTCTCTACCCTCCCTCCCTATAGTAAGAAACTATAATATTTAATCAACCCCCCCCCTTTCTTAAATATCTTACATAATTTATGAATGGCCCCCAAGGGTCAGAGGGAACATCCTATTTTGACCTACCATCGCCATCTGTCGTCAACCGGTCGTCGGAGGAGATAGTTGCTGAAAAATCCGACGTTACACAACCCACCAGGAAATTTTTATATTTTAGATGTTACATACAAACTTGCCATTAACACAGTATTGACGATGATAGAAATCGTAAGGACATTTGATTACTAAATTTCAATTTTAAATCGAAAATTTTGAGTTAGAACTAGAGATTTTGAGAACTTAAACTCAAAATTGATTCGGGCTTAGACATTAGTTTCTAGATTTTTATTTATGAATTAAATTTTTTTGAAATAGTTGAAAAAAAGAGTCGAATTTTCCCACGAAGTATTTTTATTACAATTTCGAAATAATTTTAAGTAAGCAAGCAAATTTTCAGAAAAAGAAGTTTTCTTCCTAAAAACATCTTTTTCTGAAACTGTTGACTTTTCCTAAGTCGAAGTTTGAAAAAAATGAAACCATCTGGAAAAAAATGAATTATACTAACGAAAGTTGAGTGTTCTCAAGGGAAGTCAAATTGTAATAAAATATGAAATTATCTAATAAATCTCCCTAAGTTTCCTTTAAAGTTTTTAAATTTACTAATTTTACATCTTCCCTGCGGCAGATATAAAATAAGTATAATAATTTTTTAGGATTTTAGGAAACATATTTTTATTAAAAATCTCAGGCTTGAATTCTTTACTGCCCGTAAATCATTTGTCGTTAAAACTCTGGAAGAGTTTGGAGTTTAAATTTGAAATTTTTAATTCCAACACTATCATTCCGACATATACAGGGTGTTACAAAAGTCCGGGCCGCTACTTCAGGAGCATATTCTACACATTAAAATATGAAAAATGTTGAAATACATTTTTTTCTTTAAATTGCCTCCTAACGGAGATATGACCATTTAAAGATGGCGCCCCTAAAGTGGTTTTTTTACTACAAAAAGTTAACGGTTAGTAGCAAAGTCATAAAATTGGGCAAGCAGTTAAAGAATTGGATTAGGCATATTCTCATGTAACATATTTTTTAAATAAGCAGTAGCGTGGTGTGTAGAGGGTTGCCCGCGATTATTTTTTGCCGTAACTTTTTTGTATTGCAATATTTCGACACAAAAGTGCCATAATCGTAAAAAGCAACATTTTTTATACAAAAAAGGTACTCTTTCTCAAAGTCGCTAAAAGTAACCGTTTCCGAGAAAAAGGCGTTTAAATAATCCTATCCCGTCTTCGAAATTCTAACTAATTTGTATAAGAAAAAATAAGTTGGTCATGCAAACTGATCGTAAAGAAAACAATTGTACTTGACAATATCTGCCAGAGATTGACGTTGTGTCACTGATAAAATTTGGTCGTAAGCTGTAAACTTTAGCAGTTTTTGTTGTCAATAGTAAGTGTAGTAGTTTTTTAACTTTTCATTATTTTGATAAAATGGACTATTCAAATCAAGAAATGGCCGATATGCATTTAATGTACGGGCTTGCAAATTGTAATCGTGCTGAAGCAAGACGGCTTTATGCTGAACGTTTTCCTAATAGACACCTACCAGGAGAAAAATTGTTCCAGAAAATTCATGCTCGTTTATGTGAAACAGGAAATTTTGTTTTCAAAGGCGAACGTGTTGGAAAGCCAAACGCAGAAGTTGCTAATTTAGAGGAGCGTGTGCTTCAGCGAGTTGAAGAAGATCCATGTGTCAGCACTAGACAACTTGCTTTAGCCGAAGGAGTAAATCACGTAACTATCTGGCGAATTTTGAAATTTTACCAATTTTACCCCTATCATTTTCAAAGAGTGCAAGGGTTACTTGCTGCTGATTATCCTCCAAGAATAGAATTTTGCAACTGGCTATTGCATAAGATCGCTGAAAATGAGAACTTTCCATCGCTCATATTATTTACGGACGAAGCGGGTTTTACCAGAAACGGGATACTTAACTTTCACAACATGCATCAGTGGCAAGTTGAAAATCCCAATGCAGTTATTCAGTCGAGACATCAGCAACATTTTTCACTTAACATTTGGGGAGGAATAATAGGGGGCTTTATAATTGGACCGTTTTTTTTACCTCATAGGTTAACAGGAGCATCATATAGACATTTTTTGCAAACAGAGTTACCCGTGTTACTTGAAAATGTTCCACTCATAACAAGACAGCGAATGTGGATAATGCACGATGGGGCACGTGCCCATTTTAGTGCAGTTGCTAGGGAATTTTTGAATAACAACTATCATCAACGATGGATAGGTCGAGGAGGTCCGATACCATGGCCAGCTAGGTCTCCTGACCTCGACCCACTCGATTTCTACTTATGGGGACATCTAAAGCAGATCGTCTACTCCACACCAGTTGACAATATCAATGATCTTCGTGAACGAATTGAAAATGGGTTCAACCAGATTCACAATACACCAGGCATTTGCGAAAGAGTAAGGAGTTCCCTTAGAAGACGAGCCGAGCAATGTATTGCTGAAGGGGGCAGTAATTTCGAACACTTGCTTTGATTTTTTTTTTTCTTAATTTTGTACTATTTTTATATCAATGCAGTTAGTAGTGGATAAATTAGAAATTTGCAAAACGAATTCTAATAAATGCAACAATTTTGTTTAAACGTTTTTTCTCGGAAACGGTTACTTTTAGCGACTTTGAGAAAGAGTACCTTTTTTGTATAAAAAATGTTGCTTTTTACGATTATGGCACTTTTGTGTCAAAATATTGCAATACAAAAAAGTTACGGCAAAAAATAATCGCGGGCAACCCCCTACACACCACGCTACTGCTTATTTAAAAAATATGTTACATGAGAATATGCCTAATCCAATTCTTTAACTGCTTGCCAAATTTCATGACTTTGCTACTAACCGTTAACTTTTTGTAGTAAAAAAATCACTTTAGGGGCGCCATCTTTAAATGGTCATATCTCCGTTAGGAAGCAATTTAAAGAAAAAAATGTATTTCAATATTTTTCATATTTTAATGTGTAGAATATGCTCCTGAAGTAGCGGCCCGGACTTTTGTAACACCCTGTATTTAAACTCTTGAATACGACTCGAAATTTTAAATTTTTTTTTCGAAATTTCGACTATTTGAAATTGTCTGCCTTTTAGTTTCCGATTTATTTGAAAATTTTGATTTTTCGAAAAATGTTCGCTTTTTGAATTCATTTTCAAAACCTCGACTTCCTGGAAAAATATTGACAATTTCGAAAATGTTTTTTTTGGTATATTTCGACTTCAATCCTCAATTTTTTTCAAAATGTCGAATTTTCAAAGAAATTTTCGATTATTTCGAATTATTTTCAGTTTCGACTTTTTCTTAAAATATTTTTTTTTGGGTTTCATTTTTTCAAATTCCATCACGAGCATTGGGATATTTCATCTTCTTCAAAGTTTCATATTTTTAGGTTCTATTTTGAACATTTGGATTTTTTTTAAATTTCTATTTGTTTTAAATTGTCTAAAGCTGTCTATTTTTTTGGAAAATAATAATCCTTAAAATTACGATTTTGTTGGTTTTTTTTAGAAACTAAAACGTATTCACAAAATTTGATTTTTTTCCAAAATTAATATAGTTCGATTTTGTTCCAAACTGCTGCATTTTTTTCTAGAAATATCGTCGATTTTGTGTTCAAGATTGATCTCTTGAAAATTTCCCCAATTTTTACAAATATTACCTTTACTGCAAATGTTTTATTTTTTTTTTAAATCGACTTGTTTCTCAAAGTTTGCTTTCTTTTTGTTCTTTATCTCAAATAGTCTAGGGTAGATAATTTTTGAAACCAAAAATAATTATTGTCAGATGAAACCTATTAGAAAAGAAAGATAATGCAACATAAATAAAAAAAATAAATTACGGGCGATTTGAAGTCGGGAAGGGGTAGGGAGTGAGATTTTAAGGGTAAAAAACGGTTTATCTCGATTTCTGGCAAAACTACAAATCCTATGGAAAAAAGTTAAAAGACAAAGTTGTAGGCAATAAGAAGATCTACAACTTTTGTATTCACATTGTTTTAACATATTTTCAAAATTCACGTGGAAAATTCAAAAAACCAGGTTTATGGTTTTTTATTTTTATCTTTTACAAAAAAAATTTTTCCTTTTACGAAATTTGGTAAAAACTTACCTTTTTATATCCCAAAGACACTGTGATTTTTTTGATTTAAAATATTTATTTTTTCACCTTATTTTGACTCAATATCGAAAAAGCACCCTAATTTTCAATCAAAAAATATCACGTTAAAATTTTAGCTTTTTCAAAACACTCGGTGGGCTTTTTGTTCTTTAAAATGTCTACTTTCTGATGGTGTAAAAAAAATACATTACTATGGTAAATCTTTTAGGAAAATTCAAAAAAAACGAAAAGTACTCCAATTCGATTTTTTTTTATCTTTATGTACAATTTTGAGCTATTTGTTAAAATTTATACTTTAATTACTCGAAAAATGTAAAATTTCATTTTACATTGATAAACAAAAAAATTACAAATCCAAAAAAACATAAAGATTGCAAAAAACATATTTAAATATTGAAGATTGGATTTTAAGGGGATTTAATCTAAAAAATATGACTGTAGCTATTGTTTTCAGTAAAAAAGTTTATTTTTTAAATTCTCATTACATTTATGTCATAGAAAATTAATCTTTTTATTTATCAAAACATTGTCTTCAATTTTAATCACTTATGCATCAGTTTTTGCCTCTTTGATGGTATTTCTGCATCGTCAGATTCAGGACACCTTCCCGATTCTACTAGATCTTCGAAGTCTTCAAGACCATCATCGTCTTCGTCTCCAACATCATTTCTAGTTTGCACTGGTTCTTCATCCACAATTTCATCTAGATCATTAACTTCCTCGTAAGTTCTTTCTACCACATTGGCGCATTTTTCAGAACCATGACAATTTGAACATAAATTTGTGCATTTTAAACCATGTTTTCGGCAGCCACATTTTAAACTATTGCATCCAGTTTCACAGCTGCAGCAAATAGTTTTCAGCAATATGTCTGGAATTAATTCTTTTTCTGTAAATTTGGGCATAATGCCCCGTAGATGTTGCTTTCAGCCCCAATCTGTTACTGTCAGTGCGTTGTCCAGCCAAGAAGCTGATAATATCCCTGTAACAATGTTGTTCTGCTGCACCTTCTGAGGGTGGGGGATTTGCCAATATAAAAGACGATTTAATTTTTGCTAATTAATATTTTTGAAATCTTAATTGATTTAGTGTAATATTATCATTGTTACATTTATAAATAGATTTCATTAATTGTAATCCATTTTATTATATCATCTTTGCATCTTTTTTGTAAAAGAATTTCGAATTGAAGTACTTTTTTTTTTGAATTTTCTGAGAAGATTTACCATAGTAATGTATATTTTTTTACACCATCAGAAAGTAGACATTTCAAAGAACAAAAAGCCCACCGAGTTTTTTGAAAAAGCTAAAATTTTAACGTGATATTTTTCGATTGAAAATTAGGGTGCTTTTTCGATATTGGGTCAAAATAAGGTGAAAAAATAAATATTTTAAATCAAAAAAATTACAGTGTCTTTGGGATATAAAAAGGTAAGTTTTTACTAAATTTCGTAAAAGGAAAATTTTTTTTTGTAAAAGATAAAAATAAACAACCATAAACCTGGTTTTTTGAATTTTCCACGTGAATTTTGAAAATATGTTAAAAAAATGTAAATACAAAAGTTGTAGATCTTCTTATTGCCTACAACTTTGCCATTTAATTTTTTTCCATAGGATTTGTAGTTTTGGCAGAAATCGAGATAAACCGTTTTTTACCCTTAAAATCTCACTCCCTACCCCTTCCCGACTTCAGATCGCCCGTAATTTATTTTTTCTTTCATTTTTGTTGCATTATCTTTCTTTTCTAATAGGTTTCATCTCACTGTAATTATTTTTGGTTTCAAAAATTATCTACCCTAGACTATTTGAGATAAGGACAAAAAGAAAGCAAACTTTGAGAAACAAGTCGATTTAAAAAGAAAAATAAAACATTTGCAGTAAAGGTAATATTTGTAAAAATTGGGGAAATTTTCAAGAGATCAATCTTGAACACAAAATCGACGATATTTCTAGAAAAAAATGCAGCAGTTTGGAACAAAATCGAACAATGTTAATTTTGAAAAAAAATCAAATTTTGTGAATACATTTTAGTTTCTAAAAAAAACCAACAAAATCGTAATTTTAAGGATTATTATTTTCCAAAAAAAATAGACAGTTTTAAAAAGACAATTTAAAACAAATAGGAATTTTGAAAAAATCCAAATGTTCAAAATAGAACCTAAAAATATGAAACTTTGAAGAAGATGAAATATCCCAATGCTCGAAATGGAATTTAAAAAAATGAAACCCAAAAAAAAATATTTTAAGAAAAAGTCGAAAGTGAAAAAAATTCGAAACAATCGAAAATTTCTTTGAAAATTCGACATTTTGAAAAAAATTGAGGATTGAAGTCGAAATATACCAAAAAAAAACATTTTCGAAATTGTCAATATTTTTCAAGAAAGTCGAGGTTTTGAAAATAAATTCAAAAAGAGAACATTTTTCGAAAAATCAAAATTTTGAAAGAATTCGGAAACTAAAAGGTAGACAATTTCAAATAATCGAAATTTCGAAAAAAAATTTAAAATTTCAAGGCGTATTCAAGAGTTTAAATAAATGTCGGAATGATAATGTTGGAATTAAAAATTTCAAATTTAAACTCCAAACTCTTCCAGAGTTTTAACGACAAATGATAAATTTTTATCTCCTATTAATGAATTCACGATATTTTTCTTTCCTTTTACGGCAAATCCAGATGTTGTATCGCAACCAGAAAAACAATGCAGAAATGCAACGGTGCTTTTGACGGATTCATATTTGAAACTATTAGACGTGAAAAAAAGATCTTTTATATTTCCAGAACCTGGCTTCAGAAAATAAATGTCATGATTATTAGAATTTCATTGATTCAAAAGGACCAAAAGATCAATATTTTGACCCACACCAATGACAATTTTATTAGTATCTCTGGCAATTTCTATCGAGGTCTTAATTATGTCAGCATCAGCATCTTCCTTTGCTTGTTTACAGGAAAATCCTTGTGACTGTAATATTCTCATTAGAGATTTTATTATTTTGTCTTTAATTTTCTCGTTAGATAAAAATTTTTCTTGCAAAAATGATATTTTTGTATGGTTTTGATAATTGAACTCTGGAATATTGTCAGAGGTCTTTCTACTACTGCGTTCTCTTCTTTAGTTAACTTAATTGGTTGTTAATTAAAGTAGTTTATTTCGATTTACAATTTTTTGTTTATCAATATAAAATGAAATCTTATGTTTTTCGAGTAATTAAAGTATAGATTTTAACAAATAGCTCAAAATTGTACATAAAGATAAAAAAAAATTCGAATTGAAGTACTTTTCGTTTTTTTTTTTAATTTTCTTAGAAGATTTACCATAGTAATGTATATTTTTTTTACACCATCAGATGGTAAACATTTCATCAAACAAAAAGCCCGCCGAGTTTTTTGAAAAAGCTAAAATTTTAACGTGAGATTTTTCGATTGAAAATTAAGGTGCTTTTTCGATATTGAGTCAAAATAAGGTGAAAAAATAAATATTTTAAATCAAAAAAATAACAGTGTCCTTGAGATATAAAAAGGTAAGTTTTCACCAAATTTCGTGAAAAAAAAATTTTTTTTATTAAAGATAAAAATAAAAAACCATAAACCTGGTTTTTTGAATTTTTCACGTGAATTTTCAGGTTATGTTAAAAAAGTGTGGATACAAAAGTTATAGATCTTCTTATTACCTACAACTTTGCTATTTAACTTTTTTCCATAGGATTTGTAGTTTTGCCAGAAATCGAGATAAACTGTTTTTTTTACCCTTAAAAACTGTCCCCTTACCTCTTCCCGACCTTAGATCGCCCGTAATTTATTTTTTCTTTCATTTTTGTTGCATTATCTTCCTTTTTTAATAGGTTTCATCCTACTATAATTTTTTTTTCACTTTTTATCGTTTTTGAAGGCTTCTACCCTGGTCTAAGATTTGGACATTTTGTTATGTTTATACCAATTTCAATTTTTTTTCATCGGAATTCGTTTTGTTTGGAAAGTTTGACTTGTATTCTTAAAATCTGGCTTTTTTGTAAAATTTTAACTTTTTTAAAGTTTGACACATTTCTCAAAAATTGGAGTTATGTTTAACATTGTGTTTACTTTCAAAATTATTTTACTAATTATCTTAAAATTTATTTTTTTTCTACAATTAATTTTTAATTTTACTTAATTTGTTTTACTTAATTCTCAAAATCTAGCTTTTTTCTTTGAAAAAATTTGACTTTTTTTAAAACTTTTTGATGGTTTCTCGAAGTTTTTAATGTTTGGTTTTATTTTCGTTTTATGATTTTTCTAAAAATTACAAATATATCTTGTTCTCTAAATATCTATGGACAGCAAGGGATTCAAGGAAGAAAATAATCCATTCATGTCGTCTGTATTTGTTTGTAATACTCTGTTCACCCAAGAGATATAGTTGGGCTACTCCCCCTTAAAAAAAACAGGTTCACACGATATCAAGAAATAAACCAACGCTACTAATTAAGTGATCAATCCAACTTTTTTGGTGAATGTGATAAGGGGATTTTCAAATTGAACCAATAGAAATAATTTATTCAAATATACCGCTTTGTAAAAAGGAGCTGACTACTACCTGAGATGAGCAGAGTATAGAATAAATGATTGTTTTAAAGCTGTCTGGTATATTACCCATGTGGAAACCTTATTTTCCTAAAATATAGGCTATGGTAGGCATTGAAAAAATGTCTTTTTGTAAACTAACCTAGGCATTTTAAATAAATCATTCACTCTCCTTTAAATGTTTGGTGCCGATTTAATGATCATTGAAGAATATAATTATTATTGCTTCAACCAATTCGTACTGAATAATATGAATAATATCTTGATAAAATGATTATTATAATACTTTGGCTAGGAGGTTAAGTCATTATACATAATAACTAGGTACTATGCATAATCGCCAATTAATTAGTTTGACCGTAACCTATACACATACATTTTTTTCAAAGTTTCGAAAGTCTTCAAAGGATAATTAATAATTGGCAAATTTAAAAAATATATATAATTAAGACTTCTTTGTCCCAGTCTTATTTTAATCTGTAGTGTCCTCGCTTTTGATATCCAATCTGAATAAAAACACACAGGTTTTTGGTAAGATTGTCCTCAAAATGATAAAATTGTTTCAAAATCCTAAAATAATGTTACAAAATATTTAATGTAATGATAAGAACTTTTAAACCATCCAGAACCTAAAATTTTCGTTCTGCATTAAAAAAGAAAAAAGACCAACCAATGTTAATGTCAAAAAAAAAAACTGTGGGAAAATAAGTAAATTAAGGCAGTATTTAACTAGCCCCACGACTGATTAAAATAACAAAGAAAAATTATACTACCAATTATGCAAGAATTTCGGACGGCCGGTATCGGTCGTCCGTTAGATAGACGGAATTTCGAGCGATCCCATTCACACACATACGCACACATAAAACTCATACCTAATTGTCATATTACATTTCACGATATTTAAATGTGAAACGGGGCCATTCTTCTCGACAATGGGCCTTCTCGCATGGCTTCATCCCAAACCGCAAGTAACTCGAGATAGCCGATGACAAAACTGGTGATATTTAAATTTTGTCCTGATGCCCGCCAGCTCGGTTTTATTTTCCAAAAACTAGTTTCGTTGTGCGAGTTCAATTACACGGTGAACGTCGTTAATTTGGGGAAAGGGGATGGACAGTGTCAGGGGTGGCTAGTTTTTGTAATTTTCTGAATTTTAAACAATTGACGGTTAATAGAACCCCTTTAAGCATATACTTTTTAAAAACAAACATTTTTTTATTTAGGTGGAATTTTTCAACTTTTCTTTCGAAGAAATATGTAGTTCTTCAGTTTTAAGATCATTACTCCAAAAGTCAATTAAAAATATATTATGAATATAAAAAATATCGTAGCTAGTCTATAAATGCCAAAGTGTTTTTGTCCACTTGTTTGTTCGTTTTTAAAAAAGTCGGATTTTGATATAAAAAGTCGAGAATTTTGGTGAAACCGACTGGTCCTTGGTTATCTTCTAAAAAAAACACAGCAACCTATGTTGTGTTTTTTAATCTTTCTTGGTTTCAGGGGACAAGATTTGTATTTTAATTTTTTTATAAAAAGTCGACTTTTATAATGGATTCAAAATTTCCAAAAAAAAAGAAAAATTTAAATTTTTCGAAAAAAATTAAAATGTCTGGGAAAGAAAACAGAGGAATTTAAAATTAGTTTTTATTAGGTGGGACTGTATAAATTACTGGCTCAGTTATTATCTTCATAAATGTTTTAGTTACCCTAGACATGGGCCCCCAATATTCATTACATGTTTCTCTCAAGGATTCATGAACCCCAGTTTAAAAAACCCTTAGCAGTTGCATTGTTATTTCATAAATAATTTTCCGCCTTAGATAAGGATGGAATTATAGATTTTTCAAATTTTGTCATGTTCTCAAAATTGACAGTTTCACGATTTAATTACTTTTCTACTATTTCGATTTTAAATTCGAAATTTTAACATTGATCTCGAAATTTCAAAACATTTACTCTTATTTTGCTAGAAATTAAGTTTCTTTTTCAAAATGTTGACCATTTTTTAAACTTATTTATTTATTTCATAATTTCAAATTATACAAGCCTACAATTTCAGATTTTACTTTTTTGCTGGGATTTCGATTATAAACAAACAATTTAACGAAAACCGATATTGTATTTTATGGTTTTTGTTCTATTATGTAAACCATTTAATTGTACGAAGGCGGTCCGATAAGTACTTAGCCTTACCGCCCGATGGCGCTACTATCGCAAGAGAAATTTACTATCGTGTAGTACATTCTCGTAGACGGCTACTGTCGAAATTTCAGCCAAATCGGACTCGTAGTTTTGTTTTTACTGCGTGTGGAAGCGGGCGTGTCCGCGGATTTTAGAAAAATGTGAAAAGAGCAATACCAGTCGGTGATTCTATTTTTGTTTTTGGCAGATAAATCGGGTAGCGAAATCAAAGACCGCTTGGATGCTGTGTACGGCGACTCTTCTCCTTCGATGGGACCGTCAAAAATTGGTTTAACGAGTTTCAGCATGGTCGCACGTCGGTTTTTGATGGTGCCCCGAAAACGGCTACTACGAAGCAGTGGCGGCTGGTGACTTTTTGACAGGGGGTGCGCAGCTGGCAAAAATGGGCTTCGAACCGGAACTGAACTGAAAACCGGAAACCGAAAAAAAACCGTTATTTTTGTAGGAACGAAAACCGGAACAGAACCGTAAAAAAATAACGGTTTATTTCGGTTCGTTGAATTTGTATGTTCTTAAAATAAATTTTACTTTAACCTAAAGTTTGGGATTTTTTTAGAAATTTCCTTTTCAAAACTTTACGCAAATTCGTGCAACTTTCATCTGAAAAGTATGAGTTAACTTTAAAGAATATTTTTTTGAAAGTTCAATTAGAAACCTACAATTTCCACTCTTTCTAAGAAAATGTTAATTTTATTATCAATATTTTAAGTCAAATTGAATTTTAAGATGTATAACTTGAATATTCATTTTTCAAAATTTTTGGTTCTGTTTTGAAATTTGGACCCTTTTCTCAAAATATTTCTTTTCTTTTTATAAAATTTCGAGTTTAAAATACAAATTTTATGTGCTATTGTAAATATGGACTTAAGCAGCGAAAACTTTTTCATTGAAGCCCAATTTCCTGGCAATTTTATTTGCAAATTTGAATTTTTCCGAAAATTTCAACTTTTTCTTAAGAACAAACACTCAAACTTTGTTTTTTTCCCTCAAACTTGAATTTTCCCTTTTATAATATAATACCCTTGTTTTTTGAAGTTATTAATAAAAATTTCGAGTTGCCTTGATTTTTTTCCTTCAAATTTCACTTTAATTTAAATATGCCAATTTTTTTCTCGATATTTCAAATTCTTGATTTTTTGCTACGCCCACTTCAACAAATTTCCCAAAATCTCAAAATTTGTGATAAAATCTTGCTATTTCTAATTTTTTCTAGAAACTGGGAATTTCAGTCAAAATTTCAGGAGAAAAATACAACATTTATATTCCAATTTAAAGCCCGGATCTCGGAAGTCGAAATATTAAGGATAAACTTGGAACGATGACATGTTAGAAAATGTCCAATTTAAACTTCCAATTTTTATCTGGTTTTGTTTACGCTACATTTCACGTGTTTCTTAAAATTTAGATTTCCGCCTCGAAGCTGCGATTTTTCTTTAGATTGTTTTGAATTCAAGCAGCTTTAAAATCGAAATTTAGTTAAATCCTGAATTCCTTTTGTAGAATTCGTTCAAAATTTAAAAATTGGTAATTTAAAAACCTAGATTCTTCACCAAAATTAAAAAATTTCTGAGACAGGCGAATTTTGAAAAAATGTTAAAGTTATCACAAAAACTCGAACTTTTGAAAAAAATGGAGATTTCGGAGATTTTGGATGAAGCTATATTTAATTTCGAAAAAAGTCCCAATTTTGATGATAAAAGGTAACATTTTTCAAAAAAGATTAAAATCCTGAAAAAATTCAAATTTTCAAAAATTCGCCATTTTGAAAAAAGTGAAAATTTTCGGGAAAAAGTCGGAATTATCAAAAAAAGAAGTTAAAACTTCGAAAAATAGTAAAAAATTGAGCCAAAGTGGAAATTTTCAAAAAAAAAGGTAAATGTTTTGAAAAAAAATGTTTTATCATAATCATATTATAAAAAATCCAAACTTTTGAAAAAAAGAGGAAATTTTCCCAAAAAAATCAAATTCTGAAAAAGTTATAGCTTCGGGAAAAAGTCGAAATTTCGATGATAAAAGGTCGAAGTTTTCAAAAAAAGTCTAAATTTTGGACAAGGTTTGAAAATATTAAAAATATCGGAATTTTGAGAATAAATTTAGTTTTTCAAGAAACAAAAATTAAATTAAAAAATTAAAATTTTTCAAATAAAAGTTCAGTTTACTATATAAAAGCCGAAATTTCAAGAAAAAGTCGAAATTTAAAAAAAAAAGTCAGTTTTCATAAAAAGATCAAAGCTTTGAGAAATTGTCAAAAGTTTGACCAAGGTCAAAAATTAAAAAAAAACAGGGTAGAAGTTTTTAAAAGTCAATTTTTTAACATCATTAAATTTACAGAAAAAATCAAAATTTTGAAAAAAAAAATAATAATTTGGAGAAAAGCTCAAAATTATGTATAAAGATTTTCAAAAAATTCAGAATTTGGAAAATAAATTTAAATCTTGGGGAAGGTCAAACTGAAAAAGTCTGGCAATTAATAAAATAAATAAACATTTGAAAAAAATGGAAGCTAAAAAAAAGAACATTTGGATTTGAAAGTTTTCAAAATATAAAGACGAAATGCTTTAAGGAAATCGAAAAATGTTTAAGAATTTTCAATTAAAATCGAACGCAGCATTTAAAAAGAGTAATCATTTTTAGAAAGTCAGTATCTTGCGAAAAAGTGAAAATTGAAAAAGAGTTGAATAAAAAAACAAACATTCGAGATAGTCGATATTTGCAAAAAGTTAAAACTTTGAAAAAATTTAAATTTTTAAAAAGATTGAAATGTTTTGAAAAAATTGAATTTAAAATTAGTTATATTTACAAAAAAAGATGAAATTTCGAGTCTGCAATTTCTGATATTTACAAAAATAAGGTCAGACAACTTCGAGATTAATTCCAAATATTCAAAAAAAAATTGTAATTTTCAAAAAATAAAATTTTTAACAAGAACGAAAGTTATAAAAGTAAAATGTTCAAGAAAATCAAAACCAAACAAATAAGGCAGAATTTTGAGGAATTTGGAATATTCAAAAAATCAAAATTTCGAAAAAGGTCGAAATTTTCGAAATCAAGTCAAAATTTCGAAAATTTGGAAGTCGAACGGGAAAAGATCGACTTTGTCAAAAAGTGGGTTTTTATTGTCGAAATTTTCAAAATAAGTCAAAATTTTCAACAAAAATTGAATTCTTCAGAAAAGTCGAAACTTTCAAAAAGTATATAACCAAAGGATCCTTTCTCTTTTTTTCACCTAGGCAAATGCACGGGTATCAGCTATTTTTTTTTATAAAGTTGGGGGTTTGAAGTTTGAACTCAAAATGAACCCAGAATCCAGTTTCAGCCTGAAATTTTTAAATTCGAAAATTCGAGAAATATTTCCTTCAAATTTTAAGCTTTACCACAGTAGTTATATGCTGTAATATTTAAAAAAGAGGGCGAATATTTCCTGAATTATGCTAGAAAATCAATTTAAATAAAAAATTTTAAAAAATTAAAAAATTAGTAAGCTGGAACTGAACCGAAAACCGGAAAAAAACGCTATTTTTGTCGGAACGAAAATCGGAACGGAACCGATATGATTTTTTTCCCGGAACGAAAACCAAAAACCGGAACGAAAAAAATAGAGGTTCGATGCTCTATACAAATATATCAGTAGTTAAGAGTTTAGGTGACTCCAGTGCCATAGCAAGGTATTAAATTTGAGAGAAACAAAATTGATACAAATTTGTGATATTTAATAGTATTTTTACGAATTAAATTTATATAACATCAATCCAAAATATTTTTGGGTTATCATCTCTAAATTATTTTCGTCGAGTACAGAAAAAATTATCGACATTTCTGAGCCCCTTAAAGTACTCTGTGGGGTTGCACCTTGTTACGGTTCCAGATTACTTAATTAAAATTGTTTGCTTTCATAGGAATAAAATTATATCACTTTTTCATGAAAACTGCATTTGAAGATAAAATGTATTTTATTACAACGTTCTAATTAAACTCTACAAAAACACAAAAAAAAATATTTTTGTAAACAACGATCTTTTAAAGAAATAAAGTGTTCATTACTTTCTCAACAGAATTGTTTAAATTCAAATTTACAAATTAATAATTAGACCCTAGAATGGGTACTGCTATCTCTTTGTGAGTAGCCGTACTATTGGCAGTTAGACCGGTAAGCGGCACAATTAACAATCGCAATCAAATCAGCCGGTACCTACGCATTTAGCACCATAAACCGTAAATACACACTTCAAACTCTGACTCTTACTCACCATTTGGCAACATCGCTTCAGCGGAGCGGCGTACCGCACCGCGGGCTAGCTTTAGCGTGGTGTTCTGTAATTTATTTCTCCGTATCCCGTGGAGGCCATTGATAGGCATGCATGGCAGCCACGCTAGGTGCATAATTCTGCGCGCACCAACGTATTTCATTTTCCTCATAGTATATAATATAATGGAATAAAAGTTTGCGTACTTCATTCCAAGTCACTGACAAGTATTATTAATTAATTAGTTTATCATTATTTTGTGTTTAAAAATGTGATAAATCCAAAACTCTTATAGTAAATAGGAAAGAGTAGATCGCTCATTTCACGAGGAGCGCGCGCTCTTGCGATCTTTAAGACCAGCCGCCACTGCTACGGAGGATAACGTGACAAAAATCCACGATCTCGTATTGACAGACCACCAATTGAAGGTACGCGAGATAGCTGAGACAATAGGCATCTCAAAAGACCACGTGGGTCATATCCTGCATGAAATTTTGCTCATGAGAAAGCTGTCAGCGTGATGGGTGCCGCGTTTGCTCACTCCGGACAACAAGTTCAACAGTGAGACCACTTCAGAGCAGTGTTTGACGCTGTTTAAGCGCAATCCGAAGGAGTTTCTGCGTCGTTTCGTGATCGTCGACGAAACATGGATCCACTGGTACACGCCAGAGACCCAGGAACAGTCGAAACAGTGGACTTCACCTGGTGAACGTGCTCCGAAGAAGGCGAAGACTGTCCTATCGGCCGGAAAGGTGATGGACACAGTTTTCTGGTTTTCACAAGGTGTGACCTACATCGACTACCTACAGAAGGGCAAAACGATCACAGAGCTGTACTATGCCGAATTATTGGGCCGATTCGACGCCGAATTGCAGGAAAAACGCATTTGGCGAAGAAAAAAGTGCTCTTCCACCATGACAACGCACCTTCGCCCTCGCCACGATGAAATTGGTCGAATTGGGCTAGAACTACTGCCCCATCCATCGTATTCTCCAGATTTGGCCCCGTGTGACTTCTATTTATTTTCAAACTTGAAAAAGTCACTCGGCGGGCAGAAATTTGAGTCGAATGAGGAGGTCATCGCCGCCACGGAGACTTACTTTGCAGACCTCGAGACAACATGTTTTTCATACCAGTTAAAGAAGTTGGAGCATTGCTGGGTCAAGTGTATCGAGTTAAAAGGAGACTACGTTGAGAAATAAATGGCCACTTTGTTACGGTTTAAATTTCCGTGAGAAATAGTGCTTGTGGCTAGGCCACCAAACATACATTGGTTGGTTTGATAAGTGCTGGCATATCTTCTGTCAGTCTTGGTGTGGGGGAAATCAGCCATCTTCTCTCTTGTCGTTCACTTGGGTGTCATCCTTCTCAAGGTGAGGTTACGGGATTTTCCAAGTGCATCTTGGTTGGTTTTCCGGTAAGGGATTTAATGTAACCCATCTTCGGACCGTCTGGGGCGATTGTATTTCCTGGTGTTACTGAGTTAGGACGAAAACCTCAGATGGTTCCGGTTTTTCGGGAATAAGAAGGAAGGTGCTTCCCAAGCACGCGGCAGAGCCGACTAATAACCAAGGTATGAGCATGTGCCCCTCAACCCTCGGTATTTGAAAGGGTAAATCCTATTTTTCTTCATCCTTATAGGCTCTTTTTGTTTGGTTGGGATCCTTGACGGGTTCATTTTTTAATCCTGGTCATCAGGAACTTGGGATCCAGCTGTGATCGGTCAAGCAGGACCTGAAAAAGGACACAAGGAGGTCCAAAGGAGTGGTCATCGTCTTCTGGGAACCTCTAAGAGTGGGCTTCGAGGACTTCATGGAAGGGAGTTGTGTCAACGATCCAATCGCTGCACGAAATCTCAGCATCCCTCTCGACCTGGGACCCTTCATGACAAGCACATAAGTACCCCTTTTTATATTCTTATTTGGGGATTGTCCCAACCCTAGATATATCAGATGTTTGGCTGGCAACCTAAATTATAATACCGTTTTTGAATTTTTGTTTTTACACAGAGCCCCTTTTCGGTTGCTTACGTAACTTATTCTGGTGGGCTTGGGTCCAACCAGTGTCACTCATTAACCGATAATGTTCAGATAGGAAATATATATTAAAGGGCACGGTTACCAACTTTTGTAAACAGCTGTACGGAAGAAAGTGCCCACTTTCCTTCCAACAAATCGTGTCCGTAGTTTAAGACCAGAATAAATAAGTAGTGGAAGACACACGTACATTGAGTGCGTATATTGTAAACTGTAAAAATACCGAGCGAACATTAGAACTTATTCTGCCCTTTGAAATATTTTGTTTTATTGCTTCGAAAAAGTATTTTCCTGTCTGTCTAAATTGTAAGGTTAGAACATAGATAGCAACACTCTCAATAAGGTAGGTCCCAGAGAGAGTGGCAACGAGGACGAGAACTACGCCATCTAGGAGTAAATTGTCCAGCTTCCGTGGTTGAGTATCTTTTGGTGATTTTTCGACGTCTCCTTAGGTATATTGCGTGATTCAAAATCACCTGGCGCCCCCTTTTTGATAATCTTTAGCCGTCGTGCATGTGCAATTACCAAACTTAATTCTATTTACGCGGAATCTGGGACTTAGAAATATTTTCGCTCCTGAGTTCCGGACTTGTCATTTTTTGGGAAGTTTTCCACTCAATAGATTTTCACATCGGCCCAAACGAGGGCTCCTCACGGGGTGTACGACTCCCAGCCTGAAACAAGAAGAGGCTCTTGCTCTTTCCCCAACGCTAGCCGGCGATAGTGAAGGAAATTATTTCATAGCTCGATAGTGGAAATTATAATTACTAAGCCACCCTTCCTTCACTGGGGAAAAACTCCGTAACAACTTTTCCAAAATTTGCGTTTTTCTTTTGTAGGCTAAGTACTTAACAGACTGCCCTCGTATAGTTTTGTAGTTTTACTTGTGTTACATGGTATGTACTTAATAATTTCCAAAACTTGAAATACAAATCTTGTCCCCTGAAACCAAGAAAGATTAAAAACATAACAAAGGTTGCTCTAACGCGTTTCGACAGCCAAGCTATCATCTTCAGAGAGATACTTCAGTATGTTTCTTTGTTGAGTTTTTAATCTTTCTTAGTTTCAGGGGACAAGATTTGTATTTCAATTTGTGAAGATAACCGAGGACAAGTACGTTCCACCAAAAAAATTAAATAATTTCCAGTTTAAAATAAAAATTTATTTTGTTTTTCGTTTTTACTAAGACCTTATATAATTTCAGTTGCAAATAAAATGCAAGAAGAATGCAATCTAGACTACAAATTCATGCAGCCCTCCAGGCGTGTATATTGAATCATAGGTAGCTGAACTACCAACAGTTGAAACACAGCCACCTAGCGAAGCGGTTGCTCTCTAGGAAAGTTACCAGAAGACAAGCATTCTAATGCACAGACCAATAGGTTTGAACATTTATTAGATTCGAAGTTTGGAAACCAAATACCGGTTTCGATCTTGTTAGATCTCGTCACTTCGGTACATCCAACTCGAATGCTAACAAATGTTCTGACAAATAAGTACTAAAACATTCACAGGCGTCAAGCGAGTGACTCTTAATACTACCACCTATTGGTTCATAGAGACACTATGGCCATCGCCAACAATGTCGTATGCAAGTAGAATGCAACCTAGACTACAAATTCATGCAGCCCTCCAGGCGTGTATCATAGGTAGCTGAACTACCAACAGTTGAAACACTGCCACCTAGCGAAGCGGCTGCCCTCTAGGAAAAAGTTCCCGTAAGACAAGGATTCTAATGCACATACCAATAGGTTTGACATTTATTAGATTCGAAGTTTGGAAACGTCTGTGAATGTTTTAGTACTTATTTGTCGGAACATTTGTTAGCATTCGAGTTGGATATAACAAACTGACGAGATGTAACAAGATCGAAACCGATATTTGGTTTCCAAACTTCGAATCTAATAAATGTTCAAACCTATTGGTCTGTGCATTAGAATCCTTGTCTTCTGGGAACTTTCCTAGAGAGCAACCGCTTCGCTAGGTGGCAGTGTTTCAACTGTTGGTAGTTCAGCTACCTATGATTCACTATACACGCCTGTAAGGCTGCATGAATTTGTAGTCTAGGTTGCATTCTTCTTGCATACGACACTGTTGGCGATGGCCATAGTTTCTCTATGGACCAATAGGTGGTAGCACTAAAGAGTCACTCGCTTGACGCCGGTGAATGTTTTAGTACTTACTTGTCGGAACATTTGTTAGCATTCGAGTTGGATATACCAAACTGACGAGATCTAACAAGATCGAAACCGGTATTTGGTTTCCAAACTTCGAATCTAATAAATGTTCAAACCTATTGGTCTCTGCATTAGAATGCAAATAAAATGTTTATTTATGCAATATGGTGGATAAATTTTGATCTTGGTTTCATAAAAATCAATATTTCTTATATTAATCAATTTTGAATTGAAAATCTCACATGCCAGAAAAATGAGTGACCTTAAAATTTTTGCCCGCGGCCCAATTCAAGCATGTAAGGGTGGGGTAGGGTGGTAATGGAAGCGCCCCCTCCCACGAAAAACTTTCCTGGAGCTGCACCTTTGATGTTACTAACCTATATTTAACATTTTACTGATATTACAAGTGCTAGTAAAAAAGGATACTTTTTTTCAAAGCTTTTGAGTTACTTGTGCTGACAGGATTTTAAATCAGTTTCAACTATTACGTCAAGTAGGTCTCCCTGTAAATAACATACTACAACCTTCTTATAAATTATAATTTCGCAAATATTTTATTCAAAATGAGACAAGGGAAATTGAGGTATCACCGTCTGCTTAATAATAGTATTACACATTTATTTATGCTTTGTGACTCCGTGATTATACATTTTTAAAGGGAATGGTAATACCCTCTTCTATTTATTTCCGTTCGTCATACGTTAGCAAAATGTAATATTTTATACTTGCGTGAGAAAGGAAATGCATTGAACAATTTTGAAAGTGTGCGTCCAGTATATTTTTCCAGGAGCTTCCTTCTTTTAAATAATTACCTGGCAGAAATCAATAATATCAATAAAATAAGTTTCTAAGAACATATTTAAATATTTCATAGCTTCCAGTAATAGATGACACATCAATAAATTGTCGCTCAGTGGAACAACAAAAATAAAGGAATTAACAACGGAAACACTTTTATATTTCATGAAATGTGTTTAAATCGAATCGCTTTTGTGCCTTGCAAGCAAAACCCGGTCCCGCTCGAAATTAATATGTAAATTGGACCGAATTACTTATGTACATTGAATTAAGAGACGATTTCGCTAAAAATTTAGGCCCCGTTCAACTGACTTATCCGGCAACATTTACATTCGTGTTCTGGATGTTCTTTATACAAAATAAATATTGCAATTCCGGCCTCTGCGCTCCATTATGCGGAAAAGGCGCAATTTTAATAAGGGTTGATATCTGCTCCACCCTTTGCCTCGGGCCAAATAAAAATTCAAATGACTGTTTTTTTAGGGTAATACGGATAACGTGCTTTACTAATTCATGTAAGAACGACGGCTCGGCGTGGTAGTGCAACTCCCAGGAAGTTGGTTTTAGTGACGAATCATTTCCATTTTGATGATTTTTGCAATGGGCGTCTCTTATCCGAGGTTGATATTCATGATGCCAATTTACATTTGACAGCCTGATAAAAATGATGATTGCCGTGAAGAGCATTACGGTGCGAGTCGAGCGCTCAGCTGAAGCGGAAACGGATGCGGTCACCGACAGGTGTGAAGTCGCCCACTTGCACAAAACCGACAACCTGTGGCCGTTCAGCTTCATATTTCAAAAAGATACTGTTATAAAAGGCATCGACTAAAAGTGCACGACGATCGTGACTTCGTGCATTTGACACAATTTTAGCTTATTGGCGAAATAAAGTAACTCAGTATGTCCACCGTTACCGTGCTCTTCTGTCTAAACTTTCTTATCTTGTACAAAGTTTCAATTAAGAAGGGTTTCGCCTCTGGTATGGTGGACATACTGAGTTACCGTGCTCTTCTGTTTAAACTTTCTTATCCTTTGTACCAATTTTCAATTCAGAAGAGTTTCGCCTCTGGTATGGTGGACATACTGAGTTACCGTGCTCTTCTGTCTTATCTTGTACCAAGTTTCAATTCAGAAGAGTTTCGCCTCTGGTATGATGGACATACTGAGTTAGCGTGCTCTTCTGTCTAAACTTTCTTATCCTTTGTACCAATTTTCAATTCAGAAGAGTGTCGCCTCTGGTATGGTAGACATACTGAGTTACCGTGCTCTGATGTTTTGAAATTGGCCTTTTTTTTTGCATATTCCCTCATATTCCTCTTTTCATCTATTTTCTTTCTTTGTTCCTGAAGAAGCCCCCTACGATGGTAGGCGAAACGTCGAACACTTTTAGTAGTTCTTTGACACGGTCCAATCCCGGAAGAAGTATATCCTGTAATGACTCTGGCCGTGGAAGCCTTCGTTATCATTTACGAAGTTAGTTCAGGTTTATTAATTATACAACACAATAATTGCGATTGGCATAGAACATCTAAACGCGATAAAATCAAAATGGTCTGGACCAAAGTGATTCTGGTAAGAGGTGCTTAAGATATAGATAACTTTGTATTTCAAAAAAATTACTTCGAGCAGTAGAAATAAAAAAAAAATGTCATGACTATAATTTATGTTATTATTAAAAGGCATCACAGTGTCCACTATCTAATGTTTTAATGCAGTACACCTTTGAGGAGTTTAATAAATTAAAATCTGTGAACTTAGCGGCTTCCACTACGCTTAACATTTTCTATTCCGCGGATTTTCAATTATGATTCGCAAAACAATAATTTAAGCGCTGTGCCAATTAAAAATTAATTGGATGTCAGAGAGCAAAGCAAAGTTCATGAAACGGTACACGAAATTAAAAACTCAATTGTAATTTAAATTAAATACTTCATGAAGGCGGAATTCAGTGTTAATAGTGTTGAAGTAGAGTGCAAATTATCGAATGGTGCACGTGGAACTCGGTTATTTCCATTTGAATAGAATTCGTAATCCGCTGTTGAATAATTTCAAACTTTGATTGCTCCATGTAACTGTATATTTCAACGCGAACCCTATCCCCGTCTCATTTCCTCAAATTAAAACACCAACTTGGCAACCGACTCGGAAAGCAACCACAGAGACAACTTCGTCCAAGATATTACAGCTTCTAGCATGAATTTACGAAAAAATGAAACGAAGAACCGAATGGCTTTCTTTCTAGTGGCTTTCTTTCTAGTGAAAGGTATTACTAAATCGTTTGATGGCCGATGCTGAAAAAATGAGCAAATATTCAAGGTCAACTAATCTGGAAAAAGTTAAATAAACCAGGAGTTGAGGTGGGTCTGACATATATGCATTTAAAAGCAGTTTAAAAAATTATTATCTTTTTAATAATTCAGCACCATACATACATCTCCGTAACAAAGCCACCAAGAACCATATAGAAACTTTTGATCTTACAATTAGAATAATGTTATCAACCACCTCATGTTTGTCAAAGTACTTTCGAATCATTCTGTCCTGGCAACTGCCACACATATTATAATAAGATTTCAATGATTCGGCAAACGCGAATTCTTCACAGACATTCTTCTGCAAATATTACTGACTTTGCCAATAAAGTAACTCGTTTAATAATTAGTTAAACATTTTGTCATTATTTCACCAACAAAGCGCTATATTGGTGAATCCTAGGTTTAATATTCATAACTATTAAACTTTATTAACGATAAAAACGCAACAAAATTTAAAAATTTCACAAGGTTTTCGATAAATATATGCTAACACCGGACCAGGTTTCGCATTGCTGCATCATCGGCGGCCATACCAGCAATTTATTGAAAACCTTGTGGAATTTTTAAATTTTGTTGGGTTTTTATCGTTAATAAAGTTTAATAGTTATGAATAAGAAATTATTTTCAAGAACATTGTGCTGTGCCCAGTGGCGTGCAGTGCCATTTGAGACAGGGTAGGCAAGTAGATATCCGATGATTTCGATACAGACAAAAGTAAACGTTGGAGTAAATGTAATGTAGCAAAAATTATCGTGTACTTACAGAGCAGAAAGTCGTTGCAAGAATCCTATTTGCATGCTTGAAAATGGAACTAAACTTTATGAATTATTAAACTTTTCAGTCCACGTATTTTTTTTCTTTTGAAAATAATAATCTATTTGTAGTTATCATACATTTTTTTTACCAAAATATCCAAACACAAGTTTAAGTAGAGGAATAAGACGTCCTGTCGCTGTAATTTCGTGTTTATAAACACCAATGAAAGTTTTGTGGCCACTGTAAGCAGTTTTCACCATGATCGCATTTTCACTGCATTTACGTCACTAATAGTCCAATAAACTAACAGTAACAGAATAGTTCAATGCTTTATTTTTTATTAAATGTCTTGAATAAAGCTTGTTATAAAATAAAACGAATGAATTCGGTTTGTACTAAATAAACATTACAAAACACACACGGAACGTAGACATTGACAACATGACTAACAAATTGCATTATAAGTTAATATCTAGGGGATTTACGGAAATGGAAAGTTCTAATATAATGTACGTCCACTGTAACAAAGATGTCGCTGCAATATACACATTAGCAAATAAAAGGTGCTGCCTTTACATCTCCATATAAGCGCTATGGTATTGTTGTAATGTGCCTATGCCTTCGGCTTATGGGCCACCTACAGAGGAATATTGTGAGGGAGTGTAACTGTTCACTGGAATATTACCGTAACCGTGTTAACTTTGCAATAAGCTTGAATTAATTTTAAAAGTTTGTACCCTTTCTTAATGATTGAAATAAGAAACAAAGTATTAATAAAGGGAAATACTGTGTCTGCTGAAAAATTAATTTTATTTAGAAGTAGGAGTGCATTTATATTTTCTTTTCTAATTTTGCTAGGGTAGGCAATGCCTTTTTGCCTTCATTGTATGCACGCCACTAGCTGTGCCGTTGTTTTTCTATGCTACCAGCAACGTGCTCTCGATAAGCGTGATAATTTGTATAGTCAACCATATTTTTTTCGTGCGTTGTTTACCATCGCTAGTGCATTGCTGAGCACTCAGGCAAGATTTTACCTAGCAATTCCCAGTTGCTGACATCCCGAAACTGGTTATTGGAGCCGATTTTTTTAGTAACCTTGACTTAAAGAGTAGACCTCAAATACAAACATTTACGTGATGGCATAACCAATCTGTCTACTTCAACTAGTTCACTAAATACTACGTCAATGATTATAAGTTCGATTAAAAGTTAAATCTTTTTTATATTTACCTTTTCTGTGCATTGGAAGACGCAACAAGGCATAAACGACTCATGGCAACCTTTGGCTTTCTTTATTTGCCAATTGACACCAAATATCCGGAAATTGTCCACAAATAACCTTAAGTTACATGCGATTTATAAAACTGACAAATAATTTACATAAATAGTTAAAAGTCGACACATCACGATCTTTACAAATCACAAAACTTTACAGCATGTATTTCAGCAACGTTCTGAACAAGCATCTACGTAGCAATTTCGCTCAGATTGGATTTCATCAGACAGTTTACCACCGATATTCGCCACGTATGATAACCTGTCATATAACTAGTTACGACTCAAGAACTAGCTTTTGCACGAAAAAAATGATGGTGAGCTTCAGCAGCTGCTGCATAAAATTGCACAATTTAACTTAAAACAATGAACCTGCAGCGTAATGTGACATAGTGTCAGGCACAATACGTCCATATATTCCTGCACAACTGAGGAAGAAGGTTTTTTTTACATTCACTATTTGGTTTTCGAGCATCCCAAAAATTAATTAACAAAACAATACGTATGGCCTTCCATCAACAAAAATTGCCGAGAATTGGTCAAATCCTGCATTTCCTGCGAACGCAACAGGATTTAACGACATATTTTATTGCCAACTGTCAATTTTCAATCTCCAATAGGAAGATTTGAACAGATTCATAGTGATTTAGTCCCACTATCGATGTCAAATGACTACAATTAATGTATCACGATTATTAATCATTTTTCACGCTTTCCAGAGGTTATTCAACTCAAAAATGGTTCCACTGAAAACGTCGTACTTGGCTTAATTCAGCACTGGATCTAGCGCTATAGTGTACCCAAACGAACATTTTATAGTAAACAAAAGTATAACTTTTGATCGAGGTGGTCAATTTGAATCATTTCTATTTCGCCCCTTAGCTGACTTTGGTAACAAATACCTTTGTACAACATCCTATCACCTCCAAGTTAATGCACTTCTTGAACGTCTTCATCGCCAGTTAAAACCCGTGTAGGAGACAGGCAACGACGAAATTTCAATTGAACAGGGACCAACCATTCCCATCAAACTACGCAGAAACATGAAATTTCTTCAGCATTTTTTTGTATTTAGAAACTTTCAATGACGAGAACCCACAAATTAAAGAAATATAAAAAATGTTATTCAAACAAAAACCACGTTTTAATTAAACTTTTTGTGATGAATCAATGCGAACGTGGCAACATCACGTTGAAATATACTAACGCGTGTTATTGGTTCGAAAATTAAAACTTCGTGAATTGTAAACAGTTTATTTCAAACATATTTCGGAACACTACAATAATAATTAACTTAGCTATCATCTATCTGACTAACTAACTGACTAACTGACTATCCGATTAACTGATTGACTGAGGGAAAGACGACCGCGTATTTATAGGTACCATTCCGGTTTCTAGAACAGATCTTCGTACAGCTAAGATTTATCGCTTGCGAAAAGGTCTAGACTACTTATCTGCCGTATGAATTCATTCTCGCGGCCGCTTGCCATTATCAAATATTTCTAGAGAGTTCTTTCCACTACACAATCATTAATAAAAATTTTAAAACTACATTGTGTTACATTGCCTCCCTCTTAAGTCTGATCGTCCCGATCAGTTCCAATAAGTCACTTCGCCACTATACTTGCACAGTCTGTTGAGGTGTACCACTTTCATCTTGGTCCTGGGGCTGCGCTGGATCCTATATGCCAAGTCGTTGAAGGATAAACACTAAAGAGGACAGCACTTTGTACGGCTTTTCCCAAGATAGCGTAAACTTTGACGAAACTCCTTTCGTCCGCTGTTGTAGAGTTGTAGAGCCACACCAAGTTCATCACCAAGTTGATTTTCGTCCATACCAGAGCATATGTCTCCAATATCAAGCCGTCTACGAAACCCATCGTCTCCCTGGGGGCCTACTTTGGTGATCCAAGCACCAAGTCACACGGAAGCCATAGTTCCTTCCCGAAGATCATTTTGCCGGAGTCTGACCTGTACTTTTATAAATTGCCGCGAGATAGGCCATTAGAAACAGTGGTAGTTGTCGGTCCCACTCTTTCTGATGCTTGGAAACGACCTTCGAAAGATGTTCCTCCAAGGTCCTGTTAAATTTTTCCACCATTCTATCAGACTGTGGATGAAGAAGTGTCGTTCGAGTTTTCTATATTCCACGAAGACCGCACACCTCTTGAAAGACGCCCGATTGAACGTTCCTTCCTCGGTTCGAGTGTAGTTCCAAAGGAACACCAAATCGACAGATGAAGTTGTCCACAAGAACCCTTGCTACTGTGGTAACTTCCTGGTGCTGGATGACGTAAGTTTCAAGCCATTTACTAAAATAGTCTATGGCCACCAGGATGTGCTTGTTTCCATCGTCTGATGTTGGAAATCCGCCACATCGATTGCAATTCTCTCAAATAGAGCTCCCATATTATACTTCTTCAAGGTCCTTTGGTTCTTATGCGAGGATCCTTGAATGCAGCGCAAGTGACACATTTTTGACACCACCGCTCGACGTCCTCCCTGCAGTTAACCCAATAAAAAAGTTTCCGAATCTTCTCCAGGATTTTGTTCATCCCTAGATGTCCACCAGAGGTTCCATTGTGCACATACAACATAACCTCAAAATTCACGTGAAAAACTCAAAAAACCAGGTTTATGGTTTTTTATTGATATCTTTTACAAAAAAAAATTCATTTTCTCGAAATTTCATGAAAACTTACTTTTTTATATCCCAAAGACACTGGAATTTTTTTGATAAAAAATATTTATTTTTTCATCTTATTTTAACTAAATATCGAAAAAGCACCCTAATTTTCAATCGAAAAATCTCACGTTAAAATTTTAGCTTTTTCAAAAAACTCTTTGGGGTTTTTGTTTGCTGAAATGTCTACTTTCTGATGGTGTAAAAAAATATACATTACTAGGGTAAATCTTCTAAGAAAATTCAAAAAAAAGAAAAGTACTCCAATTCGTTTTTACCCTTAAAAACTCACCCCCTACCTCTTCCCGACCTCAGATCGCCCGTAATTTATTTTTCCTTTCATTTTTGTTGCATTATCTTCCTTTTCTAATAGGTTTCATCCTACTATAATTGTTTTTGGTTTCAAAAATTATCTACCCTGGACTATACTTCGACGCAGCATGCTCGTATCCTCCAGTTTAGATGTTAGAAAAAACTGGTCGAGAGTTTTACAACAGACTGGAATATTGTTTAGCACAGTCTGGCGACCTATTTGAACTCCTTATATTGTAATGTTTAAAGAATTATTATGTTAAATTCTTCATTAGAATTATTATTTATTTTGTTTAAGAAATCTAGTTGGTTATCAAAGAATATCAGTTTTATTTTGCCTCAGACGTTGATTAAATCAACAGACTAAAAGAACAAACAGCATGTGGTACCCAAATTTTGATAAAATTGTTGCCTGCCAGTAGTAATCCCGTAACAAAACACGTTAGAAGCTATGATGTACTAGTGAAATCTCCACCAGCACTGATCGCTGCGCTCTGCGTTGAATTGTTTACGCCGGTGTAGGAGAATACAAGGCGAGGCCCATCTATCCCACTATTAGCTCTCAATGTTAAATATCTCATTAATATTCTTCCTATGGACAGTGTTTGACTTTCCTAATGTGTATACACTTCTCCCAGAAATGCTCTCATACTTTTAACCCATCCAAATAATGCTAGGAGTCTTTTCCTGCAAAAAAGGTATCAGTGAAACTCGTGACTCAACATTTAATGAAAATCTCTGTTCCCCGAGTACATCTTTTCCCTAAGGGGACAAAATTGCTTGTTACTGTATCTAGTCTAATCCAAACCACTGATTGCTAGTTATTCTATGCTTTTGATAAGTGTCACACTGACGTCTTTATCCGTCGCCTTTAGAATATGGGGGATTTCAAAGAAATTTGAAAGACCCATGCAAAATCTAACCCTAACGGGACAGTTTTCTGACAATGTAAACGAAATATTGGCGGCCATGTTTCGGAAACTTTTGAAAGAAATTGGTGATTACATCGAAGCCTTCGCCTCGTTCGATATCAAAACCCCTGAAGATTTGTACAAATTATTTCTATTCTGCCATGTATTCTGTTGGGCGATGGTAATGACGCAAATGTCGTAGCGGAGTAATGTACCAGTAACAAATTCTGTAAGTGTAGAAATAAAAGAACATAAAAATTTATCATCATCTCATTAATTATGCTAACCGTGTAGTCTACGAAACATTATTTATCGTCTAAAAAAAGATTTATGTTATTAGAACCTGATTATGCGTTATAATTTCAACAAATTTAACCGTAATACATTATCACTCGCCGACAATTCCATGTTTGGTGGATTTCTAAGAATCTCCAGTCATTATACGACGCAGTCCTTTAGTGTTCTGGTAAAAATAACAGACACTTATAGGACGATTCCTGTTAGAAAACATAATGAGACAAGCAGTGGAAAGTTTTTTGGTTTGGTACACCTGGGATAAATTATCACCGGGCGCACAAATATGAAGACCGACGAGTTCTTATGAATTCCCAGAACTCCTTTGACCTCCTTATTTTATTATCAAGTCCTTTATCGCTTTCAGTCAGCTGTTGCCCATTCAGATGGCCCCAAGATCCCTTACATCGAGCCATTTGAAATTTAGTCAGGCGTTCAGACAGGATATCAATCACGGAGGTAAGAAATGCAGCAAAGTAGATATATTCTTACCAATTGTTACTTTGTCGTGATTACTTTCGATTTATATTGCCCATAATATCATTTATGTCTTTCTGGTTATTTTTCAAAGTGTTTTAGCTAGCGATAGCGATTCGTCAGAGTGGCAAACTTAGAAAAAACTCAAAAAGCCCAAAAAATATAAACAATTTTGAAAACACTGATGATTTTTAAAAAAACTGATCAAATTCCAAATATCGTTAGATAAACTTATTGGTGTCTTGTGTTTATATCGAAGTTTTAGAAGAAGGCAAAAATTATAAAGTTTGATAAGAAGATATCTAACTTTTCTAAAAACGCTAAATTTATAAAAATTTTTATGTTCAACTTCGACATTTCTTGACAAAAACTAATTATCATAAACTCTAAGAAGAGATGAATCTTTTAATTTGTAATCACACGTTTTGAAAAAAATAAAAAACGACAGATATTGACCAGGAATTTAAAAGAAAAGTCGGAAGTTTTATAACAAAAATTATGTTCAACTTCGACATTTCTTGACCAAAACTAAATTTCATAAACTCTAAGAAGAGATGAATTTTTTAATTTGTAATCACACTTTCTCAAAAAAATAAATAAAAAACGACAGATATTGACCACGAATTTAAAAGAAAAGTCGGAAGTTTTAAAACAAAAACTATTGGTTTATTGATTTGCTAGCCTGACTTTAGAAAAAAACCAGAAACTACGACGATAATTCTTGGAAATTTGAAAAAAAAACTGGAAATTTACAAAATAAATTCAATTTAAACTTGCAAACAAAAAAGTCGAAATTTCGAAAATAAGGTCAAATTTTTGAGTTTAAAGTCGACACTTTGGGAAAACAAGTAAAAATTTGAAAGTCTGACGGTCTAGCAGTTTTCGAACTGGAAGGCACGCTTTCGCAATTTTTTTTCAAGATTTCAATTATTTTTTTGAAATTTGCAGTTTCAGCTTGAACTTTTTTGAGAAAGGACTTGCTTCCCAAAATGTAAAACTTTTCTTAAATTTCGATTTTTCTCCAGAGGCAAATATTTTATTTTACTGAATTTCAGTTCTCGTCAGGAAATGTGAATTAAAAATTAAATCCTTTCTCGAAATTTCGACTTTAATAAGTTTTACATAAATGTGGCAATTTCAGAGAAGCTTACAATTAAATCTTAAAATGTTGAGAAAAAGGTAGAAATACTTACGCAGTAAAGGTTCGGAATATTTAAAAGAATTTTCCAAGTTTCAAAATATCTAATTTTTTCATTTTTTCCTTTATTTTAAATTTTTTCCAAAAAGTCGAAAAACCCAGATGAAAAAAAATGTTTTCCACATCCTTCAAACGTCGACTTTATTCTAAAACATTCGAAACCAAAGTAATATTTTGAATTCTCATTCGAACATTTAAGCTTTGTTTATCGATTACTATTTTATGAAGGCTTCCACGGCCAGAGTCAGTACAGGATATACTTCTTCCGGGATTGGACCGTGTCAAAGAACTACTAAAAGTGTTCGACGTTTCGCCCACCATCGTAGGGGGCTTCTTCAGGAACAAAGAAAAGAAAAAATGAAAAGAGGAATATGAGGGAATATGCAAAAAATGAAAGAATGGAATTTTTTTTTGAAATTGGCCTTTTCATTCTTTCATTTTTGCGTATTCCCTCATATTTCTCTTTTCATTTATTTTTTCTTCCCACTACGATGGTGGGGAAACGTCGAACACTTTTAGTAGTTCTTTGACACAGTCCAATCCCGGAAGAAGTATATCCTGATTGCAACTGTAAATACCTAATTTCTTAGCAAATTTCGATTTTTGTTTGAAAATTTCGACTCTTAACCAGAAATTTGACTAAAAGTAGAAATTAAAATAAACATTAAAAATTTAAAATTGGAACTGACATTTCAAAAATAAATAGAATTCTTCCATATAGTCTCGAAATTTCTAAAAAAATCACAATAATATCGAAATTTTTAGTTTAAAGATAAAATCTCTCATTTTTGGACATTTGTTTAAAAAACATTTACATTTCTGGAAAACTCGACCTTTTCCTGAATATTTCTTGCTAAATTTAATTCTTTTTTCCAAAACCTGTAAGTTTCAAAATTTTTATAAATGTTCTCTCTAATCCTATATTTTTTCTGGCATTTCTAGATTCGTTCCAAATTCCTTCATTTTCCCAAATATTCTGACTTTTTCAACACAGAGATTATTTTGAATCCGGCGTTCGGATAATTTCTACTTGTTTCTGAAAGTTTGTCTTTTTAATGAAATTTTGAAAACTTTTCGCTCATAATTCAACCTTTTATGTTTTTGCAAATATTCTCTTAAACTTGGTTTATTTTTTAGAAAATAATACTCTATTCTAAAAACCCAACTTTCTTCAAAATTTAACTTTCGCTGAATTTCGATTTTCTTTTGTCATTTTCAGAAGTTGTAGGGCAGGGGTTTCCAACCTTTTTTTGAGTTGAGCCTTCCCGGATCTCTTAAAATTTTGAAGTGAGTCATGGTTAAAATTTTGAAAAATAGTACTAAATTTCAAAAAAAGTCGAAATTTTGAAAAAAAGTAAAGATTTTTCGAAAAAATTCTAAATTATAACAAATTTTCAAATAAAATTTGATTTTTTTATATAATCAACATTTTCAAAAAAATTCAAATTGTCAAAATATTCGAAATTTTGAAAAATGGTCTAATTTTGAAAAAACGTCTTCATTTTCAAAAAAGTCAAAGATTTAAAAAATCTAAAATTAAAAAAGTGGAAATTTTGTTAAATAATAAAATGTTTTTGCAAATATTCCCTTAAACTTCGTCTATTTCTTAGAAAATAATAATCTATTCTCAAAACCCGACTTTTTTCAAAATTTAACTTTCTCTGAATTTCGTATTTTCTTTAATCTTTTTCTGAAGTTGTAGAGCAGGAGTTTCCAACCTTTTTTGAGTTGAGCCTTCCCGGATCTCTTAAAATTTTGAAGTCATGGTTTTCAAAAAGTTAAAATTTTGAAAAATAATGTTCAATTTCAAAGAAGGTAAAGATTTGACAAAAATCGTAAATAATTGAATTTTTAATTTCTGTTGCGTTTTTATTTTAACTAAAGTTTAATATTTTTTTGATGGAACGGACTGGTCCTTGGTTATCTTCAAAAATTGAAATACAGAACTTGTCCCCTGGAACCAAAAAAGATTAAAAAACACAACAAAGGTTGCTCTAAAGCGTTTCGACATCCAAGTTGTCATCTTCAGAGAGAAACTAACATCTAATCTTAAAATATATAAGGGTTTATTTTATTCAAAATTTCAACTTTTTTCAGAATTTGTCATTTTTCATTTTTCTGAAAGTTTGGCTGTTTTTGGAAGCAATACATTTTCTGTTTTTGAAATTTGGATTTACTTATTGCTGTAAATTGTTTCTCGAAATTTCTACTTTTTTCTGTATTTCTATAAATTATAGGTAAAAATTTTAATATCAAAAGTAAACATTTCTAGAAAAAAATTAAATTATTCGAAACATATTTTTTAAGAAAGTTTTTTTCTTTTCTCGAGCCTTTTATACAATAAAAATCGTGGGCAAAATATTTTTTGGAAATTTCGACCCCTTTGTCGAAATTCAACTTTTTGTTTAAATTTTTCCTATTTATAAAAAGTAGGCTGAAATGTTAAAAAAAATGCAATAATTTGGAGTAAAAATTTTTCGAAAATTTCAATGTTTTTCTTGAAATTTTTGAAATAGTTTTCTGCAACTGCTCTACGGTTCAGGACACTATTTTATTATTATTATTATTATTATTTTAAATAATACCTGCGGCAACAGACGAAAGCTAAAGTGTGTAAAATTGTAGTAAATCCAGCGAGTAATTAATGTCTGAATATATAATATGCACCAACTAACTGATGAACCAAAATCTACTCAAAGTGTGAGTCTTTGTTGGAAGCGTTTATTGGGGATTGTTCTCGAAATGCGAAAATACTTTTTAATCGAAAATATTATTAAATACAAAAGCTAATATTAGACATTAGTCGCTAGTGAGTGAACATTTTCACACATAACTCGTTCGGCTAGATGACGATAGCTGCATAAAACGTCGTTTTAAAGCCGTGTCGAGGGATCATATTTTAACACCCTGCATTATCTTTAAAAGTAGTAAAAACCGTACTTTATGTATTTGTCCGACACAAAGCCGTCCCCAAGAGATTAGGATTATATAGCTATGCAAAAATACTTTTTTTGTGATCTAATAAAACATATCTATAACCGTTCATACGTGAATGAGGGAATATGCCTAGGGGAGGGGCCCGTTTTCCAGCTTCGGAGTCATATGTCAATATAAATATTTTGTAAAGGCTTTTGAAGAATGTTCAAGCCGGCAAACGCGTTCGTTTCTTTTTCTCACGGACGTTAGAGCAACGAATAAAAATTTTACTAATAATTACAGGAACAATCTATTGATAGTAATAAACGGAAATGTTATCGGATTGATTTCGATAGTAATATATCTGCCCTCTGTTTCTCTAGACTTTTTGAAGTTGCATTACTTTTGTTAAGATCGCATGTACTTTTAACCAGGAAAAAATCTTAATAAGTACAAATTATCTTGTTCGTTTAGTACTCGTTCAAGTCATCAGATCTATATAGTATTGGATGGTTTGTTAGTTAGGCTTAGTGTGTAATAAACTCCAATGGGAGGTAAAAGGGGGAGTTGTGCCAAATTATTAATTATTGGAATCTCTGTATTAACGTGCAAGATATCGCTAGATAATGCCCAGCTGCGATACAACTGCTGTACGTTTCCGCACTGCAATCGCGTTTGCAACAGAAATAAATTATCGTTAAAAAAAATTGGAAATGAAAGGAAATGAAATTGAGAAAATAAATATCCTAAAAAACAAGCACAAACTGAAGAAAGCGAAAAATCATAGAATATTCATAACAGAGGATATGACAAAAAACGAAAGAAATAAACAAAAAGTAATTAGAGAGAAAGCTAAAAAGTTAAGAAATGAAGGAAAAACAGTTACAGTTGGGTACAACAAAATAAATGTTGAAGGTGTCAACTGGAGATGGGATGACTCAAAAAGAGAAATAATAACTCCAATGTCAAAAAACTAATAAAAATCACTCAAAGGATCACATAAAAATGACAACGGCAATGGATAAGGAAGAGGATAAGGCTAAAGAACAAAAAAGAGTAAATTAAGAAAAATTGCTAATATAAATCAGGGCAAAGCATATAAGAATAACTTTAGGGAAAAAGTGTTAACATAGCAAGTAGTATCGAAATTGTAAGCATAAAACAAAAAAAGAAAGCAGATACCAAGATTTGGAAGCTCGCAACGTGGAACATAAGAGGAATAAATGGAAAAGAACAAGAATTGGTATATAAGTATAATAAGGCTGATGTGGATCTGCTGACCATAACGGAAACGAAAAAAAAAGGGTCAAGGAGAAATAACATTAGAAGATGGGCACTTACTGGTATATTCAGGAGTATCCAAAGAAAAACGAGAAGCTGCAGGAGTGGGGTGCATAATACATAAAAGATACACAAAAGGAGTGAGGAAGTGGGAAGCGCACTCAGAGAGACTCCTGACAGTAGAAATGATTATAGATGGTTAAATTGTGACCATTTTGGCTGCATACGAACCGGATGACGATGAAAAAACAGAAGAAAAAGATAAATTCTGGGAATTAATGAACCAAATAACAGAGTCAGCCAACGGAAATATATACGTAGCAGGAGATCTTAACGGAAGAGTAGAAAAAGGAGAAATAAATCTTGGAGTAGTAGGAAAACACAGTGAACATAAAAAAAAACAATAACGGGCTAAGATTAATAGAATACTGTAAATTGAATAATCTAATAGTTTCAAACAACTTCTATAAACACAAAGATAACCAGGCAAGGTAACAATACAGAAGAGTCCATAATTGATTATATTCTTGTGGAAAAGAACAACAGAAAAGTAGTAAAAGATGTCAGAGCCAGACGAGGACCAAAAATAAATACAGATCACTACATGGTAATTGCTAAACTAAAATCAACAAACAAGAAAAATAAGAGCAATGACACAAATGGAACAAGACAAACAAATTATGAAACAATAAGGGTACATAAATTAAGAGAAGAAAAGGTTAAAATAAATTATAAGTAACTTATAGAAAATATATTAACAAACAAAGACATAAATTGAAACACAGAACTTGTCCCCTGAAACCAAGAAAGATTATATTAATCTTTCTTGGTTTCAGGGGACAAGTTCTGTGTTTCAATTTTTGAAGATAACCAAGGACCAGTCCGTTCCATCAAAAGACATAAATAACAAAAAAGTGAAAGAACTCTGGAGACAAATATTTTAGACGCAGCAAAACAGTCATGTGGTGTATTAAAAGTAAATAAAAATAAGAAACAAACCTCATGGTGGAACCAAGAGATAAATCAAGATATAAAAGATAAAACAGAGAAATAAAGAAAATATTTAAAACACAGAAGAGAAGAAAATTATGCAGAATATAAAGAACAAAGGTTGATAGTGAAAATAGGGTGAAACAAGAATAACAAAAAAACTGGGAAAAGTTTGGCAAAAGATTGGAAGAAAATAGCAAAAAACTATTCCATAAAACAATTAAGAACATGAGAGGGGGGACAACAGGGAACACCACAACAGTAAAAGACGAGAGAAGAGATATATTAACAGACGATGTTGAAGTAATAAATAGATGGAAAAAATATTTTCAAGATTTATTACAAATAACCCCATATGAAGGAGAAGAAGAAGTAGAAGATACAGATTGCATAATCGAAGAACAAGAAATAGAAGAAGTTTTTAAACTGGAAGATATTACAGAAGCAATTCAGTCTCTTAAAAATGGGAAAGCTCCAGGATACGACAAAATAACATCAGAAATGTTAAAATATATGGGAGAAAGTGCAACAGAACTATTATTGAAAGTATGTAATAGCGCATGAGAGAAGAAAAAATACCAGAAGATTGGCAAAGAGGCATAATATTGCCCATTCATAAAACAGGAGATAAAAGAGAATGCACTAATTACAGGGGAATAACAATACTAAGCACAGCTCTGAAAGTATATGAAAAAATGTTAGAAAAAAATTAAAACCATATACAGAAACAAATCTAGACGAAGCACAAAGTGGATTTCGACCAGGAAGAAGCCGTACATGATCATATATTCACAATAAAACAGATAATAAAAAAAACTCGACTTAGTAAAACAAAAGCATACTTTGCATTTATCGACCTGGAAAAAGCTTTCGATAGGGTTAGTCGTAAGAAAATATGGAACATCTGACAAGAAATGGGCATAAATAGAAAATTAATACAAGCAATAAAAAGTATATACAAGAAGAACCTAAATCAAGTAATTAAAAACAATAAAACATATGAAACATTCGAAACAAAAAATGGGTTAAGACAGGGGGGTGCTCTAAGCCCCGCGCTGTTCAATATTTTCATGGACCACCTAATTAAATAAAGTAAATAAGACACGCAAGAACTCCACGTGGGAATGAGGAAACTAAAACCAGTATAAATTCGACAATGCGCATTTGCAGACGACTTACTAATGATGACTTAAACAGAAAAAGGATAACAGCATAACATAAATACATGGAACACAATGGCGGCTGGCAGTGGCGGCTCGTAGCCAAAACTAATGGGGGTGCTGTGACAATGTTTAGCGTTTTATGTTTGATCCAAAATGTCGATTTCGTCTGAATTTTAACTTTTTAAAATTTCGACATTTTCAAAATGCAACTTTTCGAAAATTTTAGATTTCTTAGAAAACTTGACACTGAAAATTTTGGAATAATGTCGGCTTTTTTTAACGGCTGGATTTTTGCCAAATTTCGATTGTATTCCAAAATTTAGACTTTTTCCTTGTAATTTCAACTTTATTTTATTATTAATAATTCCTTTTCCGAAAATCTATGTATACCCTTTACGGTGTTTTGTTTTTTGTATTTTTTTTTGAAAATTAAGTACATTTTTTCAAAATTTTCACCCTTTGAAAATTTTTATTTTTTTTTGAAAATGTGAAATTTTTAAAGACTGGACATTTGACTTTTTAAATTTTCGATCTTTTTCAAAATTTCATTATTTTTTATGAAAAATTATAATATTTTTATTGAAAATTTCAATTCTTAATAATTTCGACTGTTTTTTTAATGTCACATTTTTCAAAATTTCAACTATTTTTGCAGTTTCGATTTTTTGAAATGGAGACATTTTATAAAATGTCGACTTTTTTCACATTTTCGACTATTTTTGTTTTTTTTTAATTTGGCTACTTTTTAATTTTAGACATTTTTTCAAAATTTGGCTTTGTTTTTAAATCTTGACGTTTTATGAAAAGTTTAATATTTTTTCAAAATTTTAATTTAGTTGACCTAAAATTTCAATCTTTTTGGAAAAATCTTCAACTTTGGTTCAAAATTTTAACTACCAAAAATTTAAACTTTTAACTTCTCAGTATTTCGACTTTTGAAAACCTCAACCTATCTGATAATTTTGGACTTGTTTTCAATATTCCGGCTTCGAAAAATTTGGTTTTTATTGATAATTTGAGTGAACATTTCTTAATTATTCAAAACTTTAAAAACTTGATAATTCTCAGATCTTTTGAATGTGTCTACTTTTTCAAAGGTTTGATATATTTTTTTTAATTTGGACTATTAAATTTCGACCTATTTGTTTGCAAATTTCTTGATTTTCAAAATGTTGACTTCTTTTGGAAATTTGAAAGTTTTTGAAAATGTTTGCCTTATCCTTTAATTTTTTATATATTTCGTATATTTCTCAAAATTTAGAAAGATCAAAATGTCAAAAAATGTCGACTTCTTTTCTTAAATCTGCACTTTGCTAAAATGTTGGACTCTTTTTTTATTCCCATTTTGTTGAAAATTTGGTTTTTTTTCAGATGTTAGAATTTTTCCAAATTTTAGTCATTTTTCAAAATTACAAATTTTTGGAACATTTAAAAATTTCGATTATTTTTTTAATTTCAACTGTTTTCAAAATTTAGACATTATTTGAAACCGTCGATCCTTAATTTAAAAATTTTGATTTTTCATTTAAGTGAAACATTTGATAAAAACTTATTTTGAAATTATCGACCAATTCGTAAAATTTCGAATTTTTCTAAAGATTTCGACTCTATTTGAAAATTTGACCTTTTTTCTAAAGGTTCGAACTATTTTGAAAATAGTATTTATAATTTTTTTTTAAACATTTCCAATTAAATCTTCAACTTAAAAAAATGAGTTTTTATTTTAAATTTGAATTACTCAAAATTTCGACTTTTCTCAAAATTTTACCTACTTAAAATTTCAACCTTTTTGATAATTACGAATTTTTTGATTATTTTGAGTTTTCTCCAATATTTAAAAATTCAGCTTCTTTGAAAATTTACTTAAAAATTCTGCAATTTATTTTAAATGTCGATATTTTTCCAGAATTTTGCCTTTTTTCATTCGCAAAATTACTGAAAATGTCGATTATCTTAAAAATTTAATCTTTTTTCTAAAATATTAATTTTTTTCAAAATCGTTATTTTCTTTTGGAAATTTGACTTTCTATGAAAAATTTGAAATTTTTAAAAATTCAATTTTTTCCAAATTTTCGTTTATTTGATAACTCTGGCTTTATTTTTTATAACTGGTAATTTTTTCTTTTTAAATTTAAATTTTTTGGTACTATTATTATTATTAATTAATATATTAAAATAAATATTACTCCTAGTAACAAAAATTTCGATTTTTAAAACTGTGCGAAGCTTTAAGCTAAATTTCGAAAAAAAAAACTTGCAGTTTATCTACAAATAAATCATCAAAATTTAAATTTTAATCTCAAAATATTGACTTCAAGCATTAAATTGTTGATTAATTTTTTTGCAACATTTTGATTGTTTTTATTTTCTAAATTTTGAGACTTTTCTTGAAATGTTGAGTCTTTCTCTCGAAAATTTCAATAATTCCCACTTTAAAAGTCAAGATTTTAACAATTTTGACAATTAATTTATTTTTAAAAATTTTTCTTTCCTAAATTTCCTAAATTGTTCTTTATTTCAAAAATTTTGTATACAAATAAGAAATTTCAATTTTTCCTAGAAATGTTGTCTGCTTTTTCTTTAAAATTTGCTCTTATTCTTTTAATTTGAACTTTACAATTTTAAAAATAAATTTAACATTTTTATAAAAATTGGAAATTTTGATTCAGAATTTTCTTTGATCCTAATTTTTTAGAGAGAATCAAATTGCAAAAAATTTACAAGGTTTATTTTTTCTTGAAGTTTCAATATTTTTCTCAAAGTTTTCTTATTTTTATGCAAATTTGGAGTCTATTTTCTCTAAATTTATCTATATAAATAAAACAAAGTCGTGTTAGCTACACCATTTTTAACTCCAGAACGGCTGAACGGATTTTTATGTTCTTTGCTTTGTTGAATTTCCTCGGCCTCGAACAGCAGAATAAATACTAAAATATTGAAAAAATTCACATGTTTTATAGGGAATCCGTGTACAGCGCCATCTCTAATTCATAACAGGAACATGACAGAAATATACCGCAACTTACATTAACGGTAAATGTGCTGTAATCAGTTTCCAGTAGATGGCACTGTATCTGTTTTGATTATGGCCCGTTTTTAGCGGTTTTTCGCGTAGGATTCACCTGGAAACGGGCGATCGTATTAAATATTTTAATGTAAAATTTCATTCAGTTAATGAGTTAACACAATATTTATTGATTCTGGGGTGGTACGAAGTTCGCCAGGGCCCGCTAGTACTTAATAATTTTCAGTTTCTTATCAAAATTATAAAATAAAATATTAACATTTCGTGAAAAACTTTAACATTTTTAAAACAAATTAGAGAAATCAAAATTTTTACAAAAAAAAAATATTTTAAAGGCAAAAGTCGGAATTTTAAAAAAATTCCTTTGAATAAAATGTTTAGAAAAAAACACAAATTTCATGGGAAAAAAATCAAAATTTCTTAGAGAAGATTGAAATTTAAGAAAAAATTTGAAATACAAAGGTTGAAATTGAAATTTTACGAAAATAATCCAAGACTCGGTTGTTATTTCATTTTAGAAAAATATCGAAATGCGAAAGGAGATGAAAATTAAATTTTTTCATAAAATTTCCTGTTTGACATTTTTATAGAAATTTCTGTGTTTTTCGCTAAACATTTTTATCAAAATTAGAAAATAAAATGAACTATGAAATATCAAAGTCTAGCGAAAAAACTTGACAGTTTTAAAGCAAATTAGAGGAACATAAAAAAAACTGGAGAGGTTGAAATTTCCAGAAGAAATTTTAAAGACATCATTATCAGAAAAAATAGGAATTTATAAAAAAATTTCTTTTTAGAAAATATCTAGGAAAAATGGAAACTTCATAGCAAAAAAATTAAAATGTTCTTAAATAAATCGAAATATCTAGAAGCAACTCAAAATTTTCATACAAAAAGGATGAAATTGACATTTCAGGTAAAAATTCGAGTATTCGCTATTAATTTTTTTTAGAGAAATATTAAAATGCAAAAAGAGTTTGATTTAAATGTTATTTTGAAATTTTAATTATTTTCTCAACATTTTTACAAAAATTACAAACAAATATTAAAATAGATTTTAAAATCCCGTAGCTTCGTAAAAGAAACTTGACATTTCTATAAAAAGAAATCAGAGAAAATTTAAAATCTCTACAAAAAATGATTTAAGGAAAAGTCTTCGGAAAGTTTTGAGAAAAAACTCGTAAGCGAAATTGGGGGTGTTGCAGTTCCACAGTGCCTATACGCGAGCCGCCACTGGCGGCTGGTGACTTTTTGACAGGGGCTGCGCAGATGCAAAAATATTAGTAGTTAAGAGTTTAGGTGACTCCAGTGTCATAGCAGTATTAAATTTAAGAGAAACAAAAGTGATACAAAAGGTGTGATATTTAATAGTATTTTTACGAATTAAATTTAATTAACATCTTATAACCTCCAAAATATTTTTGGGCTATCAGCTCTAAATTATTTTTATCGAATACAAAAAAAAAACATTATCAACATTTCTGAGCCTCTTTAAAGTACTCTGTACGGTTGCACCTCGTAACTTCTCTAGCTTACTTGTTAAAATTGTCATGGTTTCATAGGAATAAAATTATATCACTTTTTCACGAAAACTGCATTTGAAGATAAAATGTATTTTATTAAAAAGTTCCAATTAAACTTTACAAAAACACAAAAAAAATTATTTTTTTAAACAAAATCCGTTCTACGATCTTTTTAAGAAATTTTAATAAATACATTACAATGTTCATTACTTTCTCATCAAAATTTTTGTAATCCCACTTTTTTTCGGAAAAAGCTACTAACTTATTTCCAAAATTTCCATCTCATTTTTTTAATATGTCTCATTTTAAAAATTTCGACCTTTTCTCGATTTCAAGCTCCACTAAAAAATGTCTTTCTTTAAAATTACGCCTCTACTCAAAATTCCACCTTTTTTAAAATTTGATTTTCATTCCCAATTTTCACTTTTTTCAAAATTCCGAGATTTAAAATTTTCACTCTTTTTCCTAAATTTCGATTTTTCGCAAATTCGAAAATGTCGGTTTTTGCTTAAAATTTTGATTTTTGAAAAGTTTGAGTTTTTTGAATATTTCAACCCGCTTAAAATAGTATAAAATTCATTTTTAAAATTCCTACTCTTCATAATTTCGATATTTTCGAATATTTGCCTTTCTCAAAATGTCCACTTTTTTCTGTCGTCCTACCTTTTTTTTGAATTTCGAACTTTTTCGAAATTTTGACCCCTTTTCTACAATTTCGACTCTTCAAAGTTTAAATGTTTTATATTTTACTTTTTTAAAGACTTCCACATTATGAACATGATTAATTTGAAAATGTCATCCCTCTTTTAATACCTCGACATTTTTTTTTTGGAAATTCTGACATTTTGAGAAAGCTACTTTTTTTCTAAATCTTTTCGATAAAGTCCAAAAATCTTTACGTTAATTTTGAAATAAAAATTGCCAAACAAGAAACAGAATATTCTAAAATTTAGAAATATTTCAGAAAATCTTAATTTTCAAAATAGTCACAATTTCTAAAACAAAGTTAAAAATATGACTTTTTTATATTTATTTAAAAATTTCAGTTTTTTCTTGAAATGTACTTTTTGCAAATCGCAATTAAATATTTAGACTTTTTTTTTGGAAATTTAGACGTTTTGAGAAAGCTACTTTTTTTCTAAATCTTTTCAATAAAATCCAAAAATGTTTACGTTAATTCTGAAATAAAAATGGCCAAACCAGTCAAAATTTTTAGAAACAGAATTTCTGCAATTTAGAAATTTTTAAAAAAATCTAAATTCCCAAAAATGGTTACAATTTCTAAAACAAAGTTAAAAAATATGATTTATTTATTTGAAAATTTCAGCTTTTTCTTGAAATATATTTTTTGCAAATTGCAATTAAATATTTAGACTTTTTTTTCGAAATTAGGACGTTTTGAGAAAGCTACTTTTTTTCTAAATTTTTTCCATAAAGTCCAAAAAAATTACGTTTATTTTGCTAAACCAGTCAAAATTTTTAGGAAAAGAATTTCTGGAATTTAAAAATTTTCAAAAATTCGAAAATTTCAAAAATAGTCACAATTTCTATGTTAAAAATATGACCTTTTTATTTATTTGAAATTTTCAGCTCTTTCTTGAAATGCACCTTTTGCAAATTGCAATTTTTTGAAAAATGATATCTTCATTTGAATTTGGCTAATTTTAATTTAAAGTTTCTTTGAAATTTTTTATTGTTTTGGAAATTTCGATTTCTTGAATAATTCTATTTTGTCTATGTAAATTTTGACACATTTTATGTTTTAAAAACTTCGCCTCTTTTTGAATATTTCGACCTTTTTGGAAAAATTTGACTTTTTTGGAAATTTCCAAAATTTGAAGACATTTTATTTTTCATGATGGACTCTTGTTAGTCAGAAACATTATGTTTATTAATTTTATTTAACATTTCTGGGACCCAGTTTGGAAATATTTGAATTTTTATTAATGAGTTTTTTTTTTATTTTAACTGTTTTGGCAATTTTTACTTCAAAATTTACATGTTTCTCTCTGAAGATGACAGCTTGGCTGTCGAAACGCGTTAGAGCAACCTTTGTTGTGTTTTTTAATTTTTCTTGGTTTCAGGGGACAAGTTCTGTGTTTCAATTTTTCAAAATTTACGTAATATTTTTTTGACTTGATTGAGAATTTGAACAATTTCATAAATTTTTAGAATTTTTCTTTTACACATTTCCACTCAAAATTGCCGTTTTTAAAAATTTTAACTTTTATTAAAAATCTCCATTATTAAAATTCTCCGTTATTCAAAAAAAATATTTTTTTTAATACCGACATTATCGAAAATTTTAACTTTTTTATAAATTTCAGCTTCCTGAAAATTTCGTTTCTATTTTTCAAATTTTGGAGGTTTCTTTTAAGTTTTGATGATTTTTAAAAACCCCGAGCAATTCAAAATTTAAACTTTTCTTAAAATTTCGGTTTCTAAAAATTCCAAAAAATTTTTTTTTAATAATTTCGACTTTTCAAAAAAAGTGAACATTTTTCAAAGAATTCGGAATTTTCCAGAGAATTCTAATTTTTTCAATAAAAGTTCAATTCATCACAAAACAGCAAACATCTCTGAGAAAAACCGAAATTTAAAAAAACAGTCAAAATTTTGGGAAGTAGACAAAATGTTAAATAAAGATCGAAATTGCAAGGTAAAAGGTAAAAATTTTCGCCACATTTAAATTCACAGAAATATTGGTGGAACGGATTGGCCTTTGGTTATTTTCAAAAATTGAAATACAAATCTTGTCCCCAGAAGCCAAAAATGATTAAAAAACACAACAAAAAAACAATATCTCCTTGAAATTGACAGCTTGGCTATGGATACACGTTAGAGCAACCTTTGTTGTGTTTTTTTTTTTAATTTTTCTTGGTTTCAGAGAACAAGATTTGTATTTTAATTATTTACGGAAAGTAAAAAGAAAAAAGTTTTAACTTAACGAGTAACCCAGGTGGGTTGAACCAAAAAATTAAAAAGAGGTGAAATTGTGAAAGGATTAAAGTTGTCAAAATAAGTCAAAACTTCATAATATAATAGAAATTGACAAATATCAAAAATTTAAAATTAGTAATTTTCAAAATATAAAAGGAAATATTAAAAAAGTCAAAACTTTCAATAAAAATTTAAGTCGGATGTTTGGTAAGATAAGAATTTTGGGAAAAAGCTGAAATCTTGAAAAATATTGAATTAAAAAAATCAAACACTTTAGGTATATGTCAAAGTTTTCAAAGGCCAAAAATTTCGAAAAATTTAAATTTTGATAAATAACTGAAATGTATTAATAGTCGAATTTAAAAAAAGTCAGATTTGCAAAACAGTCGAGATTTGGAGAGTCAAAGTTTTAACGAAAAAAGAGATAAATTTTCAATAACAAGGAGGGAATTTTAAAAAAAGGTCAACATTTTCAAAAACAAGGTCGAGAATTTGGAAAAAGTTTAAAGTTTTCAAAGAATTCAAAACTTGGAGACAAATTTTGGTGGAACGGACTGGTCCTTGGTTATCTTCAAAAACTGAAATACAAATCTTGTTCCCTGAAACCAAGAAGGACTAGAAAACATAACAAAGATTACTCTAACGCGTTTCGAAAGCCAAGCTATCATCTTCAGAGAGATACTGATCTCTTTGAAGATAAGAGTGATACTCATCTCTCTGAATATGATAGATTGGCTATCGAAACGCATATATTTTTTAATCTTTCTTGTCCCCTGAAACCAAGAAAGATTAAAAAACACAACAAAGGTTGCTCTAACGCGTTTCGATAGCCAAGCTATCATCTTCAGAAAGATAGTCATCTCTCTGAAGTTGAGAGTGATACTCTTCTCTCTGAAGATAATAGATCGGCTATCGAAACGCCTTAGAGCAACTGTCTAGTCTTTGGTTGCGTTTAGGTTAGAGCTAAGAAACCAGGGTCCAATACTATTTTACTATTAATATTATTATTGCATACAAATAGATTAAAATATAAAAAAAAAATGGTTACAGTGAAAATTGTGAAGAAGTTTAATTTTCTTTTAAGCAGAGTTTCATAAGCGTCTCCACCTTTGAGTGTCTCTCTGGAAATTATCACTTTAATCATGTTGACAAAATTGGAAAAGCCTGAATGAAAAAGAAGCAAAACTAATTCCTAAAAAAATTTAAATCTAACTTTCGAAAATAAAATTGTATAAAAAACTTTATCGCTACCAGAAATTTCGAAAGAAAGTTTAAATTATGAACAAAATTTCTAAAAATGTGCCTAAACATTCTGCTTCGATCTTGTCTAACATTGAAAACGACTTTTCGTCATTTGTTCTGAAGTTTTGCAAGAATCCTGAACGTTTGGTTGAAATTTTTTATTAAATTTTTTACACGTATGTTAGTTAAAGCCTTTCGTGTTAGGGTCATTGATTTAGAGGATCAGCTTATTACGTAACACAAGAATAAAACATCCCTAGCCATCATTGTAAAAGATGGGCGAGGCACCTATATAAATTTTCACATAATTTCATGTGAAGGAAGCACCAATTTCCCATTTAAGTCTTCTTCTAAAAGTGCTTATTTTATTTAAATGGTAGAACCTCTCTCAAGCATGACTTCCCGTCTTGTTTCCGGGGCATAATTTGATCCGCACATCCTGCCATATACTTTCCACCGACTGACCTCTTTCTTATTTTGAATTTAGTGGAATGCCCCCGCCTCGGACGTAATTGGATACATTTCATCGGGGGCAATTTCATCCACTTATACACATCGCGCGCTTCTTGCAAGTCATTTTCCTCGCCCGAATTAACGAAGAGCCGGCAAAGAAAAGAGCTGCAGCAGATTATTGGCCGTTGTGCGTTTTTAAATTGTGTCGTAAAATTTGCGGACGTTTTCAACAATCAGATGCAGGCAGCCGGCTGCCGTTTCCAACCCTCAGCTGTTAGATTAACACTTTTGATTCATGTAGTATTATGGCTCAAAATTTTTACTACTTGTAGGCTAATAAAACGTAACCTTCGTCAGATGCTACCGCTTTCTGTTGGTTTGGTGTGTCAAAGGAAAAAGGTAAAATTTTACTGCTGTAGGAAAAATTTTATGGAAGTTAAGAAGAGGGCGAATGTACCCCTATATGACACACTAGTTTCATAAAATGAGATTGTTTTGGGTCTCATGTCTAGAGTTCCCAGATGTCTTATATTTAGAAAGATGTCCTGCATTATTGACCATATTTTAAGGGATGTCGGAAATACTAAGCCAGATTTAAATTATTTACATGCCTCCAACGAGCAAAAAATGTATTGAATTGATCTATTTCATACTAAAAACGAATTCTAGCAGATGCTCGAAAAATCCAAAAATAAAAACGCAATTTAAAAAAAAACTAATTTTGAGACAAAAAGACGAATTTTCAAATTAATAGACGAAATTTCGAAATATACTTTGAGGAAAATGTTTAGATTTTCATTAAAAAAAATGGAAATTTCGTATACAGAAAGTCAAATTTTGAGAAAACAATCTTTCGAGAATAGTAACATATTCTAAAAAAAGAATTTTAAGAAAAAAATCGAAATTTGGACAAAAGCACAACTTTTGACGAAAAAGTTTAGATGTTCATGATGATTTTATGATTAAAAGCCAAATTTGCAAAATACGGATTTCGAGAAAAATACCGTTTCATACTAAAATCGAATTCTAGCAGATGCTCGAAAAATCCAAAAATGAAAACGAAATTTGAGAAAAAAAAACTAATATCAAGAAAAAAAGGGAAATTAAAATATCTTTAACAAAAAGTCGAAGATTTTTGTCTTTTCCAAAATGCTTAAATTTTTATAGAGCTTTCAGAATTTTTTCCAACCCATTTTTGTCAAAACTACGAAATAAAATGAACTTTAAATTGTCAGTGTCGTAAAAAAATTTGACATTTTTAAAGCAAATTAGAGGAACAGAAAGAAAAATCTGGCGAAGTTGGGGAATTTCTAGAAGAAATTTTAGGAACAACACTTTTAGGAAAAACGGAAATTTCGAATTTTGCCATCAAAGTCGAAGTTTAAGACAAAAAGACGAATTTTGAAATTAATAGACGAAATTTCGAAATATACTTTGAGGAAAATGTTTAGATTTTCATTAAAAAAAAATGGAAATTTCGTATGCAGAAAGTCAAATTTTGAGAAAACAATCTTTGGAGAATAGTAACAAATTCTAAAAAAAGAATTTTGAGAAAAAAATCGAAATTTGGACAAAAGCACAACTTTCGACGAAAAAGTTAAGATATCCATGATGATTTTATGATTAAAAGTCAAATTTGCAAAATACGGATTTCGGGAAAAATACCGTTTCATACTAAAAACGAATTCTAGCAGATGGTCGAAAAATTGAAAAATAAAAGCGAAATTTGAGAAAAAAAAACTAATATCAAGAAAAAAAGGGAAATTAAAATATCTTTAACAAAAAGTCGAATATTTTTGTTTTTTCCAAAATGTTCAAATTTTTATAGAGCTTTCAGAATTTTTTCCAACCCATTTTTGTCAAAACTACGAAATAAAATGAACTTTAAATTGTCAGTGTCGTAAAAAAATTTGACATTTTTAAAGCAAATTAAAGGAACAGAAAGAAAAATCTGGCGAAGTTGGGGAATTTCTAGAAGAAATTTTAGGAACAACACTTTCAGGAAAAACGGAAATTTCGAATTTTGCCATCAAAGTCGAATTTTGAGACAAAAAGAGGAAATTTGAAATTAATAGAGGAAATTTCGAAATAAACTTTGAGGAAAATGTTTAGATTTTCATTTAAAAAAAATGGAAATTTCGTATGCAGAAAGTCAAATTTTGAGAAAACAATCTTTCGAGAATAGTAACAAATTCTAAAAAAAAGAATTTTGAGAAAAAAATCGAAATTTGGACAAAAGCACAACTTTCGACGAAAAAGTTAAGATGTTCATGATGATTTTATGATTAAAAGCCAAATTTGCAAAATACGGATTTCGAGAAAAATACCGTTTCATACTAAAATCGAATTCTAGCAGATGCTTGAAAAATCCAAAAATGAAAACGAAATTTGAGAAAAAAAAACTAATATCAAGAAAAAAAGGGAAATTAAAATATCTTTACAAAAAGTCGAATATTTTTGTTTTTTCCAAAATGTTTAAATTTTTATAGAGCTTTCAGAATTTTTTCCAAACCATTTTTGTCAAAACTACAAAATAAAATGAACTATAAATTGTCAAAGTGTCTTAAAAAAATTTGACAGTTTTAAAGCAAATTAGAGGAACAGAAAGAAAAATCTGGCGAAGTTGGGGAATTTCTAGAAGAAATTTTAGGAACAACAATTTCAGGAAAAACGGAAATTTCGAATTTTGCCATCAAAGTCGAATTTTGAGACAAAAAGACGAATTTTGAAATTAATAGACGAAATTTCGAAATAAACTATGAGGAAAATGTTTAGATTTTCATTTAAAAAAAATGGAAATTTCGTATACAGAAAATCAAATTTTGAGAAAACAATCTTTCGAGAATAGTAACAAATTCTTAAATAAGAATTTTGAGAAAAAAATCGAAATTTGGAGAAAAAACAAATTTCGACGAAAGAGTTAAGATATTCATGATGATTTTATGATTAAAAGCCAAATTTGCAAAATACGGATTTCGAGAAAAATACCGTTTCATACTAAAATCGAATTCTAGCAGATGCTCGAAAAATCCAAAAATGAAAACGAAATTTATGAAAAAAAAACTATATCAAGAAAAAAAGGGAAATTAAAATATCTTTACAAAAAGTCGAGTATTTTTGTTTTTTCCAAAATGTTCAAATTTTTATACAGCTTTCAGAATTTATTCCAACCCATTTTTGTCAAAACTACAAAATAAAATGAACTTTAAATTGTCAGTGTCGTAAAAAAATTTTATATTTTTAAAGCAAATTAGAGGAACAGAAAGAGTAATCTGGCGAAGTTGGGGAATTTCTAGAAGAAATTTTAGGAACAACACTTTCAGGAAAAACGGAAATTTCGAATTTTGCCATCAAAGTCGAATTTTGAGACAAACAGACGAATTTTGAAATTAATAGACGAAATTTCGAAATATACTTTGAGGAAAATGTTTAGATTTTCATTAAAAAAAAATGGAAATTTCGTATGCAGAAAGTCAAATTTTGAGAAAACAATCTTTCGAGAATAGTAACAAATTCTAAAAAAAGAATTTTGAGAAAAAAATCGAAATTTGGACAAAAGCACAACTTTCGACGAAAAAGTTAAGATGTTCATGATGGTTTTATGATTAAAAGCCAAATTTGCAAAATACGGATTTCGAGAAAAATACCGTTTCATACTAAAAACGAATTCCAGCAGATGCTCGAAAAATCCAAAAATAAAAACGAAATTTGAGAAAAAAAAACTAATATCAAGAAAAAAAGGGAAATTAAAATATCTTTACAAAAAGTCGAGTATTTTTGTTTTTTCCAAAATGTTCAAATTTTTATAGAGCTTTTAGAATTTTTGCCAAAAATTGACACTTTTAAAGCAAATTAGAGGAACAGAAAGAAAAATCTGGTGAAGTTGGAATTTCTAAAAGAAATTTTAAGAACAACACTTTCAGGAAAAAAGGAAATTTCGAAAAAATTTCTTTTTATAAAATATTTAGGAAAAATGGAAACGTTGCAGAAAAAATCAAAATTCCCTAAAAAGTTCATCAAAATTCTCTAAAAAAAATCGAAATATCTGAAAAAAACTCAAAATTTTTATACAAAATAAGATTTAAGGTAAAAATTCGAAGATACCATATTAACTTAATTTATAGAGAAATAATAAAATGCGAAATGAGTTGGATTTAGATTTTTTTTGAAATTGTAATTATTTTCTCAAAATGTTGACATTTTCAAAGAAGTTTGATTTTTTCCTAAAATTTTAATTTCTGCTCGAAATATTGATTTCTTCCTCAAAACTTTTACAAAAATTAGTTTTTGAAAATGTGATTTTGATCAAAATTAAAAATAAAATAGTTTTTAAATGTCGCAGCTTCGTGAAAGAAACTTAAAATTTCTATAAAAAGAAACCAGAGAAAATTTAAAATGTCAACAAAAAATTGTGTAATGAAAAGTGTTCAGAAAATTTTGAGAAAAAACTCGTAAGCGAAATTGGGGTACTGCAGTTCCACAGTGCCTATACGCCAGCCGCCACTGTTAATTTTATTAATGAGAGAGATCGTAGACCATAATAACTATAAACACTTTCTATAAAAGGGAAAAAACTAATTTATCAAATAGTTTCATGATTTTTCTTTACTGCTAAATTTCCGGAATATATACTTGAAAATCAAAGAGAGATATTTAATTAACTAATATATACAGATATGTATGCATTACTTAATTAAATATTGACACTTTTGTTTGTTCTGATAAAAAATATTCTAGTTTCTTTCTTGCAACCGTGCAACTGTTGAGTTGCGTTATAGCGTTGAGTGATAAATATTTATCACTCAACGATTATAGTTTTATGGCACAATTTTAGGAGATTATAACCAATTCAAAGGTTTTATTTCATATTCGTTGGTTTACCCACCTGACAAAAGTACAACTTGTCTAAGTTTCTGATCCCATGACAGCAATTTACTTTAAGAAATGCATATTAGGGGTTGCTTTAGGTTAGGGTCTTTAAAAGAAAACAAACAAGTATGGGGATAGAAGGCAAGGGCCAGGTAGTCCAATGGACCAACCAATTTGACTTCGAAACGTCCAACATATCCAAACGTTACCCAAATGGTCCACAGCGTCTCCAAATATATTCTTAACATTTAAAAATTAAAGACATGTCGTAAACTAAGTCGTGTCATTAGAAGGTAAGAAATATTGAGTTTCTTTCGACCAACATATGCCTCAGCCGTAGACACTTTTCGAATACTTGATGAGATCGTCATAAAATCTACGTGACCGAGATTTCATTTGTGAGTTTTGTGCGTGTTCATCAAAATTGTACTTCGCACCCCTCTTATTGATTTAAAACCACATGGGACGTGGGGACAAGGAAGTTCAATGTATAAGTTATTCGAATTTCGTCGGCAGAAAATGATAAAATAAATATATGATAAGAGACTTGTTCTGTCGTGCACGACATAAAAAAAGCGACTTCTACGTCGAATCACAATTGGTTCAAATTTCACGTGTTAGGTGATATTTTGGACAATTAAACAACGAAATTATTTTATCAGGATCAGATATCGCGATCGAAGATCTAATAGTATCTAAGAACAATGCACCAACAAAAAAATAAAAACTCTAATTACTTGCTTTTCTGAAAGCCCGTCAATCATGTAGCGTGTTTAACACTTTTATGTGGACTTCATGAATATTTGAATAGGGGAAATTCAATAGATTCACAGGATGTTGAAATTGCATGTTATAAAAGAAAATGCTGTTAATTTTATTTAATTTCAGCATATCTATCGCATCTGCGGGTCACACTCTGAAATACTTAAATTACTCTTGTACCCTGGCAGTAGGCATACTAAAGAGAAGTAATATTTGAAAAAAAAAAATATATACTATATAATTGTTCATTACAGTGGCGGCTGGTCTTAAAGAGCGCAAGAGCGCGCGCTCCTCGTGAAATGAGCGATCTATTCTTTTCTGTTTAATGTAAAAGATTTGGATTTATCACATTTTTAAACACAAAATAATGACATACTACACATAATAATACTTGTGAATGACTTGGAATCAAATACACCAACGTTTGATTCCATTATACATATTAAATATTATAAGGAAATTTAAATAAGTTGGTGCGCGCAGAATTATGCACCTAGCGTGGCTGCCGTGCGATGCCTATCAACGGTCTTCACGGGATACGGAGAAATAAACTACAGAACACCACGTTAAAGCTAGCCCGGGGTACGCCGCTCCGCGCATGTGCGATATTGCCAAATGGTGAGTACGAGTCAGAGTTTGGAGTATGTCAGTCTCTGGAGTATGTAGTTACGTTTATGATACAAAATGCGTAGGTCCCGGCTGATCTGATTGCGATTGCTAATTGTGCCGCTTCCAGGCCTAACTGCCAATAGTACCGCTATTCACAAAGAGATAGCAGTACCCATTCTAGGGTCTAATTATTCATTTATAGATTTGGATTTAAACAATTTTGTTGAGAAAGTGATGAAGACTTTATTTCTTTAAAAGATCGTAGAGCGGATTTTGTTTCAAAAAAATTTGTTTTTGTGTTTTTGTAGAGTTTAATTAGAACCTTGTAATAAAATATATTTTATTTTCAAATGCAGTTTTCATGAAATGGAAATTATAAGATGGTAATTAAATTTAATTCGTAAAAATACTATTAAATATCACACCTTTGTGTCACTTTTGTTTCTCTTAAATTTAATATCTTGCTATGACACTGGAGTCACCTAAACTCTTAACTACTAATATTTTTGCATCTGCGCACCCCCTGTCAAAAAGTCACCAGCCGCCACTGGTTCATTATCATTATCTTTTGAGAAATGTTAACTTTCTTCAAGAAATTTTTAGTTGACAATTTTTCTCACATTACAAGTCCTACGCTAGAAATTTCCATAAATTTGTATATGATTTTAGCAGTGGCGGCTCGTAGCCAAAACTAATGGGGGTGCTGCGAAAATGTTTAGCGTTTTACCATTTTTAAAATTTCGAATGAAAATTTCGACATTTTCAAAACATTACTTTTCGAAAATTTTAGATTTCTTTGAAAACTTGGCAATGAAAACTTTTGATAATGTCGCATTTTGTGAAAGGTTGGATTTTTTTCAAATTTCGACTGGATTTTTTCTTGTAATCTTGACCTTATTTTATTTTTAAGTATGTATTGAATTTTCTGAAAAGCTGTGAATACTTTTTTTTAAATTTCCGTAATTTCGTTATAATTTAAACTTTTCGGTGTTCTGTTTTTTTGTATTTTTTTTTTGAAAATTAATTATTACATTTGTTTTTTAAATTTTACCGTTGGAAAATTCTTGCTTTTTCAGAAAATGTAAATTTTTTCAAAACTGGATTTTTGACTTTTTAAATTTTCGACTTTTTTTGTAAATTTCATTTTTGTTTATAATTTTTTCCTAATTTTTTTTATTGAAAATTTCGATTCTTGATAATTTCGACTGGTTTTTATTTAAATGGCAACTATTTTTCAAAATTTCGACTTTTTTTTCAAAGTTTCGATTATTTTTTGATTTTTTTTTGTTGAAAATTTCGCTACTTCTTAATATTCGAAATTCTTTCAAAATTTCGATTTTTTTTGAAAATTTTGAGATTTTATGAAATTTTTTCAAAATTTTATTTGTTTTTGACCTAAAATTTTAACTTTTTATAAAATGTTCCACTGAAAATTTTAACTACCAAAAATTTTAACTTCTCAACTTTTCAAAACCTCGATCTATCTGATAATTTGCACTTGTTTTCAATATTTCGGTTTCGAAAATTTTGATTTTTATTGAAAAGTTGAGTGCAAATTTCCCAACTATTCAAAATTTAAACTTTTTTAAAATTTCGAATTATTTCGTAAATTCGATAACAATTCTCAAATCTTTTGCAAATTTTGATATTTTTTTTAATTTCGACCATAAATTTTGACCTTTTCTTTTTGAAAATTTCTTATTTTGCAAATTGTTGACTTCTTTTGGAAATTTGAAAATTTTTGCTTCGTCAACAAATTTCGCTTTCTTTATTAAAAATTTTAACCTTTTCTTAAATCTGCACTTTTTTGAAATTTTCGACTTTTTATTTTAATTCCCACTTTGTTGAAAATTCCGGCCTTTTTCAAATGTTTCAAAATTTTGAATTTTTTTACAAACTGTCGATCCTTTATTTGAAAATTGTGATTTTTTTAAGTCAGACAATTCCTAAAACCTTTTATTGAATTTTTCGATTAATATTTCGTAAAATTTCGACTAATATTTCGTAAAATTTCGACTAATATATAGTAAAATATCGACTCCATTTCAAAACTATGTTTTTTTTTTCAAAATTTCGACTCTCTTTGAAAACTTGACTTTTTTTTGAAACGTTTGAACTTTTTTTAAAATTTTATTTATACATTTTTTTAAACATTTCCAATTAAATCTTCGACTTTAAAGCAAAGATTCTTTTTAAACTTGAACTATTGAAAATTTCTACTTTTGTCAAAATTTTGCCTTTTCAAAATTTCAACTTTTTTAATAATTAGGAATTTTTCGATAATTTTGAGTTTTTTCCGATATTCAAAAAAAATTCAGCTTCTTCGAAAATGTTGGCATTTCCTGCAAAATGTCGATCCTTTATTTAAAAATTGTGTTTTTTTTTAAGCTAGACATTTCTTAAAACCTTTTATTGACATTTTCGACCAATATTTCGTAAAATTTCGACTCCATTTTAAAACTTCGACTTTGAAAACTCTTTTTTGAAAACTTGAAAAATTTTGTTTATATATTTTTTTTAAACTTTTCCAATTAAATCTTCGACTTAAAAGAAAAGATTCTTTTTAAACTTAAACCTTTGAAACTTTCTACTTTTTTCAAAATTTTACCTTTTCAAAATTTTTGATAATTATGAATTTTTCGATAATTTTGAGTTTTCTCCAGTATTCAACAAAATCAGCTTCTTTAAAAATTTAATTAAAAACTGCAATTTATTTTAAATGTCGATATTTTTCCAAAAATTGGAAATTTCGATTCAGAATTTTCTTTGCTCCTACAACAGTAGTAATTTTTTAGAGAAATATCAAATTGTAAAAATAGGTGTAATATGCAAGCTTCATTTTTTCTAGAAATTTCAATATTTTTCTCAAAGTTTTCTTATTTTTATGCAAATTTGAAGTTTATTTTTCCTAAACTTATACTTAACAATTTTTAGTTCCTTATCAAAATAACAAAATAAAATGAACTTTAAAATATTAAAATTTCATTGAAAAACTTTTAAATTTTGAAAACAAATTAGAGAGAAATTAAAATTTCTTCAAAAAAAATTCTTTGTACAATAAAATGTTTACAGCAAAATTTCTTGGAGAAACCATCGAAATTTGAAAAAAAATTTGAAATATTTTTACAAAAAATTCGAAATTTTTTGTTTTTTCCAAAACGTTGAAATTTTTATAGAGCTTTAAGAGTTTTTTCCAAACATTTTTTGTCAAAACTACAAAATAAAATGAACTTTAAATTTTTGGTGGAACGGACTGGTTCTTGGTTATCTTTAAAAATCAAAATACAGAACTTACAATTTCAAGAAAAAATCTTAATCCAACTCATCTCGCATTTTAGTATTTCCCTAAAAAATAAGTTAATACGGTATCTTCGAATTTTTACCTCAAATCTCATTTTCTATAAAAATTTTGAGTTTTCTTCAGATATTTCGATTTTTTTAGGAAATTTTCCTTTTTTCTGCAAGGTTCCATTTGTCCTAAATATTTTACAAAAAGAAATTTTCTCGAAAATTTTGTTTTTACTGTTCCTAAAATTCTTAAAAGTTCTTGTAGAAATTCCAGCTTCACCAGATATTTCTTTGTGTTCGTCTAATTTGCTTTAAAAATGTCAAGTTCTTTTACGACTCGTTGAAAGGATTAAAGTTGTCAAAATAAGTCAAAACTTCATAATATAATGGAAATTGACAAATATCAAAAATTTAAAATTAGTAATTTTCAAAATATAAAAGGAAATATTAAAAAAGTCAAAACTTTCAATAAAAATTTAAGTCGGATGTTTGGTAAGGTAAGAATTTTGGGAAAAAGCTGAAATCTTGAAAAATATTGAATTAAAAAATCAAACACTTTAGGTATATGTCAAAGTTTTCAAAGGCCAAAAATTTCGAAAAATTTAAATTTTAATAAATAACTGAAATGTATTAATAGTCGAATTTAAAAAAAGTCAGATTTGCAAAACAGTCGAGATTTGGAGAGTCAAAGTTTTAACGAAAAAAGAGAAAAATTTTCAATAACAAGGAAGGAATTTAAAAAAAAAAGGGCAAACTCTTCAAAAACAGGGTCGAGAATTTGGAAAAAGTTTAAACTTTTCAAAGAATTCAAAACTTGGAGATAAATTTTGGTGGAACGGACTGGTCCTTGGTTATCTTCAAAAACTGAAATACAAATCTTGTTCCCTGAAACCAAGAAGGACTAGAAAACATAACAAAGATTGCTCTAACGCGTTTCGATAGCCAAGCTATCATCTTCAGAGAGATACTCATCTCTTTGAAGATGAGGATGATACTCATCTCTCTGAATATGATAGATTGGCTATCGAAACGCATATATTTTTTAATCTTTCTTGTTCCCTGAAACCAAGAAAAATTAAAAAACACAACAAAGGTTGCTCTAACGCGTTTCGATAGCCAAGCTATCATCTTCAGAAAGATAGTCATCTCTCTGAAGTTGAGAGTGATACTCATCTCTCTGAAGATAATAGATCGGCTATCGAAACGCCTTAGAGCAACTTTTGTTGTATTTTTTAATCTTTTTTGTCCCCTGAAACCAAAAAGATTAAAAAACACAACAAAGGTTGCTCTAACGCTTTTCGATAACCAAGCTGTCATCTTCAGAGTGATACCTCTCTGAAAATTAGAGTGGTACTCATCTCTCTGAAGATGATAGCTTGGCTATCGAAAGACGTTAGAACAACCAACTCATCTCTCTGAAGATGAGAGTGATACTCATCTCTCTGAATATGATAGATTGGCTATCGAATATGATAGATTGGCTATCGAAACGCGTTAGAGCAACCTTTATTGTGTTTTTTAATCTTTCTTCGTTTCAGAAGACAAAATTTGTATTTCAATTTTCGAAATAAGGTTGAAATATTGAAAAAAATAAAAATTTCAATTTTGGAAAAGTTGACATATCCAGAAGAAGAAAATTTTTGATAAAGACAAAAATTATCAAGAGGTACATTTTTCAAAACCAACTTTTTAAATTTTCTTATAATATATAATGAAATAAAACTTTTGCCTACTTTACTCCAAGTCACTCACAAGTATTATTAGTTAATTAGTATATCATTACTTGCGTTTAAAAATGTGATAAATCCAAGTCTTTTACATTAAACGGAAAAGAATAGATCGCTTATTTTACGAGGAGTGCGCGCTCTTGCGCTCTTTAAGACGAGCCACCACTGCTGTTATGGGATTTTCTACTTTTCAGGCGTAGATTAATTATTGCATATGTCACTGATTCTAACCGTAATCGTGCTGTAACAGAACACTGCCACATTATTTGGGACTCGTTGAAAGTAAATTTGCATGACAGAATGTATTTGTGACAGCCAATTGACATCACATAAAGCAGTCACGTGGGGTGTCCGATTCATGAAGTACTAAAATAGATACTTGTCTATTCTTTAGTCACCCCTCGAGGTTACAGTCCCCCAATTTTTTTTACCTGCTACCCTCGAACTCGACGATACGACCAAACCGTCCTCTGAGAGCTTGGTCCACTAAACAAATAATACTTAACTACTGTTTGCTTGAATGCAAACCTAACCGTATGGTGTTATTAAAGGTAGCCTAAAGGGCCCCTTTGCTCGTTGCAAAGTATAAAATTCGTCAGATTCAACCATCTTGCAAACGAAATTACCGCAAAAATTGCTTTAAATTCAAACTTCGAAACCCGCAACTTTTGGTTTCTCTTCAATTAAAAAGTTTTAAAAGACACACAACACGGAAAGCGAGTTCGAAAGGATTCACCCTCGTTTCCAGCTGTAATTATTTTTAATTTCAAACATTAATGAACATCGAAGGGCAAACGCGATGAAAGAAAACCGGAAGGTTTTTATTTCAATGGAAAATTAAACGCGACCCCCGGTTATCTTTTAATCGAAACGCACGAAAACTCGGTGCGCCAAAGATGTATCCGAAGATGTGGAAATGCCGAAAGGGTGATACGACGCAAATGAAAATTAGCAGTCGACTTGGGAGAGGGATGAAACGCTCGCCTCCCGTGCAGCTGCGTTTTACGAATGTGTTAAATATTTTATTGCGCTCTTCATAATTCAAGGTGTGACAAATGCCCTTGGAGGTTTCAAAATATTTCCATGAAACGCCGCATTCAAAATATTTTGCCAACAACTAACAGATATACATTATAGAGATCTGCACGAGTGAGTGTAGGCATCGTCCGATTACAAGTACACTACTCGTTTTATGAGTACAACGAGCCGATTAAAGTAATCGTGACGTCATGAGACGAATATAAGGAGTAATCGGCAACGCGTCCTATTAAGAAATCGACATCGTTAAAATGAAGAGCATAAGCCCTTGGAGAACCTGACATATTTATAACTAATAGAACTGCAAAACGGATACATCTGCGAAGAAAGAAGAATACAAAAGCAAAAACAACAATAAAACATGATCCAGGCGATAAATCAAATATAAGATTAGATAAATTTGGTTAAATTGACATTTGACAGCATGGATATTTGACAAATATTTTTGAAAGTCATGTCACATGTGCACGATTACAAATGAGTATATTTGGTACAATGCCAACGATGCTGTGATGCCACGTTACCACGATGCCAATTCCCCGATTACCTAACTTTTCGCAACTATTTTTTTGCATAATAAGAAATATCTTTATACGGAAATTCTGGATTCCAGTTCACAATTTGAATTTGAGTTTCGATTTTTTTAGGTAATCTCTATCTTTCTCTACCATTTTTAAAGGACTTTCAAGATTTTTCTCAAAATTTTGTCTCTAAAAAATGTTTAATTTCTTCTGAATAGCTTTTTTTATATGAAAATTTGGGCTTCTTCTTCAGCTCTTCATCTCTTCATCTCTTCATCTCTTCATCTTTTCATCTCTTTATCTCTTCATCTTTTCATCTTTTCATCTCTTCAACACTTCATCTCTTCATCTCTTCATCTCTTCATCTCTTCATCTCTTCATCTCTTCATCTCTTCATCTCTTCATCTCTTCATCTCTTCATCTCTTCATCTCTTCATCTCTTATCTCTTCATCTTTTCATCTCTTTCATCTCTTCAACATTTCTTCATCTCTTCATCTCTTCATCTCTTCATCTCTTCATCTCTTCATCTCTTCATCTCTTCATCTCTTCATCTCTTCATCTCTTCATCTCTTCATCTCTTCATCTCTTCATCTCTTCATCTCTTCATCTCTTCATCTCTTCATCTCTTCATCTCTTCATTCTCTTCATCTCTTCATCTCATCTCTTCATCTCTTCATCTCTTCATCTCTTATCATCTCTTCATCTCTTCATCTCTTCATCTCTTCATCTCTTCATCTCTTCATCTCTTCATCTCTTCATCTCTTCATCTCTTCATCCTTCATCTCTTCATTCTCTTCATCTCTCATCTCTTCATCTCTTCATCTCTTCAACTCTTTCACTCTTCTTCACCTCTTTCATCTCTTCATCTTTCATCTCTTCATCTCTTCATCTCTTCACTTCTTCACTTCTCACTCTTCATCTCTTCATCTCTTCATCTCTTCATCTCTTCATCTCTTCATCTCTTCATCTCTTCATCTCTTCATCTCTTCATCTCTTCATCTCTTCATCTCTTCATCTTTTCGTCTCTTCTATCTTCTTCTCTTCTCTCTTCTCTCTTCTCTCTTCTCTCTTCTCTCTCTCTTTCTCTTCTCTCTTCTCTCTTCGTCTCTTCGTCTCTTCTCTCTTCTCTCTTCTCTCTTCATCTCTTCATCTCTTCATCTCTTCATCCCTTCGTCTCTTCGTCTTTTCGTCTTCTTCGTCTCTTCTCTCTTCGTCTCTTCGTCTCTTCGTCTTCTCTCTTCTCTCTTCTCTCTTCGTCTCTTCTCTCTTCTCTCTTCGTCTCTTCGTCTCTTCTCTCTTCGTCTCTTCTCTCTTCGTCTCTTCGTCTCTTCGTCTCTTCTCTCTTCTCTCTTCGTCTCTTCGTCTCTTCTTCTCTTACTCCTTCATCTCTTCATCTTCATCTTTCATCTCTTCATCTCTTCATCTCTTCATCTCTTCATCTCTTCATATCTTCATCTCTTTCTCTGTCATCTCTTTATCTCTTCATCTCTTCATCCTTCATCTCTCATCTCTCATCTCTTCATCTCTTCATCTCTCATATCTTCATCTCTTCATCTCTTCATCTCTTCATCTCTTCATCTCTTCTCTCTTCTCTCTTCTCTCTTCGTCTCTTCTCTCTTCTCTCTTCGTCTCTTCGTCTTTTCGTCTCTTCTCTCTCGCTCTTCTCTCTTCTCTCTTCGTCTCTTCGTCTCTTCTCTCTTCTCTCTTCTCTCTTCGTCTCTTCGTTCTTCTCTCTTCTCTCTTCGTTCATCTCTTTCTCTCTTCGTCTCTTCATCTCTTCATCTCTTCATCTCTTCATCTCTTCATCTCTTCATCTTTCATCTCTTCATCTCTTCATCTCTTCATCTCTTCATCTCTTCTTCATCTCCTTCTCTCTTTCTCTTCGTCTCTATCTCTTCATCTCTTCATCTCTTCATCTCTCATCTCTCATCTCTCATCTCTTCATCTCTTCATCTCTTCATCTCTTCATCTTTCATCTTTCTCTCTTCATCTCTTCATCTCTTCATCTTCATCTTTCATCTCTTCATCTCTTCATTCTCTTCATCTCTTCATATCTTCATCTCTTCATTCATCTCTCTTCTCTTCATCTCTTATCTCTTCATCTCTTCATCCTTCATCTCTCATCTCTTCATCTCTTCATCTCTTCATCTCTTCATCTTCATCTCTTCATCTCTTCACTCTTCATCTTCATCTCTTCATCTCTTCATCTCTTCATCTCTCATCTCTTCATCTCTTCATCTCTTCATCTTTTCATCTCTTCATCTCTTCATCTCTTCTCTTTCATCTCTTTATCTCTTCATCTCTTCATCCTTCATCTCTCATCTTTCATCTCTTCATCTCTTCATCTCTTCATCTCTTCTCTCTTCTCTCTTCTCTCTTCTCTCTTCTCTCTTCTCTCTTCTCTCTTCTCTCTTCTCTCTTCTCTCTTCTCTCTTCTCTCTTCTCTCTTCGTCTCTTCTCTCTCTCTCTTCTCTTTCTCTCTTCGTCTCTTCTCTCTCTCTCATCTCTCATCGTTCTTCTCTCTCGTCTCTTCGTCTCTTCTCTCTTCTCTCTTCTCTCTCGTCTTCGTCTCTTCGTCTCTCGTCTCTTCTCTCTTCATCTCTTCATCTCTTCATCCTCTCTCTTCTCTTTCTCTCTTCTCTCTTCTCTCTTCTCTCTTCTCTCTTCTCTCTTCGTCTCTTCTCTCTTCTTCTTCTCTCTTCTCTCTCGTCTCTTCTCCTTCTCTCTTCTCTCTTCATCTCTCATCTCTTCATCTCCTCATCTCCTCATCTCCCATCTCTCATCTCTATCTCCTCATCTCCTCATCTCTTCATCTCTTCATCTCTTCATCTCTTCATCTTTCATCTCTCATCTCTTCATCTCTTCATCTTAACCTTCATCTCTTTATCTCTCATCTCTTCATTCTTCATCTCTTCATCTCTTCATCTCTTCATCTCTTCATCTCTCATCTCTTCATCTCTTCATCTCTTCATCTCTTCATATCTTTATCTCTTCATCTCTTCTTCTCTATCTTCATTCTCATCTCTTCATCTCTTCATCTCTTCATCTCTTCATCTCTTCATATCTTATCTCTTCATCTCTCTTCTCTTCATCTCTTCATCTCTTCATCTCTTCATCTCTTCATCTCTTCATCTCTTCATCTCTTATCTCTTCATCTCTTCATCTCTTCATCCATATCTTTCATCTCTTCATCTCTTCATCTCTTCATTCTTCATCTTCATCTCTCATCTCTTCATCTCTTCATCTCTTCATCTCTTCATCTCTTATCTCTTCATCTCTTATCTCTCATGTCCTCATTCTCATCTCTTTCTCTCATCTCTCATCTCTCATCTCTTCATCTCTTCATCTCTTCATCTTCTTCATTCTCATCTCTTCATCTCTTTCATCTCTCATCTCTTCATCTCTTCATTTATTCTCATCTCTTCATCCCTTCTCATCTCTTCATCTCTTCATCCTTCACTCTCTTCATCTCTTCATCTCTTCATCTCTCATCTCTTCATCTCTTCATTTTCATCTCTTCATTCTTCATCTCTTCATCTCTTCATCTCTTCATCTCTTCATCTCTTCATCTCTCATCTCTTCATCTCTTCATCTCTCATCTCTTCATCTCTTCTCTCTTCATCTCTATCAGCACTCTTCATCTCTTCATCTCTTCATCTCTTCATCTCTTCATCTCTTCATCTCTTCATCTCTTCATCTTCTTTCATACTTCTCATCTCTTCATTCTTCATCTCTCATCTCAGTTCATCTTCACTCTTCATCTCTTCATCTCCATTCTCTTTTCATCTCTTCATCTCTTCATCTCTTCATCTCTTCATCTCTTCATCTCGTCATCTCTGCATCTCTTCATCTCTTCATCTTTCATCTCTTCATCTTTTCATCTCTTCTCTCTTCATCTCTTCATCTCTTCATCTTCTTCATCTCTTCATCTCTTGCACTCATTCATCTCTTCATCTTTTCATCTCTTCATCTCTTCATCTCTTCAGCTCTTCCATATCTTAATCTCTTCATACTATTCATCTCTCTTCATCGCTCTTGCTCTCTTCATGCTCTTCACTTCTTCATCCTTCATCTTTTCATCTTTCATCTCTTCACTCTTCACATTCGTCCATCTTTCTTCTCTTGCATCTTCCATTGATACAAAAGCTTCTCCTTGATTTCCTTTTAGATCTTCTAAGTTCTTTGTTGTATTCTGTTAAGGCTTTTTTGTATTCGCACCAGTTATTGGTGCGTTTAGCTTTATTCAACAGTTTGATCGTTTCAGCTCTTAATTGGTTGCGCGTCCTGTTCCACCAGGATGTTGATTTATTTGTAGCCCTTTGTTTTACTGGACAGTTGCGCTCATAACTATTTATTATGAGAGCTCTTATTTCGTTAGCATAAAATCCTAAATCATCAACCGATTCAATTGAGCAGTTGAGATCATTAATTTCCGATTTAAGTTTGGTTCTGTATAGATCCCAATCGGTTAATTTGGGATTTCTGTATATTTCTCAACCTTAGAGCTGACATCGATTTTTTACAGAGTTTGAGCTAAAATAGAATTTTTTTAAACCTACCATATCGAACTTAAATAGAAATTAGACTTTTTTTTTGAAATTTAAAAATTAGGAGTTATAATTGCGTTTTTTCTCTAGAATCATTTGTTAAAAAAAATATCAAATATAAAGAGAACTTTTTGTTTGAAATTTTAGTCTTTTCTCCCAATTATTTCTCCAAATCCGAAGTTAAACTTGAACTTTTTACTTTTTTTTTATTAATAATAATTTAACTAAGACAAATTGGAAATTTAGATGTCTTTTTTTTTCGAATGGAGATTTTTATGTTATACATGTCAAAATTGGCTTGAATCTTTCTAATTTTGTTTATAATTTCTGCTACAAAATTAGGTCGCATTACATTTTAGGACATCCTTCCGTTTGAATGGCAGAAAAACAAAGTGCATCGGGGTATGTGGACCATCACAAATTTTGCAGGTCACTTATTATTTTAAATACCGCTATGGTGTTTACAAGTTGAGCGATAAACGTAACAATGAATTTTGTAATCGTTGCCGAGTTAATGTTATTTGAAATTAATCAGTGCGCACAGTCTTTTATGTATACTTTACCCACTGACATGTTAAAATTGAATGATGTAGGAGAGAAAAAAAAAGTGTTCTACATCTTTCCGAAATTATCATGTAATAATATTTGTTCGGGCAGCTAAATTAAAATTTCAAGCCTATCTAGTTTATTTAGGCTACCGCGCTTTTTGTAATTATTTAAATATTTAAATGAGATATTTCTTATTTATTCAGACATGTATGGTAGGTTACGAAACTCGTATTTATAATTAAGAGATTCTTTTAAAATAAACACGTCGGTTTTACAACGACTGAAAGTCGAACGATAAAAAAAGGAAATAATCGTTTGGATTTTTTTTTTTTCAGTGGTAATAATTTAATATAATCTGCTGCAATTTAAGCACAGACTGCAAAGGAAATACCAAAGCTGGGCATCTGTTTCGTTGATTTGATTTCAAACATGTGTTCATCGCCTACAGATACGAGTGTATCCTTAAGTAATTTTCAGAATATGCTGGCAAGGTTGATTCAAAACCTACTAAATACACCACAAGACTGTTTTGTGCTTTCATATCCTAAGATTTATGATCTTACTAAATATTTTCGATTATATGGTTTGAAATAAATTATACACATACGTTAGATGGTACATTTATTATGTAGATTAGTGTTTAATTAAATATGGCAATTATGCAGTCATCAAGCAAATTACATCTTCCACCATAAAGTTGAATAGTATAACAAGATTCCTCTGGATAAATAAAACGTTATTAGAATATCTCTTATCAGATGAATTACCATAAAAAATTTCAAATGATATTCTCATGCTCTCCCATTGAAGTCTTACGAGTTTAACTTCAAAAAGCTGATTCATGAATAACGTAAATTATTTGAATATTCAAATGTTTTCTATATTTACATTTCTACAATATGCAAATTATAATTCCAGATTAAAACATATAATTAACTAACTTAAATAAGTTGTGATAGAACTGAAAGAAAGCATTTACATATTTCATTTTAAAACTGTTACAACTAATTAAACCGCTTTAAATAAGATGTGTTATTTTTTCTTAAAAAAAAAATCACTAAAAATTACATACGAACGCTCATTACGTTTTAATAGATTCAATCTCGAAATTTTCCGTTTCTTGCAAGTTTAAAAACGCTTCCTCCTAAAATAGTATGTAGGAAATTAGCTCCATGTATTTTAATTTGTTGGTAAGTATGCCGTCCAAAGAAATATGAGCTTACATTAAATTTTAATTGGGAAATTTCTTTGAAGGAGATTTTAAGTTGTAGAATAGATTGCAGCGAGATGTGAGAGAAAAAGCCGAATTTTAAATGCCTTATTAAACACCGGAAGTGATCTAAGGTAAAAATTAAAATCTTGGCAGTTAATTTTTCGAATAATATTTTATCTCGAGCCTTGATAAAGTTGCGACGATTTTTCTTGCGGCTTCCGCGCTATAAATTCCTCGGTCGTTACTAACGTGTTTTTAAAACTCATTTTGTTGTATGTGCCATGTTGTTAATTACACCATTTGAAGCATTTAAATCTTCGCTACAGTGACATGCTTTCACAGAAGCTAGAAAAGCTGTTTCCCTTGCTGATACGTTCGTATAGCGTCCTACGTTGTAACGACTTTCCATTTGTTGCTACAGATGGAAAGTCGTTACAACCGCAAGCACACATTAGCCCTGGAATTTAAAATATTTGGAATTCGTTGCTGAGTAGCATTTATGGTAGAATGGCATTTCAACGCCATCTGTATTAAGCCTCGTAGTATCTTTAGAGTACGATAGGTTTACCATTTGCAAGTAGATTCTGTTTTTAAAAAGAATATCGCAAAAATTTTCTTGGATCTAACGGATTTTAAAATATCTGGAATTCGTTGCTGAGTAGCATTTATGGCAAAATGGCATTTCAACGCCATCTGTATTCATACTCGTAGTGTCTTTAGAGTACGATAGGTTTACCATTTGCAAGTAGATTCTGTTTTCAAAGAGAATATTCCAAAAATGTCTCTGGATCTAACGACGAATTATCACTTCCTTCTTTGTTGTTCTAAAAAAAATCCGCCATGTATTAACAAGGTGAAGTTAAATATAAACACAACGCTTGTGAGGTCATTTAATCGCATCATTCTCTTAGTAAAGTGGAAATGTTAGAATTTTTGAGGTACCAGAAGTAGGATATCAAAAGTAGAATATCAACGGTGGGGTGTCAGAAGTGGGGTATCAGAAATGGGCTATTAGAAATGAGGTATCAGAAGTTAGATGTCAGAAGTGGGGTGCCAGAAGTGGGGTGTCAGAAGATAGGTGTCAGAAGTGGGGAGTCAGAAGATAGGTGTCAGAAGTGGGGTGTCAGAAGTTAGGTGTCACAACTGGGGTGTCAGAAGTGGTAGAAACCTTTCGTTTGTCTGCCTCTAGGATTTTCATAATTGCACCTTGCTAGGGCATAGCGATTGAACAACGTGTTATTATAAAGCTTTTAAAATTCGAAAAGTTGTGTAAATTGACACAAAATTTTACGAAAGATACTTTCTGAAACTTAAGTCTATGGCTCGTATTCTTCACGTATAGATAGTGGTTCAGTTCATCATCTTTTAGACTCTTTTCATGAAATATTAAGTGCTTACGTAAAGCCTCAATATAGAGAACAAGATGAAGCGATTTCTTTTATTTTTTTATTAATTTAAGCATGTTGTTGCTGTTTCATTAACGTTATTTGTAAACCACTACCACTTAAAATAACTTAAATTCAGTTTGCTCACGTCGCCAAGTGAAAAATGGTGACAAGAGTTTTTCAGCAAAAGAAATAAAACCATCAAATCAGTTTTTTTCTAAATACATTAAATAAGTGTCTTCAGAAAAAACTGAATTTTGTCCTTCAGGAAAAAGTGACTTACTTTAATTGTTCAGCAAAAAATAAACTCAGTTCAATATTTTTACCGAAGGAAGCGAACCCAATTTAAAAGAAAGCAAAAGATTGCTTCTTGACAAAGAAAGCAAAAGATTGATTCTTGACAAAGAAAACAAATCGTTATTTTCTTCGCCAGTCTGCCTCATTTGATTCCTCAAAGACAAAAGATTGCTTCCTTTGTTCTTTGACCAAAGAACTCCTAAAAAGGACTAAATTCAGATTAGCAAAATCAGTAAACTCAGTTTCTTCTTTGACAAGGAAAGCAAACTTTTGCTTTTGAGGAATCAAATGAGGCAGACTGACGAGAAAAATAACGATTTGTTTTCTTTGTCAAGAAGCAACGACTTGCTTTCTTTCTCAAATAACCAAACTGAAAAATTGAAATACAAATCTTGTCTCCTGAAAGCAAAAAAGATTAAAAAACACAACAAAGGTTTCTCTAACGCATTTGGATAGCCAAGCTATCATCTTCAGAGAGATACTGTATTTCAATTTTTGAAGATAACCAAGGACCAGTCCGTTTCACCAAAACCAAACCGAATTTGTCTCATTTATACGAATATTCTATTTCTGAGGAGCCAAAAGGAGCTGGCTCACAATAAGCTAGGAATGTAGTGATTGAGTATAGACTTAATCGAAAATTAGTTCAATCTGTAGAGATTGAACCAATTCTCCTTTTAACCACAAATTAAGTCTAGTTTCTCAGGAGAGATCTAAATTCATAATTCTTCAGTTGATAAACCAACAAAGAAGTTTGATCAGTTCTTCAGCGAAATAATCATACTCTGTTCAGAGTTTTGGACAACAATCTGAGCGCAGTTTAGTTGTGGACAAAAATCTGAGCGCAGCTTAGTGAAGAAGATAAAACTATACGAAAGATACGTTCGACCTTTTTCTATAAATTTCGTGTTAACTCCAATTTCTTCTTTTTTAACATTTGACTGTTGGGTGGGTTCTCGGGATATCCGCTGGGAACAGAGAATACAGCAGAGGTGACAAGGCAGAGCCTTGAGGCACCCCGTACTGAGGCCTACTCTGGTTAGATAGTTACTGTTCCACCGTTGCTCTGAATGAGCGCTGGTCCAAGAACGAGTTTACCATTTAAACCATCCTTAGAGGTATTCCAAATTGGTGCATCTTGTAGACTAGTCCTTGGTGCCAAACTGTGTCAAATGCTTTGGAGATATCAAAGAAAATAGCTCCAATTACCTGATTCCAGTTTATACGTTGAGTGATTTTTTTAACCACTCTCAACAGCTGGTCTGAGGTAGAGTGCATAGATTGGAACTCAAATTGTTCCTTAGGAATGATGTCGCGATCGCTGATGATATTCTGCAGACGCTTCCTCAAAATCCTTCCCGCCACCTTACCCAAGTTGGATAAGAGGCTGATTGGCCTGTAATTTTAGGAAAATTTTCTTATCCTTACCTAGCTTAGGAATAAAAATAACGTTTGCAGTCTTCCATCTTGTGAGAAAATACCCGTAATTAAACATGAAATTGACTATTGCTCCAAAGTATTTGACAGCTTGGTCCGGAAGAGACTTTAGAGCTTTAGAATTCCGCCTGGATCTGGAGCCTTTTTGACGTTTAGCTTGCGCAGAAAGCTTTGGATTATCTTCTCGTTAGTCTGTTGGATGACGTCGTCTTCTTCTGGCACTTCCTCCTGAAGAACTTGAACCTCTTCTTCCACCTCCTCTACGAAGTCTAAGTCCACTTCTTCAAGTGTGGCCTGGCAGTGTCGTTCAAATTGTTCCTTAGGCATGATGTCGCGATCGCTGATGATTTCACAGTAAAAAGTTAAAAAATTTCGAAAAATATTAATCAAACAAAGGCAGTCCTCAAAAGTTCGCGCTTAACTGAAATTTTTTTTCTGGAATTTTAGACTTTGGTCTTGAATTTATAAATATCCAGCTTTGAGCGAAACCCTGAGTTTAAAAATTAGGAAAAATCCTAGTATTTCGGTTTAAAAGGTTAACACCAACATGTACCAGAGGTGGTACACAAATTTTTGTAGATATTTTACGATTTAGTGCATAAAGTAATAGATATTTTTTTTTAAATAACTAACAAAAAGCGTACATTACATATTTTCGTAAGAAGACATGACGGTTTAGATAGTAAAGGTTCTAAATTTGAAGTAAGCATATATTTTCAAAAAAAAAAAAACAAAATTATAAAAAAATCAAAACATAAGAAATGGTCGAAATTTTCATAAAACCTGAATTTTTTTTAAAGAAGTCAAGATTGAAATATTAATTCAAATTTTCAAGGAAAATTCTGAATAAAAGCTGAAATTTTCAAAAAGCGAAAAATTTTAGAACCACAAAATTTTAAATATTCAAAAGACCGAAATCTTTAAAAAATATATTTAAGCGCTCAAAGGCCGACATTGTCAGAATAAATTTAAATTTCGATAAATGAATTTTTTACAATAAATCACAGTTTTGAAGAAAGTTAGCATTTTAACAAACAAAACAAAGATTTTGTTAGGTGTTATTTTAAATATTTCTAAAACACGTTCAAGCGCCATCTGTTGGACGGGGCTACATTCTAAAACGATTTTTTATCCATTCTCTGTTGGCTTTCGTACGTCAAGACAGAAATGCGTAAAAAAGGTGTTCCGGCTTAATAAAGGATAAAACACTCAATAGAGTGTTTTATCCAAGAAAATCCACAACGATCTAACTTCGAAGAATGTAAGAATTTTTTAAAAAGTTTAAAAAGACTATAATTAAAACAAGCAGAACAAATTTTTAAAATTTGGGTCAAGTTTTACTGAAAGTGCTCTGTACAAAATCGTTCTGTGCCCTAACGGTACATTTCGAAAAATAAAATGTTAGCTTGGCCCAACAGCTCTGGAAAATTAAATTTTCAAAAATGACGAAATTTTCAAAAAAATCCCAACAAAGAGGTCTCTTTGGAAAAAAATCATATTTTCATAAAAACTCGAATAAGAAATCAAAGTTACAAAAAAGACAAAACTTTGAAGTAAAAGTTTTATGTTTTAAAATAAATGGAGTTTTTTTTTTTTTAAATAGTTCAATCTCTAAGAAGATGTCAAAATTTTGAGAGGAGAAATTTTGAAAATATGCCTTTAAGTAAAATTTTGAATGTAAAAATTTAAGAGTGGCGAGATTTTTAAAGCAGTCAATTCTCAAAAAAGTTACAATTAAAAAATAAATGAAAAATATTTTTAAAGTATAAGTGCAAATTTATAGTTAACATTTATCGGGAAAAAAATCGAAATTTGGAGTTACTATTTTGCAAAAAATTCGAAATATTTAGAAAGTTTAAATTTTCAAAAAAGGTTTGTAAAAACAAAAACTGAGATAAAATCGAAATTTTGATAATCGTTACAGTATGAAGAAAGTGAAAATTTTGAAATATCGAAATGCTTTTAAAAGATCGAACCTGACAAGAAATTCAAAATGTTGAGAAAATTCTTCATGGTAGACCGTAGTCGCATTTCAAAAACTGTTTAGAAAATTGTCAACAAACCATAAAAATTTAAATATTTCCAAACTGGGCCGAAGAAATGTTAAAATGTCAAAATTCTCATCAAAAATTTAAAGTGTAGGAATTGTAGAAATTTCGAAATGTCGAAACTTCCGAAAAGGTAAAATTTTCAAAACGTCAAAATTTTAGAGAAGATGTGAAAATAAAAGTCAAAATAATTTTCAGAAAAGTTTAACTTCGAGAAAAAGTCGAAATTTTGAGAAAGTGAAAATTTTCAAAATAAATCATTTTAATAAAAAAAGGAAAGTTTTAAATAAGTCTAAATATTAAAAATATGTAGAAATAAAGAAATGGACTTTTGAGATGTCAAAATTTTCAAAACAGTCAACATTTCCAAAAAAAATCGAAATTGGACAAAAATTTTCAGTGTAAGTGAAACTTTTCTAGAAGAAAATAAGTCTGAATTTTAAAATCGAAATTTTCAAAATTCAAAATACGAAAAAAAAGGATTACACTGTTGAAAAAAAAGACAAAACTTTGAGAAAAAAGTTTTGTTTTAAAATAAACGGAGTTTTTTTTAAAATAGTACAATCTTTAAGAAGATGTCAAAATTTTGAGAGCTGAAATTTTGAAAAATATGCCTTTAAGTAAAATTTTGAATGTAAAAATTTAGAGAGTGGCGAGATTTTTAAAGAAGTCAATTCTCAAAAAAGTTACAATTAAAAAATAAATGAAAAATATTTTTAAAGTATAAGTACAAATTCATAGACTTAACATTTCTCGGGAGAAAAATCGAAATTTGAAGTTACTCTTTTGCAAAAAATTCGAAATCTTTCGAAACTATGAATTTTCGAAAAAGGTTTGTAAAAACACAAAACTTTGCGATAAAATCGAAATGTTGATAATCGTTACAGTATGAAGAAAGTGGAAATTTTGAAATGTCGAAATGCTTTATAAAATCGAACTTGACAAGAACGTCAAAATGTTGAGAAAAAGTCAAAATTTTCATCAAAAAGTTAAATTGTAGAAATTGTAGAAATTTCGAAATGTCGAAATTTCCGAAAAGTAAAAATTTTCAAAACGTCAAAATTTTAGAGAAGATGTGAAAATAAAAGTCGAAATAATTTTCAGAAAAGTTTAACTTCGAGAAAAAGTCGAAATTTTGAGAAAGTGAAAATTTTCAAAATAAATCATTTTAATAAAAAAAGGAAAGTTTTAAATAAGTCTAAGTATTAAAAATATGTAGAAATAAAGAAATGGACTTTTGAGATGTCAAAATTTTCAAAACAGTCAACATTTCCAAAAAAATCGAAATTGGACAAAAATTTTCAGTGTAAGTGAAACTTTTCTAGAAGAGAAATAAGTCTGAATTTTAAAATCGAAATTTTCAAAATTCAAAATTCGAAAAAAAAGGATTACACTGTTGAAAAAGAAGACAAAACTTTGAGGAAAAAGTTTTGTTTTAAAATAAATGGAGTTTTTTTTAAAATAGTACAATCTTTAAGAAGATGTCAAAATTTTGAGAGCTGAAATTTTAAAAATATGCCTTTAAGTAAAATTTTGAATGTAAAAATTTAGAGAGCGGCGAGATTTTTAAAGAAGTCAATTCTCAAAAAAGTTACAATTAAAAAATAAATGAAAAATATTTTTAAAGTATAAGTGCAAATTCATAGACTTAACATTTCTCGGGAGAAAAATCGAAATTTGAAGTTACTATTTTGCAAAAAATTCGAAATCTTTAGAAACTTTGAATTTTCGAAAAAGGTTTGTAAAAACACAAAACTTTGAGATAAAATCGAAATTTTGATAATTGTTACAGTATGAAGAAAGTGGAAATTTTGAAATGTCTAAATGCTTTTAAAAGATCGAACCTGACTAGAAAGTCAAAATGTTCAAAAAATGTCAAAATTCTCATCAAAGATTTAAAGTGTAGGAATTGTAGAAATTTCGAAATGTTCTTCTCAAATACTGGGTTTGAATTTTTTTTGGTGAAACGGATTGGTTCTTGGTAACCTTCAAAAATTGAAATACCCCTAAAACCAAAAAGATTAAAAAACCCAACCCAAGGTTGCTTTAACCCGTTTCGATAGCCAAGCTATCATCTTCAGAGAGATATCTGTGAAGATGATAGCCTTTGCTAACTTTTGTTGCGTTTTTTAGTCTACTTGGTTTCAGAGGATAAGATTTGTATTTCAATTTTTAGGTTTGAAATATTCAGTATAAAAGTTAAAATTTCGAGAGACGAATTGTTTTTACTATTTCATAAATTTCAATAAATAACCCAATTTTCGAATTAAACCCTTTTGAATAATAAGGTTCGTGGCAGTTCGTTTAAATCGAATCCGGGTGGGACACGCACATATACCCAATGAAAATCCTTTAACTTCCACCATCTTTCCCCACAACTTCTCGAAGCGGAAATTCCTAGCTATCAACTAGTTTTTTAGCTTCAAGGAATTAATCGAATGGTATCAATCATTTCACAAAAGCCTTTATTAGAATCTAATGAATCTCGCATACAAATCCCAAAATAAACAATTTATCTGCCGCAAAGTTTCGGGGACCTTAAATGGCTCGAAAATGAATAACAATCAATATTTTCCTAACGACAATGGGCTGATAAATGTTGGTAACAAATCATACGTGCCTCGACTACTATTTACACGTCATTTACACATGTACTATGGGAACGGGCGACCGGCACTCTGAAGAGTGTGAAAAATCAACCCCAGAAGTTGAATTGCATTATCGAGGAACCGGGTTGAAGAACGCAAAATAACCTCTTCACGATTTTAAAGAGGAGATGGGCAGGACTACAGTCCGACTACGTTAAGCGCACCCTTAATGGTCTTCGACTCGTTTCGTATCGCAGATACCAGTCTTTTTACGAATTGCAATCAATTGTGGTTGAGGTATCATTCCATTCCTAATGGCATCTAGAACGTTTTTGAAATAACTCAGCTGGCTAGCAAAAAATTTAAAAATTATAAACTATTAAAAGAAGCATTTTGTTTATCGAAAATATCTCAAAGCCATTAGATTATTGAAATACAAATTTTGTCCCCTGGAACCAAGAAAGATTAAAAAACACAACAAAGGTTACTTTGACGCGTTTCGACAGCCAAGCTATCTATCATCTTCAGGAAGATACTGACTGAAACCAAGAAAGATTAAAAAAAAACACAACAAAGGTTGCTTTAACGCGTTTCGACAGCCAAGCTATCTATCTTCCTCAGGGAGATACTGACTGAAACCAAGAAAGATTAAAAAAAACACAACAAAGGTTGCTCTAACGCGTTTCGACAGCCAAGCTATCATTTTCAGAGAGATACTGATGATGATAACTTGGCTGTCGAAACCCGTTAGAGCAACCTTTGTTAGTGTTTTTTAATCTTTCTTGGTTTCAGGGAACAATTTTTGTATTTCAATTTTTCTCAAACTCTCGACTTCATAATCTAAACATTTTAAACTTGTTTCTCTGAATTTCGATTTTAGTCTCAAAATTTTGACTTTATTCTCCACATTTTGTTTCTGAAGTCAAAATTAAAGAATAGTTTCTATTTTTTAATAAAAATTAAAAAGTTTCTAACAAATTTTTTTTTTGAGAAATTTTAACTATCTTTTTGAAATTTTAATTTGATTTTTAAACTCGAAATTTTCATTTTTTTCACAAAATTTTGGTCTTAAAGTTGAATAGTCGAATAGGTCTTAAAATATTAAAGTTGTTTATTGAAATTTCGACTTAAATAACGATCATCAGAGAGATCTCTGTGAAGTATCTCTCTGAAGATGATAGTCTGGCTGTCGAAACGCGTTAGAGCAACCTTTGTTGTGTTTTTTAATCTTTCTTGGTTTCAGGGGACAAGATTTGTATTTCAATTTTTGGAGATACCCAAAGACCAGCGCATTCCACCAAAACATTAGATATATGTCTCAAATTTAAAAGATGATCCTTAAAGGGGGTGAAATATCTAAACTTTTGGAACCCCTACCGTCGATATTTTATTTAAAGGTGA